>CM053585.1:303603471-303656592 GCA_028646515.1 Pseudochirops corinnae | reverse complement strand
CTATTTTTTCATTTGTTTGGATCTGTTTGATAGTATCTTGATTTCTCATAAAGTCATTTGCTTCCATTTGCTCCACTCTAATTCTGAAGGAATTATTCTCTTCAGAAAGCTTTTGAGATTCTTTTTCCATCTGGCAAAGTTGACTTTTTAAGGCATTCTTCTCCTCATTGGCATTTGAGTTAATTTATTTTTTAAGGTGTTAATTTTTTCAGTAGGTTGTTGACTCTCTTTTCATGATTTTCTTGCATCATTCTTATTTTTCTTCCCAATTTTTCCTCCACTTCTCTCATTTGGTTTTCAAAATCCTTCTTAAGCTGTTCTCTAGCTTTTAGGCAATCTTCATGTTTCTTGGAAGCTTTTGGTTCAGGAGTTCTGACTGTGTTGTCTTCCTTCCGTTCCCTGCTTTGATCCTTCTTTTCCCCAGAGAAGGAATCAAGAGTTTGGTTGCTGTTCTTACTTTGCTTCCTATGCTTGCTCATGGTTGGCCAGTCACTGATTTTTTAGCTCTGTGGAACTCTGCTTCCGGAGGGGAAAGCTCTGTCTCAAATCACTGGGGTTTTCCCAGCTGCCGGTGCTTTTAGGAGGCTACTGCAGCCCCCACCAGCTCTGGCTCACTGAAAATATACTCCAGGACCACCATCCAAAACCACGATCAGGATCCAGGCTGCTCAACGCAAGAGCACTTGGCCTCTAAACGATCGCTTGGCCCCCCTGCAATCTGCAGGCTGGGAGCTCCAAAGCAGCAATATGGAGGCAGCAGCAGGGCCTCTGCTTCTGCTGCTTCCTTGCCCTGGAGGTAGTTTGGCCGGACCCACTTATCTCTCCCAATTTTAGCCAAGTTCCACTGACCTTTCACTTAGTCCTTTTTTTCTTATGGCTTGATAATTCTGGATACTGCCACAGCTGCAGCAGATCCTATCTCCTGAAGCTCCAGCTGTGGCTCTGCTCATCAGGCTACCCCCAGGGCCAAGCCCCCATTTCAGGCTGGGCTGGCTCCCAGAGCTGAGATGTTCCCTCCTAGCCGAGCTGCCTTCAGCAGGAGATATATCTGTGTGCGTTTTAGAGCCCTAAAATTTGTTTAGAGTCATATTTTACAGGTATTTTGAGGTGGCTGTGTGGGAGCTGCCGAACCTTGCTGCTCCTACACCACCATCTTGGCTCTGCCCGTCCATCTGTCACCTTCTTGCAGCAAATAAATATAATAACTTTGTATTTGACAAGGGTAAAAATTTGAGATTTTGGGATAAGAATTCATTATTTGTGACTTTAGGCAAGTCACTTAACCCCAATTGCCTTGCCTTCCCCCCTCCAAAAAAAAAAAAAAAAGAAATTAAACCAGGGACAAATAAAGACAAACAAATATCTTAAAAAAAAAAAAAAAAAGGAATTCTTTATTTAGTTGAAATTTGTTGGGAAAACTAGAAAGCAGTCAGGCAGAAATTGAGCATAGACCAATATCTTATCAAGATGAGGTAAAATGGATACATGACCTAGATATAAAGAGAAAGATTACAAGAAAACTAGAACTTGGAACATATTACTTATCAGACTTATGGATAGGTGCATAATAAATATACCTTCTCATGAAATTTCCTCTGATCTAACTAGCCAGAATTAAATGTCCCTAACTATGAAATTCTATGACCCTTTATTGGTACTTCCTCTTACCTGGTATTCTAGCAATTTAGAGCATAACTTCTCTGAGGAAAGGACTATGTTTTATTCATCCTGAATCTTCCTTTATGGTCCTGAACTGGGTCACACAGTCAAGAAATGAATATTGAGTTGAATTGGGTAAATATCAACAACAAGGTGGTGTGTTTTTTCAAAACCAATTTACAATCTGGTCCCCACCCTATCAAATTAATATCCTTTCTAGTCTTTCCTAAGAACTGGGGGTGTGATGATGTCCAGCAGTTCCTACCACTCTTTCCTTTGTTCCTGTTCCTTTCCCTTCTAGGCTGTGCACAAGGCTGTTTTGAAAATCGATGAGAAAGGAACTGAGGCTTCAGGAGCCACTTTCATGGAAGCAATACCTATGTCCATTCCCCCTACCATTGACTTCAACAGGCCTTTTTTTATTACCATGCATGAAACAAATACAAGGAGCACACTTTTCTTTGGGAAAGTTATGAATCCTTCTGGAAATTAACTTCAGCAGTCTCAGCCCCCCACGATCTCAGTGCTTGCTCCTCTACTACAGAATAAAGTAGCAGCATCCTGCTCACACCTGTACCCTAAATGTGAATTCTCAATATCCTCCAGACCAATTCCTTTTAATGATTCATATGAATGTCTACAAATCGTTAAGGCAAGTGGAAAGGAAAGCCACTTGTAACAACTAAAATCATGAACACAGCATATGAAAGTTATAAGAGAATTTAGACCTTAGCAATTTAGAGCTTAAAGGATCCTAAGAATATGGAATGATGATGCTATAGGGCACCTTAGAATACAGACTTTTATGGCCCAGAAATGGATTGAAATGAATTCAGTCTTATACTCTCAAAAATTCTCTGTACCATGTCCTATACAGGTTTTTTCTGGGTCTATCAGAATTTAACTGATTTTCATCCAATCCAGGGGCTCCCTTGGGAACATCAGAATATAGTTCAGGTATAGATCTCTGTAGAAAAAAAAGTAAAAGTTGCTTGATTTCAGTGGGGCTTATCTATCTTTGTAGTCCACTCAGCGGCCTAGTAATAAACTTTATGTATAGTAAGCAGCAGAAAAAATGTACATTTAATTGTATTGATCAAGTTAAGGCAAAGATCATTTGTTAAGTGTCTATTATGTGCCAGATACTGTGCCTAGTGATGAAGACATAAAAAGGTCAGAAACAGTTCCTGACCTTCAAAGAGCTCAAATCTAAAGGAGAAAATGTATGCAAATAACCAAGTACAAACAAAATACATGCAATAGAGATAATCACAGAGGAAAGGCACTTACTTGCACCGGGGGGATGAGGAAAGGCTTCTTTAAAAGGTAGGATTTTATCTGAGATTCCAAAGAAAGCAAGGGAAGTCAGAGATAAGAAGGGAGAGCATTATAGGTTTAGGAGATAGTCAGTGACTATGATCTAAAAAATTCCAACAACAAAGAATTTTTTTTATTTTTATCTATGTAACTAATAGCATTAATTTCCTAGGCTGATGCTCTCAAGACCTTCCTTTATGACCAGTGCTATGAAGGTAATCAGGGATTTTACGGAGAGCCTCAGTGTATCTGTTGGCTTGGCCCATGTAATTGTGCATTAATAGCTTAATGGCAGATCTACCTGGGACACAGGTTCATGTTCATGTTGGTTTTGGCTGTGCAATAAGGATGTGGAAGGATGGGCCCAGGTGACATTATTTGGCCTACTTGGCATGACGGGTCAGCGAGATAATTTTTAAAACTCAATTACTCAACAAGATCTAGCCATAGAATCAGCTTTAGGGGAACAGAAGAAGGGACAAAGTGATAGGAGCAGCTTCCTCTGCAAGGGCTAGAGTCTGCCAGCTTCAAAGAAATATGATTGCTAAGTATGAAATCCATAGGAAATTCATGTTTTGTTTTGCTTTTTTCTCACTGGGAATTTGTCAAATCAGGAGAGGAACAGAAAGGAAGGTAGGAAGTAAAGAGTTTTACCCACAAAGAGAGTTAGGGTTGCCTGAGACCCCAAAATACCAACACCCACAAGGAGCCTACATTCTAACAAAGAAGAAGACAATAAATACAGGACAGTAGTGGGTGGGAAGGAGGGGTGGTATTGGTCTGGGAAGTCACGGGATGATGAATGGAGTCTTAAGGGAGTTGATTGCCTTATCTTTTCTATGAATAGAAGTATTGATTTGATTATTTATCCAGAGGTAGAGGAGGAAGGCAGTGGAAGGGAGGAGAGGAGAAGGATCTGTGTTAGACAGCATATCATAAAGATGTCTGGAACTCAGAGTAGGAGCTGAAGGGACAGTTTGGAAGGAAAAGCTAGAAAAAGAAAATCTGGAATGAAGATGACCAACAGCAATTTACCCAGGATTACACCAGGAATAGCAGTTCTAGGACTTCAACAAAGGTCGCCTACCTCCAAATTCAGTCCCTTTCACCACAGGCAATAAAGCTATGAAAGTAAAGTGTCACACAACCCAAGGTAAGGGTCAAGAAGGTAAGTGTTAACCACAAGGTTAAAGGATGCAAAAAGTTAAAAGACTATGACAATGGGGGAAAAAAGCAACCAGATTTAGCAATAAGGAAGTCATTACTAAATTTGGAGAGAATTGTTTCAATAAATGATAAAGAAGGAAATAGATTGCAGGGGATTGAGGAGTGGTGAGATAATGGAGGAAATTACTATAGACAAGGGGTGAGGAAACTGTGGCCTTCTAGGTCCTTAAGTACCACCTTTTATCTGAATCCAAATTTTACAGAACAAATCCTCTTATTTTTATTAATACATTTTGTTCATCTTTTTTTAATTTTTAATTTTTTTTAATTTTTTAAAAATTTTTTAATTTCAATTTTTGATTTAATGTTAATTAATTAATTTAGTTTATTTTTGTTTTATTATAGCTAAATATTAATGCGGCCTTCCAACATGAAAAGGTTTCCCACTCCTGCTATAAGACTATTCTACAATTAAGTGACATAGTAGATATAGTACTGTGTCTGGAGTCAGAAAGACCTGAGTTCAAATTCAACCTCAGGCTTTTATTAAATGTGTGGCCCTTGTCAAGTCACTTAATCTCTATCAGTTTCTTCAATTGTAAAATGGAGAAAAAAATAGTACCTACCTCCCAGGGTGGTCATGAGGAAATATTTGCGAAGTGCTTCGCACAGTGCCTGGCATGTTATGCCAGATGTTATAAAAAATGCTAGTGATTATTATTACTTCCACATAAATAACTGTTGAAAAAGGAAAGATTTGACTAGTTTGTCATGAATTGTTCTTAATGACCCAGTGCTAGCTACAGGATCACCACTTTTCTCTCTGAGACTTGCTTCAACTCCCCAACCTATTCCTAGAAAATCTTTTACCAACCTGACTTTTCAGAACATTCTGAGCCCCTACTAGAAACTGAGTTAGAATATCAAGGTCCAAGAAGGCTACAGGACAGAAATGGCCCCATGAAAAAGACCCAAAAGTCCTTATATAAAACCACATCATTTTAGAGTCATAAAGGGGTTTAGAAATTATTGGTGCAGGAATCTTTTATGCAATAATCCACTTAAAGATCTCCAGGAATGGAAAAATGCACTCATTCTTGGAGCAGTTTATTCCACTTCAGGAGAGTTTAATTGCTAGGAACTGTTCTTACGCTGGCCTCAGTCTCCCACTCTTGACCTCTCACTCATTTCTGCTAGTTCTGCTCTCTGATGTCAAACACAACTGATCTGACCCTCTGCCATACTTCATTCTAAAAATATTGGAAGACAGCTAGGATGCTTCCCTCCCTCCCTTAAATATTCTCTTCTCTTGGCTGAAAATTCCCAATTTCTTCATCTAAAAAAGAACAACAAATGGTCCTCAATGCTCTAGTCATCTTAATCACATGACCTTGGACAATTCACTAAATATTTTTCAAGTATTTATTATGTGCAAAGAGGCAACATGGGACTGTGGTCAGAGTACAGGGCTAGGAATGGAAGAAATGGGTTCCAGTCCCACCTTTGACACTTCCTAGTTATATGGCAGACCACAACTCTATTTCTTTGTCTACTAAATCATTGGCAGGTAGCAATCTATAATGGCAAAGGGATGTTACACACTGGGAGTTTCTCATGCTGTCAAAATCATAGATCCTCCAATGATGATCGGATGGTTCTAATAATAGCTAGCATTTGTATAGTGTGTTAAGATTTCTAAAGCACCACAAACAATACAAATATTACCCCATTTGATCCTCATATCAGTTCTGTAAGTGCTATTATTATCTCCATTTTACAGGTCAACAAACTAAGATGAAAAGAAATGCAATGACTTGCTGATGGTCACACAGCTAATAAGTAACTGAGGCAGAATTCAAACTCAGGTCTTCTTGACTCTAAGTCCTGCTCACTCTGTATAAAGAACTACCTTGTTGTCCATATTTGAGCATGAGGTTACAAAGAGATATGTGCCACAGACCCTGCTCTCGATAATCATATAATCTAATAAATGAGGTATTAACACATGCACAGATAACTAGGATACAAGAAAGCATAAGGACAAATAAGGAAAATGCAGATTCAGGCAAAATGCTATGATGAATCTGTCAATAGAGAAGTCATCATGAAGGAGTTGGCACCTCAGTGGAATTGAATGGAAAAATTTAACAGGTAGAGATAATAATAAGAAGAGTACATTCCTATCATTGGAAACATCATGAGCAAAAGCATGGAGAAGGGACAGGGTAGAAAAAGAAAAGAGAGCAGAGAGTGAACCAAATTGTACTGGAATAAGAAGTGAAAGAATATACAATAAGCCTAGAAAGATAGGTTGGATCTTGATTTTGGAGAGGCTGAAATGTTAGTAATGTGGAATTTATGACTTTATTTGTAAGGCAATGAGGAGCCACAGGAAAGTTAATAAGTACAAGAGCAACATGACCAGAGAAGTGACTTAGGAAATTGTCTTAGAAAGCATTATGAGTGATTAATTAGAGAAAGAGAGATTGGGAACAGGAATATCAATAAGAGGTTATTACAATGGTCTGGTTGAGAAGACATTAGGAACTGAGCTAGGATGGGAAAAAGAGGGAAAGGGTTTCATAGCTCTTGCAAAGATAAAATCAACAAAATTTGGCAATTGATTGGATTATAGGGCGAGGACTGACCATAATAGAAAGGCAAATACCATGTAAAATAATGATGAAGCATAGTATTTTTATATCCAAATCAGTGAATTCATCAATGTGGAGAGACTCCCTCCATCAGTGTAGATCAGCCTCTACTGTATAAAAGCTGCCAAGTTGTAGAGAGTTATATGAAGCTCTGAGAAATTGAGTGATTGGTTTATGGTGACAGAGCTAGTATGTCAGAAACGTTACTCAAACCCAGACCCTAGTGATTCCAATGCCAGCATTCTATCCCCTATATCAAGTTGTTTCTTATTAAAAATTTGGAAACTAAGATATATAGAACATATAACTGTAGTAAATGTGCCTAAGAGTCAGTAAATAGCCTTTCTTCTTCTCCTACTCCACCCCTATGAGGGGAAAGGGAAGGATATGGTATGCATATACACAGGAAAGAACTTGCTTTCCATGTTATGAGCTGGCGGTGTTTACATAGCAGAGAGAAAGAACAAAATATAGGTGGGAAAAAGAACCATGAGAAAGATAGTACAGAGCTGTCTGGGGCATCATGGTGCCTGTCATAAGCAAAGAATGAGTAGAGTCAATGGCTGCGAAGTCCACTACAAGAAATACATACATAAATCAAACCAAAAGTTATTGGTCTGTAAAATGGAGCAGTGGCAAGAGGCAACTGGCAGAATATGTAAGAGCAGATTGATATATCACAGAGAGAAAAGAGGGTAGAAAATAGGTCACAATGAACTATAATAACAGTTCCCTCAGGCTGCTGGGACTTCCCCTTATTGGTGTCCTGGGTCTTTTTGGAGTCTGAGAACAAGCCACTCTAGGTAAAAGAAGGTAGGAAATGACACTGTCCAGGATTTGGGCTGTAACTGTTCTCTTGCTAATCAGACTAGGGTGTAAGTCCATAAGTCTCTTAGCCAATTCCCTTGGCGTGTGTTATAATAAATTGGATCTATGTTCGAATACCTTGACAGGCTTGGTTGTTCTAAAAAATGAGAACATGTAGGAGAGAGAGAAAATGAATTAGATTCTTGTATTTTTGGAAAGACTCTCTGAGTTTAGGCAAATATGAGTCAGGTGGAGGTGAAGATGAATCTGGCATCCTCTGATAACCTTGGTTTTGAGATGCAGGATTCCACAGTCACTGAGCTCCCAACAGAACTGCTTACAAGACATTCAGAAGTCCAGGAAGGTGAGGAAGTGGGATTAGGTGGGAGAGAGAGGAGTGCAGAAGGTGGACATTTCTTCCACTCTGTTGAAGTATCTGACATCTCTTTTCAAAAATGAAGTCTTCATAGCTTAGTTGGAGTGGCGAAGACAGAATTCTGCTGCCATCTTGTGGTGGCTCAGTTAGAGGCTGCACAGACAGAGCACAGGGTAGGTAGCCCAGGAGAAGGGCCCAAAAAGAATGTCCCTCCCCATCAGAGATCTGTTTCCCTCTGCCTTACCCCTCTTTGTGCAATACTCTCAAGCCCTGGGTGCCTTCCCCAAGCAAAGGCACTGCTCATTTGCAGAGTTAGAGAACGTGGACTGAAGGTCCAATTTTCATTCAATCAACCAACAAGCCTTTATTAATCTCCTACCATGTGCCATGCATTGAGCTAAGTGCTGAGGATGCAAATCAAAAGTGAAACAATACCTGTCATCAAGGAGCTCACACTCTAACACGTTAACATGTAAGTATTACATAATATATAAAAGATTAACACAAGGTAATTTTGTGGAGTATACCAGCAGCTAAGAGTATCAGGAAAGGTTTCAAGTAGAAAGTAGTACTTGAGCTAAATCTTGCAGAAAACCATGTTATTCATTTATTCATTCATTTCATTCATTCAACAATCATTTATTAATAATCTAATATTTATCTAGATTTAACACCTCTTTCCTGCCCTTACTTCTCTACCATCACTTGATTTCTTTTAGATCTACTCTAAGTTCATTTCCAAACCTACATTTAGGAAGTTATCAACTGTCAATAGGGAATGTCTGGGTATACTCACCACACACTAAACAAGGCAGGGCAAAGGACAGATCTCCAGATCACTCCAGTAGAGACTTCCTTCCAAGTTGACATTGAGCTATTAATGCAGGTTTTCAGTCATTCAACCAGTTCAACCTAGCTGGGCCATCACCTAGCCCACATGCCTCCATCACATTCAAAGGAAGAGTACAAATGAATTTACAGCAGTAAAAGCTTTGTTAAATGTTGTCCTGAAATCCAAGCCAACTAGATCTGCAAAATTCCCCTAACTTGCCAATCTAATTACCCTGTCAATAAAGGAGGAAATGCAGTTAGGCCAGCATGACTGGTTTCTGGTCAAACCACACTGGGTCTTACTATTCACCCTTTTTAAATGTTCAAAAATCCTCCCTTTGACAATACCTTTTGGAATTTTTCCAGGAATCAAAGTCAAGCTCACTGGTCTAGTCTATAGTTTGTCAACTTTACTCATTTAACTTTTTTTTAAATTGGCACAACAGATCCCTCTCTCTAACACTGTGGTGCTTCACCAATTCTTCATTATTTCTCAAAAGATCACTGACAGTGTCTCAGCAATCACATTGACCAGCTCTTTCAGTTACCTCTCATGGATTTCATCCAAGCTTGATGACTCAGACCCACTGAGGGCACCTAAGTGCTCTTACTATTTCCTTTATGATCATTGGGTTTCCTTAATTATTCCCTTAATTGTACAGGAAAGCCAAGAGTTGGGTTTCAATTTTTGATTAACCATTTTGTTCTATCATTACAACTCTAAAACTTGTATGTAGCTCTTCAATCATATTTCTCAATATAATTTATTGTCTCCAAAGCATAAAATGTGTCCAAGTTGCATAAGGGCTCCACTTTTTAACTAGTAGTAGACCTGTATCTTACCCTGACACTGAGCTGTATCAGTGAAGAGTTCAATTTGGTTTCCCATATTATGTTATTTTTATTTTTAAAAATCCTTTAGTCATACTGAAATTTCTCTTGATGTGTCACTGCCATCAATAGGTATGAAAAATAACAAAAACAAAGTAAGAGTTTCAATAATATAACACATACATATGAGGTTAAAATGAGATAACTTTTGTGAAGTGCTTTGCAAACCTTACAGTGTTATATAAATATTAGTTATTATCATTACAGATAATCAAATCATATAATATTAAAATAATATAACTAAATCATAAAATCAAAGCTTTAACCATATCCATTGCTATATCCACTTGCAATATAAAACAGGAAGATATTTGCTTATCAATTAGTTGATCAAAATGTCTTTAGATAGATAATTCTGGGTGTCCTTTTACTCTACTATAAAATTAGGGGGATGAACAAGGGAGTCTCTAATATCCTTTCCAATTCCAATAGCTTGTTAGTTTCTAACATCTATCTACACATGATTTTACCTCAGTTCAGTCTCAGTTTTAATTAGAGTTAATTATTAATCTTCTCAGTGACCTTGGGTAAGCCACTTACCCTCTCTGGGGCCTCAGTTTCCTCCTGTGTAAAATCAAGGAATTGAACTAAATAATCCCCAAGGTCCCTTCCAATTCTAACATATTTCTAGATTTAGTTGTTTGGGGGATTTTTTGTGAAGGTGAAGTGAGAATAGCTCTAACTCTCTTTCAGTCCCTTCACCAAAAGCATCTATTTATTTGCTATAAGGGTTGGCATTTCACCCCCCACCCAGTAATTAGCCTTCGAGTGTGAACAAACAACACTGAATCAAGAATAATTATCAAAAATAATTTGTTTAAATCAAAAGATACCAAATAGCCTGTGTCTTCTTGGGATACTAGTAAACAACCTCCCCAGTGGCAGCTTCATGATATCCCTAGGTCTGTGGGGTCCACCATAAAGAGATGTCCTCACATTCCATTGCCAACCGATTTGTGAAATTCAGCTCTTAGCAAACCACTTTCCCTCTCTGAATCTTAGCTTCTTTATTTATAAAATTGGGATGTTAGGGAATAGAACCAAGATGTAGGAATATATGCTGACTGACAGCTGTCACGCACTTCCCAGTTCTGGGTCACAGATCCAAGGGACGGTGAGAAGAAGATCTGGGGTGAAGTTCCGGGGTAAGGAGTACTGTGAGGCGTTATGGTGAAAGAGAAGCGAGTTCAGAAGCAAGCAGCAATGTGAGTCAAACTTCAGGAGCAAGCAGGATCAAAGTTCCAATTTCTAGACTAGTCTGAAGTCTGCTAAAAAATAAATAAACACAATAACCATACCAGGAATCCCAGACCAAAGAAAAGCTTGCAGTTTTGTCAGCGAACCAGCAGAGGTTGCCAGATGACTGATAGTGGTTGAATCTATCAGCGATCTATTGTTGCTCAGACCTAATTCCAGGTCAGGAACTTGTAAAGCTTCAAAGCAGCAGGGAAGTTATCAGACATTACTCTGGATCAGACCACTTGGGGAATGCCAGCATAGGTTCCCAAAGTGGGCAACACCACCCCCCAGGGAGTGCTGGAACAATGAAGGCAGGGGGAGAGAGGTGGTAGTTTTAAATCATGCACATTTCAAAAACAAAAACCATGAAAGAAAATAGATTTTCAGGGGGGTTCTGAGTAATATTTTGAACAGGAGGTGGTAGGTCAAATAAGTTTGGGAACCTCTAAGGTTTCCAGCCAAAGCAGTCCCTGAGAATTTAGAATAACACAACATTCAGTACCCAAGGCAACAGGAACAACCCAAATCCTCCCTTCAGAAGTGAATAAAGCCTAGCCCTAATATCAAGTCTGAAGTCAAGAAATTGTCTGAAAGAATGAGCAAACGGAAAAGAATACCACCATAAAAAGCTATTATGGTGATAGGGATTCTCAAAATAGAAATCCAGAAGAAGAGAATAGTTCCAAAATACCTACAAGCAAAGCCTCAAAAAACAAACAACAAAACCCATAACGAGAATTCCTGGATGAGATGAAGCAAGAACTTTTTTTAAAAAGAGTTTAAAAGTGTTTTTTTTTATTTTTTTGCAGGGTCAGTTGGGGTTATGTGACTTGCTCAAGGACACATGGCTAGTGAGCACTAAGTGTCTGAGGTCAGATTTGAACTCAGGTCCTCCTGATTCCAGGGCTGGCGCTCTATTCTCTGCACCACCTAGCCATCCCTAAAAGTGTTTTTATAAATGAAATGAGAGTACCAGATGAAAAATTTGGAAAAGAAATGAGAGAAATGGGGGACAGGGATTAGAAAGGGGATTAACAGTTTGGCACAAGAGTTACAAGAACTTGCCTGAGCAAAACTCCCTGAAAATTAGAATAGACCAAATAGAAGCTAATGACTGCATAAGATAACAAGAAAAATTAAAACAAAGTCGAAGGAGGAGAACAAAGGAGGAGGAAGAGGGGGAGAATGAAGAGTCCGAGGAGAAGGAGCAGGAGGAAGAAGAGACAGAATTCAAGTACTAAAGAACCATAGCCAGGATCACACATGATTTAGCCTCTAGGAAAGGAGTACAATATTCTTTCAGAAGACAAAGGATAAAGGCTCACAACCAAGAATGACTCATTTAGCAAAGCTAAATATTGTTTGTTTGTTTGTTTGTTTGTTTGTTTGTTTGAGAGGGGAGAGGCCAAGATGGCTCTTGGATAGAATTAGAGGACTTCCAAGCATTCCTGATGAGAAGACAAAAGCTGCATAGATGCTGAAGTTCAAATACAGTAGTTAAGAGAAACAGAAAGATAAATATAAATAAACAACCATAAGGGACAACTAACATCCCAATATGGAGAGATTATACATGTGTTCCTCTGAACACTATCATCATCATCAGGGGTCCTAGAGGTACTCAAAAATTAGACAGAAGGCCTGGGAGTGGTTCTGTTATATCCTGAGGAGCTTAATAGAAGAATGGGAAAAAAAGAAAGAGGAATATACTGGGGGTGGGGTTCAAAAGTAGTAGTTTATAAAAACAAGGGGGCAGAAGCTAACACTTGAACCTCACTCTCATTTGAACTAGCCAAAATAAGAAAGAACACTTACACATATAGAGTTAGTTACAGAAACATATTTCATTCAACAGGAAAACAGAAGGTAAAGGTGAAAGGGGGGAAGGGAATTAGAAGAAAAGTAAGTTAACTGAGGGATTTGTCTTAAGCAAAAAAACTCTAAGGATATTCAAAAATATTTGTAGCAGCTCCTTTTGAAGTGGCAAAGAATGGGAATCTGAGGGAGTGCATGACAATCAAGGAATAGCTCAACAATTTTGGCATATAAATGTACTGGAATACTATTGCGCTGTTGCTGTTTGTCCTTAATTCTCAGGAAGATGATGTCACGATTTCCAAGAGAATTGGATTTAAATGAGGGAAGGCTGTGCAAGGACACCAGATTCACTTTCTCCTCCAGAACCATCTGGGTTCAGTGGCCAGATATAAATCAGGATGGCTGAAAATGGCCCCCTATTGAACTATAAGAAATAGTGAAAGGGATGGTTTCAGAGAAATCTGGAAAGACTTGTATGGACTGATGCAGAGTGAAGTAAACAGAAACAAGACAACAATTTATACAATGACAACAATATTGTAAATTTAAGCAATTTTAAAAGACTTAGGAACTCTGATCAGAATAATAATATAACCATGATTCCAGAGAACTAATGATGAAATGTTACCCATTTCCTGATAGAAAGGTGAAAGACTCTGAGTACAAAATTATATCCAGATATAGATATGAATATAGAAATATATTCATATATAAACATATGTGCATATTCATATACAAAACATATAATTGTTTATATTTCCTTTGGATTAGGTCAATGCAGACATCTGCTTTGCTTGACTATATTTGTTACAGAGGTTTTGTTTGTCTTCTTGGTTGCAGAAGAGGGAGAAAGGCAGATTTTTGCTAATTGATTAAAAAACAAAAAAAAATAAAATCAGTATATTATCTGAAAGTTTTCTTCCAGTTCTGACATTGTGATTTCATGATCACATGTCCAAAGTCACATATTAATTCAATTCAATAGGTATTTATTAAACATCTAATGTTTTGATTACTTGCTATGTTTTAAGGAGATGAACATTTAAATAACGCATGGTCAGTTCTACTTCCTTGAAGCTTGCAAGATCTCTCTTTGGGGGGTGGGAATGGAGTTGGGAATTCCTCTATCTATGTAGATTGGCAATAGTTATACAACCTACTGTCTTAGAAAGTTTCCTCGGGACACCCAGAGGTTAAGTGACTTGCTCAGGGTTCCACAGTACAGTCAGTTCTGCTATAACTTGTGTTTCAAAAATGAAAAATTGTTCCAGTGAAATTGATATGTTAGGGGTTACTTTGAGTATAACATAAATTTTGAGTTTGCTTCTTCTCAATTTCTTCTGAAAGAACAAGAATGTATCACTACACAATGACTCACAATCTGCAACCCTTCCAGTGCTCACTTCCACAAGCAAAATTCAGCTCTTTGTAAGGTACAACACTGTTTTTATTATATAGCTTCTAGTGCAGTAGGACCAGTGAAAAGAGAACAACTGGCCAAACTGTCCCTACCCCCATATACTTTCCCATTCCCTTCTGCCACAGAAGCCCAAGGCCACAAACTTGGCCACTATTTATTGTAGTTTTTATGTATTTCTTGCCCCTTTGATATGTATATGTAGAGAAGGGTACCCTCCACCTGTAGCATGGGGGTGTTTTCTTGTGAGAAAGGGAGACAGAATAGTCATCTCCAGCCTCTTCGCCCCCTCCACACTTCTCCAAAGGAAGCTTTAATTCCTGCCAGGGGTAGAAGTAGGAGGGAAAGAGCAGAAATGTGGCCACTTTGCTCCCTTTTTCTCCCCTTTGCTGGGCTAGAATTAGATCTATCTGCTCCTTTAAATATTATCAGTCTAAGCCTAAGGGATATAGTTTTCAGATTCAAGCTAAACTTCTAATCACTGTTTATTAATGAGCAAGGGAAGACCCCCAAGCTCTACATCTAAGACTTGATTTCCCTCCCACCAAATACCAGTTCCACAATGGACACATATAGCACACAGCAAAGGGACCCGTTACTCCAAGTCAATAGAAATCAGAGGGAGTATACATAGGAAAATATGTACCAACCAATAGAGAGTAAAGGAACTCTCCCACTGAGAGGATGGTAACTCAGCTCCACCAAGGGAGTCCCAGATATCATCTAAGGAAAAATTCCCCAAATATCCCCATGTCTAGTGTAGCAGGCTGAGGACAGGGACATAATGGAGACTGCTAGTTCCTCTCTCATGTCAGCCTCCTTCCAGAGATTTAGTCTCACTTTGGCAACCTAAAGTGAGGTTGGCATCATCCATCTTCTCTCTCAAAGTTGGAAGCCAGATATACCTGATGTGATTCCTAAGCAAACGAAGGTAGAAGAGATTCAAAGAAAGTCAAGAGGCTGGATTCTTCTCCCTCCTGCTCTCACCAACTTGGCCCCACCCCTCACTTCTTAAACTGTGGGTCTAGACCAGAATGGGGTCATGTAAATGAATGTGGGGGTGGCAAAAAAAAAAATTGTCATCACTAAAAGGTTTCCGAAAGCACAACAACCAAAAATTAATTCAAAATCAAACTTGTAATCAATCTGAGGTGTTTCTGGCATCATTTGCCTATATTGCATTGTACAACTTCACTGCAGCCTTGGTTCTGAATACACAGCAAGCACACTTCGCACTACCATGCTGTCATACCACAGAACACCAACAAACACTTCCCAAAACACCTCCACCCAGATTCGAGATTACTGTTTATTATAGATTGCAGTGTTTTTACTGTACAAACAAAATTGTTCAATGAATATTGGTTCAGGATTAGCACAGAATTTCCAACAATTTCTGAAATGGTCCTAAACATACTTCCACCATTTTGTGCTACGTATTTATGCGAAGCAGTGTTCTCAGCATTGACAATAATAAAATCAAAATATCGATCAGCTCTGAAAAATGTTGAAGATGTTCTATAGCCTGCAGCACCAAATATTCCACCAAGACTTAACTCTTTAAATAAAAATAAACAAGCACATTGCTTTCATCTTTAATAAATGGTAAAAATATATATATACATATATACCAAAGAATTCTTTTAAAATAAATTTCTTTATGATTTATTATCAGTAAATGTTTGATTTGTATGCCTATTTTATACACCTATAAACCCAGAGTTGTTCAAAAATTTCTCAGGCAAAAAGGGGCCTCAAGTAGAAAAAGTTTAAGAATCCGTGACATATAAAACAGTGCTACCATTTTTTATTAGTTTCCTATCTTTTTTAATGTGTCACTGATGAAGTTTTTGAGCATAGTACCCCAAACCCATTGTGATTTTTATTGCACAATTTTTTGCATAGCACACTGCTTTTTTGGGAACATAGATGTCAAATTACAGCAGAACTGCCAGTGTCATTAAAGGGGATGAGGGGCAGAGTAAGGTCTTGAAACCAGTTCTCCCTGAGGCTGAAGAAAGATCCCTATCCACTATGCACACTACCTCTCCTATGATCCTTCCATTCCACTCCCAGCTATCCTTCTGATCTCTCAGTACCATCACGACTCAGCTGCCTTCTCACCCTTGAATTTCTTTCCACCACATCAACCTTCTTCTTCCATTGGTGAGTTCCTTCCAGTCTCCATTTTGGAGTCAAAACCAGGCTAACCATGATTTGTTCTCCTCCTGGCTATGCTTCTAATTCTCCAAACTTCATAATCGTACCACTATGTAAATACCTTCTCTGTGCTGCCTCCCTTTCATCTCTTTTTTAGGTACTATTTTCCTCCATTAGACTATAAACTCCTTGAGAGTAGGGATTATCTGTCTTTTTTTGCTTATATTTGCATCTCCCAGTGTTTAGCACTATACCTAAGGTAAACACAGGAAGAATTTAATAAATACCTATTGCCTGACAACCTAAGATCTGTTGTCATCTACAAGTGGTCAGGGACTCAACGAAATCAGACAAGGAAGAAGGGAGAGGGGTAGGAAGATAAGTGTCTAGAGCTTCACCCAGACCCCAGAGATCCGGAGCACCTGTAAAACTGGAGTTGAAGAACTGAAAACAAATCTCTTCAACTTCACTATTTTGCTGAGGGCAACACTAGCAGTGACAGAAGCCCCTTCACTAGTTTAATGAATCTCTGGCCTCTAGGATCCTTGGAGGTAGATTCATTTGTAGGATTCTCCAGTAAGGTCAGTACTACTTAGAGAGGGTAAACTCCCCCACCAAAACAGATTCTACCCTTTTATCTGGATGATGTGCACAACAAATACAGAAAAAATGCAGGGACTCTCCAGGGCTTGGTGTCAGAGCCCTCTCCACCTGGATCCTTGGAAATCTTCCTCTTTTACAGAGCTCAGCAGCACCATGGTGCATCGGTGCACACCCAGTTACTGAGAGGGAACTGTGTTCTGTGTGCCAGGTTCACCTCCTCCATGTAGATTTCTTCCTTCCTGATTCATACATACTTACTTAAGCCTGTTGGCCTATCCAGCTGTCCTCTCTCCTCCCCCAGACTCCCTACTGGGGCCTTGGGATCTATTTTTAAACTTGTGGATCAGCACCAAATGAAGAAATCAAGGATACCGAGAGAAATACTGCTGTGGTGGGGGGTTTTCTACTCTAGGTGGGTCTCAAAAATATGTGTGGCTCAGACCCAAGCTTTCTTATCAGTTTCAGCTCAAGGTCCAGCCTACTTATCTCATATTAATATCACAAGCACAGAAACCTGTCAGAGACACTGGGATGGATTACATTACTGACCAAATGAGAGACAGGAATGACCTAAGACTTAAACATGTATTCCCCATGCTTCCTGGATGTCTTTATTCCTAGAACAACCTTAATCTGCTGAACCCAGAATTCTATATCTGGAAGGAACCTTGAGCAGTCTTTTAAACCATTCTCCACCTGACCCCCACACTCCATCCAGAAAAGAGCATATGTAAATAACCTTAAAGAAGATCTACTAATGGGATGCTACCAACATACGTTTTAAATGTTTGTTGAATATTTAATATTTTAAGTGAACCCAAAGACTCCATTGCCCTGTCATAGTTTCTAAAATTTTCGCTGTTCTATCCAATCCTTTGGAGGCAATTGGTGGCACAGTGAATAGAGTCAAGAAGACTCATTTTTCGAGCTCAAATCTCACCTCAGACCCTAGCTGTGAGAACCTGTTTGCCTCAGTTCCACATCGGTAAAATGAGCTGGAGAAGGAAATGGCAAACCACTCCAGTATCTTTGTCAAGGAGACTCCAAACAGCGCCACAAAGAGTATATGCAACTGAAATGATTGAACAACAACAACAAAATTTGATCTTTTAAATTAAGGCATTGTCTCTAAAAGGCCTTTTTAAAAATGCAAATATGTTCATTTGTTTAAATCCTTCAAAGATTTGTGATTTGGTCAGTGTGTGTGTGTATTCTTTCCACCAATGGACAAAGTCCCCATTAGTTCAAAAAATTGAATCCCTCTGAAGTGGTCAGTCAGCCAGTAAACGTTTATTAAGCACCTACCACATACCAGGCACTGTGCTAAGCACTAGGGATACACAAAAAGACAAAAGACAGCCCCTGTCCTCAAGGAGCTCACAGTCCAGAGGGGGAGACAACATGCAAACAATTATGTACAAACATTTATAGGATAAATAGGAAATAACAGAGAGAAAGCACTAGAATTAAGAAAACTGAGAAAGGCTTCTTGTAAAGGTGGGTTTTAGCTGGCACTTGAAATAAGCCAAGGAGGCCAAGGAAGCAGGGATAGCGTTCCAGGCATGGGGACAACTATAGAAAGTATCTGGACTTGAGAGATGGAGGCCAGTGTCACTGGGTCAAAGAGTACATGGGTGGTAAGGGTTGGGGGGTGTAAGAAGTAAGAAGACTAGAGGGGGTGGGGCAGATTATAATTATTTTTTTAAAGAAAAAACTATTTATTTCAAATTTAGCTTCACTTTGCCAAATATTATTTCTTTCACACCAGATTCTCAATATACGAATGAACTGCTCACTTTTTCTTAAGCGTTCTAAAGAAAAAAAATGCAAATAAAAACTGCCTCCAAGGGTAATAATTATGGAATTGAAGAAGAAGCAACATTGTAGGGATTTTTTTTTGTAACACAGAAGATATAAAATTTGAGGTGATAATATGTTTCCAAATCCAAACTCTCCCACATCAAATGCTTATGTCCAGCTCAAAAAGTAAACAATAAAGATAGAGTACTTGGAAATACATGTGAACCCTATCCCATTCAGATATTTGTATCTTTGGTCAGAAGAATGAAATAAAACCAGTTTTGAATACACAAAGGCCAAATAGAAGATTTTGTATTTGATCCCAGAGGTGACAGGGAGCCACTAGAGTTGATTAAATAGGAGACTGACATGGTTTGACCTGCAATATAGGAAAATCACTTTGAAGACTGTGTGGAAGATAGACAAGAGAGGGGAGAGACTTGTGGCAGGCAGACTAACATTCCAAACCTAGGGGGATGAAAGCCTGAACCAGGGTGATAATACCAGAGGAGAGAAGGGGGTAAGATAAGACAGGCACAGGATGTGCAAGGTGAGAGAAAGTAAGAGAGAAGGAAGGCTGGGGAGGTTTGTGAATAGAAATGTCAAAGACAGGGTCTAGACCTAAAGATGAAGATACCACACTACTTGAAGAGAGCTTTCATATTCTTCTGCCTGACCTATATATCACCAAGAAAACATTAATCCTGCCCTAATAGAAGAATTAATTAATCCTGAGGAATCAGGGGGTGCCTAGAAATTACCTGCAGGATTTTCATAGTAAGTTGAAGCTGGTGAGAAAGTCAATCAGAGGTAGTCCAGGCAATCAGAAACAATCAAAATCAAAAGAGTGAAAAAAATAAAAGAAAATGTGAAACATTTCATTGGAAAAATAAGTGATCTGGAAAACAGATCCAGGAGAAATGATTTAAGAATTGTTGAACTAAAAAGAAGAGCCTGGATTGTAGAGCCAGTCAACCAGTCTTATCAACAAGTATTTATGAGGCAAAAGGAGCTAGGTGGTATAGAGGCTAACACTCCAGACCTAGAATCAAGAAGACTTTTTCCTGAGTTGAGATCTGACCTTAGTAGCTTAGGAGTAATTTAATAGCTGTGAGACCCTGAGTAAGTCACTTAACCCTCTTTGCCTAAGTTTCCTCATCTGTAAAATGGGCTAGAGAAGGAAACAGCAAACCACTTCAATATCTTTACCAAGAAAACTCTAAATGGGGTCATGAAGAGTCAGACATGACTGAACAATTATAAGCCAAGCATTGTACTAGGCCCTGGGAACACAGACAAAAATGAAACAATTTCTGCCCTAAAGAAACTTCCAGTCTTTCAGATGTACATAAGTGAGTGCATACAACATAAATGCAAGGTAAATTATACAATGTGGAATATGTCACTTGAGCAAAGTTGTAAAGGTAAGAAAAGGCACTGGAGGGGCAGCTATGTGAATAGCTGTGAATAGAGCACCAGCCCTGGAGTCAGGAGGACCTGAGTTCAAATATGGCTTCAGATACTTAACATAAAAACTAGCCCTGTGACCTTGGGCAAGTCACTTAACCCCAACTGCCCCACCTTCCCCCCTCCAAAAAGAAAAAAAAAAGGCACTGGCGAAAGGAAATGCATCCCAGGTATGAGGAAAAGCCAAGAGATTGAGTACCACTTATGAAGGACAGCAAGGAAGCCAATTTGACTGGACTAGAGTATAGGAAGGAGAATAAAGTATGATAAGGCAGGAAAGGTAGAACAGAGCTGGGCTGAGAAGGGTTTGAAAAACTAATGGCAAAAAAAAAGGGGGGGATCCCTGTAGATATATTTGGAGAAAGAGGAAGAACACAGAAGATAAGACTGTTGCTTAGGGTGAATAGGATAACAACTGACATTAGAGAAAAAGAAAAGTTATTGAATCCTATTTTGGTTCTGTTTTCTCTATCAAGCATTTTTTTTGTTCCAGTATAACAGAAGGCTTGGGTTGGAGTTTACCCCAAGGAGCATGCTTGGGGATGGGCCATCCTATGAAGCAGGCCTGTGCCCTGACCACTTCCAGCAAGATGTGAGCTTTGGCCTCTTGCACAACCAGCTTCTGATTGATATCATGTGCCACCAGCCCTATACCCCCCATGACAGGATATCTATATCAAAAAAAAGGAGTAGTCACTAGGCAGCAAGAGCTGAACACTAAGACTTTGAAGCAAGGGACAATTCCTATTTTCACTCACTTTCTTCTCCCTCTCTTATGAACACGTGTCTTGGCACTCCAACAACTCTCCCTTCAATTTCCTGGGAATGGAATGAAAGGATATGTACTTTAGTAGGTGAACCTGAGACTGAATCTCAAAGCCATGGTTATCTCTTCTGCTTTATGCTTCTTTTTCTGAGCATAGGTGACCAAACAGTGATCCCAAGAGCCTGGTGAACTTCCTTGGGAGATCAAGCATTCCTGGGTCCCTCATATGGTGCCAACTGCCCATCAAGAGATGCCTCCTACAGCTACTACAGTGCTTCTCAGAGCAGAAGACAACCACCAACAGGAAGAGCCCAAACTATGCCCTGGCTTGCCAGAAGATATGGACCTTAAGTAAACTTTTCAGAGAGTTCTGAGTTCAGGTAATAATAACAAAAATAATATTAGTAAAAATAATAACAATAATTAATAATAGCTAACATTTATGTAGCTCCTATTATGTGCCAGTCAAATGTGCTAAGTGGTTTACAAAAAGTATCTCATTTGAGTCTCACAATAATCCTGAGAAACAGGAACTATTATTATCCCCATTTTACAGGTGAGGAAACTGAGACAGACAGAGAGTAAGTGACTTGACCAAGGTTATACAGCTAGTAAGTATCTGGGGTCACATTTGAACTCAAGTCTTCCTGACTTCCAGCCCAGTCCTCTATCTATTGTATCACAGCTGCCTGTGAAAGCGAAATAACTGTTGAGCAGTCCCACAAAAGGCTTCACATTTTAATGTTTAAGTAACAATTTCCCAGGAGGGTATAATAGGAAGTATAGGTTACTGTTTCTCTTTTAAATCTTTGTCGTGAGTCTTTTGTATTTTAAACCTTTCTTTTGTGGGAAAGGAAATCAAGAGCTATCCTAATGAGGATCATGGTATCTGTAGTACCTACCTCACAGAGAAAATGTGAGATTCAAATAAGATAATGCACACAAAGTGCCTTATAAACTTTAAAGTAGTATATGTCAACCATTATTATTATTGTTGTGTACGTTATTTATAGCTTTTATCATTAAAATTAATTCTTTGTGAATATTTTGTACAAATATAATTTTTTATTATTATTAGGATCAAGTCCTAAGAATAGAATCAACAGATCCAGTGTTACAATTAGTTTTGGAATTCCTATGATGTTCTGTCATGTTTCTTAACAAAAAGTCGGCACCAATATGCAGTTCCACCAACAATGTAATAACAGTCTGTTTCCCTATAGCTCTGCCAAGATTTAATTTCATCTTTTTACTCACTCTTTTTGCCAATGTAGTAGGTGTGAGGTAATAGTTTAATAATAATTTGGTAATATTTTAATTAAATTAATAACATTATTTAAAGTTTATTAATTATCCTATTAAGTTGATTGATAATATTATGTTTATGTGTTAAATGTTAATTTTTCTTTGAAAAATGTCTATGTTCCTTGATACTACAGCCTATGTATTACTCTCCAATGTATTCTTTATACTCAAAACAGGAAAATCTCGAACTTCCCCCAACTAATATCCTACAAAGTAACTTACCCAAAAGAAAAGAACTGGCACAAAGATCTTGGCTCCCTTTCTGAGTGGGGGTTGATATTACAGGCCTGAAGAAGGAGAGAGGCTTTAGTCATCATCTGGGTATAGAACGCAGCTGTTCTGTTGTTATGCTGGACATCCCAGGGCAGCTCCCACAAGTTAAAAATGGAACCCCAGTGGCAATGAGGCCCATGCCGTTAAATTCACTTAACATTCTGTGGGGGAGAGCTTGGTGGGAGGACAATGGTTCAATCTCATTTATGATCGATTGGACTCAATTTCTGTATTAATAAAATACTCTAGGACCTACCTTACATGATTGTTGGAGGAACATATGAGAAAATGGCTACAAAAGAACACTGAAAATTCTGGCCTGCATTTTGAAAGTACAAGCTGTACTATCATAAGATATTTTTTTTTTATTGTTGCAGATGCTGGACAGAGATTGAGATCAAGTCCCAAGGCTCAGCCCTTTTGAGAACAGGGGTGCCTGTGGCTCTCTTGGCAATTGTTCTTGTCCCTCTCAGCCTTACTATTTATATAAATTTCTCTCCCTTTTTTCTATCTCCTTTTGGGGTAGGACCACAACCCAGATCCCAAAGAGTGGTGGGAGTCAGTGTCTTAGACATTTCTTACAATCATAGAATTTCAGAGCTGGAAAAGATTAGATTGGCAGATCAGGTTAGTCCTGGAGTCATAGCATAGCTGGATTTTAGTAAGACATTTAACAAAGTCTCTTGGGTTTATTAGAGAAGACATAGAGATGTGGCATGGATAAAAGCACAGTTAAATACATTCATAACTGACTGAATGACTACACCCAAAGAATTTTAGGAAGAGATTCAGTGTCAATCAGGAGAAAAACATTTCTAATTGAGTGTCCTATCTACTCACCACATCAACAAAATCCTATTGAACACTTTAATCAATTATTTGGATAAAGATATACAAAGGGATATTATCAAGTTTCCAAAGGACATGCAGCTAGGAGGGAGGGATAATTAATATGGTGGACAATAGAATCAGGATCCTGAAAGATCCAAACAAGTGGGAATGATGGGCCAAATCTAATGGTATTATTTTAAAAGTGATAACTGTAATGTCTTATGCTTGGGTTCCAAAAATTAACTTCACAACTATGAGATGAAGGATACGTTGCTAGACAGCAGTTCGTATGTACAAAGGTTTTGCTTTCATTGACTCCAAGCTCAATGTGAGCCAACAAGGTGACACAGAAGCCAAAAACAAACAAACAAAAACAAAAATTAATGGGAAGAGAGGATAAACATTTACGTAATACCTAATATATGATAGACACTGCAAAATAATCCTGGGCAGTGGCCATTTTACAGTCAAAGAAACTGAGGCAAACAGAGGGTAAGTGATTTGCCCAAGCTTACATAGCTATTAAGTGTCCAAGGTCAGATTTCAACCCTCTTCCTAACTCCAAGGCTAATGTTCTATCCACTACACCACTGAACGCAATCTTAGGCTGCATTGGTGGAAGTATTTTGTCCAGAGTGTGAGAAATAATGGTTCCACCATCCTCTACTCTAGTCAAACTACCTCTAATATCTTCTGCTCGGTTCTTGATGTCACATTTTAAATGGAACGCTGATAAACCCAAGAATGTACCAAGGTGAGGTGATCGGGAAAGTGAGCAGAATAGAGATCATGCCCTATGAGGATCCCTTGAAGGAGTTAAAGGTGCTCAGGTAGGAGAAGAGAAACCTTGGAGGGGATATCATCATTGTCTTTAAATATTCATATGGAAGAGAAGTTAAACTGATTTGCTTGGCCACAGTGGGTAGCACCAGGACCAAAGGGTAATAACAATAATTATAGCTAGTATCTATGTGGCACTTTTTTATGCCTGCTTTCTCACTTGATCCTTACAACAAACCTTAAGGTAGTTGCTATTATTATCCCCATTTTATAGATGAGGAGAATAAGGCTTAGAAAGGTTAAATGCCTGTCCAGAGTCACATAGGCAGTAAGTGTCTGAAACAGGATTTGAACCCAAGTCTCCCTGACTCCAAGTTCAGTATTCTACCTGTTGCACTACAGGAGACAAATTTCACCTTTACATAAGGAAGAGCCTTCTAATCATTAGAAACCAGCCAGCATTTACATAATACCTAATGGACAAAATGGACTTCTCCATGAAGCAGTAAGTTTCTCATCCCAAAAATTCTTCTAGCATAAAGTGGATGGGAAAGGAGATTCTCAAATCGGGTAATAGGTTGGCACAGATTATCTCTATGGTCCTTTCCAACTTTAAAATTCTTTATATATGGGAGATTTCCTTGCCCAAGCCACTTATTTTTCAGCTATGAAAGCTAAGGCTCAGAAGTGGGTAAGATTTGCCCAAATTTAGGGGCACAGCTTGGACTGAAACATTAGCTTACTGATTCCTATTCCTAGCTGTCTGCCCACTATGCCACATTTCCTTCTTCATGGGGACCCCCTGATTTCCAGCTTAGTACCTTTCCTTTCCTACTGTTTCTGTGTCTCATGAAGGTACCTAGAGAACATTGGAGAGGGAGACTTGAAAGCAATGTCATATGTAAAAACAACTGGGGAAAGCAGCACAAAAGATTTTAGAGTTTCAGACTGCTGTTAACAATGATATTTCACAAGGATTTGTTTCATCATAAATATATTTTACTTTGCTCCCAAAGGACATCATTTTGATGGTATTACTATCAATAATAATAGTAGACATGTACATAGTGCTTTAAAGTTTACAAAGAACTTTATCAATAACTCATCTGAGTCTGACAGTAAGCCTGAATGGTCATTACTACTGTGTTATCACCCCCATTTTACAGATGAAGAAACTAAGGCTTAAGTTTTGAAAATGACAAGCAGTACTTATATGGTTTTTCTTTTTTTAATTTATTTTATTTTCAATTCACAAAACAAGCATTTGCATAACACAGTACAATAAAAAAAAAAGATGATTGCACATGCAACTGCAAATCTACCAAGTGCAACTTGCTATTCTCTCCAAATATACAACAAAATTATTATGTAAATTTCCTTTTTTTCCTTCTTTCTCAAACAGTATTAAATGTAAAGTTGTGGTTTTATAGCAAATCCTCTTTTTAGGTTGTACTATGTACATGGAAATGTTCTTTTTTATTTTGTCTTTACATATTTAAATGAATAAAATTTTTTTACAAAATTAACAGGTTCATAGAGTGGCCTGCTCATGATCAGACAGCTAGTAAGGGTCCAAAGCACGATCTGGACCTAGTTCTTCCTGCTTCCAGGTTAAGCACCCTGCTGCCTCTCATTAGACCTGGTTGTTCACAAATTCCATTTAAAGAACTAAACTGCTAAAGGTGGGGGTAGAGCAGAAAAGGGAGTCTTCCCTCCCTCCACTAAAGATCTCTTTGAGGGAAACATCTCACTCTAATAAAACTCAACATATAGAAACCTAAACTTACAAAACCTAAACAAGGAGTTATTGTCCACATTTTAATGGGGTTGCCTTAAAAAAACCACCTTTCTTACTTGATTTTTTTAAAACTATGCTCCAATTTACAAAAATTTGATTAACACACATTTTAGGGACATGTCCATTGAACAAAGTATTATTTGCAAAATGCCCTGATATTTGAGATTTTAAAAGTCTGGGAAGAAGGCCATTGACCTACAGGTACATTTTAGAAACCAAAGTCTAGGCAGGATCTTAGATTTAGAGCTACAAGCTTTAATGGCCCCATGGGTCATTTCATCCAAACCCCTCATTTTAGAGGATCAAGAAAATAAAGTCCTGGGGCGGCTAGGTGGCGCAGTGAATAGATCACTGGCCCTGGAGTCAGGAGGACCTGAGTTCAAATCCAACCTCAGACACTTAACACAAAACTAGCTGTGTGACCTTGGTTGAGTCACTTAACCCCAATTGCCCTACCTTCCCCTCTCCTAAAAGCAAAAAATTAAAAATAAAAATAAAAAAATTAAATTAAAAATTTTAAAAAAATAAAGTCCAATGAAGTTAAGGGACTTGCTCAAGGTCACACAAGGAGTAAATGATGGAAATAAGACTTGAACTGGATCCTCTATCTGCAAATCCATCCCTCTTCCCATTGTGCCGTGCTGCCTCTCCATTTAATAATGCTCCCTTGTTTCCCACTTTTCCTAGCCTCAATGGGACCAAAATATACATTTGTTGAAGTGAACACACAATAAATGGATATTTTTGGTTTAAACACACCAAGGTCAACCACTAACTCTGCATCACTTTCTTAAGGTCTCCAGTCCATCCTTCTAAAAATTTGAGGGTTGGATTAGATCCTCTCTGAAGTCCTTTTCAGTGCTCAAAGTCTATGATTCCACAAGTCTTGAGATTCCAATAAAGAATGCCTTTCACACATCTAAAAATATTTCTCCCATCCTACAGCCTTCCACGCATCTGAAGCTTAAATTTCTGGATTCAGTGAGCTTGTGGTACCAACCTAAGCAGCTATGGGCGATATCTCCTGCCTTGTGGGTTGAGACACACAGCTTGTATTTCCTTTAAAAGCCAAGATCAAAATTCTCCACATTCCAGCTAAAAATGCCTTGCTCACCATGAACCTTTGGCTTCTGCTTTGTCTTTTATCTGTCTTGTTCCTATTTAGATTTGAGGTGTAATTCTCAATGGTTAACCCAGGGTCACATACTTTTAACCCCTCCAAAGGAAGGACTGGCATTCCCAGAAGGATGGGACAGCAATGGCTGCTTTGTAGGAGTGGACCCATGGGGACCCTTCCCTGTCAGGGCTGGAAGATGCTTTAGTTTCTGTGCACACAGCTGACATTCCAGCTATGCCCCTCCTCACTGGGGAGTGGGAATATGCATCAGACAAACCCAATCTTGAAGGGAGTTCTCAGTGGGCACACATAGGACTGCCTTTGAACAAATCTCCATCACTGTCTCAAAAAGGCAGCATCCAGAATCAGACACAGAGTGGACGACACTGAGGCTGTGAGTACCTTTGGTGATGAGGTTTCTGGTTGGTTGACTGGTTGGGTTTTCTCATGCCACATTTGTCCAGTTCATTCTCTCTATAGTACAAAAGTGCTTCCCTTGTGTCCCAAAGGTGTAGGAAAGGGCCCAGCTCTTGAGGTTTGTGATTTTTTTTTTCAGAGAGACTATCTAGATGTTAGAGTGTTGGTATCCTCTCTCTACTTTTAGAGCCAAATTCTTTCCTTCTTCCCTTCCTTAGTCCCTCCCCCTTCCTTCCTTCCTCCTTTCCTTCCTTCCTTCCTTCCTTCCTGGGCTCAGCAGTTGAGACTTGCTTTAGTCTAGTAACTCCTTTCAATTCAACCCTCAGTGATGGGCTGCCTATTTCTAAACATTTGTGCCTATGAGACCTGTCATCATTTTTGATGACACAGCATGGTATAGTGAATAGAGTACTATAGTTGAAAACAGGAACACCTGGATTCAGATGGCTCCTCAGATATTTCCTAGTTGTGTGATCCCAGGCAAATCTCATAACCTCTCTGTCCCTCAGTTTCCTCATCTATAAAGTTTGGGAGGTTACCGTCAATGGCATCTAAGGTCTCTTCCAGATCTATAGCCATATCTAAGATTCCTTTCTTCCTTTCTCTCTCCTTTCCTCTTTTTTATCCCCTTCTCTTTTCTCTACTCAATTTTCCAAAAATATTTCTTTGAATATCTACTGTGTACAAAGCACTGTTAGATGTTATAAAAGATACAAAAATGCAGTGTCCCTCAGAGTATCTCTGGATCTCAAATATCTGGGAGTCACCAAAATCTCCAGGGACCATGAAGCTTTGATTTGTGGTCCCACATGGAGCCAAGTCAAGACTGGGGTTAGTAGGAGCCTTAGAAAGACAAGCAGCCCCTCCACCTAGCATGCTTAGTACAGTGCCTGGAACATAGCAGGTGCTTCATAAATATTTTGTGGAATGAATGAATGAATGAATGAATGAATGAATGATCCACTTAAACCAGCATCATCCAGGGCCCTTTCTGAGCCTTTGGCTCTGCACTGGACACATTCTCACAGACGGAAGGTAGGAAATTTGGGGAAAATTCAAAAGGACAGAGCTATAAGTAACCAAAATTCTACACAACACAACCCCAGGGGGAAAGATTAAGAGGAATTTGGCTGGGAGTCAAAAGATATTTACTGTAGCTCTACCTTTAACACTAAGTAGCGAGATTTGGGGTCCAGCCCTGCCATCTACTACCTCTGTCACCGTGGGCAATTTACTTAATTTTTTGGGCCTCAGTTTTGCCCTTCTCTTAAATAAAAAGGGTTGAATTAGATTGGGGCTTCTTAACCTATGAACTTATTTAATATACTTTGACATCTGTATTTCAATAGAAGTGCTTCCTTTATAATCCTATGCATTTCATTTTATGCATTTAAAACCATGATTCTAAGAAGGGGTTCATGACACAAGGAAAGGTCTAGAACCCCTGAACTTGATGATAACTAAGGTCCCTTCCAGTTCTAGTCTATCTCACTGCTATATGGTCTTGAGAAAGTCGCATCCTGTCTTTGGGCCTCATTTTCCCTCTCTGTGAAAAGAGGGGATTGGACTGGCTGGTTTCTAGTTTTTATATTTATAGTCTAGGTGCCTGGAACATAGTGGGTTCTTAACAGACGCTTATTTATTAATAAGTTAATAAGTTAAAATTTACTTAATGGCTTTATAGCTATTAACAAATGAATGTTATTAATAAATTAATAAATCCTCTTTGATTGATTGCTTCTAAAATAACTTCCAGCACTGGAATTCAATAAATAACCACTTGTCTTCCCACCTCATGAATAGAGGTCCAGAAGGGACATGCTTCTTAGACATTTGGGTTTGTTTTGCTTCATTGTAATTATTTGTTACAAAGGAGATTTTTTTAGTGATAAGGAGGAGGGAAAGAGTGATAGGCATGTCAAAAGAGAAGAAGAAGGAAGAGGAAAAAGAGGAGAAAGAGAAAGAGGAGGAGGAGGAAGAGAAAGAAGCCTCAGTGAACCATTTTTAAACTACACAGAAGAGAGAAGAAGAAAGTTCAGAAAGGGACAGAGACAAGCAGGGCAGTGTTGGTGCTACTGTGTTAAATGTAATACATACTTTTTAAAAACCAAATTGTTTAGAACAAATTTGTGGTTTCATATACAAGCCTCTTTTTCTGTTCTTTGAATATGGAAATGTTTGCATTTGCTGGTATTGGTCAAGTTCACAATAAAAAAAATTAAAAGAATTAATTGTTTGCTGAAAGGTGATGAGCAATTGATTTCTATTGGAGAAGGAAAGAGAGGAGAAATCTTTGAGCCCTGGGGAGCAGAAGGAAGCTGTGGAATCACTTTATAGTATAAAGCAAATATCTACCTTAGTGGAATGAGTTCTTGCCTGGGGAAAGGAGCTAGGGGTTGGAGCCTTTGCCCTTCCCTTCTAGTCCTAGGATTCTGTCAATTATTCTAAGATCAAAAATCATTCCTGGAGTTTGGTAGAAAAAATAGCACTGGAGTCTGACTGTCTGGATGAATGATATCTAGTAGGCTAAGTCAAAGTACTTAGCAGTGACTATTGCCAAGGTTCTTGAAGTCCAAGGGTTTTTCTCTTTCTGGCCACCGTCGAAGACACAGCTGGAATTATTTCAATCATGGCCAACATTCTGTAAATACAGAAGGAGGTGGGCAGAACAGATGTTGAAGGCAGAAGCTTGCTTGTGTTATTTCTCTAACCAAAACCAACAGAAATATTAATAATGGTTCACGTTTACATAGTGCATATAAGGATTGCAAAATATTTTATATACATTACCGCTTTTGCTCCTCACGATAACCCTATAAGATTAGGTATTATTATCGTCCATATTTTACAAATGAGGAAACTTGGACAAGGTAAGGTGCTTGCCCCATATCACACAGTTACTACCTGAGGTAGTTTTCAAGCCCAGTTTTTCTTAACTCCATATCCTGCATTCTGTCCACTATGACACACTGCCTCTCATATGTTGACCTAAGCGGGGTACTGACTAGAATGGTTTCTGAAGCAGGGATGGGAATGAGAATGATGCCCTTCAGGGTTTCTGGCTCCGTGCACATTTTGCCATTTGGTGGACAAAATGCTCAGTGACTTGGCAAGGACTTAAGTGGAGACCTGAGGTCCTAAGATTGCCATTCTGCGGGTAACTCACTTCCAGCCTTAGCAGAACGTGACTTCTAGGATTAATGACTACCAACCAAATGAAGGTGTCATAGGATCCTGACTTTAGAGTTAGAAGGGCCCAGAGGTCCTCTAGCCAAAATCTCTCATTTGATAGATGGAGAGACCAAGATCTAGAGAAGTCAGGAGACTTGCCCAAGAACAATTAAGTATCAACTCACCGATCTTGGACATAAACCAAGATCCTTGGACTTCAGATTCAACTGCTGTCCCATTACACCATGCGGTCCCCTCAGTAAGCCAAGAACAAATCAAGCCAAGTTTCTGTTTGAAGCTAAAATAGAACCAGTTATTTCTCCTGAGAATAATTGCATACCTGGCTCTCAGCTCCCACCTTGATGTTCTTACCCATCTCCCAAAGGAGCTAGGTTGACTAATTAGCTAATGCTGGCAAGAGTACATCACAACAAGTGCTAAAGCCTATTACTGGCAGTAATGTGTGGCATAAGCCACTTCTTATCCTTGTTCTCAATTGCAGATTACATTTGGTGAGATGATGTCAAGGCAAGCTTGAGAGACAAGTTATCTAAATATTCAGCCCCTGGCAGGCAGAGTTTGGCTCCACTATATTTTTAGTGCCTTTCTACTTAGCAGTCTAGTTGGCTGACGAAAAGCCAACAATATGAATTCACCACCTTCATCTGTCCCTTCACAATTTGCATGACATAGAGTTACCCCTATGAGATTTAGCCAGCAGCTTTGTCTTCCATTCTTCAGCAAAACTTCCAAAGGCCACCTACAATTTCCATTCGGTATTGCTAAAGGCATTTGCCAGCCAGGACAGTGGTATGGGGAATTGGTGTTTCCTTGACAGCAATCATTTCCCTGGAGAAGAAAGAATGAAATCCTAGTCCTTGAATAAGAATGCGTAGTCCATCTACTTCATGTCTTCAGCAGAGCTGGTACTAGAATATCTAGCCCAGGTGGTCCTAACCATGTATTGAGAGAGTGAGAAGTGAAAAGACATCACTTAAGCATTAGTTTCCACTTTATTCCATTTGAGTTTAACCCTGCACATTTCATTTGACTGCAGTCTTGCACAGCTTGACAGGAGAGATTTATCCAGCACCAGCTGTCCCATATTTTAAAACTATACAACAGAGGTAAAATTAGAAGCAAATGAAGATCATGTTGCTTACAAAGAATTCTGCCATGCATCCCACAGATTCCCCGAGTTATTACCCGTTGTCCCAAACATCATTATCATATAATATAGGAATTTCTGAGTTGGTACAGACATCAAAGTACAGAATGTCAGGTCTAAAAAGGACCTTAGAACATAGAGCATAAAATGTCAGAACTGGAAGGAACCTCAGGACATAGAATGTCAGAGCTGGAAGGAAACTTAGAGATCAGCTGGTTCAACCTTCTCGTTTTACAGAGGAAGAAACCGACTCTCCAAGAGCCCAAGGTCAAACATTAAGTTGGTGTCAAGGCCAGGACTCAGAGCAAGGGCTTCTCCTTCACAGCTCCATGGTTTGTCAGCATTGTTGTTGCTCTTCTTGGACACTGACTAAGCAAGCATGCCACAAGGGAGGCAATATATATGCTAGAAAAGATTAGAAAGTCCCTAACTAGAGGATTTTGCATTTCATGCATATAAATTTGAGCCCAGAGATATATTTTATGGGATAGCAGGAAAATGTTACCAGAACAGAAGGTGAATGTAGTCCATCATCACAGACCCTATCACCTACCAGCTTACTGTTTCAAGAATTTTCCAACTTGCATCAATGGCTTAAATTAGACTCAGGCTCAGAAGAAGGTACAACTGTTTGTAGAATCAAACAAGTAGCTCCAAATGTCATTGAGTGCTCGCGGTTAACGAGTGAGATGACTTATCTGATGAGTGAAGATAATTCTAATAAAAATTCTTCTTGATTACAAAAGCACTTATTTTCAAAAACACTGATTCCTAAATATTTGCCATGAAGTGATCATTTATTTGAAGCTGTAAAGGATCTTAAGGATCATCTAGTCAGAATCCCTCATTTTACAGAGGAAAAAATTAAGACCCTTTCCCAAGGTCACACAGGTAACAGGTAACCTAGCAGACTACAGACTTCTGACTACATATACTTCTGACCATGACACCTCTGAATTCAATTCAACACATATTTAATCTAGTGCTTACCTCCCACAGATTAGGATAAATTATTCATCTCAAGGAAGCAAGATTAACAAGCTTATTGTATTGCAAACAAGAGAGGACCTAACACATAATCCTAAAGATTCTTCAATGTGAAATCTTAACAAGTGAACCTAGCTGTTTTGATAATGGGTTAGTTAATGAGGTGGCTCTTCTTGCTGATGTTAACCCCATTATCCTCAATTCCATTCCCTACTGCTTGCCCCTTCGATTTTCTCTCTTATCTTTCTGTGTCTCTAACTCTATTTCTGTGTCTGTCTCTGTCTGTGTGTGTGTGTGTGTGTGTGTGTGTGTGTGTGTGTGTGTGTCCTTCTCCTGGTTAATTTTCAACTTCTCCTTGTCTATTGACTCCATCTTTGATATTTTCAAACATGCCCAAATTTTTCTCCATCTTTAAAAAATCTTATTTGACCTGAACTCAATTAACTAACTCTTCAAGCTACTTTTCTCTATATTTCTACTCTTCTTCACAACCAAACTCCTAGAAAAAGCTGTCCACAATGACTGCCTCCACTTTCTCACTTATTAGCTCTCAAGTCCTTACAGTCTGGCTTCAGATCCTAGCACTGACTCAAACTGCTCTCTCTTAGAGGACCAAAAATCTTTTTATTTCTAAATCCAATGTCCTCTTCTCAATCTTCATGCTCTTTGACCTCTCTATAATACCTGGCACTATTGACCAAATAGCTTCATTCAGATACCTTCTCTCCCTAGATTATTGAGACAATGCTGTCTGGTTGTCTTCCTCTATGACAGACCCATCATCAGACTCCATTGCAGAATTGTCCATGCCCTAATGCCTGTTTGTGCATATACTCCAGGGATCTCTCCTCTTCTCTCTCTACACTATTTGCTTGGTGATCTTATTAGCTACCATGAATTCACTTGTCGTGGGATGTCAAATTTAGAGAACAACCATCAAGTTAGTTTGTCTAGAACATAAAATGTCTTGGAGAAGAATGTGAATGGCCTGAAAAGACAGACTGAATCCAGACCATAAAAGACTTTAAATGGCAAACAGAGGAGATTGTAATTTACTCTAAAGACAATGGAGAGACACAGAATCTTCTTGGCCAAGAGAGTGACATAGTCTTGAACTTAAATTTTAGGAATGCTAATTTAGCAGCCGTGTAGACAAGAGTTTAGAGATTAGAGCAACCTGAGGCCAGGAAATCAATGAAGCAATTATTGCAATAGCCCAACTGAAAGGCAATGAGTACATAAATTAGGATGAATGTGCTGTGAATAGAGAGAAGGAACAAATTAGAGAAATTAAGGTGGTGGAATTGGCTAGCCTATGAACCTGATGATTTATAAAAATGGTTGTTTCCTCCTCATAAATAATGAAGTTAGGAAAAGAAGGAGTGGATTTACGAGGAAAGATAATGAACTCTATTTTGAACATGTTAAGTTTGAGATGCCTATGGTACATCCAGGTAGAGATATCTAGCAGAACGTTGGAGAAACAGGAATGGATATGAGAACAGAAGTGAAGATTGGGTATGTCGATTTGGGAGTCATCTGCAATAGATATTACAATCTTATTTAGCTGGAGCACAGAGTTTATTAAGAACAGCATGAAATGTAGAGAGGGTTTCTTCACTTTTTTTACCTTAAGCTTCGAGCAGGAGAATTGGACTGAATGTATCCATTCAATAAGCATTTATCAAGCGACAACTGTGTTAGGCATTGGGGATACAAAGACTAAAATAATCCGCACCCTCAAGTTTACATTAGTCTAGGGATATAAAACAAGTACACAAATGACTAGAAAATATGTAAGTACCAGTATATAAGTGAATGGTGGCAGCTAGATGGCTCAGTGGGTAAAGTATCAGACCTGGAGTCAGGAAGGTTCATCTTCCTGGGTTCAAATCTGGCCTCACTCACTAGTTATGTAACCCTAGGCAAGTCACTTAACTTCTGTTTTCCTGGAGAAAGAAAGGGCAAACCATTCTAGTATTTTTGCCAAGAAAACCCCATACAGGTGATGAAGAGTCAGACATGACTGAAAAACAACAACAACAAATATAAATTAATACAAATTTAAATAAAGTATATGTAATTTAAAATGTATATCTATGTACAAGTACATAAATAAATATAAAACCTATAATAACTTACGTTTTTAGAGAAATTTAAGGTTTTCAAAGTGCTTTACATACAGTGTCTCATTTGAGTCTCACAACAACTCTGTGAGGTAAGAGATTATTATTATCCCCTGTTATGGAAATTAAGGCTCAGAAAGGTGACCTGCCTTGCCCAGGGTCACACAGTTAGTGTCTGAGGCAAGAGTTAAACTCAAGCCTTCTTGATTCCAAGCTCAACTCTCTATTCACTGGGCCCAAAATTGGGAAAGAGTCCTAACAGCTGGATGTAGGAGAATCAGAAAAGGCCCAATGTAGAAGCAGCCCTTGAATGAACAAGTTCATTCCTTCAACAAGCAATTATTGAGCTCTTATGTACAAACGCAGAGGTGACTAAGATTCGGCTCCTGCTCTCATGGAGCAACTTGGCAGAAACTTAGATTCAGAGGATGAAGATGTATTCTCAAGTAACCAGCCTATGACTGGTGTCTTGGAAGCTAAGAAGATACAGGAAAACAAAACATAAAAAGCTCTCTAATCCTATGGTTGGAACCAGTATAGGAAGCAAGCTAATCTTATTAATGATACTTTCCATACATCTCAACTTTTTCCCCTGGTCTGCCTTAGAACCAATATCCAACTAAAGCCTGATTCCTTAGCAGACAAAGTCTACATTTGACAATTGCTATCTCTTACTCTGCTTTCTCCCTACTTCCTCAGATATGCCCACTCCCAGTATCCTTATACAACCTCCTACCCATAAGACTTCCCAGTGTGGCACCTAGAAAAGACAGTGAGGCTGATGACTTTGGACAACTATGCCTCACTTAAATCCACTTCACAAGCAAGTCAAGAAATCACCCTCTGATGTCGTTGGTCCTCTTTGAAAATGAAGGACCAACAATAGATTTACATAAAATGAAACTCTTGTACAACATAGAAGTAAAAAAAATTCTATATGACAAAAATACAACAAAAAGGAAAATAACAGGGTAAGAAATATTTTTAACAAGTACAGATAAAAACTTCACATCTAAATTTATTAGGAATTGTGCAAAATATCCAAAGGCAACATCCAATCCATAATGGAGAAATGAGCAAGGGATCTAAGTTGTGGAGATAAGTAGTCGATTCAATTCAATACGCATTTGTTAACCAGCTACTATGTGACAGACACTGTTCTAGGCACTGAGAATACAAAATTAAAAACAAAACAGTCTCTGCTCTTGAGGATCTTATATGCTATTGGGGAAACTAATTATATACTTTAAAAAATACAAAATAGCTTCCAAGAGGAAGACACAAATATAATATGAAAGGCAGATTATTAACAATAGAACTGCAATTCTAGAGGGCATAATGGAAAGGTAGAAGGTGATAAGGAAGGGGTCAAGCTAAGGCTGACATGGATAGGTATGAGAAAACTGGAAGAGGTAGTCAGGGAAGGGTGCTTCAGCCTAGGAAGTATTCAATTTAGAATCACAGGGATTCTGATGGAGCCATTGGGTAACAGATTACTTCACAATAACAATGATAATATTGACTTGACTATCAAAGAAAAAGATGGAAAGAAAGAAGAGGAAGATAAGGATGCATGGAAGCAGTAGGGCAGATAGTGAGTCCCTCATCCTGCCTAATCCATCAATGTAGTATTAAATAGAGTTCTGGAGCCTCGATGGTTATGGAGGGGTGATGCATGTTAGAGGTACTCACCCTCCAATCCTCAACCTGATGAACTCTGCTCCAGAGTTCACTCTGTTAGCTCAACAACTTTAAGCCAACAAAGAACTTTTCTGGGAATCAGAGTTGTGCCCTGTTAAAAGGGAAATCCCATAGCTTCATGCAGGAACTCACATCTGGCCCTGTGTTCACAGACCCACCCACATCTGGGCTTAATATTTTACTAGGATTGCCAAAACACCACTTTCAAGAATCAGGAGTTCTACAAACTAAAATCTCCCATCAATTTCTACCTGACACTTCTTTGGCACAAGAGAATCACCTCTCTCTGCCTTCAACAAACAGACCAAAGAAATTTTTTTTTTTAACTACTTAAGGTCAGGAACATGAAAAAGGGGAGGGAGGGATGTAGTAAATCAATATAGCGAAACTAAATATTCAGAGTTTAGGCTAATTGACGTCAGGATGCTAGGCTATCTCTTCCATGAGTCTCCCCTATTTCTTCATCCCCATTTCAATCACATCATTCCTAATGACAGGCTTACCTCCATCCCCAGATTAACAGATCCCCTCTTATCAACCAGCTTTTAGCCAGGTAGTAGCATATTGAGCATTGTTCTTCCTACCTCCCCATAGCTAGGGAGATGGTCTTCTACCTGCACGGGAAAGGAAGGCAACAGCTGCAGACACAGTTACCTGGAAGTCTTGGAACTCCAGTTTCCTAACTGTCCTTGCTACTTGTTCCTCAGCCCGTATAGACTCTAATACATCGGCTTTTGCTTTTTGGGTGGGGAAAAGGAAGAAGGAAGCTTCTACTTGAGAGGGATGGAAGCACATTGAACACGAAACTTCTTTTTTTTTTTATTTCCCTTTATATTGTGAACTTAACAAACATGTAAAAGGCAAACATTTCAACATACAAAGATCAAAAAAGAGAACTGTATATAAAAACACGAACTTCTTTTACAATTTGGCTTTTTAAGAGCATGTTAAACTTGACAAGGTAGTCACAAAAGTGCCTTGCTCGTGTCTCCTTCTGAATTCTTTTGTCCTCTTTTATTTTAATGTTTTATTGATGTTCTTTTTATTTTTTTGCATCTGTTATTTCCCACTAAAACACACTCTTCCATAGAAGCCCTTCCTTAGAACAAGGATAGGCAAAAATAACTAATCAGCACCTTAGCCGTATTTTAGAATTTATGTCTCTATTTGTTTTTAAACGTGCCTGATACGGTAATTTGTTTTATTTGATTACATATGTTTGTAAGAGGGGTTTTGGTTTTCTTCCTTTCTCGACCGAGTGAGGGAAGAGAGGATTGAGAAAGACGTAATATGAATCTGAAAATAGAATACATTTTTAAATTTAAAAAATTAAGTTAAATGTGTCCTTTTTTGGACACTTGAAAATGCAAGAATTTGGTTGATTATGAATATTTGTTATGAGTTTTGTCTTCTGTTTTAGTGGGGAGAGGTAGGAGAGAGAGAAAATACATATTTGTTCACTGGAAAAAAAACTTTTTAAATAATAAATAAAATGTGTCTCATTCTGCATCTCTCTGCCAAGACTCAAGAGGTATGTACATCATTAGTCTTCTGGAACTATCATTGGTCACTGGAGTCTGGAGTTTTTCAAAAACATTTTTCTTTGCATTATTCTGCTTATCAGGTAAATTGATTTCCTGTGAGTAGTTTCCAGTGCCCGACCTTATACAAGATGCCCAAAGAAATGTTGTAAAGCTACCACTACCAGACCACTCTGTGCTAAGGGGAGGGGCTTGTGGCAGCTGTGGGAAATGGTTCAGCATTCCTTTGAGTTCCTTTCACAACAGTAGGGGTTAATTATTAAATAGAACCTTGTAGGTTCTATACCCTAGAGGGAACTCAAAGCCACAGTAATGCTAGTTTACATTTCTATGGGTCTTTAAATTTTCCAAGACATTCTTCTCATAACAACATAGTGACATAGTAGTTAGTCTTCTTCCCATTTTAAAGATAAGAAAATTGAGGCCCAAGGAAGTTGAATCACTTCCAAAGTCATATAGTTGGTAACAGAATCTAGATTCTAACCTAGATCTTCTGCTCTTTCCATATTGCCTTGCTGCTACTCCTATGTCACATGATAAAATATTGAAGGAAGTAAAATTGTTTAGCTCCAAAGGGGAGAGGAGGGGAGGGGGGGAAGAGAGCATGAGAAGAGTGCTCTTTATCTGAAGGGCTATCATATGAGAGAGAGATTGGAGTATTTTGTGCAGCTACACAAGTGAGAGCTAGGTAAAAGTTACAAGGAAGCAGAGATTAGCTTCATACAAAGACAGTTTCTACCAATGGCAGCTATCTATAAACTAGAACTGAGAAGTAGTGAGTTTCTCGTCATTGAAACTGATAGAGATGAGGTGAAATGACTACCTGTCCTAGAAGGGATTCTTGCAGAGAGTACAGGGCTAGACTAGATGACCTCTAAGGGCCCTTCCAACTCTAGGATTCTAAATGCAGACTTCTCATGGTCACTCATGTCCCTGGAGAAGTATGGAAAGTATAGATTATTTGTATAGGCCACTGGGGAAAGACTCAGTTGCCCTTGAGGGGAGTGCCACCCCACCTACCATCCACTGCCAAGCAGGAAGCTGATGGGGAAGTTGGCCAGGGGCATCTTCTTATTAATTTGCAAAGCTAACTTAATGCTACCCAGTATCCTCTTGGGGATTCTTCTCATTACTCAGGGCTCCACCAGCACATATGGCTGTTGAGGTGGTAACCTGATTCCCAGCTAACAAGGCAGTCAAAGTCTTAGCTGTCTCCGATACACATTTACTCCTTCCAAGAAGAACTGCTTGTTCATGAAAGAGATGGAAACAATGGAGTCAATCAAAATTCAGAGTGATCTGAAGGAAATGAAATTGAAAGATATAAATACTTCCCTCAAAGGCTTTCATTTGGAGACCTAACTCCAAAGCTCCTTCCAACTTATGGACCTACATGGAACCAACACTGGGTAAAGAGGGAACAAGACAGAATTTTGGAGGTAAGGAGATGTGCCAAACCCATCTCTACTCTCAAAACAGCACTATTAAGTTGTATTCAAAATCATCCCAGCATTAGAGATTCATTCCTTTGCACAATAGGAATGAGCCCCCTCCGAGGCCTCTTTTAAAATGAAAATATCAGGGTCAGCTAGGTGACACAGTGAATAGAGCACCGGCCCTAGAAGTCAGGAGAACCTGAGTTCAAATCCAGCCTCAGACACTTAACACAAAAAAAACTAGCTGTGTGACCTTGGGCAAGTCACTGAACCCCAATTGCCGCCCCAAAAAAATTTTTTTTTTAATGAAAATCTCCCTAGGAAGAGTAACATATCAAAGAATTATTAGTTTATTTACTAGTTATTAACAAACTTGGAACTCCAGGGTCCAAGAGGGAACACTTAGTACTGCTTCTATCAGATTAATCATTGATTTGTTGTGACTCATTCTCTCGCTGTCCTCAGTATCTTCATCTGTAAAATAAGGGGTTCAACTCCACCAGTGTCAAACTCAGATAGAAACTGGAGACATTTGTGGGGCTATTTGTGCGACTTAAAAAACTGCATATTCAAATCTACATTCCAATACATTTTTATTTATTTTTTAAATATTTCACAATTATAATTTAATCTGATTATATCTGAAGTAAATTGTCACTTTAAGATTCCTTCTAGCAAGAACATTCTAGTGGCTACAACCTTAAATTTTGACGTAGGAAAGAAAGGAAGAAAAGTCCTGGAGTGTGGAGCCTAGTAATGATGGTGGTCATGGGAAGGCAGATATGGGGACTTGAAAGAAACTGCAGAAAACACAGAACACCTCAGCTGAATCATCAAAGTTCATCTACTTCACATTCATGGTTTTATCAAGGCCCTGCCCTCCACAACCAGCTTAAACACCAATTTAAAACAATGTAAAAACGACAGGTCCCTTTAACTTGGCATAAATAGAAGAATGGCGTCTGGAAAGAGTGAGAGGACAGTCCCACTGTCCCCTGCAGACTGTCCCCTGCCCTGGTGGAATCTGCAGAAAGAGAAAGTTTTAAGTTTGACATAAGGAGGGCCTTCCTAACAATTAGAACTATCTCAAAGTGAAAAGAGCTGCCTTGGGAAGCAGTGAGTTCTTCAGGCAGTTGGCACAGTGGATAGAGCACTGGGTCTGGAGTCAAGAAGATCTGAATCCAAATCTGGTCTCAGATACTTCCTAGCTGTGTGACCCTGGACAAATAATTTAACCTTCGTTTGCCTCAGTTTCCTCAGCTCTAAAATGGGGATAAATAAAGCACCAAGATTGTCGTGAGGACTAAATGAGATCTTCTATGTAAAAAGCACTTAGCACAATGCCTAGCACTCAAGGCATTGAACCTCAACACTGAAGGTCTTTCAGGAGAGGCAAGAAGCCACTTGTTGGAATGTTGTAAAAATAAATTATTCTTATTCAAGATCTCATCTGAGTCTCTTGTAGTCTTTGCTAATTTAGTGTAGATGAAATTCTCTATAGGAGCAAGAGCCATAACTAGATGGGGCAAAGGAACTTTGGCCCAGGTACTAACATGAAAGGGGGAAGAGTGTACTTCTTCCCCAGGAGGACACCATTTCTTCCCACAATAACCATCAACAATGGTCTCTGCTGACCCTCACTGCTGCGGCAGAGCTGCTGCCTCCCAAGGTCTTGACACTGTGTCATCTCTCTGGGGCTCACCTTTTCCTCCCACTTCCACAGGGATAAGGGTTAGATCACCCCCTCTCCAGGTGCAATGGCTTTCACATTTTTCTGTGCTCTCTCTATGCCTGCTCCCTTCACCCCCACCTCAAGTGTTCTTGCCCCAGGTGCCTAGTTATGTTTCTACCAGAAGCACATAGACCGAGGCCCATGAAAATATAGTGTATTTGTTCTTCAACCATTACCCCACAGGGCTACCAAGCCAATTTCAAATCTCAATTTCAAGTGAGTAAAAGAAATTCATTCCTTAGATAAACTCAACCTGACTCAGGAAAAGTAAAGAGAAACAGCTATAATCTAAAAGAATATGACATAAATAAATAAACAAACAGATGAGTGAATAAATAAATGAACAAACCAACTTTTGCTTCAATTCCCCTTTTGCTACATAACTAGGTAGTTGGAGGGCCTAAATTATCTAGATGATGATACCTCTGATTTATCCTGTCTGCATAGAAACAATTGTCTAATAATTATAAGAAGTACAATGAGTTATTCCTTTTAAGTGATATCTTTCATTAAAAGAAGAAAAATAAATAAAAGTTTCTAAGAAGCACTGTTATTCATGAAAAAGAAAAATCTCTACACACTTTTTTAGGAGGGATAGAGAGCTTCAGGAAATGGTAAGCTGTAGACTTTTTGCTTATAGCTCCATCTGTCCAAACAAAGAGCCGATGTCAAATGTTGTGATCTCCTCCAATAATGAAATGGGGTTATTAGATATTGTTGGGATTTTATCTTGAAAGTGAGATACAATTTCTACCCCCCAGGACTCAGATAGTGTATCTTGGGAGCGTGGGAAAAGTTTGTGGTTCAGAATCAGAGGACCTAGACTGAGATTTTAGCTCTGTCATGTCCCACCTCTACAACCCCAGATAAATCAGTTAACTTCTGAAGAGCTCAGTTTCCTCATCTGTAAAAAATATAGTATTGGACTAGAAGGTCTCCAGGGTCCCTAAATCTATGATCCTATGATGATGCTATTAGAAGGGATTAGTTTTTCCACAGACAGGGGATAGTAACTATGATATTTGGGCTCCTTTGGAAATTAAGTTATTATTCATACCTTCACAATTTCTCTTCTCCCTTTATATGTTTCTTTCCCCACTCAAACTTCCTTCTCTTCTATTTGCCACCTTCCTTCACATATTCATAATGTTCATAAAACATTTGTTAAAAATATATATTAGCTTCAGTGTATACTAGAGGCTTTCTTTAAAATGCCTAGAATATTACAGATATTCAGAATTAACTACAACTAAGTTGACTTAGCACACAAACTTCTCCATGAAGCTTCTAAAAAATGTTAAATCAATGTAGATAACAAAAAAAAAATTAATGGCAAATCAGTTACCCTACTTCTTGAGAATGAGTTTAAAAGATTTCAGCCAATTATCTCCAGGGGAAAGGGAGGATTATATCTTCATAGAACTATATAGACTGCTGAGCTTAACTTCAAATCTGGATGAAATTCTACTATCAAATGGATGATTGGTGAGATTTCCAAAAAGCTAGAATGATATAGAAAGACTTCTCTAAAAACTTACATGAACTGATGCATAGTGAAGTGAGCAGAACCAGAACAATCTATACAATGAAAACAACATTGTAAAACAACTTTGAAAGCTGCAACAACTATGATCTTCACAATTTCTGCTAAGGGAAATTCTGAAGGTATGAATGATGACTTAATTTCCAAATATTATAGCAACTACCCCTTGTTTGAGGGAGGACTAATCTCTTCTTATAGGATATAATGACTCATATTCTATAATACAATAACTATTTTTGATTTCAGAGGACTGATGATGAAATCCACTATCCATGAAAGAAAGGTGATAGATTTAAGGCACCAGAGGAGATATACGTATCCACTAGTACAGATACAGACATACCAATGTATACATGTATTTTCTTCTTGTTGTTAATTACAGCCACTGAAGGAATTTGTTTTGCATGTCTATACGTATTTGTTATACAAAGTGATTTTCTTTTGTCTCTTTTTTTAATGGCATGTGGGTAGGAGGAGAAAAAACATAATCGATTTTTTATAAAATAGAGAGGTCAGAGGTGCTACCAATGTGAAATGCTGCATCCATTTTTAGATGAGGTCATTGTATTATTAGTTTTCCTTAACTGTTTTACTTTGTTTAATTGTTTCACTTTACATTGTTTCCACTTTTTAGGAAATGGAAGTATTGTGTAAATGTTTATAGTATAAAAATAAAGCACAACAATAAAACTTTTATAAAAAGATATGATGATTTCTAAAAACTAGCATGGCTTCTTCAAGTATAGGTAATGCCAGAGTAGCCTCATTTCCTTTTATGACTATAAAATCTTGGGAATATGGTAGCTATGGTTTACATAGAGTTCAGGAAAGCAGTTGAAAAAGTCTCATCCAACCCTTATATACAAGATGGAGAAAAGCAGGTCAAAGAAGATGACAATATAGGAACAATTTAGGTAAAGTAAATAATATGTTTAGGTAGATTTAGAACTAATTGAATGACCAAATTCCCAAAATAGTCATCAATGGCTCAATGTCAACCTAGAGCATGAATCTTTAACCTTTTTGTGTTTCATAGATAGTTTTGGCAGTCTAGTGCAGCCTATAGACCCCTTCTCGGAATGTTTTTAAATGTACAGAGTAAAATACAGGATATTACAAAAAAAAACAATTATATTGAAATACTGTTATCAAAATATTTTTTAAAAGATAATAGAAAATAAATTAAGAACTCTGACTTAGAGGGAAGTTTTCTAGTAGTGTCCAAGTGATCTTTTCTTAGCCTTGTTTCATTCAATCCTTTTATCAGAACTGGATAAAGGCAAAAATAATGATTATAATTATAAATAATATAACCAGAGTCCTAAAACCCATTCACGCCTCCATGAGGGATGCTGCTGGCAAGAGATTAAAGAGACTAAAGAAAGTGAATTTCTCCTCTCTCCTAATTCTCACCAACCCTAATGCACAAGAGTGCATTGATTTCGACCATTGAGGAAAGAGTCCCGCACCTAATGGCTTTGGGGCTCAGATTATACCAATAATGCTAATAATAAAAATAGTAATAATCACTTTGGTAGCTAATGTTTACATAGTGCTTAGAGTACAATGTACTCTAATAGACAATATTTCATTTGAGCCTGATAATAACCCTGTGAGGTAGGCACAACAGGTATTATTGGGCACATTTTATATGTGAGAAATCTGAGGCTCAGGTTTTAAGTGACTTTCCCAAGATTCACAACTACTAAATGTAAGGGCTGGGGGGTGGATGAACTCAGGTCACTCCTAACTTCAAGTCAAGGATTCTTTATATTATGCCACAGTTTTGTTTTTCAGATTAATCAGTCAACAAGTGTTTATCAAGCCCCTACTCTGTGTCAGGAACTATGCTAAACACTGAAAGTATAAATAAAAAGAATGAAACAACCCCAACTCACAAAGACCTTACATTTTAGTGGGGGAGAAAGTATACAGCATGGAAATAAGGTTAATAAATACAAATATATGCAAAGTAGTTAAGGTAACTTGGTAATATGCAAACTAAGGCAATATGTAAGGTGATCTGGGAGGATGGGCACTAGCAGTTGGGGGGAATCAGAAAAGGTTTCATAGAGAAGGTGATTTTTGAGCTATATCTTAAAGGAAGTGGATTCTTTGTGAGTCAAATTAAGGAGGTAGTACCTTCCAGGCATGTGGGATGGGTAGTGCAAAGCCATGGAGCAGAGAGATGGAGTGTGTGAGAAAGGATGGATGGGTGAGGAAAAGAGAAAAGACCAGTTCACTTGGCAGAGAGCAGGAGAAAGTGTAATGTCAAACGAGAATTTTGAAAGGCTTAAGAAAGATATCAAGCTTACATAGACTGGGGGCAGGCTATATGTAAACAAAGGAGTTTACATCTTATCCTACAGGCAATAAGAAGCCTTTGGAGTTGGTTAAGTAGGCAAAGCAGAGGTCGGATACACACATAAGAAAAATTACTTTGGTAGTTGGGTGTAAAGGGTGAAAAGAAACTCAAGGCAGAGAGATCAATGACACATGATCAGTTTTGCAAATCACACCAACCTTCAAAGGATAATTGACACAGTAGATGGACCGAGTCAGGATCCAAAAAGATCTTGACAAACTAGAATTATGGGATGAATCTAAAAAAAATAATATTTAACAGAAATAAATGTGGAGTAGTCTTGGGTTAAAAAAAATCATAGGCATAAGCTAAGGGTGTAAGGGTGGGCCACAGTTCACATGAAAAAGAGGATGTTCAACATGAATCAGCAGTGCATGAGTGTAGTCATCAAAAGAGCTAACACAACTTTAAGCTAGGCTATGGGGAAGCCAGTGTCCACTATAAACAAAGTAGGTGAGATAGCCAAATGTACTCTCTCCCCTGATCAAGATCAGCTGAAGCATTCTGTTCAGTTCTAGGGTCATATTTTAGAATGGGTATTGACAAACAGCACTTATTTAGGGATAGCAATCAGGTTGGTAAGAGGATTTGAGAACACCATATGAGGACCATTTGAAAGAAGCAGGGATATTTAACCTGTAGAAGAGAAGACTTGGGGTCATTATAGCTATCAAAAGCATTTGAAGACTGTCATGTGAAAGGATTAAAACTTGTTCTACACTGCTTCAAAGAGTGGGACCAGGAGCAGTGGGTGGAGGTTGCAGAGCAACAGATTTAATCTTGATGCAGGGAAGAACAAAAAAACTTCTAAAATTAGGGTCATTCAAAAATCATACCAGCTGTCTTAGAATGTAGTACGCTCCAGCTCAGCACAGGTCTGCCAGCAAAGGCTGGATGACCACTTCTAGAGAATGTTGTGGCCAGAATTCTTGTTTAGGTGTTGGTTGGAGTAGTTGACCTCTGAGGTTCTTTCCAGTTCTGAGATTCTGTGATCCTTCAGACTCTGACACATTAACACATGTAAAGTATTACACAGAGCTAAACCTACCTCTAATGCTATCCTTAAATATAAGTTTTTCCTTTCCCTCCTCCCTTTTTTTAATAAAAAGTTTATTTCAGATCTTTCAAATGTTTCTTTTTTCTTTAAAATAAGTTTCACCTTCAATTTTTCTGACCCGTGGACATTTAATTTAATATTTTCTAGCCCTTGTCTTATGGCCAGCATAGAAGGGGGGCTACCATAACCCTTTAGACATCCTGGCTCTCCAGGCAATATTAGAATGTCGTCATTGTTGTTTGTGTACAGGGCATGCACGATCTGTATGTATCTTTGTAATCTTTCCAGAGTAAGGTGGCAAAGGCCTTGGATTCTCCATGTGGTACAGTCTAATTCTGTCCCCTTTACAAAGAGCTCAAGTTACACTCAGCAAAGGTTACCATTTACGTGAGACATGGAACCTGCTAGAATAACTCACTACCAAGGTAAAACCACAGCTGTTTATTCTCTCAAGGGCATCCCAGCTCTGCATCAAAATCAACAAGGAACACTTTAGCAAGGTTTATTTTCAGGAACCTTAGAGTTCCTCTAAAATTCCCCAACCTTGTCTCTTTACTGCCCTGTGGCTTAGGAGTGTGGTGTCAAAGCTAGTCAGGCAGAAAGGGATTTTCATTTTCTCAGAAGTTAAGTTAAGCATTTATTTATTGAATTTGTTTATTAATAATAAATTATCTAAAATACATTGTTACATAATAAATTATTAAAAGAAGATATTTGGTAAGTATAAGCATTATTATGCATTGATTAAGTTTCTGCTAGTACCAAGACCTTTGATAATTGCTGGAATCACAGAATTTCTGAGCTGGAAGGAACCTCAGCAGCCGTTTAGTCCACCCTATAACAGAAAGGAATTCTATAATATACTGAGAAAGGCATCATCCAGCTTTGTTTAAAGAACTCCAATGGAGGGAATCCACTATCTCCCATACTAATCCATTCCACTTTTGGGTGCTCTAATTGTTACAAAAATTTTTATTGTTGTCTTTGTTTTTTCCTGATATTGTCTAAATTTTCATTATTAAAACTTCCAACCCATTTTTAAAACACTTTATCTTACTCCCACCCAGTCCTCTCTTCCCCATTAGGGAAAGCCTATAGGATTCAGAACAAAAGGTTCCTGTGACCCCAGTTTGAGCATTAAATGTTTAGGTCTTCCCTAGCTTCAAATATTATTCCTCTTCAGGTTTTTTTTAATGTCTTTTTTTCTTATCCTTGACCCAAAACTACTCATCTCATAAAAATGTTTGAGGGCTAGTCTCTCCAACTAACACAATTAAAAAAAAACTTTTAGGCAGTCTCAGTACAACATGCTAAGATCCCAAATGGTCTCCACAGCATCCCAATTAACCTTTTAAACATTGACCATGGGCCAGAATGGACACAATGCTTTCCAATAAGGTAGTTGAAACTACCACCTAAACAAAGCACTTACGTTCTAGCATCTACCAACCCTTTCTCCAGTCCAGAAAGGAACGTTCAGTCATTTTTCTCATTCCTAAAAATCACATGACACGTGCAAAACTGCTTTAAGGCCACACAATATCTTTTGTGTGGTTCTTTTGATGACACAAAGTTCTAGAATACATACCCAAAGGTAAGGAACTAGAGCTCAAAAACTCTGTAATGTCTGGAGGCCTATAAACAAAATACTGTGCAATTATCTCTCCTAGCAGCCTGACAGCGTGCCTGAAATTTGAACAGAATTTTGAAAACCCTAAGAAAGACCAAGCCTTAAAAGGCACAGCTTGGCATAGTAGAAAAAACCAGCCCTGAAGACAAAAAGACTTTAACTGTATAACCCTGGACAAATTATTTAACATCTCAATGCAGCTCTCCAAAATTACAAGTTAGAGAAGAGTTACCTATATGCATTGATAGAGTTCTCTATACCAATTAAATCACAGCTCAGAAGAAGAAAGGGGAAGGGAGGGGGGGAAAAGGAGAATGAAGAAGGAGAAAGGGGAAAAACAGGAGAAAGGTAGAAAAACAGGAAAAGAGAGAAGGGCAGAAAAGGAAGGGAAAGGGGAAAAGAGGGAAAAGACGAAAAGAGAGGAGGAGAGGGAAAGAGAAGAACTGGGAGAGGGAAAGAGGGAAATATGGAAAAGAGGGGGAAAGGAGGAGAAAAGGAGAAGAGAAAAGAGAAAAAAGTAGGGAAAAGAGGAAAAGAAGGGGGAAAGAGGGAAGGGAGAAAAAAAGGAAGACAAGAGGAACAAAGAAAGAGGCAAAGAGGTGAAAAGGAAGAGGGCTCGGGAAAGTAGGAAAGAGGAAAAGAGGGGAAAGAGACTAAGAAGGAAAGGAAAGCTCTCAAATTTTAACAGCTGGGAGGGACCTTAAAGATATCTAGGCTAAGCCCATCATTTTATATATGGAAAAACTTGAGGCCCAGGAGGTTAACACAGAGTTGACCAAATTCTCCCAGCTCTGTCACTGATTAGCCAGAACTAAAAGCAGTCTCTGGACTCCTAGCCCAGGGGCTCTTTCCATCACATTATATAACGGCTCAGTGATTTGAACTATGTTTGTACCCTTCTCAGGTGTTGGATATTTAAGTCAGAGTTACCAGTGGCTGGCCCAAAGTAGGATTCAAAGCTATTGCTACCAGCTTCCACTGAGTGCTTCTACTGCAGTTCAATTAAATAAACATTTATTAGGTACCTACTGTATATAGCTCTGTGACGCTGGGCAAGTCACTTAACCCTGTTTGCCTCAGTTTCCTCAACTGCAATATGAGCTGCAGAAGGAAATGACAAACCACCACAGTAAAGAAAATCTCCAAGTGGGGTCATAAAGAGTCAGGCACAACTGAAAAACAACTAAACAAGGAGAGAGAGACAGACAGACAGACAGACACAGACACAGACAGACAGACAGACACAGACAGAGAGAGAGAGCGCTTTGTGCTACATGCTGAAGAGATTTCTATTTTAGAGAAAACATACTCCCTACCCTTGTAGATCTTCTCAGTAGGGAGATATGATATATATGATAACTATCACATATACTGTAATATGCATCATAACATACTAAGTAGAATCATAGTATCCAAGCTAAAAGGTACTTTAGAGAACATTTTTTTGGAGGCTATAGGGGTTAAGTGACTTGCCTAGGGTCACACAACTAGTAAGTATCTGAGGCCAAATTTGAAGTCAGGTCCGCCTGTCTCCAGGGAAGGTGATCCATCCACAATGCCACCTTAGAGAACTTTTTTGCAAGTGACAAAACTGAGGCCCAGAGATCTGAAGGGATTTGCCCGGAGTCTCACGGTCAGCAGACCTAGGATTTGAATCCAATTTCTCTGATGCTCAAAATATTGAGCGCTCTTTCTCAGTACATTAGAAAAGTACCAATAAAGTGCTCCATCAACTTCAAAGAAAATGTTTGTTCTTGACGAGAAGGATCCGAGAAGTCCTCCTGGGAGAAGTAACATTTACATGGGGTGTTGAAAGATGGGTAAGAATCAGGCAGGTGAAGAGGAAGAAGGATACTCTAAGGATGGAGAGTAGTTTGAGCAAAGATTCAGGGGATGGAAAGTGGAGTGGGCATGGAGGCCAAGAAGTATACTGTGAGTGGGACATGGGATTAAATGAAGGAGCACAGCAGAAATAGGACTAAAGAAGGAGGGTGACACCAGATGTGGAGGGCCTTGAATGCCAAGTAAAGGACTGCATCTCCTTTTCCAGGAAAGGAAATCAGGAAGAGGAAACAAGAGACTAGGTTTCATGGTCTGCCTTGGCATTGCTCCCATGATGTTAGACTGTCTTTGCCCTGAAACAAGACATGCCTGACGTGTGGAAAAGATCCACATGACCTTTCCTACAATGGGAGAACTCCCAGGCTGCTGAAGGAAATAAAGCTTGGCTTTTCTCCTGTTTTTTTCCTCTTCTAGCAAAAAAGTTATTGGTTCCAAGTTGGGTACAGAAACATGAACACTCAACTTATACCAGCAATGTTTCCAGGGTTTCCTATGGAAAGAATCATGAGCCTCAGGACAGATTGACATATTTCTTCCAAGATGTTCTGGTAGCTATAATACATTCTCTTAGTTAAATCCCACATTTTCATAAGCATTCCATCCTTTCCTTACTGAATTACCTAGTTGTTCATTATCTGTTTCCCCAAGAAGCAGAGGTGCTTCCTCGAGGTGTATAATGAAAAGAATAATGGATTTTGCGAGGAAACACAGGTTCAATACTGGGTTTGCCACTTGTGTGGCTACGGACAACTTCTCTCTGGCCTTCAGTTTCTTCGTCTCTAAATGAGGAGGTGAGACTAGATAAGTTTTAAGGCCCCTTCCAGCTCTACCTTTTTCACTCTGGGTTCCATCTAAAGATTCCCAGCCTACTTTAGTTAATGCAGCTAGTAGAGGCAAGCAAAGTATAAATTGTGATATTAGCCAACAAATATGGCACCACCAAGGTAGGTAATATAATCAATCTGTCAGTCAATAAGCATTTGTTAAGCCCTTACTACGTGCCAGGCACTGTGCCTGTGTTAAGGACACAAGAAAAAGCAAAAATAATTCCTGCTTTCAAGGAATACAGATTCTAATGGAGGATGCAACATGCAAATAAGCAGGCACATAAAAGATACAGACAGCAAATGTGAAGGCTGACCTGAGAGGGGAGGGTACCAGCTGTTAGGGAAATAAACAAAAACACCTTATAGAAAGAGGGGTTTGGGGCAACTAGGTGACACAGTGAATAGAGCACCAGCCCTGGAGTCAGGAGGACCTGAGTTCAAATCCGGCCTCAGACACTTAACACAAAACCTAGCCATGTGACCTTGGGCAAGTCACTTAACCCCAACTGCCCTGCAAAAAAGCAAAAAAAAAAAAAAAGTGGGGTTTGAGCTGAGTCTTACAGAAAGCCTGGGTAACCAGAGGCAGAGGTGAGGGGCCACAGCATTCCAGGAGGAGGCACAGAAGTGGACTGTCACCTTCAGAGAATTGTAAGTAGGACAGTGCTGCCGGGCCATGGAGTAAGGAGGTAGTAAAGTGTAAGAAGACATGAAAGATGTGAAGGGGACAGGTTATGAACAGTCTTAAAATCCAAACAGAGGATTTTACATTTGAGCCTAGAAATAAAAAGGAGACACAGACGTTCATTTGAGGGGGGGAGGATCAAAGAGGGGAAGGCACTTTGGTGGGTGAGGGGTGACAGGGTTATCGTTTAGAAAAGGTGGTTAACACACGGTCACCACTTTAGAAAAACCACCCTGGCAACTAAGTGGAGGATGGATTGGAACGGGGAGAGATGAGATCATGACACCAGTTAGAAGGCTAATGAAATACATAAAGCGAGGAGTAATAAGGGCTTGAACTGTGGTGGCAGTTGTTTAAGTGGAGAGAAGGGAACATACATGAGAAATGTTATAAAGGTAAAAAATCCACAATATTTATAAACATTGGGTATGTGAGGTGTGTGACATGAAAGAGTTCAGAGTCTGAATCTGAGGTCAGGAAAGGTCTTTAATCTTTCTCATGAGAAAGGACTCTGCCCCCTTCACCCACATGGTGGCAAGGAGAGAGCCACAGGTAGAAGCCAGCCCGTGGTTATATAACCTTCTAATGCAGAAACCCAACCCCCCCAACTGGCCTTCACTCTCACTGGTAGAGGGGCTGACCCACAACCTAAGCAGGGGAATCTATCTCTGAGACAAAGGACCCAGAAACATGTCGGTGTTCAATGAAAGCAGTCTTAACCTGATTTGACGTATCTTGTGCTGAGGTGGCACTGGGGAAGGTCTCCATTGCTCTAAGTCCCAGATTGCTGGAAGGTCAGCTGACTTCTAAACCTAGGCCTAGTGAATACTGAAGCCATTCTAGATTTGATTTTTCAGAATGGGGAAATTTCACTATAAATTATCCTTCACAGAGGTGAATGAGAATGAAGGCTAACGCTGAGTTTTTGAGCATGAATGACCAAAAGGATGTTTGGAAGATAGGAGGATTTGGAGGAGAAATAATGAATTTTGTTTTGGATATGTTGCATTTGAGATGCCTACAGGTCATCGAGATTGAAATGTTCGTTGGGCATTTGGTGACTGAGACTGCAGCTCAGGATACATAGAAATAATAATTGGACCCATGGGGACAATAATATTTGTAGAGCTCGCCACACAGAGTTGTTATGAGGATCAAATGAGATAAAACAGGGAACCACTTCACAAACCTTAAGGGATTGTATAAATGCCAGTTATTATTATTCTAGTTTAAAAGTAAAATAATAATAATAATAATTAAACCCATGGGAAGCTAACAAAATAAAAAAATCACCAAGATAATATAGAGCAAGAGAAGAGAGCCCAGGACTGAACCTTCTGGGCCACTCATGGTGAATGAGCATGACCTAGATGAAGACTCTGCAAAGGAGGCTGAAAAGCAGTCAGATGGTTAAGATAACCAGAAGAGAGTGGTGTTATAAAAAACCTAGAGAAGAGGCAATATCTAGGAGATGAAGATGAACAGTAGTGCCTAACGATCATGGTCAAGAATAATGAAGGAATATTTTAACCTTTAAAAAAATGCATATATATCACAGTAGCTTCAAACACTCAGATTGTATGACAAACAGCTCAAAATTTGCATGCTATAGGCCTGTGGAATAGACTGATAGTCTGGAAATCTGGGACTTTTCCATTAATCTGATTCAATAAACATTTCCTAAACACATATTAATGGGCAGGGCATTGTGCTAGGCACTGAGGATGGAGAGAGGAAGGAAGGAAGGAACAAAGGAAGGAAGGAAGGAAGGAAGGAAGGAAGGAAGGAAGGAAGGAAGGAAGGAAAGAAGGAAGGAAGGA
>CM053585.1:303542341-303602971 GCA_028646515.1 Pseudochirops corinnae | reverse complement strand
TGACATAGGAGAGAATAGAGTGGGGGAGGGGGGACACACTGGGATGGCTGTTTTGGGATGGTGGGTGGGGGAAAGAGGGGGAGAAAATATGTAACTCAAAATCTTGTGGAAATGAATTATGCAAACTAAAATAAAATTTAAAAAAAATGTTTTTCTGCATCCACTGATATTATCGTATGATTTTTGCTACTTTTGTTATTGATATAATCAATTATGTTAATCATTTTCCTTGTGTTAAACAATCTCTGTCTTCCTGTTATGAATCCTGCTTGGTCATAACATATAATCTTTGTGATGTATCATTGTAACCTTTTAGCTAGTATTTTATTTAGGATTTTTGCATCCATATTCATGAAACTGGTCTATAACTTTCTTTCTCTGTTTTCACTTTTCCTGGCATAGGTATCAGTATCATAGTTGTTTTCTAAAAGGAGTTTGATAGGACCCCTTCTTTGTCCATTATTCTAAGAACAAGTTTGAGCAAACAAGTCATTCTGACTATTATAAATACCCAAATTAACCTCAAAGATCCTATGAAGGAAAATGTTATTTGAATCCAAAAAGGAATATTTCTGTGGTGCAGAAATGATGAGTTGGTTATTTGGAAAACATGGAAAGACTTGGACTTAGGAAGGAAGATGGTTCAGAGAAACAGATGATAGAAGGAAATGAGCATATTATGGCCTTACATATATGTGTATGAATGTATATGCATATGTATGTCTATGTTTATAGATATCTATGTATAGGTCTATGTATAGATATATTTGTGTATATGTGTGTGTTGTGTGTGTGTGTGTATATGTATGTATGTATATAGCCATGCTTAATTGTAGCTTTCTTGGTGGGGGAGGAGAAATAAAGTTAAAAGTACATAGCAGAGAACAAAAGGAAACCAACAAGGAAGCAAAGAAAAGCCAGGAAGCATTGAAAACAATGTGTAGTATTTATTATATAGGTTTTCTTAAAGTAAAAATTTATTGAAGCCTCTCTTATGGTTTGCTGTATATGTGGCAATTTTTTTCTTTTCTCATTTTATATTCAAGTGTAAAATTTTAAAAATTCACCAAAAACATGAAGGATGAACAACAGCATACTTTTGCATTAAGCAGACTAAGATTATGTAGGGTTTTTGGTTGCTATGTCATACTGCTGAATTATATTGAGTTTGCAATCCACTTAAGCTCCTAGATATCATCTGAACATAACTATTGCCAATCCACTCCTTTTATTCCCATATTGCATTCGTGATGCTGATTTTTTAAGTAATGTATAGGATGTTACATTTATCTCTATACAATTTCTTTTTATTAGAATCAGCCATCATCCTTGCTTATCAAGACCTTTCTGAGTCTTCAGGAAGACAAAGAGTAAAAGTTTATATCTACCTAACACAGACTTTTCAGTAAACTTCAAAACTAGATTTCATATAGTCGATTTTCTGGCTATCTTGTCATTGTGAGATATGCTCAAGTTTTCATGTATAAAGTTCATTTCAAATAGGTGGCTTTTTCAGCTTTAAACCTTATAGCTAGCTAAGCATTTCTAAGATATGGGGGTAGAGGAGAGAGAGATCACATTAGATAAAGAATCACAATAATAAGCCCTTCTCGGCAATTCAAGGACCTAAAACATTTCGAAAGGACTCATGATGGAAAATGCCATCCACATCAGAGGAAGAACTATGGCGTCTAAAGACAGAGTGAAGCAGATTATTTTCTTTGTTTTGTTTTGTTTTTTTCTTTTTCGTGGTTTCTCCCATTTGTTATAATTCTTCTATACAACATGACTAATGTGAAACTATATTTAACAGGAATGTATGTATAAAGCCTATATCAGATTACAGGCCATCTTGGCAAGGGAGTGAAGAGGCAGAGGGACAAAATTTAAAACTTATGGAAGTAAACGTTGAAAACTCAAAATAAATTAATTAATTTTTAAAAAGAATCACAATAATAAATTTTGGCATTCAAAAAGCTCTAAAACACTTCCCCTACTAGGAACCATATGAACAGGAGAGAGCTCATTTCTCTAAAATCAAAATTAACCAGGTTGTCCTCTTGCTCAAGAGAGTAGTTACCTCCAAGATATCAACTTTTTTTAAGCTGGAGTGAAAACAGTTCTTCAGAACCAATGGCTAAAATTCTCAGGGCACAAGTTAAACTATTATTCATGCTCACACAAAAAACCCAAATATAATTACCTAAGGAGAATTCAGTATTTTAACAATTCAAAGTCAACTGCACTGCCTGTAACTTGTAGGAAACTACGTGTGAAAATGTGGCCATCCAAATTAATAGGAGTAATGGTATTAAAGTGAGTGATACTACTGAGTTATCCATCTGCCATCCCTCACTTAGGATGTGAGAGTGGAACATCTTCTTTTACCAGTCACATATGTCTTCAATGTTCACAAATACCTGTAATAATAATTAGAATTAACACATCAGAGGGCGGAGTAGCATGTGAAATTACAAACAGGAGGGATCAGTGTTAGCTAGGAGGATCAAGGAGAGCACACAAAGTGAGATTTCAAGGGAAAGAAGAATTCTGACAGGTGACAATGTAGAGCAAGACCATCCCAAGCAGGAGACTGACCTATGCAAATATATGAGGGATACAATTAGGGAACAATAAGTTGTCCATTTTGGTTGCACCATCTAAAGTCTAAAAGGGAAAAGTGTGTGATAAAAATTGAAAAGTAGTTTGGAGATATTGCAGAGGGGCTCTGAAGATCAGAAGCCCTATTAATGGCATAGAGGTGGTACAGTGAATAAAGCACTGAGCCTAAAGTCAGGAAGATCTAGGTTCAAATCCAGCTTGAGTGATCCTGGATGTGTCACTTAACCCCTGTTTGCCTTAGTTTCTTCAACTGCAAAATGGGGATAATGATAGCACTTACCTTGGAGGGTTTTGTGAGGACAAAATGAGATAATATATTTATTTTTGCTTCTTGGAGGGGGGAAGGCAGGGTATTGGGGTTAAGTGACTTGCCCAAGGTCACATGGCTAGTAAGTGTTAAGTGTCCAAGGCCAAATTTGAACTCAGCTCCTCCTGACTCCAAGGCCAGAGCTCTATTCACTGTGCCACCCAGCTGCCCCAAGATAATACTTTTAAAGCACTTAGCATGGTGCCTGGCACATAGTAAGTGTTTAATAAATGTATATTTCCTCCTCCCTTCCCTTCCTCACTGGGGAGTCACTGAAGGTTTGTGAGGAGAAGAGTGAACAGGCTCGTGCAATCGATGTTTTACTTTAACTTTAGTGCGGAGCATACTGTATAATGTGGCGTAGTAGAAGGAAGAGACACAAGGTGCAAACCAGTTAGAAATCTGTTCAAATAGTCCAAGAGAGGGGTAACCAGGGAAATGGCAGGGGTTGGGGGGTTGGGGAGGGGGAGAGAAGTAGAGATTGGATGCAAAAGATGTAGCTTAGAAGCAGAGTTGATAGGAGTTGGTCACTGAATGGATGTTTGAGGGTAAGGGAAAAATAAAAAGTGACTGGCATTTTGAGCTTAAGTGACAAGAAAATAATGATCATGAAGTAAACAGAAATACAGAAATCTATGTGTAATTTCAGGTGAGCCACCTTATCTTTCTGGTCCTTGTTTTCCTCTTCTGTAAAATGTCCCCCCCCTCACAGGGCTTTGTAAGGGAAAAAATAGTCTATGCAAGAGCTTTTGGAAACTGTAAAGCAAACATGGAGGCTTGCGAGGGATGTTACTGTTATTGACATTGCTGTCATCATTAACAGGGAAGGGTGCTCTCGGTCACCTGCTCTCTCTAGTACTTCACCACTTTAATACACCTGGTAACTACCTACCGCCTTGTATTTACTGAATTGAGTTATTACTATGGCAAGAAAGGAAGACTGCAACATAATCTCCTCTCTGTTCCCTGTAGGTATCTAGGGAGGCCAAGGGATTTTCTCTCTGGGGGCGTGTGCTTGGAATGTTCCATAAAAATGTCAGAGTAAGTACAGGGATGGTCAAGGGGTGTGTATGTTTGTCATTTAATAGCGCAGAATAGTAAGCCTTCCAAACACTCCAAATTTACGCAAGCAATCTGAAGGTAATTGTTTGCTTTACAAATGAGACTTGAGTTGATTTGTGTTGGTTCAAAAGTCACTAATTACTTATCTCACTGTGGCCCAGAACCACAACTCAGGGTTTATACGTACCACATTCAATCTTCAGTGTTTCTTACAAAGACTCTTTTTGGTTTGTGTTCTCATACAAGGAGTCTCCCTGGGAATACCAGTATTTTAATACATCTAGATCTCTACAGAAAAGACATATGAGCCCTTCATTCTGGCTAATAAAATATAGAATGTATCCAAACAGAAAAACCGCAAAACTCAATGGGATATAGAGAGAAACAATAAACAGACTTACTGGGGGAGAGAGGGAGGAAGGGCCAGTCCTTCACCTCACCACAGATAAGACTCTCTTCAAAAAAGGAAAGAAAGTACTTGAGGTCATTAAGAAAGTTAAATCCTTCCCCAGTGAATTCCACTTCCTAGGGGCCTATCCCAACTTAGGTTCATATCTTGTGATTGAGCACCCCTATCCCACCAAGAGAAAAGTATTTTGGGTCACTAGAAAGTGGACCCATTTCCTTCTAGGAAGCTAATGAAGTATTCCAAAAAAGAATCAACTCTTTAAAGACCCCTCCCCTTTGGTTGCAGGAAAGGAATCCATCCAAAGAGTAGTATTATAGGTCTAGAATACTCCATGTACTTTGGAGAGATGGAGTTCACCATGAGAAAAAGGGTCTACTCCACATTTAAGAATTCACAGGAAAGATCAGAAGGAAGGTCAGGAAGGAAACACAGATAAGCAAGGTATCTTTGAAAGTTTAAGGTTGAATTTATTATAGATGTAAAAGAAAAAGCAAGCTATATATAATAGAGATTCAGAGTCACATGTAATCCTCCTTTTCTGTCCTACTTTGTATATAGAAATGCTCGTTTTGTTTGGTTATAAGTTGAAAATAAAAACAATGATCATTTTTAAAGAAAAAGGAATCTAATTACCTACTTTACTGAAAAGTAAAGAAAAGTTGTTTCAACTATTTATGGGCTCAGACACAGATCTGTTGTGTTTCACAGCTTTAAATATATCCTATCCTGTATTCAATGTATTATTAACCTGAGTATTTGCATCAGATTTAAAGGCTCTTTTACTTGTACAGACCTAGATGAACTGATATTTCCATGAGATAGTCAGGAAGGGAGGAAAGAAGGAAAGGGCGTAGAGTCAAACTCTGGTATTCTCAAGAGGAGCCATGTTGAGTCATAAGAGAAAAGTCATTTTTGAGAAGCCTCCCAAGGTTGAACCTCATCCGTATAAAACCAAAGCTACAGTTTTGGACCACCAGTTGAAATTAACATAATGTAAAGGATAGAGAAAGTTGAAGTGAAATGTTTAGAACCACTGTCCATTAAAAATAAGGCAAAAATAAAGATTAAAATATCTTTGGAGCTCTTGTGCAAATCAGTGGGAAAACAAGATTTCATTTATGAAAATTCACTTAATAAACAACTCTTAAGGAACACACAAAGCCATTAAAAGTCTATCCCAAACCTGTGATTTCACTGGGTTGTGTTCTATTTTATTTCCCTCACAGAACAAAGAGGAAAACCACTAGTGTTTCTCTGACCATCAGTTCCCCTGTCCATGAAGATTCCAATGGCTATGTGGCCCGTCCTAGTTTCTCTACTTTAGTTCAACCGTTGTCTATGGACCTCCAAAGGGTAGGATGGATTTTAAACCTTTTATAAGATTCTCTGTAACAGATAAGGAGGTAAAAACAGGGGATATTCAAAGCCATTTTCTTGAAAAGTGTGAGCAAGGAATGCTTCTCAGCTGTGCTTTCAAAAAAAAAAAGAGTGATGGTAAACAGAATTAATTTGAGAGCACTGTCCAGGTCAACTTGGCCATTTGTCACTATTTCCAAGAGCTAGATTCCCAGACAGACTATTCCAGCTATCAAGGAATGGAATTCCCCTTCAGTTGAAAAGAAAAAAGCAATAAAGCCTTATTTAAAACCTAAGAGATCTAACGTGAACAAATGTACAGGGATTTAGAGGCAGAGAATATTGTATTTCACCATCTCAGATGGTGGAGGTGGGGGATAAATGAGGAAAGGGTGGGGAGGAGGACTCAGAACAGAATTTCTACACTTTCTGTCATATGGCTTCCAACTTTATCATTCAACCAAAATGCTCTGTCCAAAGTCACTAATAATCTCTTAATTGTCAAATGTTAATGACCAAATGGCTTTTTCTCTATCCTCATCTTTCTTGATCTCTCTGTGGGTTTGATCAAATGATCCTCCCAGATACTCTCTTCCCTCTAGGTTTTCATAACCATGTTCCTTCATGGTTCTCCTCCGACCTATCTGAGCATTCCTAGTCAATCTCCTTTGCTCTCACAAATAGCACTGGGCTTTAAAGAAACACCAGCCTTTTCAGAAGGTACAGATAGTAAAGATACTCTGAGTGATGGGGGTGAGGAGGCATGAGGAAAATGACCCAGTAACTTGTCACTATCCACCTGGACTTTAGCATAGTGAATGACCACAGTGTGTACCCTCTTGTTCCCTGAAACAGATACCAAGCCCTTGCAGCAGCTTATCTGGATCCACCTGTGGAGCACCCCCCGTCTTTACCAAGGTAGTTTATCAATACAGTATAACCAGATTTAGGGTTCCTACATAAATCAAGAAATGGGGGCTTAGGGGAAGTGGGAACTGCAAGGAACACTAAAAGTTATCTAACATTTAACATAGGGCTTTGCTCATAATAGATGCTTAGCGAGTGTTTATTTGATTGAAAATTTTGGTTTAACCCCTCCATTTCATAGATGGAAAAACGGAGTCAAAGAGGGGAAGTGACCAGCCCAAAAAGACACAAACTAGTGGTTTGGACTGGGTTCTCTCAATTCTTGCTCCATGACAATATTTCAGTCACCAAACACATATTTATATTCCCCTTGGCTAGGTGGAATGCATTCCACCTAATCATAGCCTAATCCCAAAGGACAGTGAGAGCACCTTGACCATCCAAAGATTCCTTTCTGGTGGTGTCATTGGACAAAACAGGATTTGTTATCAGTTTGAATCAGAGTCAGGAACCAGCATTCGTAGAATTCTCCATACTGGAGACAGGAGGCAGAATTAAGGAACTGTGGAGCAGACATGGGTAGGGATCTGGGCATCCAGAGGTATCAAACAGAATGCAGCTGCAGCCCTCCCCATGCTTCTGGACTCCCCTTTTCCATCTCACCCTGACCCAGAACAAGATATCACGAACAAAGTGCATGTGAAAGATCCTACAAAAAGTACAAGTGAGTAAGTGAAGAAAGCAGTTCAGGAGGGTGGAAAGAAAACTGGATTAGAAGTCAGAAAACCTGGGTTCGAATGCCATCTCTGCCATCTCTGAGCTATGTGACTTTGGGCACATCCCTTCCCATATATCAGATAATCTCTAAAGTCCCATCCAGGTCTGACAGTCAACAATCCTGCAAGTTCCCACCATTGACAAGACCAGGAAAAAATTTTCATTTGCACCTAGTCCAGGCAAGAGTACTTGGGCAGGTCAACTTCAGATAGACCCTCAGGAAGCTCATTGAATAACATACACTGTCAAAAGGGAAGTTCAACTATTTCCCACAAATTTCCCTCTTTCTTCTGAATCTCTCTCATGTCATAGATCTGGAGACAGTGGAAAGAGAGCTGGATTTGTATTCAGAGACCTGGGTTCAAATCCCAGCTCTGCCATTTACTTTTGGTGTATCTTTGATCAGTTTACCTATCTGGTCTCAATTTCTCCATCTGTAAAATGAAGACATTAAATTCAATTATCTCGAAGATCCCTTCTAGCCATAAATCTATGACAATGTAATTCTACAGCAAAATAGGACAGCTCTCAGTAATAGTACTACATACAAAAAAATAATACATTAATGTATCACTTCCAAATTATTTCTTTGGAAGAAAGGTTTTACAAAGTTTGGTACAAAGATTAGCATCTTCATTTTACAGATGAGGAAGCTAACAATCTGAAAAGTGAAGGGACTTATCCACAGTCACACAGGTCATTAGAGGTAGAACCCAAAGTCGAGCCCAGGTTTCTCCTTCTATGACACCTGTTTACCTCTCTCCTGAGTCTCTAATAATAAGGGTAGCTCAGGTAGTTTTTCCCTCTGAATTAAGAGCCAGGTTCTGGTTTTAGTAGATGTTTTATGACAAAGACAAAAACGATTAAAATTAAAAGAAAAATAACAACCAAATGTTATTTTTTCATGAGTTCACTTCAAGCTTATAGCTAGGTAGCCCAATGGATAAAGCATCAAACCTGGAGTCAGGAAGTCCTGAGTTCAAATCTAGCCTCAGACATTTACTAGCTTTGGGGCCCTGGGAAAGTCACTTAGCCTCTCTATGCCTCAGTTTTCCCATCAGTAAATGGGGATAGCAATAGCACCCAGTGTTGCAATGAGGATTAAAATCAGATAATATTTGTAAAGTACTTTGTAAACCTTAAAATACTCTATAAATGCTAGCTAACATCTTAAAAATTGTTATTCTATACATATTTCTACACAAATATCTATACAACCCTTCATACTTTTCAAAATGCTTCCATATTCATTATTTCATTTGACCCTAACAACATTAATCTAGGCAGAGCAGTTATTATTATTTGTCATTTTACAAAGAGGAAATTAAGATTTTAGGATTGTAGAATATAATTTGTCCAAGACCACATAGCTAGGTGGCATGTACAGTAGACAGAACCCCGGGTTTGGAGCAGGAAGACCTAAGCTCAAATCCTGTCTCAAATGCTTACTAGCTGTGTGGCCCTGGACAAGTCACTTAACCCTGTTTCAGTCTCAGTTCCTCCTCTGTAAATGAATTAGAGAAGGAAATGGTAAACCCCTCCAGTATCTTTGCCAAGAAAACTCTAAATGAGGTCACAAAGAGTCAGACATGACTTGAACAACAACATACAGCTACACTCAAATGCCTGGGCTAGAATCCTGGGCTCTCGATTCCTGATTCAGTGCTCTTCCCATTATACTACTATACTATTATTACTATTCCCATAATACTAACTCCCCACTCCCATGCCCAAAGGGCAGAACTATACTCAAAAAACCAACAACTTTTTTAAAGCATTAATGTAAATTTTCAACCAACCTAGGTTTAAGCAGTGAGAAGCAACTATTAGGTTGATAAACAGTGATTGCAGACTTGCTATGAGAAAAAAAACAGTCTCATGATTACAAAGCCTAGAACAATACGCAAATTTTCATTAAATAAGTTGGTAACAATAATTTTGAGAAGGCTTGGGACAGATGAGAAGCAGTGTTGCAAAGTGAATTAAGGCCCAACCTTGGAGTTAGGAGGACTGAGTTCAAGTCCTTCCTCTGACAGATATTAGCTATACACCCCTGAGCAAGTCATCCAACCTCCCAGTAACCTAGACAATGCTTTAAGAATTGTAAGTCTCAGCAGAGTTATCAGTCAACATTGGTAAAGGAAATTTCTAGACAGAGAGCTCCCCAACTAGACGAAATCACAGATCTGGAAAAAATAAAGTATCTGTCAGGATCCCTCACACAATGGGATATAGCATTATTAATCTATCCTTTTAATGGAGTTGTGTTCATCCTTTAGCCTCTGCAAGACATCACTGCAACCAAGGGCCAGTTTGTTGTGTTTGAGTGTCGGGTCCAGACCCAAGGTGCTATTCAAGTTCACTGGTACAAAGGTGAAGAGCAAATAGTGGACTCAGATGACTTCCGGATTCTTAGGAAAAGTATGTGGATTAACTTTTCTATTTGGTATGAATTTTTTTTTTCTAAAGAGAATATACCCAAAATAAGCAGAATGAAATTCAGGAATCTCTGTCTCCCACATTTGTTAAAATAGTACATATGACATAATCAACAATATCAACAAGCATTTATTAAACAGTTATGTGACAAGCATTATGCTAAGAGGGGAAAAAAAAGAAAGACCAAACAACTGTTTGCTGCCCCCAAGGCCCTCTAAGTCTAATGGAAAAGGTTGCATGCATATAACTAGGTAAACACTAGATCATTTGAAGCCATTTGCTATGAGCACCCTCTTTTTCAACTCCTATCACTCCTATCTGTCATAATCTTTTTTGCCCTTCTAGCAAGGCGGCCTTGCCCCTTACCAAGGAGTTACCTGTTTGAGAGATCCCCTTCCATCCTGTTTCCTTCAACAGACTGCCCCTCCCCATCTCCTCTCTATCACTTATTCTCAATCTCTCTCTGTGTCTGCCGGCTCCTCCTCTGCTGCCAATATACATGCCCATTCCTCTCCCCAATCTCGAAAAGACTCTCATTTGATCCTTCTTCTCCACTGTCATCTGATACCTCTTCTCTTCTTTGGGCTAAATTCCTTGAAAAGACTGTCTACAAGTGTAGCCACTTTCTCTCCTCTCACTCTGTTCTGACTTCTTACTTTCTTTACAATCCAGCTTCCAGCCTCTTCATTCCACTGAAACTGCTTTCCCCAAAGTTACCAATGACCTCTGAACTGTCAGATCCAGGCCTTTTCTCAGTCTTCATTCTCCATGACTCCTCTGTAGCCACTGACACTGACAATTACCATCTTCTCCTTAATACTCTTTTCACTGTAGCTTTTCAGGATCCTGCTCTTTCCTAGTATTCCTTCTACCTATCAGACCACTCCTTTGCTGGATCCTCAACCAGATCATATTCGCTAACCATGGGGTTCTCTTCTAGACCCACTTCTCCCTATATATTTCTTCACTTGGTGATATCATCAGCTTCCATGGATTTAATTACCATCTCTATGCTGATGATTCTCAAATCTACCTATCCTGTGCTAACCTCTCTGCCGATATCACACCTCAGATCGCCTTTCAGAAATCTCAAACTAGATGTCCAATAGATATCTTAAACTCAATACGTTCAAAACCGAACTCATTATCTTTCCCCCTAAACTTCCCCTATTCCAAACTTTCCTCTTACTGTACAGGGCAACACCATCTTCCCAGTCCCTCGAACTCAGAACCTGAGTGTCTTCTTGGATTCCTCACTATCTCTTACCCCCTATATCCAATTTGCTGCCAGGGTCTATTAATTTCACCTTTGCAACATCTATCAAATATGCCCCCTCTCTCCTCTGACACTGCCAACACGCTTGTGTGGGCCCTTATCACCTCATACTATAGTAATAACCTGCTGGTGGGTCTACCTGATTCATCTCTTCCTACTCCAATCCATCATCTATTTAGCCTCCAAAGTGATTTTCCTAAAGCAGAGATCCAACCATGTCACACACACACACACACACACACACACACACACACACACACACACACTCTAAATTCCAGTGGCTCCCTATCACCTCCAGGATCAAAAACAAATTCTCTGGCATTCGAAGCCCTTCATAACCTAGCCCCCTTACTTTCCAATCTTGCATTCAGTGACACTGGCCTCCTTGCTACTTCATAAACAAGACACTCCTCATCTCTGCCCACTAGCTTCCCTGGCTTCCTTTAAATTCCAACTAAAATCTCATCTTCTACAGGAAGTTTTCCCCAATCTCTCTTAATTCCAGGGTCTTCCATCTCTTAATTATTTCCTATGTATCTTGCATATAACTTGTTTGTACATATTGGTTCCCATGTTGCCTCCTCAGTTACATCGTGAAATCCCTGGGAACAGGAACTCTTCTGCCTTTTTTTTTTTGGTACCTTCAGTCCTCAGCATGGTGTCTGGCATATAGCAGAACTTAATAAATGTTTGTTGATTGACGAGATACAGATTGTGCAAATGAAAGATAGTCTCAAAGAAGAGGCACTAACAGGAATAAGGGGTAAGGAGGAGGGATGAGAAAGACCTCTTGCATAAAATGAGATTCAAGCTGAGTCTTAAAGGAAGACAGGGAAGCCAGGAGGTAGAGATGAGGAAGAAGAGCATTCTAGACATGGAAAATGGCCATGCAAAAGCACTAAGTCAAGAGATGGAGGGTCATGTGTTAAAAAAATACTGGACAAGAAGTCCAGTATCCCTAGAGAGCAAAGTATGGGAAGGAAAGTAAGTTGTAAAAATATTGAAAAGATATGAGGAAAGTCAGGCTATGAAGGATTTTAAAAGCCAAACAGAAGAATTTATATTGCATCTTGAATATTACAGAGAGCCATCAAAGTTTACTGAATGGGAGGCTGAGGTGGCATGATCAGATCTGTGTTTTAGGAAGATCAATTTAAAAGCTGAATAAAAGATGAACTAGAAGAGGGAGAGACTTTAGGCCGGGAATTAAATCAGAAGATTATTGCAATAGCCCTGTTGAGAAGTGATAAGGGCCTGCACCAAGATAGTGGCTGTGAATGGAGAGAAGAGGATATATACAAGAGATGTTGTAAAGGCAGAAACAATAGGACTTAGCAACAGCTCGGATATGTGCGTTGAGTGAGAGTGAGGAGTCAAGGACAACACCTAGGTTGTAAGTCTGGCTGAATGGGAAAATGGTGGTACCTTTAAGGGTGATAGGGAAGTTGAAAATAATAGAGTATTTGAGGAGAAAGACCCTAAGTTCTGTTTTAGACATGATGAGTTTGAGATGCTTAGAGGATAGCCAGTTCGAGATGTCTAACAAACAGCTGATAATGTTGGACTGGAGCACAGGAGACACTAGAGCTGGATACATAGATCTGGGAATCCACTTCATAGAAATAATCATGATCCCATGGGAACTAATGAGCTCAACAAACTGAAAACTGGAGAAGGAGAAGAGAAGAGGGTCCAGGACGAAGTCTTAGGGGACAACCATGGATAGTGGAAATGACCTGGATAAATAGTTTGCAAAGGAGACTGAGAAGGAACAGTCAGACGAGTACAAATAGAACCATTAGAGAACAATGTCATGAAAACCTAGAGAGGAGAGAGTCTCCAGAAGGATAAGGTAATCAACTGTAATAAATACTGCAGAAAAGTCAAGAGGGCTGAGAACTGAGAAAAGGTCATTATAGTTGACAATTAAAAGTCACTGTCATGTTGTCAAGAACAATTACATCTGAATAATAAGGTAAAAAGTCAAAAGGCAGAAGCAAGTGAGAGAAAAGGAAGTGTAGGCATCTAGTGTAGATAGTTTTCTCGAGGAGTGTATCTATGCAAGGAGAGTTATAGGACCAGAGCTAATGGGGATGTTTGGATCAAGTGAGAGTTTCTTAAGGATGGGGGAGACATGTGTTCATGCTTGCAGACAACAGAGAAGCAACCAGTAGAAAGAGACAGACTGAAGGTTAATAAAAGAGCAATTTCCTAGAGAAGAATGAATGAGATGGAATCAACTGTGCATATCAAGAGGCTTATCTAGGCCAGGAGAAGGGTTACTTCTTCCTGTGAGACAGGAGTGAATGACATCATGGGGGAAGACAGCTGAATGAAGGGGAGATAAAAGAAAGTTCTTGGCAAATAGTTTCCATTTTTTCCAGTGAAGTATGAGGCCAGGTCCTCAGTTGAGAGAGTGAAGTGAAGGCAAACAATGGAAGGCTCAAAGAGGGTTGAAAAGGTTCAGAATAGCCCCTGTAATAAGTGGGATAGTAAATCAATTAGGGTTAGGGGATTCTGTTCTTGCATTTCATTCCTCAAATTCTGATTCAAATAAACAACTTACTAATTTAAAAAAAACCACCTCCAAGGAAAATCGGAAACTACTACTATCAAAAAACAAGTTTGCTTTCATAAATCTGTCTCTTAGAATGTTTTTACCATAAGCACGCTAAAAAAAATAGTGAAAAAGATTATTACATTGTCGCTTCCTTAAAATCAGAGTTTGTGGCATTTTTTTCATCTTTGTATTTATCCCCAGCGTCTTTGCACAGTGGTGTTTGATAAGTGTTTGCTGAAATGAATCTGGTATATCAAAGTAAAAGAGTAAGACATGAAAGACATAAAAGTATGTCTGGTTTCCTGGATAAATTGTTGTATTTTTCCCCCAAATAATTCAGAGACTGGATCGAAGGGGAAAAAACAAGTTTATATTTTAATATTAACTCTAAATAATCACACTATATCTGTGGATTTAGAAAAATAGCAGATATGCACAAAGCACTATGCACAAAGCAGATATATTTTCTCAAGATGATGTTCTCCCACATTTTAAACATTGGGTTTAAGGAGGCAGTAGGATTATCCTTGGGTAAAAGGATCAACCAAATGCCAATTTGCAATGAATCACTCATAGAATTTTAAAATTGGGACCTGAGAGATCCTCTAGTTCTTATTTCAAGATGAGAAAAATTGAGATCTAGACAGGTAAAATCACTTTCCCAAAATCATCCAATAAATTACCAGCTGGAGTGGGACTAGGACCAAGGACTAAACTCCTAAACCAGTAATCTTTCCTCTGCATCATACTACGTTACTCTTGTCCCTCCATTCCTACAGCACTTAGAGTCTATACCATCCAATTATTTACTGCCTTATCTCACTTCTCCATCTCACCTCTCCAATTAGACTATTTATAATAATTTAATTTTTTCTCCTTTCTCTTGTCTGGTCTTTCAGAAGCCTGCTTATCAGCTGTTCGAGGTAAGTACAGTTGCTCAATATCCTGATAAAACAGGTGATGGGGCGGCTAGGTGGTGCAATGAATAGAGCACCAGCCCTGGAGTCAGGAGGAGCTGAGTTCAAATCCAGCCTCAGACACTTAACACTTACTAGCCATGTAACCTTGGGCGAGTCATTTAACCCCAATTTCCCTGCCTTCCCCAATCCAAAAACGGGGAAAAAAAACCAGATGATAACAACATTCAAATGGGCCTCAGGTCTCTGCTCACCAAAACTGCCTGAGGTTTTCCTTATCCCCTTTTAGTCTTCCTTTTATCTTCCCTTTTAAGGTTGGAGTGGACCAGAGCCAAAACCAACCAGAGAAGTAAATCAGGAAAGTTAGAATCCACTGGCTTCTCAATTCCTGCCGTTCCAACTTCAACCCAGTCTGAAAATTTGTGATAAGAATATATAGAGTTTGCGGAAAATGGAAAGAATAATGCAGTGTGGTCATAGATTTAGTGCTAGAAGAGACCTTAGAGGTCAGATCAATCCTCTATATTTTTACCCAACAACTGGTTTGACTAAACTTTTTACTAAAATGAGTGATTGTTGAACTGTGTTATTTTCAACAACCACAATCTTGGGGATCACAGAGACTTGGTCTGCATCCACATAGACTTGGCCAGAAAACAGAAAATATAACCCCTGCCCATCCCTGAATCCCATCTCAAGCTAACATCAGTGTCTTGTCTGGGCTATTCTTGGCACCCCTGAAAAATTCCAACTTTACATAGAGCTACACAAGAGTTAACTTTAAACAAAAGTGTAGATGGCAAAGTGTGTCTTTAGCCTACTCAATGCCCTTGCATTCTCTGCTGCCCTTCCATTAAATCTGTTCTCTGATATGTCTGGTATGAATTTAAGTCAATGCTTTCCCTTTAAGGGAGTAGGTCTAATTTAAACCTGATTTTAAACTTGTGGAATGTCACATTCTCTCCCATGTTAAAGGGATTTCAGGCACCAGTAAGCAATGGGCAGAAAGGGTTTGGGAAGAACGATTTTTCTGGGAAAGAAGGGGGTGTGAGGGAGAAGGGCTAAGAATAATCAAGGGAGTATATCCCTGTTGTTTGAGATGGGCTATGGGGGTTGGAAAGGCCTTCCCAATTCCCTGATATTATGCCATATTGGTATAATAGTTATAATCACTGCTGGGTCTAAAGGGTTAGAATGCTGCATTCCCCACCCCCCTCCATTTAAAGGACCCATAATCTCTGGATGTACATGGTCCAATCTGGGTTCCATTCAAGGGGAGTTGCCTTCTAACAAGAGTGTCAAAATCCTGTTCTCATTTTCTATGGATCATTGAGCCCTTACTCCAGGGCCCAAGGGAAAAATTACTGTGCCTTAGGTTTGATTCATATCTAGGGGCTCCCTAAGAGGGAAGTAGAAAGATACTCAGTGAACCAGGTATGGAACAGCTATTTATCTTCTCCACATAAAAGAAATACTGAACAAACCCAAGTCCCACAATGCTTAAACAAGTCTTGGCAACTTATAACCACTGTTGTCCTTTAAGTATTAAGGTTTAGACTTAAAAACATCAAAACTAAAAGCATTTGTTTGGAGTGCTAAATAGAAATTTTATACTACCAAGACAGGACACAGAATATAGTTGGGGTCAACGACATTCAGAAAAAGAAACACAAAAAAGGAAAAGGCAGTCAGAAGCCCCAAGGCCCAAGCTCTTCTTGCCTACATGAGGGCCTGTTCTAATTGCTACGTGGGAATAGTTACCATTTCTGACAGGGTGGGAAGGGAAACCACCTTTTCCCTTTACCCCTCCAGAAATAAGCTTAAATAGGCCTGACACTATCTGCAGCCAGAAAGAGAAAAGACAACCTTGGGTGGATCACTCTCGTCTGAGTGTGATTTTTTACCCTATTCTATGCACCATTGGCCCTTTCTTCTTAGTGGACAATAAGGAGATTAGTTCGCCATCCTCAAATCAAAGTCACACATGGCCAGCTGGAAGCAAGAGGATAGCTCTGTGCATGTCCTTTGACACAGGCATAAAGCCAGCTATGTCTGCATTCACCCTTATACTAACCTGCTTTTCCAAGAAGTGTTCTAACAACTCAAAGTCAAGTTACCTCTCATCCTTTAGTCCCCTAAGCCTATTAAGTTTCAATATCTATTGAGGGGGGAAAAATCAAATAGATTAGCATATGTGTGAAAGAACCTTAGGATATTGCTTTCACTACAAAGAATGACTAATAGATCAAATAACTGTCATCATTTATAAAATGAAAGACTGATGGAACCAGAAGAGATCCTGTGGAGATGACTGAGTTTTACCCTCTCATGTTGTAGATGATATGACTAAGGGCCAAAAAAATGAAGCATTTTGCTCAAGATCACAAGAGAACAGAGTCAGAACTCCAATTTAAGATTTCTAAATGAAAAATCTTAAGGTTCTTTCCACTATGACATATTTTAACTTAATATGAGTTTTTAATAATCAGTTGCTTTCAAGAACCTACTAGGAGATTTTGGAAGAAGGTGTCTTGGATTTTCTAAGGTTATCTTCCCAAGTCCTACTGGCACTGGCCCCCTGGGGCCCCAGAGCAAGACGCTCCTCATCCTGTCGGGGCTCTAGGGTCAGCCCTCTGGGTTGAGGGAAGTCTATTCTAATACTATCCCTAAGAACTACCACCAATGAGCTCCCCACAGTGGCTGTTGGTGGATAATCATTTACTCAGTCAGACTTCATCAGTTTTTAGAAACGATATTTACTGAGGGGCTAGAGTGAAAACAGTTGTTACAAAACATCCTTTCAAATGTATATGACAAATGTATAATAGGTATCATATTGCTTGCCTTCTTAATGGGCAGGGGAGAGACTAGATGCTAAATAAATGTTCAAAAATAACAATTTCTATATAATAAAATATGTATTTATTTATAAGAAAAAAATGAAAAATAACGTATGTGACACACTATCCCACAAAGTCTTAAACAGGGTCCAGGGGAAAGTGGGCTCACACTTAAAGAACACACGTGGCAAAGGGGTAATTCGTAGCTCCTTATTGCTGAAAGTCTTTTTCTCCCCTGTGAAGGATGTTCAAGAAGTTCCCTTTGGGCATGGTCCATTTTGTTGAGCTCTTTGTGGAACCATGACTCTTCCTTCTTGCATTTCATCTATTCTATTCTCAGCTCCTGATGCAGACAGTGTCACCAACCACTGATGTCCCAAAAGGACAATGCTACAGTGCTAGTGGGAAGATGGGAAGTCCAAAATCCTCTGGACCCTTAAAGTTCAAAACGTCTTCCTCCAGTCAAGGAAGGGGGTCAGGAGAAGGGAGGAAAATTAGACCAAGACCAAAACCAAGGATTTCTCCTCCAACAACAACCCCTTCCCCACCCCACCCCCAACTTCCTCTCAGGGACTTGGCTGGTCTCTTCTACCTCTTACTTGCTCCAATCTCTCAAGTTTGAAATGCCTCATTATTTCAACCTTTGGGACAAGACCAAGTTTCTTCCACCATTCAAAGACACTCACTATGCAACACCACTCTAGGACTTTTTTTTTAACTCAGTCTCAAGTCTTTGGTTGGTTAAGACCTGTTCTTGTCTCATTAAGGTATTGCTTACTTTAAATGGGGTGGGGTGATTTGTTTCATTTACTCAGTCAATTCCCCACTATTACAAGGTCATTAGGAAGAGTGGTTGAGTCTATTACCTCAGTACAGGTTGTTGTGTTTGTCCTGGTATCAGGGAAATAATGATATGACTTGCAGTTGACTTTGATTTGAGGGAAGGAGGGCTGTGCACAGTCACCAGCCTCACTGTCTCCTCCAGAGCCATCTGGGCCCTATGGCCGGATACTCATCAGGACGACTGGAGATGGCCCAGGATGCAGTGGGAGACCCTGGCCCTTTTAGGCTAAGGCCTTTTGAGGTTCCTACCTTGAGTGAGGTGATGCCAATTCAGTGAATTAAGAGGCTTCTCTTAAAGAAGTGAGTCAAAGGATGGTCCCTTTAATTAAAAAAAGAAATCAAAATGGGAGAGGAAGACCCTCAGGGTTGTTGGTCAAAAGAGAAACAGTTACTATTCACTCTGAGCCAGGAGGACCCAAAATATAGCTATTATATGGAACTTGCGCAGGGACCTATTTTGGTTTGATCTATGAGCTTCAGAGTGAGATGGATATAAGGTTTGGTCTTTGGGGAGGGGGAGGGAGAGAGAGAGAGAAAGAAAGAAAGAAAGAGAGAGGAGAAGGATGGAGGGAAGGAGGGAGGAAGGAAGGAAGGAAGGAAGGAAGGAAGGAAGGAAGGAAGGAAGGAAGGAATCTAGGCAGTAAATCCCAAGTTAACTGGGCAGCTTCCAACCATCAAAATTTATCTTCCTTTGGAGAGAAGAAGAAGAGGGAGAGGGAAAGGACAAGCTGAGTTACCCAACTGGCTGTGTCCCCATTCAGGCAGCTTGGACTACTCACAGGTTCTGTCTGTCCTTTGTTTTTGAAGAGGACTGTGGCATCAGAGAAATGATGACAGATGTAGATGAAGGAACCATGTGGAACCAGCCTTTGTTGGCCTCTAAAGACAATTATTCCCCTCAAAGCTTTCTTCTATTTTTTTCTCTTTACTTCCTTTCTTTGCTTTTTTCTCTTCTTTTTCTTTTTCTTAAAAAACTATGGATCTTCACTTATGCTAATTAGATTGTTTATCATTCCAGAGGAGGTTTGCACCTTGGTCATGACAGAAGCTTTTCCAGAGGACACTGGAGAGTTTAAATGCATTGCAGAAAATGAGGCAGGGGTTACATCCTCCAGTGCATGGCTTTTTGTTTCTCCAGGTAATAAATTACACTCTGGCTGGCCCATGAAGTTGAGGAGATGACTCCACCTCTTTTTGAACAAGTGAATAATTATTTTTCAGGAGAAGAAATAGAAAAATTGGAGGATTCTCTGAAGACAGAAAAGAGGCAAGCTTTTCCGAAGCCAGTCTCTTGCCCCTGGACCAAAGAAAGCCCTGCAAAGGAAAGAGATACAGACACTAAATCACCAGCTGACCGGGAAAGCTCCATTCCCAAAGGAGAAATCCACTTCCTTAATGACAGTTTATCAGAACTACCTCCACATTGGTAAGGGCAAAAAGACCTAACACTTTGCAATATGGCAAATACTGATCAATTCTAAACCCATTTCTGAGATTCCTAAAACAATCCCTGCCCTCAGAGCTGCAATAAAAGGAAGATTTATTACAGGAACTTGCTGTTGCAATCAGGAAATTCTCAGATTCCAAAATAGAATTCTGAGTGTGCTTTTTTTTTTTTTTGGCATAAAAGTGAGGCTGGCATTCTCCTAGATAACAAGCCTGCTTTCTTCATGACTCAAGTTCATTGCCCCTATCTGTGCTACCATTCAGACAGCAATGAAAAGATTTCATTTCAGCCACTGATCTTACAAACCAGCCTACATTACAAACAAAAACATAGGCAAAACTTACAAACCCCAAACTAAAACAAAGGTGGAAATTAACAAAAATGTGAAGCTAAATCCTTCTGAAGGATTTCCTTCAACATAGGGAGGTGAGTGTACTAAAATATTTTAGTAGTCTGAGGAAATAGTTACCCCTTTCTTAACTACTAAACATTCATTTCCAGCCCCAGAGTAATACAGGAAATACTTAATATCTGCTCAGAGCAAGTGGAGAGGGAAAAAACATGGTGGGGCCATGGGGGGAGGGGGAGGGGGGGGGAACCTCTTTGGGCTGATTCTTGAAGAATCCATTATCCTGCCAATCCCACCTACCTCACAAAACCCAGCTCTTCTATTTACCTCTTATATGACCCTAGGCCAGTCATTAGCCTCACTGACCCTAAGTTTCTTCATTTGGCAAATAAAGGTAACAATTCTTGAACTCTCTGCCTTAGAGAAATCTTAAAAAGAAAGCACTTTACAAACCTTCAAGCATTTCAGAAATGTGAGCCCATCAGTCACAAATCAGTGTGACTCACTGAACATAAAAAAAAGACCAAAGTTTCATTCTCTAATCCTTTAATACCCACTGCCTTCTAATTCCAACTCCTAAAGTAAAAATGGGGAGTGAACAAGTTTCATCTCATGCTTGAACTCTGACATTTAAAGAAACTTTTGTACTATTTTTAAAATAGCATATACACTTTAAGTATTGAACAGACCAACAACTGTATATAAAAGGAATGAGTGACACTGAGCAGCTGTTAGAAGTAAGAGTTCTTAGAGCTAAAAGGGCTCTTGGAGGTCATCTACTTCAAGCCCTTCATTTTGCAGAGAAGGAAACTGAGGCCTAGAGAGGGAAAGTGACACACTACAAGAATGGCAGAGGTGTAACTAAAACCCAGGCCTCTTAACTCCTGAAACAACGCGGCAGGAAAAACGTCAGTGAGATATTAGGAAGAAAGCTCAATGTTGTGAGGTGAAGTGAAGAAAGAGTTCTTCCAGAGTGGTCAGAATTCACCCTGCCTGATTTTACCAAGCTCTTTCTGTCCTAGGAGTCTAAGATTTTCCCCAAACCAGCAATGAGAAGGTTCAAACAGCCCAGTTGGCGTAGAGACACATAAAACTCTTTGAATAAACAAAGTCAACATAAATACATGTAAGCACTGCTCTAAAGGTTTAGGCAAATCCATACATGCTGTCAATAATCTGTTATTACAGAGACCAAGATGTTTGGGGTAACGGTCCCTAACTTTGAAGCACGTGGTCATCAGAAACAACTCTGACATCCTTCCCAAGCCATCGCTTCCCCATTTCACTCATATTCCCTGGTTTACCTGTCAGAAACAGGCTCCTGAGCTGACAAGGGATCTGCGTAACTCAGTAGTCCGTTCTTACATCTTAAAATGAGCAAGAATAGAGGTGGGAGGTAGCCAGGCACAGAAGGGAGACTGTAACTCTCTGTCAAGTATGTATAGTATATAGTTTCAAGGGCTTCTTTATCTTTGACTTGCCCATCTTCCCTTCTGTACCCTTTTCTCTCCTCTTCAGGGCACTCCAATTCCCTGAGGTGCTCACCCATCTCTCCCTCTCTCCCTCTCTCTCTCTCTCTCTCTTCTTCTCTCTCTCTCTCTCTCTCTCTCTCTCTCTGTCTCTCTCCTTCCCTCTCTCTCTCTCTCTCTCTCTCTCTCAGATCACTCATATATACCTCACTGAAAACTAAAAAAGTTTCTTCAGCATTTTAAATCTGGAAATAAATTAGCTCTCTTTGTGTACTGGAAAGCTTTATTCAAAGTAGAATTTCAATTATCAATGAGAAATTGAAGTGAAATGGGTTGGGACCCCTTCTACTTCCCCTAAAATACCACCCAAAGCAGGACACCTATTCCATATCCTCATAAAGTTGATTTTGCATGCTTTCTCTAGTGAGTAATGGCTACATGCCCAGACCACATATCTCAGACTTTTCTTGAACATAAAGTCTTTGGGTAAGTCCCTTCTTTTGGAGCCTCAGTTTCCCCATTTGTGGAAAAAGGGAAAAATAAGGTATTTTCAAGGTATAATATTCTATGACTTTTTTATAACTGCATAAAATCTAGGTATAAACAACTGAGTATACTAACATTTTTAAAATATGTTTATTATCTATTTGTTACATTTTTTATTAAAACTGTCATACCAGTGAGAGACTAAACAGATAGGTTGTTGTCTGGTTCTGTCCTCTCACCATCCATCTAGCTCAGATTTTTTTTCCCTTTTGAGATCAAAAGAGAAGAGTAGAAAAACAGCAGTTCAGAGAAGAAATTCCAGTAAAAGATGAATGGGCTGTCACTGTCCAGCCCTCATCATAAAGTTTATTTTATTATGATGACTGCATTCTGGATACACTTCTTATCACCTGTGTGATCTTGGATGATTTCTTCTTCACTGGGCCTCACGTCCACCTTTGCAAAATGAAGTTACTTGATTATAAGGGAATTCTGAACGTTTTGGGTTTGGGTTGTTTGGTTTTTTGCTTTTTTTTATCATAGACCCTTTTGGTAGTCAGTGACACCTATGGAATCCTCATAATAATGCTTTTAAAAGCATAAAACAAAATACACAGGATTACAAAGGAAACCAATTATGTTGAAATATATAAATAATGTATATACATACAGACACATATGTATGTATATATATATGTACATGTATATGCAAGGATGTTTTATATAACATACATACATATCACCACAGGCTCATTGTTAAGAACTCCTGCCATAAGATAATCATAAGACCCCTTTTTTCATCTGAATTCAAGTCCTGATACTTCATATTCCCTAAACAACAAATGTCCCCAGAGAACATCGGAAAGCCTTGCAAAGAAACAAATCCAGATTCAGATCTCAGCCTCTGTTATAGATGGCTGAAGTCAATGTGTCACTGTACTCTGCAGACCACACCTCTCTCCTTTCGGTCAGCTGCCTTAGTCACTTTTTGATTGACAAAAATTTCTAGAACAAACCTAAGCTTTGGTGTCACTGGCAGGGAAGCTTCCTCATTGGGAGCTTCCTATGCCAATGGAATAATAGGTACGTTTAAAAAAAATTCCTAAGTTCCCTTTGGTATATCAAATTCAGCCTTTGGACATCCTGCTTTTTATCCTATAACCATTCACAAACAGTTCTCTCCCCTACCACCACCCAACCATGTCGTCAATGTTTCATTTTGGGGGGATGACAGGATTTGGATTCAGATAAAGAAAGGGGTCTGATAAATTCTCTCATTTTACAGAGAAGGAAACTGAAACCCAGTGAAGATAATTACCTAAGATCACACGATCATAAGAAACACAGCTAGGAATCAAGTCTGAGTCCTCTAATCCCAAATCTACCACATCACAGTTTTTTGTTTCCCCCATTTCTTTAATTCTCAGCTCTTCCACTCCCCCCTCCTCATTAAAACCTGGCACAAAAATCAGTTTTAAAACAAAAAGGCACATAAGCTCTAGCAGAGACAAAATAATTTGTAAAAATCTCATTCCTTAAATGTCACTAAAGCATTTGGAAAACTGTTTCAGAGAATCACAAAATGTCAGAGATGCAAGGGTCTTTAGAGATTACCTAGACCTATCCTCCCCATTTTTTTATGGCTGAAGAAACGGAAGAATGAAAGAAAGAATGAAGAAACAAGAGAATGAAAAGAGACTTGTCAGAAGACAGTGATGCTGCTTGAACCCAACACTTCTGCCTAGCAGTCCAGGACTCCTTCCACTATACTAATCTGTTTTAAATTGTGGACTCTTACTTTGACACACCAGCATAGGTAGATAGACAGGCAAGTACATCAGATGTCACTGTTTGGCAGCTGATAAAAGTCACTGGTGTTATAATACTAAGTACAGGGTCACTATGATTAGTCTGCAAGGGACCAGAATGCCTCTCCCTTCCCCTCAATAGTGGGTTAAACGCAGGTAGCACCATCTGGAGCTAGAGGTAAGTCTTGCCTTTATTTTTACCACACTTTCCTCCAAATCAGGGATCTTCTCTACAAAGCTTATTTATGGATATAAGTTTAAGAAGCTGTAAATACTATACACCACAGTAAGAAGATCAGACAAGAAAGAGGTATAACTGATTTGAAACCAGTAGGAATCTTTTTAAGGCTGGAATAGAGGGGAGGCTTGAAATATTTTGTTAGTTTTAAAAAGCAATTTATTATTATTAGTTATTAAAAAGGAGTATTTCCGCCTTGAAAAGGGCTATTTAATATGTCTATAAGTTATAGGAATTTCTATTGCTTCAAAGCATGTCCTATATAAAAAAGTTAAGTACTTTTTGTACAAATCTTTCAGGATGAAAATATCATAGCGCTTGATTTCCATAACTGAAGTAGACTATACTTACTGAGCAGACTAAAAATAAATTTAAGGAATTTTGAAATAAAGACAATGACAACATCATTTGGAATAGGTTAGCTACTGCTATATGCACACAATTTTAGAGATACACTTGAACTGCTAACTGTAACTGGAAGTAGTAAGTATGAAAGTTTTGAAAGTAAGTTTCTACACTCTGAAATCTCTTGCTAAAATGTTGGACAAAATGAGACTTTCAAATATCTGTTTTAAAATTAGCTTTTCAAAAACATTAGTAATACTTAATTGCATAGACAAGTGCCAGCACCAAGATGTGTCGGTCAGCATGGCATTCCAAAAGTGAATGTGAAGGGAAATAGAAACCTCTTCCATGAATCTATCTCTCAGCCTTAAACAGCTTATCCTTTTGTTATCTGAAATGACAGCTGACCAGTTTGATCTCACAAGAAGCGAATTTAAGACTTAAATGCTTTAAAGCCTGCAATGGAATGAACACAGCTCAAAGAAACAATGACTTCACTTTAAAATGCAATCTTTTTGAGAAGTCACAATTATGTGTTTTATAGACTTCTGGTGACGTATCTTTCTCCACTTTTCAGTCCCCTTTACTGTCTCCCCCCCCACCAATAATTTAAAGACTTAATGTAGTTCCTATCCAAAATGTACTCTCTAGAGGGTATATAATTTGAACTTGAAATTATGGTTTATGTGACTTTTCAAGGGTTCCTTTCCATGATAGTCTTTATCCTGGCTGCTAAGCAGCTTCTTTGTGTCTTCATACAACAGTTAATTTAAAGCTTGGCCTCTAACCTTATGCTCTATCTTAAATCTGTCCTGAACTTTATTTGATCAGGCAAAAGCTACAACAATCCTATCATCTCATAATCACCAAATAAGTGACTTTCACACATTTCAAGCTTTGTTTACATGATAAAAGACATTCACTCAATTTGGTAAGTGAAAAGTTCACTCATCTGAAGTGTGAGTGAGTTATAGCAGAAAAAACTATTCTCTCTCCTCTAGGTAGAGTGGTAGTAGACCACAGGCTTGGAAACATAGCAGTGTTTTTAAAAAATCACTAAAACATTTATTTGCAAAAATAGGACATTTTTCCCCCAAACCTCTGAAATTAGAGGAAGGAGGCCTGAGATTAAGTCCTCACTCTGGTATTTACTACCTGTATGACCATGGACATATTTTAGGTCTGAATGCTACGGTCCTATGAGTCTCATAACCTCTTTAAATCTCAGTGTTCGGATCTCTAAAATCTGGTCTGATTTCTGGCTCAGCCACTTGCTAGTTGTGTGTGACCTTGACAAATCACTTAACCTATCTGAGATTCAATTTCTCCATATGAAAAACTGGAATAATAATAACACTAATAACAACTCCCTGGTTATTGTGAGAAAAGTACTTCATAAATCTTAGAGGACTATATAAATGTGAGTAATTATTATGTTTGATTTATGTATATAATATAAAACATCCTGACTGAAAATAACTATTTTGACAGCTGGTAAAAATAGCCTCACCTGGGTAATTATCACCCTCTGTCAAGCCTAAGCTATCTAGAGTAATAGAGGGGAGCCGTGACATGTATCATCCAAAAATACCAGGGGAAAAAATGTTAAGGTCTAGTTTCTCTTCTGGGATTCTGTAAGAGACACATACCGGGACACTTTCACATATGCTATCCCATATTTACCCATTCTGGACCCACCCAGTTGGGCAAAATTGTCAGCCAGTTTGCCAGTCAGGTGGTGGAACAGGCTGTGAGTTGTACAAAGTGGAAAATCCACTTGCCAATATCTGAAAGTTGATGACAGCCATGAACTGTAGCAGCAGTACATATCGTTCTATGGCATTGTGTCTGGGGGAAGGGGGAGGGGAAAAGTAGTGAAGATGGACATAAGAATTGTGTTCCCTCTAAAAAAGAATTTTTTTTTATGGTTCTCCAATTTTACCAAGACTTCAATATATGCACGAAATATTTATTTTCAAAGCTCTGAAATGGCCAGAGTGTTAGAATATCTGCCACTTCAGGTTTTAGTGATCGTGAGGAGAAAGAAAAACCTAGAGAGAATATACCCATAACTGAAAAAGAAGTGAAAGGGTTATAATGATTCAGTGGAGAGACAGAAAGCACTGCTAGACCTGGACTGAAGAAGACCTGAGTTCAAATCCAGTAGCAGAAACTCACAAGCTGTGTGACCCTGGGTAAGTCACTTCATGGCTACTTGCCTCAGTTTCTTCATCTGTAAAATGAGGAAAATAATAGCACCTATTTTCCAGGGTTGTTATGAGGATCAAAGGCTTTACAAAACATAAAAGACTATATAAAATACTAGCTGCTATCATTATTATTACCAATTTTTAACCATTAAACCTTTATGGTTAACTAAAATGACGCAAATGCACAACAAGCTCAGGATGAGATTATAAATTAATGATACAGCACAACATCCTAAAACCAATTTCTTGAAAAAAAATTAGGTCATAGATGATGAGAGATAAAAGAAACCTTGAAGATAGATCATCTAGTGTAATTCCTTCATTTTACAGAGGAAGGAACAGAGGCTCACAGAGGAGGAATAACTTCCCCAAGGTCATATAGTAACTTTGTGATGAAGCTAGAAATAACATTTAGGCATCTTCTAACTCCTAGTCCAATGGTCTTTGATTTGACTTCATCACATTTTAAAATTTCTATTTAGTCATGCTTACTGAAAAACAAAACCTAACATAAAGCTAAAAAGCTATTTGATATTTTCCTTTAGAAAAGTCTTGGAAAGCTGGGAAAGGGGAAGAGGAAGGAGTGAAAATGAAAAGAAAAAAATCTTACAAAAAAACTTTTAAATAAAAATTTTGGATGTCTTTAATCCTTATGTCTCCTTTCTCATTTTGAAGGGACAGTATTCTTCAAGGGAGAGCTGAGCCATCAACGCCAACCTCAATCTCCTCCCCCGAGCTCACCAAGGAGAGGCAGACCAAGCTTTGTTCTGACCCCTTCCAGACTCCAGCTTTTTCAGGCTCATCACCCCTAACTCCAGGAACCTCACTACCAGGATCAAATAACAACTGCAGTATCTCACCTTCCAATCCCTCCATATACCAGCCCACCATGTTTAACTACGAGCGTCCAAAACATTTTATCCAATCACAGAACACGTGCAGCTCCAGGCCACAGCCTCCAGGGCCAGAGACTTCAACCTTCTCTAGCAGCCAAACCAAACAATCTTCCATCCTCATCCACCCCCGGCAATGCACAGAGCAAAGATATTCTGCTTCTTCTACAATGAGCTCTCAGATCACAGTATCTTCATCAGCTTTCCCGGCTTCTGGCCAGCAGCTTCCTGGCTCTTCCCCGGGACAAAGGGTGACATCTACATATAACCAGACCCCTGCCAGTTTCCTCAGTTCTATATTGCCATCACAACCTGATTACAGTAGCAGTAAAACCCCTACAGCTGCAGAATCCAAGTAAGTGTCCTTTCAAAAGATAATAAAGCCACAATTGCTTGTTTGAATTGGTTCTGAGTTTATAGCCAAGAGGGCACAGAAATTCTGCAACGCAAAGATATATAACAGGATGTTAAGATCCCGGACGGTCCCCTGAATCTATAACTATCCTAGAATACATAGGACCAAAGTGTTGGCAGGAACTTCAAGAGGTTCATCCTCCTTCCTCCAAACGGTAATTTTTCTTGTTATTATTCATCTTTTGGGGAAAGGATTTCTGTGACACCCACAGTCAGGTAGTCTTCCTTTATGTCTAACCTAAGGCCTCCCTGTAATTTAAGCTTATTTCCTATTCTTATGGGCTCAGTGCACATAAAGAACAGCTGTTCTTCATCCTCCAGATAGGATTTCCTCAACCACATTTAAAAACTCTTAAATCTTCTCTCAATCTTTTTTTCTACCCAATGGCTTTTTCCTCCAAAACCCAAAATGTAGCATTAAAAAAATCTGGGATTCTGATGGTATAAATGAGTTTACCTACCATCATATGCAGGAAGGATTATATAGACATTGGTTTATGGTATTAAAGTTTCTTGTCAGTAATTTAAGCTTCACTTCCTCCAACTTGACTGGCCTGGTCTAAATTCAGTAAAGATTTCCCTCTGATCTGTACTATATGCACTCTTTAAATAGATTCTAAAGCTATTCTGGGAAAACCTGATACACAGAAGAACATAGCACTTGTGCCTTTTTTTAAAACATGACCCTCATGCTTACAGCTTATGCAGACTTTGAGGTTATCAGCTTTCCTAAACCTTGGCCAGCCCATCAGTGAGTTGATCAGAGGTGCCTTGAAAATTTTTCTGTGGACACATTGTACAATCCAGTCTAATATAAAAAGCATTTATTTAGGTCCCTACTATGGACAAGATACCACATGCAGCACTGAGTGTTTAAAGATAAATATGAGACATACTCTGCTCTCAAGAAACCTCAATGGGAAAGTGATATGTAAACACAAAGTTGTAATATAAAGGAGAGGTCCAGGCAGAAAAAAAAGCTAAAGAAAAATAACTTTCATTTGGATTTGGGGGCAGGGGGGAGAGCGCCTAAAAGGATATATCAAGAATGGCTTCTTAGAAGAGGTGGATCCTGAGTTAGGCCTTGAAGAAAGAGAGGGAGAATCAAATTTATAGGCCATCAAGTCCTTTTTTTTTAACAAATAAGGAAACGAAGGAGATCCAGAGAAATGTCTTCCCCAGACAAAGACTGAGTAAGGAGGGGAAATCCATTCCAGGAATAAGGCACAGTAAGAGCATAGGCAGAGAGGCAAAAAGGGCAGAATAGGAACAGAGGGCAGAAAGGAGCCCAGTTTAGATGAGCTCTAGAGTGTGTGAAGGGATAAGTATATGAAGATATAAATATAAGGTAAGGCTGGAAATGGAGATTAGAGCCAGACTGCAAGGGGGCTTGAATGCCAGGATCAGTGATTGACACTGTATTCAGCAGGCAATGGAGAACCACAGATGTTTTTAAGGAGTGGTGGGAAAGGAGTGGTGTATTTTAGGTAGCTTACTCTGGGGTTGATAAAGAAGATAGACCGAGGGGATTGTTTTGGTCAATATTACTAATTAGGAAACTACCCCAATAGCTAAAGCAAGAAGTAATGAAAGCCTGAACTAGGAAGACTGCAATGGGAGTAGAAGAGGGGGGATGAAGTTGCGAGGCACTGAAAAGTTAGAATCAACCGGATTTGAGTCTATCAACAAGCATTACTGTGTGACAGGCACTGTGCTAGGTAGGTGCTGGGGAACTGAGGACAAAAGTAAAATAATCCCTGTCCTCAAGGAGCTTTCATCCTGTTAGTGGATTCAACAGATACATAAAAACCAAGTAATTACGGGAGGGAGGGCACTAGCAGCCGGAGGCTTCGAGTGGGAATGAGGAGGAACAGCTTCATGTAGAAGGTGGCTCCAAAGCTCAGCTTTGGAGGAAACAAAGGATTCTGAAAGGTGAAGGTAAGGAGGTAGTGCAGTGCAGGCTTGAGGGACAGCCTGGCCAAATATGCAGAAACGTTAGATGCAATAAGTGAGAGAAACCCCAAAGTTACAAACTTGGGCTGGTTAGAAAGATGGTGAGACCATCAACAGAAATGAAAAAGTTAGGAGGGAAGAAGGTTTTGAGGGAAAGAGGAGTAGCTTAGTTTTGAGATGCCCATGGGGCATCTAGGTGGATAAATCTAGCAAGCAGTCAGGAATACAAAAAGGGGAAGACTGGGGTGGGAAATATAATTTGGAAGTAACATTAATGGATGAGATCTTTGAGAGCGAGAGAGTAGAAAAGGAGAAGAAAGAAACCTAATCTTGAGGACCTGCTGAGTTTAAGAGATGAGAATAAGACTAGAGGATAGCCAAGGAGACAGAGAGGGTACAATCAAAGAAGCAGGATGAGAGCCATGAGAGGGCCATGTCACAGAAGCCCAAGAAGAGGATAATCTATAGCATCATAGATCCCAAAGAGGTCATAGAAGATGATGACAGGAACAAAAAAAAAAAATTGCCTTTGCCTTTAGTAATAAGAAAGTCATCAGTAACATTGGAGAGATTAGTTTGTTGTTTTTAGACAGCAGCAGATCCCTCAAAATTCCTCTCTTTTCCCTCAATCTTTCCAGAGGCCAATTTTCCTTCTATATGCAATTTTTCCAGAAAGAATGGAAAACTCAGGTAACTGACATTAAAAACCAACTTACAAAGGAAAACATTTAGAACAAGTTTAAACTAAAACCTAGAATGCCATGAAAGTTAATTAGTGTCCTATGGTAATATTAGGAGCAAGTCATCAAACAGAAGGAGTTCACTCTATTCCATCGATATAAGGACATTAGAGATCATACAATAGAAAGAGCACTGGCTATGGAGTCAGAAGACCACGATTCAAATTCTGCCTTTGAAAATTACTGCCTCTGTGGCTGTGGATAAGCCCTGAGCCTCTCTGGCCTCAGTTAAAAAATGAGACAGATGGCCTGTGAAACCCCTTCCAGGTCTTAATCTATGATCCAAAGAATGGTTGAACTTCCCTTGTTTTACAGTTGAGGAAACTGAGACCCAAAGAGGTTAAGTGACTTGCCCAAAGTCACACCAGTGGGTCAGGATGTGAACTAGGGTACTCTGACTCCAAATTTGGTACTTTTTTCATGGCACCATGAAAATATATACAATTATCTCTGGTGCTAATAATGAAAACATGAAGACAGTACGATTATGTTGTTTTTGTTGTTCAGTCAATCAGTCGGGTTCAACTCTATGTGACTTCGTGGACAAAGTGCATGGGGTTTTCTTGACAAAGATACTGCGATGGTTTGCCATTTCCTTCTCCAATGATAATAATATAGTACTTTAAAGGTCACAAAGTTCTCTATATATGTTAACGCATTTGATCCTCACAACGGACCTGCGAGGCAAGTGCTTTACTATCTACATTTTACAGATGAGGGAACAAGCTGAGGGAGGCTGCGACTTGCCCAGGGTAACACAGCTAGTAATTGTCTGAGGCAAAATTCAAACTCAAGTCTTCCTGACTCAGAGTCCTGGGCTCTCTCTCTTGTGCCACCTAACTGCCTGGGGCTTTGTATATATGTGTAATTCCTAATTCTAGTTTTGATAAATCCATGGGACCAAACAGTTTTCAGGGATGTTTAGAGATGATTCCTGTCCCAGTAGGAGTTACACCTGTAATTTGAGAGGTTCTTTCAAATTCTAAGATGATACAACCCTGAGTCTCCAGTTATTACATGGAGGTAAATTTCTCCAAATATTCTCATAACAAGACTTAAAAACTTAGGATGAGGGTGAGGTGTTCCAAAATGCCTAAAATCATTGATCTACATGCAGCCAATTCAGTTTTTTAAAGTGGCTTGTTTGAATTATCTTTCATTTTATGGGTAATGTGGATATAAACTAAAGGTTTAAATAGATAAGGCAAGGACTGTGTATTTTACTTCTTTGTACAGTGCCTAGCAGAGGGCTATATATACATATAACAGGTACTCATTAAGTATTTTTGAATATGCAAATGACTCCAAAGATAGAAATCATCCAGTTTTTAATCCAACATATCATGCATATTATACCTTTATATTTGTCTATACAAATTATACAATATAATATTCTACATACAATATGCAACTAAATATTCATTCAGGCATCTCCCTCCCCCTTCAGAATCATCAGTGATACTATAAGAGATTTCAGCCAAATGGATACATGAAGATCAAAATATCATAGATTTAAAGTTGGAAGGGGCCTTCAAGGTCATCTAATCTAATCTTCTTTTACAGATTAGAGAACTAAGGTCTCATGATTAAGTAACTTTCCCAAAATAATATAGCAAGAAAGTAAGAGGGGAGGATTTGAACCCAGGTCTTCTGATTTTACATCCCGTCTTCTTCCCATTGTAGCATGCTGCCTTTGAGCATTACAGTGCAAAGAACTGGACCAATCTTTCTGTCATCACACCGACCTCTATGTTTACCTTTTATTCTCTTCCCCCCATTCTATTCCCTCCTCTTTCTCTATTCTCCTCTAATTATTTTGGTAGTTGGCATGATGGTTGCAGATTTGCAGAAGTATTTTCTATTTTAGAAGGTGGTGTTGTTTTACCGTACTTAGAGCTGTGTAGAGAAACAATGCGACAGGAATATGAAAATATGATTTATAGACACAATTGAGTATAACTGCGTATCCTCGTAACACATAACCAATGAGCAAAGCTTACTGACACCTGTCCAAAATTACAGAAGATAAAACCATAAGAGAACTTAAGATTTTGTTGCAAGATGGTAAGGTCAACCACCAATCAAACTGAAGATGTAGAACCATAATAACACCAGCACGCTAACTTTGGTCCAAATCAGCCCCTCGCTTGGAAATTTACCACAGCATCAAAGCCAGAAGGCAGACAAAACAAAATGGCAAGGGGTCAAGTTAAAAACAATACCTGACTCCATGTGGTCAATTAAATTTGAAAATAAAAGGATGCTTCCTGGCAGTTTCATATTACAGATATGTGCATGTACATATGCACAAGTGTGTATTATATACACGTATGGGAATTAATACATACTTTACATAAAATATATAATTAATACCTATTAATATTAATACATATATAGAAATTAATACAATATTACCTGACTGAAGGCTGGGCCACGTAGTCTCTTGTGGTCCCTTCCACCTTCTATCTCTCTTCCTTTGAATATGAAAATATTGTCTTACCACCATATAGTTGTAGCATTTGGGCGAGGGAAGGATGAAGGGAACCTTTAGCATTGTCCTATTGGAGCCATACTTAGAATGAGGATATACATTTCCCCAAATAATCTCATTAAGCTCAGAAAGAAAAGGAAATCTCCAATCTAAAAAGAGATTAGAAGAGAAAATGGATAACTGTGAATATTCCCTTCTATTTAAAATACTGTCCTTGTTGATTTTTGACTCTTCTGATTACAATAAATATGTGCATAATTACAACATAAATCCATTCCAATATATAGTTTCTTAGTCTGCCTTATACCTAATTCAGATCCCTGCATTATCATTCTCTGTTCCGTTATTATAACACTAAATAAATACACTTATATTTGTTTTTTACAAAAGCAACAAAACCAAATTTTAAAGGCATCAATTTAAATTCCAGGGTTCTAGAGCAAATTTTTTCTACAGGTCCATCCCTTGTAGCCCACTACCTCCATAAATATCCTGAGAGTTTCTTCCCCCACCTCACTTCTACATTTTGGAACCTCTAAACTACCTTCAAGGATCAGCTTATGCCTCTTTAAACATTAACCTTGAGCTTATGTGCTCTTCCATCACTTTTCTCAATTTCCTCATTAAACAATTCTCTAAATTTGATTAGCTTTTGTTTTCTGATCTAGCTTCCTCTGCTTCCACCCATTAGGCCTCCAAAATAAACAAATTGAATTCCATATATATTAAAGAACACATACTAGCCAGCCTTTGACAGATAGGTAACAATAACACAATTAAGTTAACTTCCATTACTCTGTAATGTGTGCTCACACTTGGGGATGCATCCAGACACTTACACACACACTTTCAGAAATTCGGAATGATAAGATTGGAAGAGCCTTCAGAGACCACTTTTAGATAGAAGAGCACTGGGATTACTCCAGACAGAAGATTATTATTTTCAAGATCTTCAAGTAAAAAAATATTGTCACCTCCCTGAGGGCTCATTTTTGAGTCTCATAATTCTTACAGAAAGTGTTTCCTGATATCAATGAAATTCTTCCTGCAACTTAAACTCATTTCCTTTTACCCTCTCAGAGGAAAAACTTTTTAGCTGATTAATAATAACTAACATTTATGCAATGCTTCAATGTTTGCAAAGCCCTTTACAAATATTATCTAATTTGATCCTCACAATAATTATGAGAAATTGGTGCTACTACAAATTAGAATATTGAAGCAGGCGAGGGTTAAATAACTTGACCAGGGCCACATAACTAGTAAGTGTCTGAGGTCAAATCTGAAGTCAGGTATTCTTGATTCCACCTTCACAACTTCTGTGATAACCAATATTTTTTAGTGATAGTAGTAAAAAGGCAGCAAGGCATAGCAGAGAGAAAGCCAGTCTCAATCAGGAAGATCTGGGAACAAATCCTGCCTCTGACATATACTGGCTATGTGAAGCTGGGTCAATCATTTAATCTCTCAGGGTCCCCCAGGTGACTCTAAAACTCGAGGTGTTGCAGAGTAATAGCTGATCAGCATTGATCCCAGAGACTTCCTTACACCAATAAAATCACAGATCTGGATCAAAAGTAGCAGCAACAGCACTAACAGCAGCAGCAGTGGTCATCCTTCGCCACCAAAGTCCCCCTTCAATCTCTCATCATGGCATGGGAAGCAATGACAGGTCCTATCAAGCTGTAAAGGTTTTGAGAATGGGCTCAGACACACACTCTGTGGCTATCATCATTACCATCATCATCACCATCATCACTGATATTTCTATGATGCTTTAGAGTTTGTAATTCAATTTGAACCTAGGTTTTTCTGAGTTCAAGTTATCTAAAGGCCGATCTAGCTAAGTTTAGAGAGGTTCATATCCAGAAAGAAAGCTATCGGACAATGATTTTTTGTGTACTACAGTAACTCACGAAACCCTAAGTGTAGAGGAGTTATGATCTTCCTGTTTAAAGGACCTTTTGAAATACTGAAGAATTAGGAGGAAGACATAGGTTTGTGGCCATAAACTTATAAACTTGTCTCATTACATCATAAAATTAAATCAATTCCAACTTGTTGAAGAAGACACTGAACCACAGTATACCTCAAAAACCTTTTTTCTCTTTCCTTATCTTTGGCAGTTACCAGCAGCCATCTGTCAACCAACCTGTAAATGTTAAGCTAGCCCAAGGTGCACCTCCTAAATTGACACCAAAAACTCCTGATCATGAAATACAAGGATCCAAAGAAGCTCTGATTCAAGACTTGGAAAGAAAGCTTCGGTGCAAGGACAACCTTCTTCACAATGGAAACCAAGTGTGTGAAATGTCTAATACTTTTTTTAGTACATAAAGTTCAATTATGAATTTCATTCTGATTATATCAGTTCTTGTTCCTAAATTTAGCAATGGAGAGGATTATGATAAATAGAAGTAAGCATCTGACCCTATTCTATAGTTCCTCTGTCTAAAACCTTTGACTTTTAGCAGTTACTAAGCATGGGGCTACAATAGAACTGCTCTGAGCGGCACAATGAAACTTTCTTGCTTTGAACATTGCCGTATTATAGTACTAGACTCAAATAATAAATTCTGACAGCCTAATATTCTAGCGAGGGAGCGGGATGCCCTTCACTGAACTTCACAACTAGTTAGAACATATCTGATCTCTTTGCAGCGACTAACCTATGAGGAGAAGATGGCTCGAAGGCTGCTGGGACCGCAGAACGCTGCTGCAGTGCTCCAAGCACAAAATGATGCTGAGTCACAGGATTCAACACAGGTAAATCTTATTGTCTTCCTCCATCTGGCATACATTTCCACTGTGATTTTAAAATAGGAATGGATCTGCACATTTCTGTTTGTTTTTTACTTTCATTAGCTCTCTGTCTTGTTTTAGGTACACATTTTTTAATTTATTGGTATAGTGAGGCTCCAGGTGAAGAGATTCCATCTACCAATGCAGAGCAGCAATTTTTCTTTGGTGTCTCTAAAATTAAAGGAAAAGAAATATATTGGAGAAAATATTTGCAGTGAACACACATCAGATAAAATCTAATATGGATACTTAGCTATAAAACTAAGAATATACACTACCCAATAGAGTTCATGGACATGAAAGGGACAATTGACAAAGAAGGAAACACAAGCTTAATAACCACAAGAAAAGATAATTTCTCTAATAACCATGGAAATGAACATCAAAACAATTTTAAGATACTCACAAGCATGGGAAAAGTACCAAAAATGAATTAAAATTCAGTGTTAACAGAGCTATGAAAAACAGGCATCCTAATATATTATTAGTATGACAGAAGACTGGTACAAACATTTTGGAAAACAATATCACTTACAAACAGTAAGAGCTGCCAAGACTTTCCACTGAGTGATTTCCTTGCTAAAGATTTCCCAAAAAAAGTAATTAGAGACAAAAAGGACTTGGCAATACAAAAATACTCCTAGATGCTCTATTCTTAATTAAAAAAAAAAAAACCTGGAAACAATCTACATGTCCAATAATTAGAGAATGGCTAAAAACAGGAACAAAGAAGGAAAATCTTGAGCAGGTCTAAAAGAGGAACACATAGCAAAAACATTTTCTTCACTTGTTAGTTAATTCATTTGGTTCTGCCTTGTTAAATGCTAATGACTAAGATTCTGCCCCTTGTTTTATATGTTCATTTGTTTTCTTAATAGTAATTAAGCTTAATATTTTAAAATTAAATGATGTGCATTTCTTAAATAGGAATCCAATAAGTTTCTTTTATTGGTCTTCCATAATTGCACTCATAGTTTATATGGAACATGTTGAAATTTAGTGTCATAAGGTAAGAAGCGAAGTATTTTCCTGGCTGATGTGTATCTGTTGCTGTCATTTTTTCATATTACTGCCAAGTTAAGTGACTTCATATCTATTCCTGTTTTACTGAAGGGCACTCTGTACCTTGGTCCCACTTTAAATATATCACCTTTTTCATTAAGAAACTGACAGCTGCAAAATAAAAAAGAAAATAAGCCTAAAAACTCTCCTACTTTCCTCAGGGCAGCCAGTATCTGTGACTTGTTTTCATTTATCTCTGGGTTTTCTCATGAAAAGGGTCAGAAAGTACTTGGACAATATCTGAAAGTTTATTTACATTGACTATAAATCAAACTATACATAATTTGCTTTGACTGATAAAGCCCTGACAAAATGCAGCTCTGTCAGCTAAAATAGGAACATTTCCTTAGATTCTAAATTATTTATTCTGCTGCTTTTTCAGCATAGCATTATAATACTGACATTCTCACTTTTTTTACTCTCAAACAGCACAACTCAGAAAATGCAAGATTACAGGTTCCTACACCACAGATAAGGTAAAGCCTGGTATAAAGCAATTTTTCCACTACTTGGCATATTGTTTGTTTGATTGGTTCATCTAAATTAGAGAATATAACCAAGTATTCAAACCTTCCACATGCAACCTACTTTGATTTTTAGAATCATAAAATTTAGACCTAGAAGGGATAATAGCCATTACCTAGTCTAAGTCTTTTAACCTGAGGTCCATGAACTTGCCTTTTAATTCTTATTTTTATATCTATACTTCAATATAATTGATTTTCCTTTGTAATCCTATATATTTTATTGCATTTAAAAACATTATTCTTTCATCAGCATTTCTATATATTACCAACAAAGTGCAGCAGCAAGAGATACAAAGAGAAATTCCATTTAAGTAACTATAGACAACATAAAATACTTGGGAGTCTACCTGCCAAGACAAACCCAGGAACTATATGAACAAAACACTTTTCACACAAATAAAGTCAGATCGAAACAACTCGAAAAATATTAATTGCTCATGGGAAGGTCAAGTCAATATATTAAAAATTACAACTGAACCTAAATTAATGTGCATATTCAGGGCCATACCAATCAAACCCCCCCAAAAATTATTTATAGAACCAGGGAGAAAAAATAACCAAGTTCATCTGGGAGAAGAAAAGGTCAAGAATATCAAGGGAACTAATGAAAAAATTGTGAAGGAAGGTAGCCAAGTCACACCATATCTCAAACTGTATTACAAAGTGGTAATCATCAAATCAATCTAGTGCTAGCTAACAAATAGAGTGGTGGGTCAGTGTAATAGATTAGGTACACAATACACAGTAGGAAATGACCACAGTAATCTTGTGTTTGATAAATGCAAAGATCCAGACTTTTGGGACAAGAACTCACTATGTGACAGAAACTGCTGGGAGAACTGGAAAGCAGTTTGACAGAAACTAGGTATAGACCAACACCTCACACAGTATACCAAAATAAGATCAAAATGGGTACATTATTTAGACAGAAAGGGGGATACCATAAGCAAATTAGGGGAGCATGGAATAGTTTGCTTGTTAGATCTATGGATAAGGGGAAATTTTATTACCAAATAAGAAATAGTGAGTATTATGGGATATAAAATGGATAATTTTGATTACATTAAATTTAGAAGTATTTGCATAAAACCGATACAACCAAGATTAGAAGGAAAGCAGAAAACTGGGGAAGGGGGGAATTTTATAGCAAGTTTCTCTGATAAAGGCCTTATCTCTCAAATATATAGAGAAATGAGTTGAATTTACAATAATATATGTCATTCTCCAAATTGATAAACGGTCAAAAGATATAACAGGCAGTTTTCAGATGAAGAAATCTAACCTATCTATAGGCCTATAAAAATGATTTAAATCACTATCCATTTGAGAAATGCAAAATAAAATAACTCGAATTACCACCTCACACCTATCAGATTGGTTAATATGACAGAAAGTAAAATAACAAATGTTGGAGGGGACTGGGAAAATTGGAATAGTAATGCATATTTGGTGAAGTTGTGAACTATCCAACCATTCTGGAGAGCAATCTGGAACTAATACTCAAAGGGCTACCAAACTATGAATACCTTTTGACATGGTAATACTACTATTAAGTCTGTATCCAAAAAGAGATATTTTTTTAAAAACAAGCATATAAAAATATCGTTCAGTAGTTTTCAGTTGTGTCTGACGCTTCATGACCCCATTTGGTGTTTTATTGGTTCACTATTTCCTTCTCCAGGTCATTTTACAGATGAGGAAACTGAGGCAAAGAGGATTAAGTAATTTTCCCAGGGTCATACAGCTAGTAAGTGTCTGAGGCCAGATTTGAACTCAGGAAGATGAATCTTCCTAATTTCAAACCCAGTGCTTTATCTACTACAAGACCTAGATGTCCTAAAATATTTATAGCAGCTCTCTTTTTGGTGGCCAAAAATTGGAAAATGAGGAGATAACTATCAATTGGAGAATGGCTGAACAAGCTGTGGTAGGTGATTGTGATGGAATACTATTATGCTATAAAAAATGGGCAGGATGCTTTCAGAGAAACCTGGAAAATCTTATATGGATTGCTGCAAAGTGAGCAGAACCAGGAGAACACTGCAGTAACAACAGCATTGTAAGGATTATTAACTGTGAAAGACTTAGCTACTCTGGTCAATCCAATGATCTAAGACAATTCTGAAGGTCCTATGATGAAAAATACTATCCACTTCCAGAGAAAGAATTTGAATGAAAATCAAAGTACACTGGTTTTCTTTTTTAATTTCTTTATTTGTCGTGATTTTTTGTCTGTGTTTTCTTTCACAACATAAGTAATATGGAAATACGTTTTGCATATCTGCATAATCTTTATCAAATTTCTTGCCTTTTCAATGAGGGGAGAGAGGTGAGAGAATTTGAAACTCAAAATTACAAAAATCAAAAAATTAAAACTTGTGTTACATGTAGTTGCAAAAAATGAATATTAAAATTAAATAAAAACCATCATTCTGAGGAGTTCATAAACTTCCCCAGACTGCCAAAGGGTTCTAGGACACACACACAAAAAAATCCCTCATCTAGTCCATACTTCTTAGTTTGGAGTTGAGAAATTAAGGCCCAAAGGGAAGTGACTTATCCAAGGTCAAACACATAGTAAGTAGCCAAAGTAGAATTGAGACCCAGGTTTTCTGACTCCATCTTTTTCCTTTAAAAAATAATTATCATTTTTAGTTTTCTGACATCCTTCAATACTAGGGACAGTAGAAATTGATATTATTTTCCAAAGCTATGAGAAAATATTTCCAGATTTTCAAATGGTTTGTATGAATACATCTACTATGTTAATAACATGGACATTAATGATAAAACCTTTCTATAAGTAACATACAGTATATTGCATGTGATGATTTTGATAAATTATATTCAAAAATTGACATATTAAAATCGGCTTATCAACTCAGGTAATTATGGAATGAAACAAATCTAAATTAGTGGTTTGGTGAAGACAACCAAATTACAGAATTTTAGAACTGGAAGGGACCTCAGAAGTCATGTAGCACAACCCTGTGCAGGAATCTCCTCTACAACGTTCCCAACAAGTATCCCCCTGCTTTCCCAAGAGTTGCTAATGTTATCAGGGCCCTGCCATGTCTAAAATGGCATGAGGTTCTGAGGCCTTTCTCCACTACCCTAGTGCAACTTCAGATCAAATGGCTCAAATACATTTCTGATCTCATTTATGCAGGGACTCCTCCCAAATAATGGAGATAGATCATAGCCCAGCCATGCTCCTGCATGCCATGAGGAAACTTTTTTTCTTTTTGAGGAAATGGTTTTGGTTTTCTTTTCTGGAAAAATAAGATAATACATTTAGAATTGGAAGGGCTCTTAAAGGCCACTGGGTCCAGCCTCCTTATTTTACCGATGAGGAATGTGAGGGACAGAGAGGTTCAGTGAGCTACCCAGAATCTGAGGCAATATTTGAGCCTAGGTCTTCCCTGACTTTGAGTCCAGTGTTCCCTCCACTACTCTGGGCTTACTCTAAGGTTCCACATTTGTTAGATAAATTGGAATTTGTGTGAAAGGAAAATAATGATTTTGATGCATAACTATTATTAAAATGTGTTTTGTAGGAGTAGATCATCTTCAAGAGGAGATACAAATGATCAAGAATCAATCCTGGAGAAATTCTACCCTCCACGCTTTGTGCAAGTGCCAGAGAACCTATCTGTAGAAGAAGGAAGATTCTGCAGAATAGACTTTAAAGTAATAAAATGTTCAAAAACATTTGGAAGGAGTTAACAATAAGATACATACATGTTCATCTCACGGTGGCTTGTGGCATGCCCAGAATTTTTTAACTAGAACTTGTAATTTATCCTCTAATACTCGGTCCTCCAAATGACCTACAATATTTCTTTGGCTCAATACATTTGGGATCTCATTAATGCAGGGACTCCTCCCAAATAATGCAGATCATAGCCCAGTCATACTCCTGCATGCCATGAGGAAATTTTTTTTCTTTTTGTGGAGATGTTTTTTTTTTCTGGAAAAATAAATAAGAGACACATGTTTTGGCTCACTAAAAGAGGTTTACACAAACATCTTTGATCTATTGGGACAAAGCAAATATTCCACCTGAATCATAGCTCAAAAGTTCTTTGCTTTGGAGAGGTTATTCTTGGAGACTATAGTATTTATTGCTGCTAGATTCTAAAGAGACCTCTACAACTATCACTAACCCAAAATGGCACAAGAAAACTGGGACCTCTGGGACTAAAACTAGAATATGACTCTAATACAGAAATCAAATGTCTTAAAGAAGGATAGGTTGATCTAAATGCCATACATTTGGGTCTGGATTCCATTTAAAATTTATACAATTTTGTCAAAATTATTAAAGCCTTGGGAAGGGAAGGGCAGTTATTTTTGTTCTTTTGTCTAAAATCCTATAAAGATGCCAGATATTTAAAATTTATGAATGGATCACTGCCATAACAGAACTTATAATATTGTCATCTCCATTTGTTTTTTAACTAAAGGTAAGTGGATTACCAGCCCCTGATGTGTCATGGTATTTAAATGGAAGACCAGTTCAATCAGATGATCTTCACAAAATGATAGTATCTGAAAAAGGTTTTCATTCACTCATCTTTGAAGTTGTCAGAGTCTCAGATGCAGGGACTTATGCATGTGTTGCTAAGAATCGAGCAGGAGAAGCCACCTTTACAATACAACTGGAAGTTCTTGGTAAGTGTTAAAGACATTCATATACATCTTTAAGTTCTATAAAACTTAGAGTATATGAATTATAAGCTATGTCTATACAGCACTAATTTAACTGCTCAAAATAGGAAAAATGCAAGCCCAAACAATTTTTTTTTTTTTTGCCAAATCAGTACCAAATAATCAGGCTAATACATTAACTGAGTTATTTTGACAAGCCTAAATGTGAAAACTAAATGCCAGCTTTTAGTCTTAAACCAGAGAAATATGGTTTAATAGAAAACTATTTAATAGAAAACTATTCTTTAAAAATATTAAATATTCCTACCTCTTTTAAGAAAAAATGTAAAAATATATTTTTGATTTTCAAAGTTGTATTTGGAACAGTTTTGGTCTTTGATGGTAAATGTAGCATATTTTAAATTCTCTAACTTTACTATTTTTAAAAGTATAAATATCACATAGATAATGAATTTAAATCTTACTGCAATTCATTGTTAATTTGCATAAAAGTTTAATGGAGAGAACTGTGATGATACTTTTTCTTAATCCTATAAATCAAGGTAGAAATTGTTCTATGGAGTTTTAAAATACCATTTGGTCTTCTGGACCAGTTCTGGACAAGTTTTTTAATTTTTTTAATTTTGAAATTAAACACCAAATAAAATGGGCACTTTCATTTTTATAAATAGAACAGGAGAATTGTAAATGAAACAGAAAATCTCTACTGTTCCAGAAATGACCTGCATTCTGTGTATTTTTTAAGATGCTACTTTTCTGGTTTTCCTTACCTCATCTCTAGGTATCCTCTTTCTCCCTACCCTACTCCCATCATTAAGAAAAAAAAGAAACAAAGTCCTTGAAACAAATATGCATAGTTGGGTTTTTGCAGGAATTTTCTTTTAAGTGGGAGGAATCAAAAAATGGACACTTGATAAAATGAAAAAACTAAAACTTAATTTAAAAAAAACAAATCTTCACAGCCAAGCAAAACAAAATCTTATATTGGCCATCTCCAAAAATATATGTCTTATTCTCCATCTTGAGTTCATCACACCTGTCAGTGGGCACATACCATATTCCATCATCAGTCTGCTGGACTTGGGGATGGTCATTGCATTGATCAGAAATCTTTTTTTTTTTTTTGGCTTTTTTTTTGGAGGGGGAAGGAAGGGCAATTGGGGTTAAGTGACTTGCCCAAGGTCACACAGCTAGTGTGTGTTAAGCGTCTGAGACTGGATTTGAACTCAGGTCCTCCTGACTCCAAGGCTGCTGCTCTATTCACTGTGCCACCTAGCCACCCCATTGATCAGAATTCTTAAGTCTTTTAAATCTGTTTCTTTTTATAAGTTTTGTTTTTTTTTATAAATCGGCCTTCTGGATCTGCTCATTTCATTCTCTGTCAGTTCATATAAGTCTTTCCAGGTTTCTCTGAAACTACTCTTTTGTCATTTCTTTCCCTGCAATAATATTCCATTATATTCACATAATATAATTTGTTTAGCCCTTCCCCAATTGATAAATGTCCTTAGCTTCTCCTATATCAAAAAGAACTATTATAAATATTTTATATGTATAGATCCTTTTCCTCTTCTTTGATCTCTTTGAGGCACCAAAGAGATCATAATAATAATAAGCTCAAGATAGATTTATAATTTCTGGAGTTGCTTGTTGAAAAAGTTAGGAATTCAGAAAAACATGGAGAGACTTATATGAATTTATATAGAATAGAGAAAGCAAAATCAGGACAAGATACACAATTAAAATAATATAGACAAAAACAACATCAAAAGGCACCTTGAACCTCAGATTAAATGCAGTGTATGGTCCTGATCCCAGAAAACAAATGATGAAACATAACTTCATTCCTCCCAGACCATGTATATGGAATGTTACATATGTCAGACTCAATCATTTTGTCTATCAGTTTTTACTTAATTATTTTTCTTTGTTATGAGGGAAGGATTCATAGGACAGGAAGAGGGCAATAGTATAGTTATGTGTGTATGTGTGTGTGTAAAACTGGGAATGAGAAGACAACTCAAAACTCAAAGTATTATTATCATTATTATTATTTAGAATATCTAAACATTCATCTAATCTGACCCACCTGAACAGAAATCTCCTACACAAATATCTGAACAGAGCTGATTCTACTTTTGGACAGGAAGTTTTTCCTTATATCAAACAGAAATCTGCTTCTCTTTAATATTCACCCATTTGTTCCTTTAAATAGGAGAATTTACAAAGAGGCTATCAAACATTTTGATAACGATAAGGATATTACTCCATTGCCTTAGAACTAGATGTGATAAGGTGTTCATAGATTCTCTTACATTATTCTCTTATCCATATCTCCTTTTAACACTTTGGGGAGAAAGTTTTTACCTGTAAGTTCGTATACTTTTAATTAAAGAAGAGGCTTTATTGATATTACTTTGGTTTGATTAATGGATTTTCTTTGCAATACCTCTTTAATATTTGAATTTTTTCCTTAATTTATAGCAAAGGAGCATAAGAGAGCACCAATGTTTATCTACAAACCACAGAGCAAAAAAGTTTATGAAGGGGACTCAGTAAAATTAGAATGCCAAGTTTCTGCTATACCTCCACCAAAGATTTTCTGGAAAAGAAATAATGAAATGGTGCAATTCAACACAGACCGGATAAGGTACTGCAAATGTGTGTAGAACTACAGCTTCTTTTTCTAATTTCAAAATCAAGATCCCTTCATAATAGAGTATATATAGACTGGAAAGAACATTTGATCTGTAGTCAAAGAACCTGTATTCCAATCCCAGATCTCCAATTTACTCCCCTTACCTACCCCCTTAGACAATTACTTTATTTCTCTGGACCTTAAATTTCCTCATCTAAAAATCTGCTAAACTAGACAATATTTAAGATTTCTTCCACATTTAAGGATTATTATTCTGTGATTCCATTGTGTAATCTGGTGAAAAATACATAGAAACTTAGGTAAAAGTTCATTATTTCAGATCTCTTTAATGAGGAACTCATGGTGACTCAGAGACAAAATTTACCTTTGCCCTATTCATAAAGAACTTGCTGACCAAATAAATATTGGAAACAACACTGGGAGTAAGGCAAGGGGAGGATATTTTCATAACCTTAAGAAAGTAAGCAGTTGTTTGGTGTTCGATAGAAACAGTTTCTGAGTTATTAAATGTACACATTCCTTAAAACCTTAGAGTTAGAAGAGGGCTTAAAAATCATTTAGTCCAAACTCCCATTCACTACAGAAATCCTTTCTACATCATCCCTGATGCCATGAAACCTAAGTTTGAATATTTTCAATGAGAAAGAGGCCACTATATCAAAAGAAAGTCCATTCTATTGTTGGACAATTTTAAATGTTAGAAAGCTCTTCCTTAAACTGAGTCAAAATCTGCCATCCCTATAGCTTCTGCCCCTTGGTTTCAGCTCTGCTTTCTAAATTCATACAAAATGGAGTCTATTCTCTCTTCTATATGACATCTGAAATATTTGAAAACTGTAATTATGTTCTTTCCATCTTCTCTTCTATAGTTCCTTTAAAAATATATGAAGAATACTTCATATCACATGGTTTCAAGTACCCTCACTATCCTGGTCTCCTTTCTCTGAACTGGCTCCAGTTAGTCAACATCTTCCTTAAAATGTGGCATCAGAACTGAGCCCAGTACTCTACATGGGGCATGATCAGACTAGATTACAGTGGAACTATCAATATACCTAATGCATCATAAGCTTGAGGGTTCCTTTTTTTTGTTTTTTGGGGTTTTTGCATCCATAGTACTCTATTGACTTGGTTTGAATTGGATCAAACAAAAACTTTTTTTTACATGAATTATTGTTAAATTGGGTCTCCTTGCAGTACCTGAGGAGCTAATCTTTAATTTTTTTTCTTGATTATTTTACTTATTCTTATTCTAACAGAATTGCCATTTAAGGACTCCTCAAAAAACTTGGTTTCTGATATTTCCATTTTTTGCATGTCTCTTTTCAGCTTGTACTATGATAACTCTGGAAGAATTACCCTACTGATTAAAGATGCAAACAAGAAAGATGCTGGGTGGTATACTGTATCTGCAGTAAATGAAGCAGGAGTGGTCACATGCAATACTAGACTGGATGTTGCAGGTACGTTATAATGTTAACCAAAGCTGTTATTACAGATAGAACAAATATAGCACTTGGGAACCACCAATTCACACAATATGTCCCCCAAGCAAGGCCACCCTGGTTCAAGGTACTCTGTTGGGCCACATCCACTCAAAACCATAGCTTATGAGCCCCCACCAATGTGTTTACCTTTATTTGCCAGTCAAAAGACACAATGTATTCAAATCAAAGTCAGTTCATGATAAAACATAGTAAGAAAACCAACAATACAGTATTCTCCCATAAATCTGAGGCAAATTCTTCCACAAAAACACACAGACATTGCCACCCACAGAAAAAGGAGACACAGGCATGACAATGCACACATGAAAGAAAACTTTATGGTCAAGGCTTACAGTAAAGAGGTATATAGAAAACCTAGAAACAAGTATTAAGTTCAAGAGGCCAAATCATCATCTTCTTCCCTCCTAGACACATTTTCAGCTTTGAGTATATGTGACTGACAAGTTTTGCCCTACACTAGGAAAATTTAATATATAACCCAAATATCAAAAGTCTATATAACCTGGAGACATTTTCTCTTATACGAGTTACTTTTTTTTTCTACTTTATGACATCATTCAAAACAATTTCCATTTTAAACATCTCCAATAGAATAGATTTCCTGACTTGGTTTTTATGTGGTCTATTTCAGCTCGTCCAACCCAAACTCTTCCAAATCCTAAGCAGTTACGGGTTCGACCAACTTTCAGCAAATACTTAGCACTGAACGGGAAAGGTCTGGATGTGAAACAAGCCTTTAACCCAGAAGGCGAATTTCAGCGCCTAGCAGCTCAATCTGGACTCTATGAGAGTGAAGAACTTTAACAGCTTACAAAAATATGACAAATGCAACTAGTAACCTTACATTCATTTAATTAAGATCTTTAAAATAAACCTCTAGTGTAGTTAACAGATTATTGCTTTTATTAGGCAACATAAGTACTGTACAGAATATTAATCTTTTTTGACTCTTGCACACACTATCCACTTTTCCGGTTTATTAAAAAAAAATACAAAATCTGTATGAGAGTTTGGAAATGTAGAAGATTATCCTGAAATGTAAGGTTTTTTAATTTGTCAAAAACGCTCAATGACTCATGAATATGAAAGTTGTAGAGCCTTTTTAACCAAAAACTAGTGTCAGTAACAAGAGCAGCTCCTTGGTATGGCTTTCTAAAGACTATGACCTTTAATGACATTACTGAAATGTTACAGATTATCTGAGTGTTCCCAAGCTTATGTGAAAAACCAATAAAAATTTAAATACACACAAATGGTTGAGACTATTCTTAATACCAGTGCAGGAATGTCAGTTCTTCGCAACAAAACACATAGGGAATCCTGTTTAAAACTTCCATCAGCAATAGTAAGGCATAACAATCTATCTCTGCAGCTTCAAAAGTTCCACCAGACTTTATGTGGTCTTCCACACTCGTGTTTATAACCCAACAACATGGGTCCATCCTGTGTTACATCACTCCCAGACAATCTTGTCAACAGCTCCACAGGAGTTTTGAGGGCCAACTCTGGATAAGATTTCTTAGGACAGAGGAGTCAAGGCCAGTGTCAAGGGGAGAAGTCTTCACTTTACTAACTGCACTAGGTGGTGCAACTAGGTGGTGTAACTAGGTGGTGCAGTGGATAGAATGTCATGCCTAGAGTAAGAAAAACCAGAGTTCAAATACTGCCTCACTTACTAACTTTGTGACCCTGGAAAAGTCACTTAACCTAGTTTGCCTAAGTTTCTTCATCTGTAAAATGAGCTGGAGAAGGAAACAGCAAACCACTCCAAGTATCTTTGCCAAGAAAACCCCAAATGGGGTCAAGAAGAGTCTAAAACAACTGAAAAACAACATAAAACAACTGAAAAACAACATTTCTCTGAAACTTTTTAGGAGGCGAACTAAATGTTTCTGAGGAGATAAAAGATAAGCCCTCATCCCAAATATTGCCAGAAATACTTTTTGACAAATCTGGCTCACTGTTGTGACAAGCTACTATTAACAGGATTTTACCCATCCAGTCTCTAACCTGGGAATGACAAAACAGCAGGCTAGAGACAAAGTACTAGTAATCAAGTATTAGTTTAATTAACTAGTTTCATTATGAGTAACAGATTTCAAACGGAGAATTCTGATCAGAATTCCACCTTGTAAAGGCTGAGATTACATAGATAAATCACAAGTGGGAAGGGAAGAAGAGAAGGTGGATTACAATTATTTTCCAGGGCCTGAGGGGTTTGACTGGGCCAACATGTCCCATGATACAAGTGTCCTGGAATCCTGTGGGTTTCAGTCCTTGGGGGGTGGGGAGGTGTTGGGGTTTACTTGGTGAGTCAGTCACATAACAAGAGTTTTGTGATGGGAACAGGTTCTACAATCTTTGATTCCTTCATTTAAGGTACACAGGCACAAGAATGCAGTCATGGCGATAGTGTTGTCAAGGGTTTGAGTGATCATTTCAAGCTGCATTGTAAGCTTCTGATTTGCAAGCCAGAATATGCAATTCTGAAAAATCTAAATTAGTATATATTCATTGCACATATGTCAATAATATGAAAATCATAATTCCCTTTACATTACAAAATGCCAAGAGTCAGCATAAAGATGGACAGCCTAACCTGCCAAAGAAACTTGCTAAGACCCAGGCCGTACGAAATCTACTAGGGACTGTGAAAAGAAAGAAAAAAATCTCTCCCAGACTCTCCTCTCTGTACAAAGCCGCCTCCTTTTTGTCCTTTGCTGGTTATCTTTTTCCTTTCACCCATTGGTTGTTGTTCACCCTGACAACTGTGTGGCTAAGTTTCCCTTTCAATCTACACCTAAAATGAAATTTGTTACCCTCCCTCATCCTTTAAGGGTTTCGACAAAAGTGGCTTTATTTTTGCTCCCAAGAGGGCTTCAGGGCCGAGGGTCCTTTCACCCGGGAGCTGCCCCAGGAGGCTACGATGCAACCAGTGGTTTTCAGATTCCATGTGGAATAAGGTCTTTGGGGGCCTTTCCCCCCGCCCCCAACTCGGTGACAAAGGCTCTCCTTGTTCCCTCCGCCATCTTCTTTCAGACTCTCCTACATTTTCCCCGTTCTTTCACCACAAAGGGTCCAACCTCCTCATTCAAGTGCTGGTTCCTCGGGAAAGAGGCAGAGGCTGGGAGCGGGGTGCGGGGTGCAAGGCTTAGAAGCTGCCGTGCTCACGCTCGGCACCCTGAGGTGGGGAAGGGAGGAAGAATGCAGGCTTCCGAGCTCTCACGCTCAGGTATGGGGCCTAGAAGGGAGAGCAGGAGCCGGGGTTCACGTTCTCACGCCGGCAGGGAGGGAGTAGGGAGGCGTAGCAAGGAGGCCGGCACGCGGCGGAAGAGAGGCCGCCTGTCCCTCCGCCGCTCTCGCGGTTTGTGCGGATCACGCGCACTTCCGCCGGGGTTGGGGCGAAGGGGCTGGAAACTGCTAGAATTGGACGCCGCTCTGGGCTCTCGCGCCAGCGGGGGCGGGTGGAGCGGTCTCACTCGGAGGGAGAGCGCAGGCGCGGCACGAGGCGGACGATACGGCCCCGCGGGGAGGGCGAGGCCTGGACTTCTCGGGCGCGGAACTCTGCAGTTTAAAAGGCGCCGGACACCACCACCGCCACTACCAGCACCGCCACCCACGGAGCGGACGCTGCCATGGCCAGGGTGAAATCTTTTAACGCCAAGAGGCGGCAGTTCGGAGTCACCGGTGAGAAAGGGACAGCCTAGACTGGGACGGTCAGAAGGCTGGGACCCGCCTCCCCCGCTGAGTGACGGGCTTTGGGCAAGTCGCTTTCACTCTTTGAGGCTCAGTTTACACATCTGTAAAATGGGGGCTTTGGACACCCTGGTTTCTTAAGGCCCTTTCAGGAACAACCCCATCTCTCGCCCCCGGTAGGATTTAAATAATATACTTATTAAAGAACCGTTGTGGACAGCATTTATTGAGGTGTTATGGTAAACTCGGGAGATGTTAAGAAAGGCAGAAAGTACACCTTGCTCTCAAGGAGCTCAGTCTATGTAAAGACGATGTAAGCTGGATATAATCAGCAGAAGGAAAGTGGAAGGTGGGATTTTGGATGGGACATGAAGGGAGCCAGGAGTCACCGACCCCCTACCAGTGCCTAGTCCTGGGACCTCATTCCCTGCCAGAAATTTAATATAATCTGGGGATTAGAGTCGAGGCCTTGACTTGGTTGGCTTCCACAAGAGTTTACTAAAATCAAGAATAAAAAACCAGCTGTTGGCTTGGGTTACAAAAAAATTGCACAAGCCAAGAAAGTTATTAACACTACTCACCAAAGTGATGATTCTACACACATCTCCCAGTAACTCCAAGCCCCTCCAGTTATTTATGTACCACTCTTAAGTGGCCCTAGAAGAGAGACAGGAAAGAACAGTGTTCCAGGGTCATCCTGACTGATCACTCTTTATAGAAAGGCACCCAGCTGCCTTAGATGCTATCCTTAAACTTGATAAACTTTCCTTCACCCCTTAAAACAGCTAGTTGACCCAAAAAGCAGATTACTTTGGCAGGCGTGGCAGTGAAGGTGGGCCCTTGCCAAATTTCCAGTCTTGACCAGGCTCAATCCAGTGATTGAACCTTTGTTTTACTGTAAGATCTACCATCAGTTTGCTGAAAGGCTTTAGAAAACTTTGCCATTTACCACATCTGAACAATGTAACAATAAACCCTCACAGAAATGAGGAACAAAGTATCACAACTGTACCTCCCTCATAGAGATAAGGAATAAAATATCAAAACTCAGCTGAATTTTTTGGTTAGTAGTGGAGTTTAAGTTGCAATGTTTGTTAATGCTCCTTATTAAATTATTTTTATAGAGAAAAACCTTTGTTTTATGCTTTATAGTGCCGCCGAAATCGGAACCGACCTATAAAAAAGAACTAGAAATTAGATCCACCCTTCAAGAGCTGCTTATCTACATTATTTTTCTAACAGACCTTTGTATATGTAAGTACACAGGTAGTGGGATTAATTATGACTCCAGGTTAATGCTATAAATTTGGAGGTGAGTTAAAATTATATGTCATCTGACTAACTCAGATGTTTCCTACTTAGCACAAGATATTGATAACTATTGAGCACATGAGTTTAGCCCGGCTTGTTAGCTTTGCTTTGTTTTATGAACAGCTTGAATGCTGAAAATGGCTGCCCTTGGCTACAAAGAAGGATGAGACAGGACAGAAGACCAAAAAAAAGGGTGCAGGTTCACCACCATTAATGGCTTGAAAGTGTATATTCTACTGATAGTGGGCCAACTGAATTTTTAGATAGTGTTGGCTTTGTGAATAATATTTGAATTTTTTCAGTGACCAATAGACTTTATGAAATAGCTAGATGGATGATTGGGCATTACTTGTAGAATTTATGGATTACCAACAATGTGTTAGTCACTATGATTACCCTAGGTGTCTTGTATCTCCTGGCAAAATGTACCACATAGGTATAAAAATAGGCCACATTCCTATAAGGAACTCAAAGAATATATAACTGTAAACCAAACAAGTTTTATTTAAGCTAGATTGAGGAGGGAGTAGGGGAAGGGAGTAGGAGGAGTCTATATTCAAAACAATAGGGCATTTTGTCTGATTTAATAGAATTTAAATGGCTGTGTATAAGCAGATATAAATTGGGCCTGGATTAAACATAAAATGTTGAAATAGGCTGACCACATAAAACTAAGTTATCATTTCACAGGAAGCTGGATTTTGAAATAACTTTTTCTAAAAACGAAATTCTTTCTCTCTAGTGACTTTTGGGATGGTAAGCTCAAATATGTATTACTTGAACAAAGTTATAGCGACTCTCTTTTTGGAAACTTCTGTACCTGGGGAAGACAGAACCAGCTTTAAGTCTATTAGCACCATAACTGAGTTTTGGAAGGTAAGGGCCTACTTTCTGTAGCCTAAGGGTTCACCAGCAGGGAAGGGGAGAGGGAAGAAGCCTTTACATAGCACCTGCTGTGTGCCTGGCACTATGCCAAGCACGTCACAAATATTGTCTTATTTGATCCTCATTACAACTCTGATGTAAGTTATTGTCCCTATTTTACAGTTGAAGAAACTGAGGCAGACAGATGTCGAGTTACTTACCCAGGGTCACACAACTAGTGTCTGAAGCTAGATTTGAACTCAGATCTTCTTGACTCCAGGCCCAGCACTCCAAACACTGCAACACCTGGTCTCATGCATTATACATAAATGTAAAACCTCCATAACTTCTTTTAAACTGCTAGTTTCCTAACCTGAACAGGTTCCTTTAAAAAAAAAAAGTGATTTTCTTTTTATTCTCACTTTATCTGGAAAAGAAGGATGTATTGACTGCATGCAGGGATAGATGTGGTGTGCCCTGAATGGAGATCATTAATGAAACTAGCCACCAGTCTGGGCCAGGTAAACAAAGTTATGTAAGAAATTTCTCCTCTCTGAGTTCATGTGGTATGTAACTGCTACCAAAAATATATTTACCATGACACAAAAATTATAGTGGCAAAAACCTAGGTTTTATTATTATGCTCAAGCATAGGTATGGTTCTCAGAGAAAACCTATACAATCATTAAGATTTTAACAAGACTTCTTATAGGCAAAATTAAGTTAGAGTGACAGAGAAATTGTTCTTTTCCATAGTGCAATCTTACACATTTCTCTTAGGCCATAAAAGATAAAGAAAAATAAATTCATAATCCCAGTGCTTCCTTCAGTGTCATAAAACCGAGCAAACTTAGTCAGAGTCATAATCTAAACTCTATAGGTAAACTAAATCAGGTTACCCGTCAAACTACATTTAGAAAGTTTACAAATAGGCTAATTGAATGGGAAGATATACTGAAAACAAAGCAGTCAGGGACAGTTGAGAGTCTTCTTCTGGCTTCTTATCAAAGATGTGTTTAAAGCTTTAAAGAAATTTTCATATCCCAAGGGGAAAGTTTTGGTCCAGTGAAGTTAATATTAACAGAAGGCAGACTTTTGGTTAACCAAAATTTACAGGAGGAATGGCCCTGAGAATCAGATAATAAAAAGAAATAAAAGATCAAAAATTCTCTCTACAACAGGAAAAAGTGTGAGTCTTAGTTATGAGTCAGCAATGACTACCTTTGCTGACTCAAAGTATTTAAAATTTAGAGAAAGCCTCAGCAACCATCTAGTGCAATCTCTTCATTGCCCCACCCTGCAAAATGCACCAGTCAGTTGATGAGGAAAATGACAGGTTTCCTGCTGTAGCCTGTACTAGTGCATGTGTATTCAGGACCAAATTTTACTGTGATCCATCATACAAATGGTGGTTAAATAAATAGTAACTTGATCAGCAGTCTTAATTTCATTTTGACTAACAATTGACATTTCTATAGCAATTTTAAGGTTTACATAGTGTTTTCATAGTGTTAGGAGAGCAGACAGTATTATTAAATTGACAGTAAAATTATATACATTTCTTTTACTGTGTATAGTTTATGGAGGGACCCCTTTTGGAAGGTCTATACTGTGATTCATGGTATAACGCAGAGGTTTTGTATCAACTAAAAAACAGCAGCCGCATCTACTATGAGAATGTACTTCTAGGAGTCCCTCGAATTCGACAGCTTAAAGTCCGAAACAACTCATGCACTGTCTATCCAAAATTTCGTTCTTTGATGGAAGAATGTTTTGACAGATATACCATAGAAAATGAAGATCGTTCTGATTTTGGCCCTAGACAGTTACCTGAGTAAGTGTTACGAAATCACACAGTGGAAATTATTATCCTATGTAAATCCTCAAAAGTAATTTTTTTTGTTTCAAGAGTATATTCTAAATATGACTTAAATACCCCAAAAGAGCTGCCTTTAAATACTTTCTAAAAAAAAAAAAAAAACACCTTGAAGGTAGTAGGCTCTCTAGTGTAACATGATTGCTGTGTTAACAAATCAAGCACCATACTTACTGGTACAATACATAAATCAGTGTTGAGTAAATAACTGCCACAAATCTGAAAATCAATTTAGAAGAGAGATTAAAGCCAAAGGAGTTTTCTAGTACAATCTTCAATAGCTGTAAAAGTTAAATCGTTCCATACCCAGGCTACTTTCTTAACACTTTGGTCCAGAACAATTGCTGATTTACTTCCTCAACTGGGGGAAAAAGAGGGGGTGAGGAAATGCTTTTATTAAATGCCTACTATGTACTAAGATATCTAGGTGGTGCAACTGATACAGCGCCAGGCCTGCAATCACGAAGATTCATCTTCCTGAATTCAAATCCAGTCTCAGAAACTAGCTGTGTGACCCTGGGCAGGTCACTTAACCCTGTCTGCCTCAGTTTCTTCATCTGCAAAATGAGCTGGAGAAGGAAATGGCAAACCAGTCCGGGATTTTTGCCAAGAAAATTCTAAATGGAGTCACAAAGAATTGGACATGACTGAAAAACAACTGAACAGCAAAAACTACATACTAGTCACTATGCAAAAGCAGTTTACAAATATCTCATTTGATCCTTAAAATGACCTGTCACGTAAGTGATATTTTTATCTCCACTTTACAGTTTAGGGAACTGAGGCAAAGGTTAAGTGACTTGCCCGAAGTCAAGCAAGGTAGTAAGGTCTGAGGCTGAATTTGAACTCGGGTCTTCCTAACTTCAAGCTCAACACTCTGTCTGCTTTACCACTTAGCTGGGAATTCAATTTTATTAGAATTAAGCATCTGGACCAAACTCCTCCCCTAAAAAAACGACAGTAAAGGTAATCTGTGTTAAAGTTATTAGCAAGGTAATTGTTTTAGGGAACACTAAAGGATTAAAGTACTGTACTTTGTCCAAATTATTTTACTGTTGGGGTTATCTTAATGCTAGACTGTGTACCACAATCTTATTGATAAAAATATTTTTAAATGCATATTTAGGTTATCTTTTGAGTTAGTAATTTGAGGTTGAAGAGAGATACTCAAGCTCTTTTTCCTTTTCCTGACTTAACACACAAACACAAAATCAGCATTCAGCAAAATGGTAAGAACAAATTTGCCCTTAAGGAATACTATGTAAAAAAGTTATACAGAAAGTTAGGTGTTATAAAGTTTTGTTAAATTTTATTTTCATTATTATTTATTACTAAAGCTCTAATTCTAAATTATATAATCACTTATTATTCTTTCTACTCTTCCCTATTAAAAATTATTTCAGAGTAAATATTATGTGGCCATTAGCAGGCTAGCTATGAAATTTTTGTTTTTCTCAAACTGCTTAAGAAGGTAATTGACAGAGATGAAGGTTCAATATACACCAAAATAGTTAGCATAACAGTTTTTGTGACAGATAAGAACTGGAAACACAGTGGATGCCCATCTGTTGGGAAATGACTAAACAAATTGTGGTATATGAAAGTAATGGAATATTATTGCGCTGTAAAAATACATGGATATGATGAGTATGATGAGTATATAGAAGTACAGAAAGACATGTGAACTGAGATAAATAGCAATATATATAATGACCTAAAACTGTGTGTGAGATGAAAGAGTTCAGGGTCTGAATCTGAGGTCAGAAAAGGTCTTTATTCTTTCTCATGAGAAAGGACTCTGCCCCTGTCGCTCACATGGCGTCTGCAGGGAGAGAGCAACAGGTACAAGGCAGCCCATAATTATATAATCTTCTAATGCAGAAACCCAACCCCCCAACTGGCCTTCACTCTTATTGGTAGGGGGGCTGACCCACAACCTAAGCACGAGAATCTCTCTGAGACAAAGGACCCGGAAACATGTGAGTGTCCAATGAAAGCAGTCTTAACCTTATTTGGCTTATCTTCTTCTGAGCTGGCTCTGGGGGAGGGTCTCCATTGTTCTAAGCCCCAGATTGCTGGAAGGTCAGTTGACTTCTAACCCTAGGCCTAGTGAAGACTGAAGCCATTCTAGATTTGATGTTTCAGAATGGGGAAACTTCACTATAAATTATCCCTCACAGTTGCAAGTGAAAAAAATAGCCACAAAGAAATAAAAAATGAATGTTGTGAAATCATAAAGAATAAACTTAGTCCCAAAGAAGAGATATAAGAAGGTACCTTGCCTCACTCCTTTGCAGAGGTCAGGAGTCAGGTGATTTTTCTCTTTTCCTTTATTAAAAATATCCCTTATTATAAAGGATGGCTTTCTATAAAGTTAACGGTGAGAATCACGGCAATGTAAACAAAACATATCAATAAAATATTTTTAAAAGTAATACTTTTCAATCAGATCTCCTAAACCCCATAATGTCATATTTTTCTGTCTAATAGATGGAAGTATTTTCCTTCCACATCATTGTCTCTTCAGCACTGGGGAATTTTTGGTGTTTATGGTAATGGAGGATATATGTTCACTTTACCCATATCAAAGACTGAGGCCAAAGAGAAGTTTACTTTCCTTAAATTGAACAGCTGGATCACTAGAGGGACCAGAGTTATTTTTATTGATTTTTCAATATACAATGCTAATGTAAACCTTTTTTGCATCATCAGGTGAGTAAATCCAATCCCCTATATTTTGATTTGCCTTTTAATGTTGTTTATACCCTTCTTTAGAGTTGCCTTTAGAGTTGTACAGTATTAAAACCCAAAAATCTTAGATTTTAAAAGACAAAATATAAAATATGGATTTTAAAAGACAAAATATAAACACATTTAAGTCATTCACTCAAAAGAACCAATTCTGGAAAAGCAAGTAAAGTAACATTATTGTCCATGAGGTTTGTTTTTATATTTGTATCCTCAAAGAATTCTCAGGGACACTGAGAATTACACAAGTCATGAATTTCCTATCATATGTGAGCATCTTATCTTGCATTTTGGATTAGTCCTGTGTTACACAAATTAAACACTCTATCTTTGTGGTTCTTTTCTTTAATCCATATCATTCAAATCTATGGGTTTCCACTTGCCAGAAGCATTTACCTTATGAAGTGGAACTCTTTCGAGAATAAACAACTATTATCTATCTACATATTAAATTGCATCAAGGACATCCAGCAACAGCCACCTCTGAAATGCTGAAGGGTTTAGCTTGGGTCTTAAACCTTGGTCTCATAGGATCATTGTAGATGTAGAAAGGATCTTAGAGACCTTTGAGTCCAACACATTTTATAGAGGAGGAGGAAACTGAGAGCTAGAGAGATTAAGTGACTATTAAGGTCACAATAGCAATGTGTCTGGGGCATGATTTTAATCCAGCACTTCCTAATTCCCTTAGTGGGAATGTTACATGTATACTCCAAATGGAATATGAAACTGAAATCTACTTTGAGTACAGGCTTCTAACCATGTATGGTATGATTTGACTCTAAAGATGCTATTATGGCTGTAGGCTTTAAATCCAGTAAGAGTGGCTGTCAGAGATGACCCTTCCCAAACGATCAAGATTGCAACTGGTATTTATGTGTTACTTTTCCATAAAGATTAGCATTTCTCACAAATCTGGACTAAATAACCTTTACAATATGCTTTTTGGGGGTAGGAATACAGGGTATATATTCAATTCTTGTGACACAGGTGGGGAAATAAAGTTCATCTGGAGATTTAAAAGAAAGTCATGCTCTTAGGAAACTTTGTTAGTAAAAATTTATTGAGAGCATGTACCATAGCTACCTTGTCCCTTTTGCTCTGATTTGGATCATACCACAGGAATATATAAAGGCCACCCGAAAGCTAATCAGCTTTTCTAGGACAGTAGACTGACCCAAATAGCATCAAAACATTGGATCTGACACTTCTATATTTGCGGGCAACAATTCTCAAAGTGCAATCTTTGGACCATATTTTTTTGGACAATAGGAACCTCTAGTCCCTGAGTGCCTTTGAGGGGTTCAAAACTATTTAATAATATTAAGAAATTGTTTACATAATCCACATAAACAGAAGTTCTTTGGAGTCTTCAATAATTTTTAGGAATGTAAAGGGGTCCTAAAACCAAAAAGTTTGAGAACTCCCCCTCTGAAATAAATATTACCTAAACTATTAGACTCAATTGATGTATTGGTTAGTCTGCTGAACTGCTTTTTTTCCCTTTTTAAAATTGTTTTTCTTTGTTGTTACAAAGGATAGCCCACTGGGAAGGGAAATTTGGCTATATATTCAGAAATGCAAATAATGAAAAAACAAAAAATAGAAAAAAAAATTCTAAAAGAACAAATGCACCAATCTAGGGTAAGCAAATACCAAAATAATTTATGAATGCCCTTGTCATGAACAAGCCAAGTAAAGATGCACACAGAGATTGTGCTTAGTAATTACCCTAGAGCAGGCCTGCACAACTTGCTGGGCAGCTTGTGGCCCCTGGGCTGCTTGCTACACGCCAAAGGATTTCTGTGGCCAGGGAAAAATGTAGAGAAAAACATCCTTTGTATGTAGAGGAAATCCTTTAGCCTGCCGCAAGTGGCCCATGGGCTGAAGGCCTAAGGGACCCACAGATCACAAGTTATGCAGGCCTTCCCTAGAGGATTCAAAGTAATTTTGGCTGTTTCTATTGATCCAGTCAGTAGTCCCTACTGCTGCCCAGGGGGATCAGACTGACTCAAAGATTTTAAGGCATATGGCCAAAGATCACTTACTTCATATCTAAGTTTTTAGAACTACAGTTCTAACTATTTTCGAAAAAGAATTTTTAACTTTGGATATTAAATCAGTGACTGTTTAGAAGAACTGACATAAACATTGTGCCTCATTCTGTAATATATCAAGTAATTGCATGAAAACAGTATTCCTAGCACATTCATCATATGTTGTCTATTCTATGTCTCAAATCCTGACATAGAGTTTTCATTCATTAAGTCATTCACTCAAAAGACACTGATTGCCTTTCTGCTATCTTCAAAGTCTTATGCTAGGCAACTATGTGGTAGGAGCCTTTGTTCCGCAACACTCCATTCCAGTGGCATCATAATATCGGTGCTTTCAGGTAGAAATAAGCATTTTAATGTGCCTGAAAAATAGAGATACTGATTCTTTAAATTAATGTCATCGATGGGGATAGAAAGGACCAGTAGTTCTGAAAATCCAAAATAAGGGGAAAAAAACCCAAAATATTTTACGTTTAGTTTTGCAATGAGTTTTTGTGCTTTCATTTGCATATAGGTTTTCATATATCAGTACTTGCTGAGCTAGTGTGGCCACTAGATGGAGCAATGGTTAGACTGCTGAACTTGGGAGTCAGGAAGCCCTGAATTCCAATCCTACCTCATATATTTACCAGGCTTGTGACTCTGGACAATTTATTTACTATTTACTTCTAGTTTCTTCATCTGAAAAATAGGTATAATCATAGTGCCTACCTCACTGGATTATTGATAAGATCAAATGAGATATCATATGTGAAGCACTTTGCAAACCTTAAAGCAATATATAAGTACTAGTTATTATTATCACTATTATTATTGTAAACAAAAATTATATTTAAACTAATCTTTAAACTGAGTAGGTAATCATGTTATGAAAAAGCAAGAATCGCACCCAGATAGTCCACAAAATGAGAGTACATCTCAATTTTCTATAAAGAATCTAAAGTTGACTATATAATTTGGGGAATCTTGACTAGTAGATAAAAGAATGGTGCTAAGGATAGTTTTGTTTGTTCTTAATGCATAACTTGTTCATGTTGCATCTGGCTGAAAACTGCAATTAATCCATGACATCTAGAACCACAATGCTTGCTTTCTTTGCCCTGCTTTTTAAAAAATATTTATGGGGGCAGAGCCAAGATGGCGGCTTAGCAGCAGCAACATATCACAGCTCTCACATACCACCCCAAAATACCCATAAAATATGACTCTAAACTAATCCTAGAACTCCAAAACACACACAAATATACCTTCCACTAAAGTCAGCTCGGCTATGAGGAACCATATGAGCACTGCGAACCGAAACCAGCCTGGCCCGAAGCCCTGGCTGAGCCCCGGGGGCAGCTGGACCAGAGGAGCCTCGGATTAGTGGCAGCTGCGAGCAGTATTAAGAACTAGGTCAGTAAGACTTGCAAAATCGGGGGAGGATAGCTTACAGCCGTAACGCCTCCGAGGCGGGAAAGCGAAAGGCAGAGGTTTTGCACCCCCCTCTGTGTTGCAGCTTCTGTGCCCGCGGCCTGCAGACAGCAGGGGGACTAAGCGATTGTTCAGAGACCGAGTGCTCTCCCGTTGAGCAGCGTGGATCCGGATCGCAGTCTTGGGCTTTCGGTCCTGGAGTCTTCATTATCCAGTGAGCTGGAAGTAAGTAGGAAGGGACCCAGCACCTTCCTGAGAGCTACGGCAGCCGGGAGGACCCCAGCGATTTGGGACAGAGCTTTCCCTTCTGGAAGTAGA
>CM053585.1:303471132-303541841 GCA_028646515.1 Pseudochirops corinnae | reverse complement strand
GGGTGAGGGGGGAAGACATAGGAGAGAATAGACTTGGGGAGGGGGGATACACTGGGATGGCTGTTTTGGGGTGGTGTGTAGGGGAAAGATGGGGAGAAAATATGTAACTCAAAATCTTGTGGAAATGAATAATGCAAACTAAACTAAAATTTAAAAAATAAAATAAAATAATATTTATAACATTTTCTTAAAACAAGAAAGAAATTATACATATACAACCATACTGGATCATGACCAAGTACAGCAGGTATCTATCAGGAAATGTGCTTGCCAGATAATAGTAGTTCACATTTAAATAGCACTCTGAGATAAAGTATTATCATTTCTCATTTTTAAGAGGAAATGGGCTTGAGAGATAAAGCGAATTGCCCAAGGTCACACAGCTGGTAAGTATTGGCATCAGGATCTGAACTCAAGTCTCCTGACTCAATATTTAGTACTTTTTTCATTATACCATGCTTCCATGGGTGAGGATAAATTTTTCCTTTGTCAGAGACAATATAATTAATCATCTAGGCATACTCAAACACTGATAGTCTTGGAGTTGCCATCATAAATAAACTACACCAAGAATTTTGTACTTCTCTTATTTCACTAATTATGTATGTCCCTGTCTTATACCTCCTGCTAGACTGTACAATAATACAATACTGTACATTTAAGTGCCTACTGTGTGGCAGTCACTGTGCTAAATGCTGGGTATACAAAAAGAGGCAAAAGATAGTCCCTGTCCTCAAGGAGCTTAAATCTAATGGAACTGTAAACATTTTGAAGAAAGGGATATAGTCTTGGTCTTTGAATACTAAACACAGTGTTTTACACATAGTAGATAGTATTTACTGATTCAAATTAGAAAAAAATATATGATCAAATTTCACACAAAACTTAAAACTCAACTTTTAAGTATGTCCAGAGACAATTATTTACAAAAATCACAGATTTAGAAGTGGAAAGGAACTTTGAGTCATCTAGTCCAATCTCCTCATTTTAAAGATTAAGAAGCTGGGGCCCAGAGAGGTGAGATGACTTTCCATAGGTCATACTGATAGTAACTGGAAAAACCCCAAATTTGAACCCAGATACTGTGTTTGAAAATCCAGCACTCTTTCTATTAACCTAGTTTATCATTAAAATAAGTTCTCTTTACTCACTGGATATTTTACTAATAATTAAAGTCTGAAAGTGATATACAATGCTTAGAACATACAGTTACTTTTCCAAAACACAATTTTGCAGACTAGTGGCAGAATTCCCTGCAACCGGAGGTGTGTTTACTTCGTGGAATTTTTACTCTGTGAAGCTACTCAGATATGTTACTTATTTTGACTACTTTATTGCTTCCTGTGAAATCCTATTTTGTATTTTTATTATTAACTTCATTGTTCAAGAAATTAAAAAAATGAAAGAATATAAAAGTGCCTATTTCAAGAGTTTTTGGAATTTACTAGAGTTGCTGCTTTTGTTGGTGAGTACTGAAACAACCTATAAAGTGGGTCATTATCCAAGTAATGGGACAAGTGGGAAATGAGCTTTTGTCTCATTCAAATGGGAAGAAAAGATTTTTAGATTCATCAGTTTAAATAAACAAAAAAAGATTACTGGGTATATATAATACAACTTCATGTATTGCCATCTAAAGAGAAAAGTTTCTCTTTCCCATTGGTCACTGGTAGAGCAGACTTTGTGGTCAAAGGCATCACTATGGAGATCTGCCTTTTAAAGCACTCCCACCCTTCTCAAAAACATTTCCTCCTTATGTAATGAAATTCCAGCAGTTAGACTAAAGTCCTACCCAGATACCACATTATGACATAGAAGTGACCCTGAGTTCTTGAAAGGTATGGCAAAGAAGTCCAAGCTCTGGCAGGTCCTACAGTACCACACTGGAAATATGAAGTTTTTGCTAGGTAATGAGAAAGACAGAGAGAGAGAGAGAGTGTGTGTGTGTGTGTGTGTGTGTGTGTGTGTGTGTGTGTGTGATTCCAAAGATCAAACTAGATAAAGAGGTAGGTCACTGGTTTATCCACTGGGTGATGAGTTGTTTTTTTTTTTTTTGGAGGGGGGTGGGAATTGATGAATTTCTAGCCACAGCAACTCCGTAACATGATTCACTAATTTTAGTCAAGTTGCAATCTGTTTTGGTGAAATCAGTACCAAAATGATAAAATCACAAATTCATGAAATAGAGAAGAGATATACAGGGATTAACAGAGTCTTCTTAAATTTTAAGTAGAAATGGATTTGTTTAATTATTTTTCTCCTCACACCGTTATAGAGCAGGACACTGAAAGGTTGAGAAGAGATAATTTGTGGACTTAGGAATTTGAGGGTGGGGCAAGCCTGAGTGAGACTCTGAAGTGTGAGATAGCATGGAGGCTCAGGGTGCCTGGACAGGGGGAGGGGAGAGAAAGGACAAAGAAGAATACAAAAGCTTCCAAAAAGTGGGAGAAGGGCACCAAAGACAACTTTTCCTATGATTGGTGCTAGTCGTTGGTGCTTACTGGAGTGGAGGGGTAAAGAAGAGAAGAGTAAGTCTTTATTGTTGTTGGTCAGTCATTTCAGTTGTGTCTAACTCTTTCATGACCCCATTTTGGGGTTTTCTTGGCAAAATCACTGGGGTTTGCCATTTCCTTTTCCAGCTCATTTTATAGATGAAGAACTGAGACAGTGACTTGCCCAGGGTCACACAGTTGGTATCTGGATTCTTCACAACATATTTAACAGTGAAGAATTTAGTCTTAATCACTGACCATCAGAAAGCCAGAGATTGGAGAGTGGAGATGATACATCCGTACATCACAACATTCTGCTGGAGAAGATGGGAAGGAATAAGATCACTTATGTATGTAGAGGAGTTCCCCTTGGTAAGGAGAAGGGCCACCTCTTCTTGTGAAACAGGTTCAGGAGATAGTAACAGAAGCTGTCTGAGTAGTGTGTGATAAAGAGGAGAAAAGACCATTCAATGAATAGTCTCAGTTTTTTCATTGAAATAGGAGGTAAGGTTCTCAGCTGAGAGGGTAGGGCTATAAGAGTTTGAGGAGGAATGAAAAGGTTTAGAAAAGCCACTGTAGTGTGACTATGATAATAAGTCACTTAGGGAGATGTTAAAGGATTGCCTTGCCACAGTGAGGGCAGTTGAGATTGTATAATAAGCATTTGTATTACAGTCAACATAATCTCATTATTTTCTTCAGCTTCATTCAGCATCATGTGTGTAGGAGTAAAGGCAGCAGATGGTGGGAGTTATCCAAGACTGAGGTTTGGCAGGGCAAGATCTGATGATGGAATGAGGGAGCAAGGGACTTGAGAGAAAAGGATAAGGTAGAGTTGAACAGGTTAACCAAGGAGTCAAGATGGGGAAAGGAGAATAAAGCCAATGCAGGAGTAATAACCTAGGAAAGAACTGAGGAGTCAAAGTATTGGAGGTCATGGTGAGTGTCGACTTTGGAGTTGCAAGACAGAGGGAGAGGTAGAATGACAACAGATTGTATCTTCCTCTCTTGATCTGTTTATCCCCATTAGCTAGTATTCCATATTCCTCCCTTTTGTGGCTAAACTCCTTGAGGTCATTTTCAAATAGGTGCCTCCACTTCTTTCCTATCAGCCTCTTTTTAACTCTCTACAGTCTGGCTTCTGCCCTCATAATTCAATTGGAATTGCTCTCTCCAAAGTTACCAATGGTCATCAAATCATCAAATCTTAGCAGCCTTTTCTCAATCCTCATTCTTCTTGACCTCTGTCAATCACCCTTGACGTATCAAACACCCTCTTTTCTTTGATAATTTCTTCTCTCTAGGTTTTCCTAACACTGCTCTCTCTTGGCTTTCCTCCTCTCTCCACTCCAGTAGGTCTCCACTTGGCTGCCGAATTGATTTTCCTACATCACAGGTCTGACCATGTGCCCTCCCCCTTTCCCATTCAGTAACTTCAGTGATTCCCTGTCACCTCCATTATCAAATATAAAGTCCTACATGTGGCTTTTAAAGACCTCCATAAACTGGACCCCTTATATGACTTTTGGACCACCCATACCTTATGTGTACATGTCTGTGTGTATACACAAGTATACATATATATATATGTGTATATATGACTTTATATAAGTATATATGTATATATATGACTTTAATAACTTAAAACAATGCTAATATATAATACATAAATGTATATGTTTATGTATATCATGTATATGCCTATGTGTGTATGAGAATGTTTAAAGGGTTAAGAGAGAGAATGGTTGAAGTGGTGAGCTCCCAGAGGAAACATGAGGGAGAGAAATATGATCAAGGCCTCAAGTAGAGAGGAGTTAGTCTTAGCAAAAAGAGGAGCCGTCTCCTGCAGAAGACAAGGAGAGGATGCATGTGGAAGAATTTTGAGATGAGGATTTGGGGGAGATAGGAGAGTTTATGACTAATGGCCTCTTCTCAGTAATTAATTAGGAGGCAAAGGTATAAGGGATGACAATGAGAGCTTGAGAAGATTTGAAACATGGTGAATATAGTGTAATAATTCTGAAAGGATTTCCATATAACAATGAGGGACCAGTTTAGATAAGTTTCTAGTAACCTCTAACATGGCTATGTCTCTTTCTCTAGTAGCCTGAGTTTGGCAGTAGAAATTGAAAAAATGAATGGTGTAAGTAACTTAAGGTTAAAGATGAACGAACAAGGTGTGTACAGTAACAGAAGGGCAAGGAAAGACAGCGAATAGTTGAACTGGTTATAGCTGAAGACTCATATCATGAAATGAAAGTGAGGCCAGGGCAGAGGTGATGGACTGGTAGAATGAAGTGGGATCAAAAACCGGGAAGTCTCTGTAAGGACAAAGAATAGACTTAGAAGTAATAAAGCAGAGGGGAAAAAACAGAAGGAAAGAAGATTATAATCAGAAGAGAATTTTGGAATTCAAAAATCATGGAGGTTTGGGTGATGGCGAAATCTAAGTTATTACTACTCAACTCCTGTATGTGGGTATGGGTTTTTATTTTCCTTCTTAAATAGCCTTATTTAAACAACTGCTTCCTCTTATTTTCTTCCTTCCCTTTTAAAGTTATGATTGAGCCATTCAGTTTTTAATGGACACTTATAGAATTCATACTTAAAATGTGCACTGCAATGGATTTGAATTGGAGATTCTCATCTAATTATTTTTATTTTCCTATTTAGTTGTCCCTTTTGGCCATTTCAATCAATATATTCCGTACATCACAAGCATACCATTTACTTGGACAGTTAATAGAAAAAACTCAGGAATATCCAGATTTCTATTTTCTTGCATACTGGCAAATTCGTTATAATGACATGATTGCTGTTAATATCTTCTTTGCATGGATTAAGGTATTTTTATTTTATTCTACCAAAGTTTTTAAAACATCATTAAATAATACAAATATAGTTTTATGAGCAAAACATCCTGAAGAAAACAAAATTTTCTTATGATAATACAATAAGTTCAAGGCAAGTTGTACATTCAGGAACCTAGGGGTGGCTAGGTGACACAGTGAATAGAGCACCCCACCCTGGAGTCAGGTGGACCTGAGTTCAAATCTGGTCTCAGACATTTAACACTTAACTAGCCATGTGACCTTGGGCAAGTCACTTAATCCTAACCACCTTCCAAAAAACAAAAACAAAAAAACCAGAAGAATTCAGGAACCCGGAGGTTCTGGCATAGGCTTTGCCACTGGCTCTTTGTGTGAATGTCATTGGGTAAGCCACTTTTCTCACATGGATTTCAGTTTCCTCCTTGGTAAAACAGGAGGACTGAATTAGATGATCTCTAAGGTCCCTTTCAGCTCTAACATTTCCATGGTCTATGTGTCAGGTAATAACTGAGTACATTACTATTTAGAGGCAACTCACTTCAGTAAAAGCATTTGTGTCCTACTGTCTTCCCTCTTCCCCTGTCAGATTCATTTATTTCTTGAAATCTTTCTCTCTCCAAATCAAAAATCCCAATACCACTAGAGTAGCCCCTGCTTGCCTTGCCAGAGGGACAGGGAAGGAAGAAAGGAAATAAACGTGTTTCTCATATCTAACAAACATTTATGCCCCATTGATCTTGTCCTCTGGTTAGCCATGAGTGGAACTTGAGGTTGAGAAAAACAATATGTTGTGACAGATAGAACTAGAAGAGGAAAAGATGTAGATGATGTATATTAATGGAAGAAAAGTCCTTCTTTAAAGACAAATACCATTGAAAACCAGGCATCATTTTTGAAAGAACATGAAGATTCTAGGCCAATTGTTTTCCTTGAGTTTAAAAGTTCCCTAGTATTATTTTTTAATGGTTTTTAAAGGGTAAGAAGCAGGAAAATTAACCTTTTTAGAACAGCCTCTTACACAGTAATGAAATACTTACAAAGTACCTGCTTAAAATTATCTAAGTTACCTACTCTACTATATAATGTACAGCAGCCTAACTTCCTTAAAACCAACTTTTAGCACTGTTTCTACTGCAATGCTGACAGCTCATTTTCAGATTGTCACAGTGAAAATCATGCTTTTGGCCAAATTGTGTAAACCTTTTCAGACAAACCAGGCTTCCTGCAAGGTTCTCTTTAGCTTATCAAAGACCTCAATGTTTGCTGCCAGAATAAGCACGAGTTTGTCAAAAGAAAATATATTGCTGAGTTGTAGACAAAGTATCATGGAGGAGACATAAAAGAAACAAAATACAATCCTGTCTCCTCAAGGAATTTATAGACCTAGTGGGTAACACAATATACAATATATATGTCACCAAAGCATCCATTATCTGTATCCTGATACTAGCAAGCCCTTGAGTCTCCTCTAGTTTCCCTTAAATTCATTTTTTGATTTAAATACAAATTTCTTATAGAACTGATTAAACTTTTTGTTAGGAGTTATATTCCTTGGTGCTCTCTCTCCCATTCCAAACTATTCTCTTCTCTTTCAGATATTCAAATTCATAAGCTTTAATAAGACAATGTCGCAGCTGTCAACAACTCTCTCCCGCTGTATCAAAGATATTATAGGATTTGCCATCATGTTTTTTATAACATTCTTTGCTTATGCCCAGTTAGGATATCTTGTTTTCGGATCACAGGTTGACGACTTTTCCACTTTTCAAAATTCTGTGTAAGCTCTTTTCAACAGAGTAAATATAATTCTAAATATTTCTGGGAGGGTGGAAAGGCCTAAAATCTTTTGGGGTATTTTTTGTGTGGGTGATGGTTGTACTTAACTAACTTTAGTTTTACAACATTTAAGGTCTAGCTAAATAGCCACTGAACTCAGAAACCACAGGATCCCAGGGCATAGTACTATTCCCAAAATTATTTTCAGATCAAGAATGTCAAATTGTTTTCAAAAGTGAAAGCCAGGTTTATTGGTACACCTATTTCTTTAACCCAGTAAAATTTACCTCATACTTTTCTCACAACCACTCTTTGAGATAATATATTAGATGAGGTTGATCCTCAGAACAAAAGCTGAAGCCCAGGTTTTGTGACTTCAGGTCATCTTATTTTAGGATTAAGTTAGGAACAATTCCAGGAGGAAAGGGATTGCCTTATTTAAACTTTCTTTCCCAGTGCCTAGCTCAGTATTTTTATACCAAATGAATAAATTGTCAGAAGTAGTTTCCATGGCAACTTTCCCTAGAGAGCAGAACTATTTTCTTTGAGGTCCCCTTGTTTGGACTCCTTGCCCCCTGCTCATCTTGAGTTCAGTTTTAAATAGCCAAATCAGTCAGGATCAGGTAAGAGCTAGAACATGTCCAGAATTTTAAAGGCAATGAAATACACTCTTCCGTGTTCGAGGCAAACTGGTTTGTTGGCTGTTCCTCAACTCCAAAATTTTCTGTCTGCATTTGCACAAATTGTTCCCGAAGCCTGGAAACATAACCCCTTCTCTCCACGGCTTCTCATAATACTGAGCTTCCTTAGAAACTTATTAGCTCATATGCCATTTCCTATGTCAAATCTGCTGTGAACCTACTAGTCTTTAGGGATCTAACTCCTCAAATTTTTTTGTATTTGTGTAAATGTTGCATGCCCCCTAGCAGGATTTTGTCTGGCATTCCCATCACCTAAGTACAGTCTTTTTCTTAGTTAAGTGCTCAAAGAATTGAAATCCTTACAAAAGTATTAAATCTAGGGTTTTGTTATATAGCAAACTTGCTTTAATCCTTAAAATAGGTTCCAGTATATTTTTTTAAAGTGATTCACACATTTTTTTCCAGAAAATTGTTTATTGTTTAAATCAGGTTAAGAAAATTCATATAGATTGAAGATCTTAGGATTTATACTACTACCATCCTCCCATCCCCCACCCCATCTTACAAGTTACTTGATAGAATTGAAATGGGTTCCTTATAGAAATCTTGAATAACTTTGTTCCATTTTCTTTTATTGAATTACAAGCATACTTAACAGTGCCCCCAAACAATATTCTTGCAATAACGTCATTAGGACATAACTACACTCCTATTTAACTCTGTCCCTAGGTGACTGGCTCTCTATATAAATATAGTTTTGCTTAAAGCAATACTTTCATGAAACCAATTAATAATGCTAGGCAGAGTGTGCCTGTGGTAGGAAAGGCACTAGACTGGGAGCCAGGCAAGTGGGATTCAAGTCTTGTCTCAACACTTGTTAGCTAGGTGTCCATAGGCAAATAACCTATACTCTTTGGGGTTCCACATTGGATTAGATTCTCTGGTCATTTCCATAATAAGCAGTCATATTGTATTTTCACTATTCCTCCCTAGGGAAAGATTCTTTAATAGTCTGGATAAACCAGAGATCCAGGGAAGAGGGAAAGTTGCTGTTTTGATTCCCCAGGCCCTTTGCAATTCCTCCCAGATTATGAATCAAACTCTCATTCTGTTTGATTTTGCTCTGTTCTGCATACAATTAATTATTTCACCTGAGGTGAGAGTATTAGCTGGTAGTTTCATTTGAGAACAGTTGGGGAAAGAATGAAGCCAAGATTATCCCTCCTCTCCCCACCCCCTTTCAAAAACCTATACCCCAAAGGCGGGAGAAGAGAGTCTCTTGCCTGCCTAGTCAAAGAGGAAATACCTTTTATTTAGGGGGTTATTTCTCTGATTTATGTAGCTCAGCATTTCTCTCCACTTTATACAAATGTATTAATCAACAGTCTTAAAAATAGAATAAATCCCTCTGTCAAGGATAATTCAATACCTGGCACATAGTAGATGCGTAATAAATGCTTGCTGATTGATTCAAGACAAATCCAACCTGGAGACGCGTGGAATTAAATTTCTCTAAGTTCCAGGGAACTTAGTTTATTTCCATAGTGTATATTTTTTATTTATTTATTTCCGTAGTGTACATATTTTATTCTTCCAATGTTTTTCGTCCTTAACTTTGTCTTATGTACGAGACAAAACTTTTCCTTTGTTAACTGACAAAAGAATATCAGAATACCACTGAAAAACTTCTTCCTGCATTTCTCTCTGAAATTAAATATATATGTAATACACACAACACAAATAGATTGCATTCCTGATATCATTAGGAAATTTGGCAACCACAAATGCAGATCCTCATCAGTAAGTTACAAAAATTAGAAAAAAAGGCAACTTTGAGATCATCTCCTCCCGTACTACAGATCCTCCCGTACTACAGATTATAGCATAAATTTGCAGTAAATAGAAAATTGGGTTTAGAGTTAGGAATTCCTAACCTTGGTTCGGCTATAGTCTTGCTATATATGAATGAAGCAATGAATAAACCAAAAAGTATCTACTAAGCATTATGTGCCAAGTGCTGTTGCTACAATTAGAAAAACTTCTCTGTACCTTTTCTGCCTATAGAATGGTAATAATCTAAATGCTTTTATAAAAGAAGTAGCTTTTGCAGTTAAGTTTCTGGCCTTGTGTCAACACAAAGCATTTATATCTACAAGGAAGAAAATATTATAAATAGGTATCAGTAGATGGTAAATATTTGTAATGCTCATTTTAACCAAGTTTTTAAAAAGGTAAAGGAACAAATGCAGGCAACAACATATCAAAGAAACAAACAAAAAAGATTTAGGGTTGAAGAGCCCAGGAACACAGCAAGACTACTTGATGTAGAATCTGGAGTTAGAAAATCTCACCACTGTCGGGATTGGTGGAGAATGGAGTCAGTTGAAGCCTTGACCATAAAATAAAATTCTTCCAGGTCCAAGGCTTCAAGTTCCAGCACCATATTTCTACAGCCAGTTGGTTGGATTCCTTTATGGCCACCTTTCCAGGCATGCACTATTCCTTCCTATTCTCTCCCCTACCCCTCCAGATCAATGACTGAGAGTTAACTGATCATGAGATCTAATTTCTTAAAACATTCCCTTAAACACATTGTTTGTTCAACTAGAAAATTTTGAGATAGCAGTAGTTCTCTCACCCTCTTACCCCCTTCCTATGAGATGCTTTGGATTCCTTTTTTTTTTTCCTAATGTTTTTCTTTTTAAGATTTACACAGTTTCGAATTGTTTTGGGAGATTTTAATTTTGCCAACATCGAGAAGGCCAATCGGGTGCTGGGACCTACTTACTTCATCACTTTCATCTTCTTTGTATTCTTTGTGTTGCTGGTAAGAGTGCTAAATGTGCTGCCTGTCCTTTGCCCCAAAAGCTTGCAGAGAGAAAAATTATGAAATCTTTAATTTAAAAAAAGTGCATAATAAGAGCCTACTCTTATCTCTCATAAGAGCCTACTAGATGGAGTCCACTGTCATTAAACTGTAGAAGTGTCTCACAGCATTGTGAAATAGTAGCAATCCAAATTCCTTAATTCAAAGTCTACATTTATCAAGTTGTGCGACCTGAGAAAATGAAATAACCTTCCTAGTTATAAGGTGAAAGGAAAGAATAAGTGAAAATCTATAAGCATCATTTAAGTTTTGGGGAAGAAAAGCTATATTAGTTAAATCTTACCACTGAAGACTTTAGGTATTCTTTCTGGCTTTTATGAGAGACCCTAGAACTTCTAAAAGTTAGCAAATACAATAATGACATAAGCTGAGCTTGTCACATTGCAAACAATCAAGGGCATAAATGAAATAACAAAGGTCCTACAGATGTCCAAGACAAAAACACAAAAACCTCCAGAGAGGGAAGCATTTCCTTACATGTGCCAGAAATCATCCATTAGGACTAGGCTTGTACCATGCACATTAATGGCACAGCTATTGAAAACCCTCTCTCCTTAGTTACAAGCTTTTCTTTTCACCACTCAGTCCACTCTAAAATTAAGATGCTTCGTAACTTTTGGGTTATTTCAACTTACTAAAATTAGCACTTGTCAAGCTCACTCAGATAAAAATTTATCAAATTAATTTCTTGGAATACTTCTCCACAGAACATGTTCCTGGCAATTATTAATGACGCCTATTCTGAAGTGAAAGCTGACTATTCCATTGGTGGGAGCCCAGAATCTGAGTTAGCAAACCAAATCAAAGCAGTGAGTAAAACTGGCTTCTTTAGTAAGACCACAGGATAAAAACCAAATACCAGTTTGAATGTTTATTTTTTTTTTCCCTTGTAATGTTGTCTGTGCTATTTCACCAAACTTAGTGAAATCTGCTTAATTCTCACAGGGAAACAAAGTTTATAGCGATGAGTAATGGGCAAGCAATCTGGGTCAATGAAAGACATCTTAACTCCTTTTATTTATTTTTTTTTTTTGGCATCAGATGTACTTTATCAGTTTTAACATGTTGTGGTCTAAATGTACCCATCAGTACAGTTATTAACAATGCTGAAAAGTGTAACTGTTGATGTTGGATTGAAGATTGGAGATGATCCTACCCAGAAGACTCTGGGCCCCAATTTCCCTGCATTAGAAAATAGTGAGATGTTCAACACATGGAGATAATATGGTAGCTCGAAAAAGTGCTAGATTGTCTTATTAGATACCACATTTAGACAGTTCAGTATTGAAATATACCAGAAATTTTTTTGCTTTCAGATCATGGCAGGGACACTATTCAGATTCCATGGTACAATCTTAATAGTCATAATGTGATTTTTAAAAATAATTTAAAGCTTTTAATAAAAAATATTCCTATTTATACCTTCAATCCTCAATTATCACTCTCCTTAGTATTTCATGACCATAGTGTGAGAGACAAAAAAACACAGGAAGACAAGGAAGATTACTAGATAAGGGTAGACAATAGTACATGGCTCTAAATCCCCCCTCCCTCACGCCTTAACATTAAAAGCATTTCTATATTTTCATTTAAGCCTGTTGCAACTGTCACAAGCTGTTTTTTTAAAACTTCAAATTCTCTTATGTTCAGAGCTACACCAGGGCCATGGAGAAATTAAAACTAAAGAAACCTCAAAGAGAAGTCCAAACTGAAGTGTAAGACTCTTCATATTGTTCTTTATCTTTTAGATGTTATTTTAACGTTTAACTTTTAAGTGTTGTTATTGTTTAGTCAATTATTTATATAACTTTGTGACCTCATTTGGGGTTTTCTTGGCAAAGATACTGGAGTGGTTTGCCATTTCCTCCCCCAGTTTATTTTACAGATGAGAAAACTGAGGCAAACAGGGTTAAGTTACTTGTCCAAGGTCACATAGCTAGTATCTGAGGACAGATTTGAATTCTGTTTCACCAGACTCTAAGCCTGGTCCTCAATCCACCATGCCACCCATCTGCCCCAAATTTTATGTGGTATATAACAAAGATTAGCTTTTGTCTGCTAGGAAAAATGACCTAAAAGCTTAGGATGAAGGATTCCAAATTAGAGGCCTATATCTCCAAGTGTCTACTTCAAGAAGTGTCCTAAAATTCTCAAATTTAATTTACACACACACAATATACATGTTGTAATATAATATACACGTTTTCACAGACACACAGTTTTTTTCTTTTATCGCCAATGATTAGCACAGTGCCCTATACATAAGCACTTATGTGCATGAGAATGTAGAAGTCCCTTACATTTCTAAATATTTAATTGAAAATTTTTCATGCAAACACTTGAGGACTGGAGACAAGAGTAGAAGTGGAACACAACACTGTAAAAACAACAAATTATTTTCTAGCTCCCAATGCTTTATTTTAGCAACCTATTCATTTGAACATACAAAAATGCTTCCCTTCCCCACCTAGCTCAAGGCATCTGGCATTATGTACATGTACTAAATTGCCTATAATGGTACTTGAAATGCTATTACTCACAAAACATCTTATGCCTCATTTCCTAAAAAAATTAATGTATTTATACAGAACAGAACAGACAAGTGAATATTCTCATCGTAAAGCAATTTCTTTCTACCTAAGTGGCTCTGTGATTTGGCATTATCTGACCCTCTATTTCTCCATTTTATATTAACTGTAGGAAGGAGAGAGATAAAGCTTTCCAGCCCAGAAGAGACTTTGATGAAAAAGTATGAATCATTTTTCATAAACAATCTATGGTAGTTGTAATATAATTGAGTAGAAAAAAAAATCTGCTTGAAAAGTTTTTGGAGCTAGTATTGCAAAAACAAAAATTACTGCATTATCAATGTCTATATCCTATCTTAAAATTTGTTTTCTAGATGCCTTCTAAGCAGAATTACCTCTCAAACTTACATACATGCCACACACAAAAAAGCTGGTTTTATGTATAAAAGTTTCAGCACAAATGCTTTTCTTCTTTAACTTGACAAGGAAATTGAAAGTGCAGACCGGATGAAAAAGTGGAAAGAGAGGCTTGAGCAAAAGTATTATTCTTCAGAAATTCCAGATGCTCGTCGGCCTGTCACACAACAAGAATTTCGAGAGTAAGTGAGCTCTTATACTTGGTAGAATTTCAGAAAGCCAAGGGATTTATTAGGACATTGTGGCATGAAGTTATTTTGACAATGAAAAACTAGAGAGCCCTAGTTTTTCTCTTCTTAAACCAAGAATTAAGTTTTAACAGAGTCCTAATTCTTTTGATACATTTTTACCAGTCTCTAACCTCATTTTATAATTAGCTAAAGCAAAAAGTACCCACGATTATATAAAGCAGCTAAGACTTGGCCAGGCCATATTGTTAATTGACAGTCCCTAAAGATATCATTCACACGTTTTACATTCTACACTCTCTTCTCCATCAGTTATCTTTCACAAGACTTGGGCATTATTTCTATTGAAGAGAAAATATAGTACCTTCTATAGACTAGCCCACTGTGAAAGTTCAGGCTCACACCCCTAATCCTTTAGTTTTATCAGGATTGTAATTATTTCAACAGGTGTCATCATGTTAACATAGGCTGAGACCAGGAAGTGGATCGTCACGTCTTAGTTCTGCCCACTAGCACTAGAGCATGATTCTAAAACAGCCGTGGTTTTTCACTTTTTCTTGGCCTGTTCATATGTTAATGATTGGTCTTAGATGATCATTTAAGGTTCCTTCCAGCTCTCAAAAAGCTTTGGGCAGTAATTTAGGAACTTCCAGAACTCGGTTGTCTTGCTTACACTTTGGGTGGCATAGCTTCAAAACTGTGAAGGCTATTTAGGGAAACTTCTTTTCTTCCAAAGTTGTCTGTCAGGTATGGACTTCCTTAGAGTAATGATTCAAGTCACCTCACTACGTACTCTCTTTAAAATTCTATTTTAGACTCTTTTTATTTGCAGTAGAGCTAGAGAAGGAATTGCACTATGTTAGTACAAAATTAAACAGAGTGATGAGAAGGATTTCTGCTACAAAACCATGACAGATGTGCAATCAAAGGTGAGATCATACTATGCCATTCCATCAGCTTTCTTCTGCACCACTTTATTTTATCCTTTTTACTGCATTCCCACCTTTAATTCTCTTCTGTCTAAACTATTTAAATCTAATAGCCTGGCTATTTCTGAAATCCTTGTCCTATAACCAGGTCCTTCACCTTCCTGGGTGGGAATGCCATTTGCCAAATCTTAGGGGCAAGTAATGTCATGGCAGGGTCACAGGGCTCTGAGGAAGAGCTTGGGTTGGACGCTGCTTCACAGCTCTGGGCAAGTCACTGAATCTCTCAGATTAAGAAGGGGATACCAAGACCTACCTCTCACAGGGCAATTCTTAGGATCAAAAGTTACTGATATTCTCCATTTTGAACAAAGTATTTTATTATCTTTAAAGGGATTGTTGTGAAAAAGGGGGTTATAAAGAGAACTCAAGAGTCCAATTGATGAGACAGGAAGGAGCAGCTGAATAAATAAGGCCAGAAAGTTTAAGCTTTTTCCCCCAGGCACAGTTACTAAGAGCCAATTCAATTCTCTTTCAGTTACATCATGTATTAATTTTTCTTAAATCACTGATCTCATATATTTACTTCTTAATGCTCAGGACTCTAGAAAGCAACCAGATACTTCATATACGAGAGTCTCGGCCACATTTCACAGTTTGATGAATCTCCAGGCAAACACAACTGTAAAGCAGCATGTCCTACAATGGCAGTGTTAACAGTTTGAGAACACTTCAATTCTACTTCTCAAAAATAAAAATTAAATTGTGTGTGTGTGTATATATATATATATATAAAAGACACTTGTGTGCAACAATGTATGTTTTGAAAAGCAGGTTTGATTACTCCAAAATCATTCCGCTACACACACACACACACACACACACACACACACACACACACACACACACACACACACACACACACACACACACACACACCTAGTTTGTCAGGTAGTCCGTATATTCTCCCATCTCCAATCAATCACTATTCTTTCAGTTCCAACAACATATTCCACAACCTCCCCCTCCCCCATCCTATGGCCAAATTAATTTGGGAAAAATTAGTTATTAAAATTCTCCCAAACTACTTCTCAAAGCTCTTGGTTTGTCTGATATGTGTCTGGTAAACTGCTTTCAAAGTTAAACATATTTAATAATTTTGTGGGTGATGGTGGTTAAGTCTCAGAACATTGGTCACATTGAGACTGAGCAGTTCTGTACCCCATGGTGAGTGATCACAACTTTGCTAGGTACAAAGTAGCAGTATGGTATGTCTGAAGTCATAAGGAAACTTCTACTCCCACACAGAATCTTGTGACAAACCATACACAGTGCATATGGCTAGGGCTTTCTCAAAACTATCACCAGCAAATGCTAGGTCCTGACTATAATGCAAGTTATTTTTTTTTGCCAAAGGCATCTAACTTCTGTGTTATTACATACTAAGACTAGTCACCCCTCTCAAGTTATCATTTTTATAGCTGTTAAACAGCACTAGTCTAAAGCCTCCAATTTAAGGTCAATTCTACAACTACCGTCAAACCTTTCTTTTGGCTGATTAGAGAGAGTTCTTTTGATCTTCCAAGTCAAAATCTGTTTCTAAATTTTAACAGTTAAAAGAAGGCTGCAGACCTTCTTCCAAGAAATGCACAGGGTAGAATTTTTTTCTTTCCACCCCCGTTGCCATCAACCCCATACTGCTTAAGGCAACAATCCTGCTGCCATAGGGTTGTAGGTCTTGCTTATTCAACTGAGCCAGAGCTTCATGTCTGAGGGCATTATATGCCAAAGGAACTCCAGGGGCTGCCATTTTTAAAATACCTGTCGGAAAAATAGGAAGCCATTACAATGACTGGGGACAATAAAGATTAAGGTATTTTTTATTACAAAAATCTATACAGTGAAGTGCCAGATATAGCAATGTACTTATATCTAGTGGACATATAAATATATCTATATATCTATATATTGCTGGTATACAGATATATAGTTTTTACTTGTACCAAAGTAAAATTCTTAATTTATCACAAAATGCCTAATTCTACCACATACTGCCCAACAAGGATGGCACACAACATTTAAGAGCATAACTGTTGCCATGCTTATCTACTAAACTGAACAGCCAAACACTCTGTACAACAAACAACACGAAGCAGCTGTTAATTCTAAAATGAAACCAGTCAGATCACTCACTTATAAAAATATTGGAATCATATAGTTTTAAGCATAATAAAGGAGGAATATATTATTTAAAACATTTAAATAGTGCATATTGACATTTTGCATGTGGCATATAAAACACAAACATTCATGTACAACAATATACAGTACACATTAGTTTCAATGTTTGGATACACCCGTGTCTGCAGACTGATAGAAAATAACTGAAATGTACATTGCACAATGGATCCAAATCAAAGTGATACATGGTCCTGGTTTTAGTTTTAAATGCCATTTCTCTAGATACTTTATGAACAGCCTTGCTATATAAAGGGACACCATCAGAACATGGCTAGTTTTGGTGCTTTTTTTTTTTGCTAAAATTCCCAAACTACATGTCCACTATTCGATTCCAAAAACAAAAGAAGCATTGCACACACAAGTGAACTCTGAAGTACTTATAAATCCTATTCATTTTCAACCCTGTGTTTAATAAGACCCCCAACTCTATGAAATTCATGCTTTCCTCAGCTTCTAATGATGTTATTGTGCGCCCCCCCCCCAAGTATCTTTTGGTCTTTGATGAAACAAAGTGTGTTAATATTAGCTTGTCAGAAAACATGCATGTAAAGTCACTGCATGCAAAACATAGCACTAGTCAAACTGATATACTTACCCATATAGAAAAGCACCAGTGAAAAATGAACACTTAAGTTTTGCCTGACCTGAATCTTTTTAATGACTGCTGCATCATATAGCACAAGCAAGTGAATAATCATCCAACATAGTGAAAATGATCACTATAATGACATCAAAAGGACATTTTTTAAAGCTGAACCATGCATAGGAAAAAAAAAAAAGATCTGCTTACACTACAAGGGTACACTACTGCTTTCTGTTTCCTAGCTGCATCACACATATACAATGTGATAACAGAAAGTAATTTTTGGAAGGTGTGGGAGAGGGAGAGAAGGATGTTGGCTTATTGTAGTATTTTTCTTCCTTGTAATTTTTAAGACTTACACAACCCACCAATCCACCATAAGGTGCACGTAAAATGCAGTAATATTAGCCCTTGTTTAAACAGATTTACTTCAGCTGTAACAATCATTTTTACTGATTTAGGCCAGTTTGGATTTGCTGGCACTATACAAGTCTAAGCACCATCAGATTTCCCACATGCTGACATGGGTAATAAGGTTCTCACATTATCAATTGGGGAAGGCAAATCATGTCACCACCAGCTGTTAAACAATAACCAAGAAAATGAATAGTAACTCAAGTCCTGTAGGCAGCGTGTGATAATGAATCAGTTTTCCAAGTTGTTTTCTGTGTTTTTAAAATTACATTAAGGAAGGTCACTTTCTGGTCTGTCCACTGCTTTCTTCGTCCAGGAGCTGTGACCACTGACTTGGGGATAAAAAAAAAACATCCATGGACTGATAACATACTACCTGTGTGACACGTCTTTGTGGGATTTAAACAGAAAGCTGTTCCACAGCAGGACTCAGAAAGGAATTTCAGTTTGGTTTTGGTTTTCCAGGAAAACACAGAATACAGTTGCATATGTATGCGTTTTTATGCTTTACTCTCAATTTTTCTGTAAGAAAAAGGCAACTAGAGTAGTTCAGTGTGGTGTGAAGATCTATATCTTAATTTTCTTCAGTAATGCAAAAAGAAGTTGGTAATAACAAAAAGCTTGTAAATTTCCAAAGTTCTTTAAAGTTGAAAAGATAAAATTCTATAGTCTTTTGGGAAAAGGATGTATCTGTAATAAAAAAACACTGAAGGAAACTGCATGTTTGCTAAAGGTAGAGAGAATAGTTTCCTGTTAATTTGGAACATTTTATTTGCTCCCTAAAATGGGCCTACTTGCCCTTCAATCATATTTTTTGTAGTGGCACCACAATAAAGTTCACATGAAATTCTTTGAATAGCACATGACAAAAAATGAACTCAAGCATCAGCCAGTATACACGATGGTAGCTTCAGGGAATACAACTGTTTTTTATGATGTTTTGAAGGAGCATTTTTATATGGATTTTGAAGAATCTTGTTTGCTGATAAGAACTTCAAGGAGCCTAAGTTTGGCTTTAATTTTCTTGTACTCCCTGTACTCCTCAAGCATTGGAGTCCGATCCTCTTTCTGAGCATTCCTTTAAAAAAAAAAAGAAAGAAAAAAGGCATAACATTCAAGAAAGCAACTATATTCCTTCCAACCTATAAATACACTGACCAGAAAAGGAATATCATATTTCTAGCAGATGAAATACCTTGCAATTATCACACATTCAAGTAAAGAGTGGCTTAGGGGGTGTAAAAAGATTTAAGATGAAAGAAGACATCAGAGAAAGACTATCAGAAGGGTAAATCCCAACCCCTAAGAGAGGCAAAACCATTGTGATTTCAATCCATCTTTTTGCAGATAAATATTAATGTAAAAAGAGCTCAATATCAATCAATAAGCAATTTCCAGAATGTATATCAAGGGGATATTTTTACTATAACATCATTATTTGGGGACTCAAGCTAATAATAAAAAGCTTCACATACAGCTAAAGTCACAACTTCACCTTGGAAGATTTGGCCCAAAATAACTACTATGATGCAAGGAATCACGATAATTTAAGGCAGGCCTGCACAATCTGTGGACCACCGAAGGATTTCAGGCCTGTGAAAAACATAGATGAAAACCGCAGGTTGCCCAAAATCCTTTGGCATGCCCAAGGGCCATTTCCAGCAGGCCTGGTTTAAGGGCATGCCAATTTCTTCATGTGTGACAGAATATTCATTATGAGATGCTCTGAAAATCTACTACACCACAGGAGACCTCTTACCCTGAACAGGAAAGTTTAACTGAAAGCTCATACTCCTTAAGGCAATACTCTTTTATCATTAGCTGTCAAGACATCCCAGTTTCTAGTTTTTGTCTAGAGCCTGAAACAATGCATTTAAAGGCCACTTCAGATTTATCATCTAGAATCCCAATCAACTAGAAGCAAGTTTTTCTTCACCTTAAGCCATCAGTTAGAGCACACCTGGATTCAAATCCTGACTCACTTAGCTCGGGGACTCTAGGTAAGTCACGTCACTTCTCTCAACCTCAGTGTCCTCGGCTGTAAAATAAGGGAGTTGGACTCATGGCCTTCCAAAGCCCTCGGTTTTATGATCTTTTGATCCTAAGATGTCTGAAGCCACACATCTGAGGGCTTCTGGTTCTAAGGTTTATGCCAAAGGGGCAATAATGTAAATGTAATACAGCCAGGCACAGCCAGTTTGACTTGATATGCTTTCAAAGCACTTTCTGGACTCAAGGAAGAAGGGCAGTTCAAACCAGCAGTACACACATGCACACACACACACACACACACACACACACACACGCGCGCGCGCACGCACACACACACACACACTCTCTCTCTCTCTCTCTCTCTCTCTCTCTCTCTCTCTCTCTCTCTCTCTCTCTCTCTCCCTCTCTCTCTCTTTCTCCCCAGACCTATAATGTCAAGGATGTGGGAAACTCCCTCTCCCACTGCAGACTCAGTCTTGGGCTGAAGTGACTTGGCCCATGGTTACATAATTATGTGTCAGAAATAGGATTTTTAACCCACGTCCCCTGACTCACAAGCAAGCTTTTAGCCACTGTTAGGAACCCACTCAAACTGAGAGAACTAAAATTAGTTTGTCCCTTGGCTTCTTTCTTCATCTTTGGTCCCAGTTGAGTGAATTACCCCAGCCATGAAGCTGTTTTAAAGGGGCAAAATCCACCTCTCCATAATCCTGTGAATATTTTATCAGATGTTCACTTGCATATATACAGGACCTACTATGTGCCTCCGATACTCATTTTGTGAGAGCAAGAGGGGAATTGTCAAAGTGGTTTTTAAACTATACTTCAAAGTCTGTAATGAGTTAAAATGCAGCACGACTACATGTAGAATTGGACTGATTTCTAATCACAAAAAAAAAAAAAAGCACTTAATAAATAACAGCAACCCTGAAAGTTTGTTAGAACAGAGTGGGGAGGGAATAGCTCACTGCTTTGATGGTTATTTTGCCAACAACGAACCTTCCATTTTGTTGATAAAATGCTTCTTCAAATTCCCGTAATGTTTTGCGTAGCTTCTTTTTTTCAGCTCTGGCTTTCCAAAGTTGCTCTAGTAATTCAGGCCTAAAAGTAAAACAAGCGGAAAAAAAACATTTATCCAGTGAAGATTTCTTCCTTATGAAAAAATAGGTTATTCAGTGTGTTCCTTACACTTTATGAAGTGTTTTCATACAGGTATATATATGCACATTCATCAATCAACATTTATTAAGCACCTACTTATATATGTGTATATACAAAACATTAATATATACTAATACATAGTATACACAATATAGTTATAAATGCAAACATGTATACATGTGTGTACATATTATTTATTTTAAATATATAATTTGGTCATCTCTTCCTTTAAATTAGTATACTTTACTTTTCCATCCATATCGGAGTAATGACAAAGAATTTTTGTGGTACAGACTTGTGACTTCATTGGTGTAGGAAAAAGCAAAGTTCTTCTACTAATGCAAATTGTGAACTTAAACTTATATTATTAGCATTAAATGAAGCAGTCCTGGCTAAGTGACTTGCCTGAAGCATTCAGCCATTATTTGTCAGAGACAGGACTTAAATGCAGGTCTTCCTATGAGGCCAACTCTATCTACTATGCAACACAGCCTCTCTAGTAAAGAATAACATTTCAGAAACTTTTTCTTTGGCAAACAACATATATTGTGTACTGTACATATAATTAAACAGTCAATCCCTCGACGTATTATTTTATTATTTTCTACAACATGTGGAAATAATAGGCCAGAAAACATACATGGAAGCTGCTCGAGTACTTGATAGACGGAGGTCCAGAGCCAGTTTTTCCTGACTTTCTTCAACATCAGATTCTGAATTTTCCAATGAGCTTGAAAAGGTCTGTGTTTGTGTAGCAGTTTTCAAGATATCATTTAACTCAGAAGACAAATTAACACCATCTTCTTCTTCTTCCTAAACAAATACAAGATATAAGACAATGACTCAAACAGACCATCAACTTCAGCTATACTTGTAAGGAACGGATAAAAGAAAAATCTTTAAAGAAATACCTTAATTTCTTCAAAAAAATGGGCCGTTTCTCCCTCTATGATAGGCTGTAACATTTGACCTCTTCTCTTGGTAGATGGGGATCCCTAAAACAAACACCACACGTGGCTTTGGATACTAGATCACGAGGTATTCAGTATTACAGCAAGACAAAGTTTAATAACACTTTGGTATGATACAGAAAAAAAAAAACTCCATTTTTAAGATATTACATTCAAGTCTTTTTATCTTTAAAATGCTGGAAAACAAAATCTTCATAACTCAATGACCAAAGATAAAACTATGGAGTTTAAAAAAAAAAAACCACAATTTTAATTGTGCTCAGCAATAATGGGTACATTAAGAAATCCTTGTTGTACATACAAGAATGGGAGTGATGCTTGCCCTTGTCAGCATCTGCTTCACAAGCCGGTATCTGTCATAGAGAGGTTTAACAATATGTCTCTCTTCCCTGGTTACCTGCAACAAAAGAGAATTGTAAGTAGGCTAGCAAAATCAGTAAGAAATCCAAATGTCTACAACCTTAAACAAATCCCTCATTTTCCATGTTTAAAATGGGAATTTTTTAAAAAATAGTAAAATACAGGGGAATGCAAATTTTAGTCTGAATAATTTTAACAGATGATTCCCAAGAAAGGGTAGACAGATAGCTGGCATAGTGAATAGAATGCCAGGCCTAGAGTGTGGAAGACTCATCTTCCTGAGTTCAGATCTGATTTCAGACACTTACTAGCTGTGTGACCCTAGGCAAGTCATTTCATCCTGTTTGCCTCAGTTTTTTCATCTAGAAGATGAGTTAGAGATAAAATTGGCAAACTATCCCAGTGTCTTCACCACAAAAATCTCAAATGGGGTCATGAAAATTTGAATACAACTGAAAAATGACTGAAAACTGAAATTCCCAAGAGAGGGATAAAAAAGAGACCTTAAAAAACTACTACATCCAGAGGGAAATCATATAACAATATATATGAAAATATGGTCCAAATCATTATTAACAGAATTGCCTGGTGTTAATGACTTTTTAATCAGAATCATCAGATTGGCAAGACAAACTTCAAAATGACTTAACTATTGGTGCAACTGTAGGAAGACAGGTGAACTAATCCATTAGTGGTAAAACTACAACTTGATTCACATGATCTAGAAAACACTTTGAGAATAAACTCATCCATATCACTAAATGATACATACTCTTGACCTAGCAATATCATGACTAGGCATATATCCCAAAGAGATTAAATAGAAAATATTCAATCATACAAAAATAGATACAGCAGCACTTTTTGGTTATCTAAAAACTAGAAATGAAGAGGGACCCCTCAATTGGAGAATGGCTATAAAAATTACAAAAAAGATGGTTTCAGAGAAACTTGAAGACTTGTATGAACTGACACTGAGTAAAATGAGCAAAACCATGGCAACAATTGATGCAATGTCTACAATACTGTAAAGAAAAATAATTTTGAAAGACTTTTAACAACTTTGACTTATATGATGTTAAATATAATTCCAGAAGACTGATGGAACATAATCCTCACCTCTTGGAAGAAATAAGGTGGACTAGAGGTAAAGAATGACACATTTTCAGACATGGACAAATGGTGAATTTGTTTAGTTTGACTATGCTTTTTGTTACACAGGAAGATGGGAAATGGGAGTTGGGGTGGGGAGGAGTAAGGAGGGCATGTACACCCCCCTCAAAAAATTAAAGAAAATTAGTCAAGTTTTTCTTTTTTAAAATGCACAAAAAAGAACAGAGCAAGTTCCAGGAGAGACACAGGTCAGGAAAGACAGCTTTGGAACTAATATTAAATTTTCTATGCTTTATATATAGAAATTTTCATATTTGCTTTGTCAAGTTTTGAATAACAAAAAAATAAAAATTTGGATGTATTGGTTATCTAAATGACATATACACAACTCCACATTTCTTCTCCCCATAGTAAAAAATAACTAGGCCTTATTCAATCTACAAAGTCTCTTCATCACCATTTTCCCCCTTTTCTCTCATAACACAGAAAAAGAGGCATCTCAACTCCTTGCTAAAGCTAATCCCATTTACCTAAGCCCATGTGATCCTCTAGGATCTTGTTTTATAGCAGTCATCCTATATTACTACTATAACTGCCACTTTTACTAACATGTTCATGTGTTTCTTTGCATTATGCCTGAAACAATTAATTAATAAATGCTTGTTCACTGATAACATATAGGGCCAATAAGAAAATTTTAGATTAGAAACAGGAAAATAACTTATAGGTCATCAAGTTTACTCCCTCTCCTTTTACAGATGAAAAACAGAAGAGGTAATTTGTCCAATGTCCAAAGATGAGTAAAGTAATAATCTTTATATAGCACTCTAAGATTTTTAGAGTAATTTATCTCTCTTGTCATTTGACCCTAGAACCAACTCTGTGACAGGGTATTATTATCTCACTTTTACAAATGAGGAAACTAAGACACAAAGTTCCAGGGTTGGTATTCAAGGCAACTGCTGAGCTCAGTTCTCTCTTGACTCCTGGTCCCACATACACACTACATGAGACTACATCTCTCAGCCACCTTTAATCCTTCTCTCCACTGGTTCTCTTCGATCTGCCAAACATATACTAAGCACCTACTATGTGTCAGGTCCTATACTGAGTGCTGGGCCCTGTAAGGTAGATAGTATACACCAAGGTTCTATCCTTAACCTTTTCCTCTTTTCTCTATACTCTCTCCTCCTTGGCAATTTCATTCCATTGACATATGATTCCAATTATAATTTTTATAAAGATGACTCCCAAATTTCTATTTCTATTGCTGCCCACTGTTAAGCTCCAGACCCTCATCTCCAATTGGTTGTCCAACTTGTGGTTTATATTACAAAGATTATATTCAATGTAGTGGAAAACGAATGAGACTTGGAATCAGATGACCTAGGTTTGAAATCCAGTTCTGCTACTTAATGTAACCTAAGTGGCTATAGTTAGTCAAAACCACCAGCACACAAAAAAATTAGTTGAAATCTTTTGTTAAGTAAGTTTTGACTGATATTTTCCATTTCTTACATTACCATAGCATCCTATCTCTTTATTTAAGTGTCACTTGATCTTCATAATTTCGTTATATTTACTCCTGATTTTTGGCAGATCATCGTTCTTTCCATTTACATTGTTATAATTACTGTGTTTGTTGTTTTCTTGGCTCTGCTTACTTCACTCTACATCAGTTCATATAGATCTTTCTTTCCATGCTTATCTGCATTCAACACACACATCATCTCTTACAGTACAGAAAGTTCCAGGGAAGACAAAGGATAGGAAGGGCAGCTTTAGAACTAATTTACTGAATTTTCTATTTGCCGTTACATTCATGTACCACAATTTGTTTAGTCACTTCTCAATTGACAGGCTCTACTTTGTTTCCAATTCTTAGCTTTCACAAAAAATGGCTTATTTGAAATCAAATATTCCTTCTGTTTCTATATAAAAGGTATATATATTCTATACCTTTTCCACTAAGCCTGCTCTTCATTCTAATTTCACTATTTCTGTCAGCAGCAACAACCAGTCTCAAACAATATTTATTAAGTGCCTAAAATATGTGTATATGCACAAGGAGCATATATACACAGAATAAATACAAAGTAGTTAATAAAGTGTCCATAATGACTTAATTTGGGAGGTTTGGGTTTAAGCACCTTTCTGAAGGAAGAAAGGCATTCTATGAGGCAGAGATGAAGAGGGAAGTACATTCCAGGTAAGGGGGAAAAGTCATTCTCCAAATGATAAATGGTCAAAGGACATGAACAGGTAGTTTTCAGAAGAAGAAATCAAAGTTATCTATAGCTAAATGAAAAAATACTCTAAATCACTACTGATTAGAGAACTTCAAATAAAACAACTCTGAGGTACCACCTCACACCTACCAGAAATGACAAATGCTAGAAAATAAGCACATTAATGAACTATTGGTAGAGTAGTGAACTGGCCCAACCGCTGTGGAAAACAATCTGGAGCTATGCCCAAAGAGCTATAAAACTATGCATACCCTTTGACCAAGCAACACCACTACCACCAAAGACATCAAAGAAAAAGGAAAAGGATCTATCTATACAAAAATATTTATAGCAGCTCTTTTTGTGGTGGCAAAAATTGGAAATTAAGAGGATGACTCATCAATTGGGGAATGGCTGAACAAGTTGTGATACAAGACTGTTACATAAGAAATGAGAAGGGTGATTTCTGAAAAACATGGCAAGACTTAAGCAAACTAATGGTAAACTAATGCAAAATAGAATGACCAGGGGATCTTTGTACATAGTAACAGCAAAGACATGGAAAAGACATAGCTATTCTTATCAATACAATGATTCAAGACAATTTCAAAGCACTCATGATGAAAAAATGTTATCAACCTCTATGAGGAACTATGATGAACTCTGAAAGCATAATGAAGGCTAATTATCTCACTTTTGTGTGATGTGGCTAATTATGGTTTACATGATTTCACATGTATAATGAGTAAGGAACGGGTAGGAGAGAGAACATAATAAATTTTAAAAAATGGGGAGAAAAAACGGTGGGTTTGGGAAGAAAAATAATTCAGTTTTATACATGCTGAGTTGTCTCTTGGGACATCTAGTTTGACATGTCCAACAGGTGCAATGTCTACAATACTATAATGTACTGTATATATATTGTATATATACACTACAATACTGTAGTGATGAGAGACTGTCATGGAAAGGACTGGAGCTGAATAAATAGTTCTGTGTGTCATTTAAAAAGAGAAGATAGTTAAACCCCAGTAGATGATAAGTGTACCAAAGAGACAGCATGCAGGAAGAAAAAAGGGCATAATTACAATCTTAGGGCACATCTAAAGTTAGGGGAATAGGGGAGGCTAGGTAGCGCAGTGAATGGAGCACCGGCCCTGGAGTCAGGAGGACCCAAGTTCAAATCCAGCCTCAGACACTTAATACTTACTAGCCATGTGACCTTGGGCAAATCACTTAACCCCAAGTGCCCTGCCTTCCCTCCTCCTCCTCAAATAATTAAATGAATGAATGAATGAACGAATGAATGAATATGAATAAATGAAGTCAGGGGTATGTTATGGATAATGAACCAGCAAAGGAGCCTGAGGAATAATTAGACAAGTTAGGAGAAGCAAGACAGAGTATAATTACAAAAACCCAGACTATTCATACAAATACAGCTGAGAGGTTGGGAAGAATTAAGACTGAGAAAAAACCATCAGATTTTAAATTAAGAGATGCTGGTATCTTTGGAGAAAGTAATTTCAGTTGAGTGATGAGGATCAATTGCCAGACTGCTTGTACCCCAAAACATGACTGTTAAACTGACTTCATTCTGCCTTATTTGTAACCCATAATTCATCAATTACTAAGTCCTGCTGTTTCGATTCAACGGACATTTGCTAAGGACTTTCTATGCGCAAAGCACTATAACAGGTACATACGTAAATGGAATATGCAAATAACAAAAAAGGAACATATTCTCTCAGAGAGCTCTTTCCTCTCTATTCCTAATATTACTACCCTACTACAGGTATATGTGTGTACTTATTTCTCAACACCACCTACATGAATTTTATAATAATCAACTTAACTCCCTTATTTCCCTCCCACTAATCCAGCCTTAATACTGCTGCCATAATAATTTTCCTTATGCTTAGATTTGGTCATGTCACTCTTCTGCTCAAAAATATCTAGTGGCTCCCTACAGCCTCCTGAGTAAGTTTCAGATTCTTGCCTGGTATTCAAATTCACAATCTCGCTCCAGACTCACTTTCCACTCTTACTTCATACAGACTACTGATTGTCATATATGCTCTAGCCCAAGTGGATTACAAGCATATCCTCTGCTCCTCAGTTCATGGTGTTCCCTTATGTTTGAAACAAATCAGTAAGTATTTATTAAAAGCTACTCTCTTCTACTCTCTTCTTTATGTCTCTTCTAGAGACATGAAAAAAAATTAAAATCAAATATTCAAGTAGCATATATTCTACAGAGGAATATTACACCCATACATACACTTATATAAAGCATATAAAGAAGACATAATAAATCCAGAGTAATTTAGAGAAGAAAGATAAGGAGTTGTGGGGGAGAAGGGGTGCCTATAAATCAGGAAAGAAGGTAGTACTTGAGGTTGGGTGAGTCTTGAAGGCAGTAAGGAATTCTACAAGGTGGAGAAAAGGAAGTTGTGCACTGTAGGTCTGGCAAAGGGCCAGTGAAAAGGCATGGATTACCATGCTTGAAAAACAGAAAGAAGACTAGTTTGTGGGGGTGGAGGGACTGTTTCACCATGGAAAGAGGGTTTTGAAAGTCAAACAGGTATGTTTACAGTTTATCCTAACCAAGAGGTATGAGGTCTTGAACTAAGGTGGTCACATGAGTAGTGAAAAGGGAGCAGACGTGAGGAGGATCTGGCCACTCATTTGGATACATGTGTTAAAGAAGAATGAAGAGCTGCTTAAGTTGCAAAACTGGGCAACTGGAAGGATGGAAGTGCCCTCAAAAGAAATAAGGAAGTTTAGAAAAAGGGCAAGTTTGAGGAGAAAGAAAATAAATTGTTTTGGACATGGTGAGTTTTAAATACCGAGTTTTAAATACCTGTGGGACGTTCATTTCAAAATGTCCAACAGGCAGCTGTGATGCAGGATAGGAACTCCAAAGGGAATGAAGTGAAAAATATAGAGCTGGGAGCTATCTGAATAGAAATGATAATTGAACCCATGGGAGTGAGGAGGTCACCAAGTGAGAAGAGGACCAAGATAGAGCCTTGGGATATACCTACAGCTAGGGAATAAGACATCATGATCAAGCAAAACACACTGAGAAGGAGCTGAGTTGGGGAGATGAAAGAATTAGGAAAGAGTAACAAAAACCAGACTATCCAGGAGGAAAGTAGTGAAAAGCCAAATGCTACTACACAGAGGTCAATGATGAGGACTAAGAAAATCCAATCAGATTTGGCAGCTGAGAGATTACTGGCAGATCCTGCCTGTCCTTTCAAGTCCAAATCAAAAGCCACTTCCTCCATACGGCCTTTCCTAGCTCTACTCCCTACCTATTAGTATGAGCCTTTGTCCATCTGATCTCAACACAGCAAGTACACCTCTGGGATGCATTTAAGTATTCTACATCATCACAATGTGTGTAAGCTCCTCAAGATTGAGATACTCACAACCTTTGTATTTGTATCTCCAGAATCTAGCACACGGCCTGGCATATAGTAGAGCTGTCTAAAGGCTTGTTGACTGATATCCTCTCCTACAACAGACAACTAGATGGCTCAATGGATAACGCACTGGGCCTGGAGTCAGGAAAACCTCAGTTCAAATTCAGCCTCAACCGCGTACTACCTACGTGGCCCAGGGCAAGTCACCACTCCAGTCTCTATGCCAAGAAAACCCCACAAACAATATGGCCCACGGGTTCATAAAGAATCGGACAAAACTGAATGACTCAACAACAACAACTGGAATAGAGTTGTCTAACCTACAGCCTGATGGAACCAGATTAAAATGCAGTTGGCAAATATTTAACTAAATAAAAATAAAATAGAATATAGATAATATAAGTATGTGGCTTTCTAAGTCAATATATAACTGCCGGGATCCTCATGTACAGTTTAATGGTTCTCCATTTCTATTTGAATTTGGTATCAATGGACTAGATTAACATCCATAAGGGCTGGGACCATATCTGAACTAAACTTGATTATATGTATTATACATTATACTTATGTAATATATACATGATACTCATATTTTATTATATTATGCATGCTATATGCACATGCTTAAAGTCTATGAAGGGAACAAAACAGAATATATTCAAAGTAAAGCCATGGTAATTTTTTGTTTAAGGTACCTAAGTGGTGCAGTGGATAAAGTGAAGGCCTGGAGTCAGGAAGACTCATCTACTTAGTTCAAATCTGGCCTCAGACATTTCCTGGGTAACCCTGAACAAGTAATTTAACCCTCTTTATCTCAATTTCCTCAACTACAAAATGAGCTGGAGAAGGAAATAGCAAACCACTCTAGTATCTTTGCCAAGAAAACCCCAAATGAGGTCACAAAGAGTTGGACACAAGTGAACAACATTTTTTGTTTGAAAGGAGGGGAGAGGAGATATCAAATAAGAACTCATGTAGGAGGTGGCACTTGAAGTAATTTCATTCAAAGTAAGAAAGGAAGGAGTGCATTGCAGGCATGGGAGAAACCAGCTTGTGCAAAGGCACAAAAAAAGAAGATGGAATATTACTGTGTTTGAAGGCCAATTTGGCTGGAACACAGATAAAAGAAAGGGAGTAATGTGTCATAAGCCTGGAGAAGCAGGAGCCAGACTGTGAGGGGCTTTAAATAGTTTACTTTTTTCTAGCAGCAATAAGGAGATTACAGCTTTTGGAATAGGAGAATGACACAGTCAGACCTGAGCTTTTTGTATATAACTTAAGTAACTGTATGAATAGAGTAGAGAAAGAAAGACTGGATACAGGGAGACCAGTTAGGAGACTATTTCAATTAGCCCAGAGAAAAACTGGATTATGTTGACAGCTACATGTGTGGAGAAAAGGAGATTTTGTTATGTTGTAGAAGTGGCATCAACAAGGTTAGCACCTGACTGAAAATGGGGGCTAAAAAAGAGTAAGTACACAATGAGTTCTAGGTTTAGAACCTAGGTGATCGACATGATCAGAGTGTCCCTGGAAGAAAGAGGAAAATCAAAAAGAGGAATGAGTTTTGGGGAAAATATAATGAACTTCACATACTTTCTGCTTGGTGGAAAAGCTAAAATGCTACTGATGTTTTTTACCTGATAAAAGTTACATGGTCTCCTAGTTTTACTTCATACTATTTGGCCAAGATGTTATTTGAATTAACTTAACCTTAATCTTTCATAGAAATCATTTCAAAGTGCAGAAAACAATGCTTTAGATCAGAGGTATAAAACATGCAGCCCATTACATATGGCCCACAACACTCCCAAGTATAGTGAACCAGATTAAAATGTAATCGGGGAATAGTTAAAATAAATGTTAAATTTTAATACAATGAAGCACAGATAATACCACACTTTAAAACTAAGTCAGATAAGATCCACAAGGATCCTTACGTACAGATTAGTGCCCCTATTTCTATTTGAGTTTGACATCACTGCCCTAGGCAAGTCAGAACAGAAGGTAAACCATCATCACAGCAAGGGGTGTTACCTTTGTACAGTAAAATCAAACAACAGAAAGACATTACCGGTCTTCCATGCTGACTTTCATAGTACAGAAGACTTTTCTGGAGAGAAGTTTTTTCTTCAGCCAAATGATCTTTTGTCATTTTCTATGAGAAAGAAACAATACTGTCATTCATTCCTTTCTAAAGTTGAAAGGAGTCTATCTCTAGCACATAAGCAACACAGTCCAGGTTTACAAGAATAGATGCTATACTTAAAAATACTTAGGAAACTGAAATTGAAAGTTTACTTGAATCTTATTCTTTCAGTAAATATTTTATGACTAACCTGGATCTCTTCTGCTCCTTTTCTTTAAAAAAGACCTCAAAAGGCCTAAGCTATACATGATCTATCTAAACTATATACACTCAGGGGTTGGTAACTTTTTTTGTCATGGATCCCTTTGGTAATATAGTGTGATGAAGCCTATGGACCCCTTCTCAAAATAACTTTTTTTTTGGTGGGTGCAAAGCAGGGCAATTGGGGTTAAGTGACTTGCCCAAGGTCACACAGCTACTAAGTATGTCAAGTGTCTGAGGTCACATTTGAAATCAGGTCCTCATGACTCCAAGGCCAGTGCTGTACTCACTGCGCCACCTAGCTGCCCCATAACATTTTTTAAATGTATAGAGTAAAATACATAAAATTACAAAAGAAATCTATTATGCTGAAATGGTTATTGAAATATTTTTAAAACACTCAGAGACCACAGATTAATAATTATCCTTTCCTTATCTAAAGGGCAAAAAATGAAGAATAGTTGTTACAACCACCTTTGATAAAACTACTGTAAATAAAAGATTGCTTCAGCCAACAACTTTTCACAATGTCATTATTAATGTATTTTAACTAAACTCCACTATAAACAACCATTTACAGTCAGTAGCCCACTCACTTATTACATTATTCCTCTGAAATTGTCCCTCATAATATTATACAAAAATGTTTTCATAGGACCAATTAACAGTAACAGGCAGAACATTTTTATATTATCTCAGGTTATATTAGTTGGCCCTTATAAAAATTACATGCCAAATGTGGTACTTTTAAGTCTATTTGAATCTCTTGCTATCTTCAAGATTTATATCTATACACACACATTAACATGTCTTCTATGTCACTATAATTTATATATATAAAAATATTTTCTTATATATGCATCTGCATATTGTATGACTAGTACATATACATGTATGCACATATATGCATACATGTATGCACATATACATATGCATGTAGATGATACAGGTAAAATTACAGGTAAAGGTATAGGTATAGATAGATCTAGATTTCCAATCCTGACTGCCAGTAACTACGTGAGATCTTCCTCAAGTCATCTCTCCAGTTTCTTGGTCTGGGAAGAGAGGGAGGGAAATTAAAGGTTCTCAAAGTTTCTTTCTAGTTCTAAAGCTGGATTGTAAATGTGATTCTATGACTTAGAAGCAACCAGTAAAGGGACTAAAAACAAGCTAAGGTTCAAAACATGAATAATTAACAGTGAACTTGTCAGCAAAGCTAAATTTTTAGTACTTTGTGCCTTTGGGAGGTTTTATTGGGGGAAGGAGAGGAGAGGAAGAGGGCAAGGTATGGCATCCCCTCTTAAGCAAATGTGAAGGGAAGAGATCAAGATCACTTAGATTAAAAAATCTTAGAAAAGGAAATCTACACAAACTAAAAAGGTTCTAGGAAATCTAAAACAACAGAGAACAAGTAGCTTAGAACTGGAAAGGACCAATCCCTTTATTTTACAGAAAAACAAGTTTCAGAAAAGTAAAGTACTTTGCCACGGTCAAAAGCAGGAATTGGACCCAGAGTTTGTGGCTTCAAATTCGGTGCCTATTTCATTAGCCCAGGCATTCTCAGTCAAATTCATCTTTATGAAGTTAGTACTATGCAGCGGACACAATATTACAGGTTAGGAGGCCTGTACCTTAACCCCATTTCTACCTAACTAGTGCTTCAGGCATTTAAGTCACTTCCCCTTCTCTAGAGCCTCAATTTCCTCTCCTGGATGCAGAGGACAAATGGACATTCCAGTTCTACCATTCTATGACACAGGAAAACAAGAGAATTGGTTCCAATGGAATGACACTAAACAGAATTAGGTGAGGTTAGTTTAGGAAGGCTTCCTCAGACAAGGAAAATATTCTTGTTTTGGGAAAGGAGAATACGAAAGACAGGGGGGGGGGAAGGGCAGAAAAGGTCAGGGTTTGCATTTTGAAGAAGAGGGACAGTGAGGATAAAAATAATGGAGAGTATAGAAAGCTGAAAGGAATAAAGTTGTATGTATGTTTGGTTGGACAAAGTATAAATAGGAGAGAAGGAGGGAAAAACTGAAAGACCAACCTTGATTGAAGAGTGTGGGGCAATAGAAAGAACACTAAATACAGTCAGAAGACCTAGATTCAAATCGCAACCCAAGTACTTGGAGCAAATCACTTAATCCCTCTAAGACTCAGTTTTGTCATGTGGAAAGAGATAGTATCAGCCTAGATGACTTTTAAGGTCCCTTCCTAGTCTAAATCCATGTCCTGTGAATAACACTACCACTCAAGACTGACTTTTATTAAGGATTCCACATGTCATTTTGAGTTAAAAGTCACATTTTAGCTTGAATATAAGACATGAAATCATGATTACTTTAATGTCTTCTGGAAGGCTTCTTTCCACACGCTTCTCTTTCAGTCTTTTCAGAATAAGTTCAAGTGTTGCCTCCTTGGTTGGCTTTTTCTCCTTCTGTATGACCCTGGATTCATCTTCATTTTCTTCAACCTCATGGTCTAGAGAAGAACCAAAGCTTTTTGGAAGAGTGTTACTTCGTGGACGTGTTTGAGGTACAAATTCCCCATCAGAGCTTTTGTGCTTTGCATCTACAATTCAGAATTCAACAGGACAAACAATGATTGTTTTTATGTCAAAATGAGTCAAAGAGAACTGATGTGCCACAAGAACACTAACATATGAGCACATGATCTCAATCATCTCAAAATGTTTATATTACACCAACAATAAATAATAACCAGGCTAGCCAGTTTAATTAGTGAACTGCCAATAACATCCAGACAATGGATTTGCAATTGAGGGTTTGACATTAACTATATGTGATCAAATCCCAGAGTTTTGAGAACTGGTTTCAGAAAACTAAATAAAAAGGTTCTTTAAAAAAAATGAATCTTTCAGGGATTATTCCAGTAAACATATCACATTATACTTAGCACTATTTTCAGGGCAGTTATCAAATAATCAAAAACTCATATTTCTCCACCTCTCTCCTAACTCCCTGTCCAGAAATGCCTATTCACATTCTAATGGAGGTAACAACATGGAAATGACTATGTAAATATGAAATTTACGCAGTGTAAATGAAAGGTAATCTTAGAGGGAAAGAGATAGCAGTGGGAGGGGAAGGAAAAATTCCTACAGAAGGCTATAATGTGATCAGTTGTAAAGGAAGCCAAAGGAAGCTAGGATTTGGTGATCGCTACAGAGAAGAATTAAGTAGTCTGCAAAATCAAACTGATAGGTCAGCTTTTCATTTGGCATTTTCTATGAAAGTCAATCTAATCTACCAAAATTACATTCTCTGAAATTCAGACCAAATGTATATCAAAATTGCTTTGTAAATCCTGAAAGTGAACAAAAGTGAACTTAAAATAAAGCTTTTGTGTAAGCATTTTTATTGCATCACATCACTGAAGAAAACAGGAAAGATATTAAATTTTCATATGTACTCCAGCAAGAAGAAAGCTGTCCATAAATCATCAAATTCTTAAGGTGCTATGTGCTATTTGACAAGTTCTAAATACTTGAAGCTTAGGGGAAACTGTAATTGTCCTGTTATTACCAAAGTCTTCTCAAATAGCGTTCTTATACTTCTGCAATGGGAATTGGAAAAAGAACAAGTTTTCTTTTTCATGACCATTACCAAGATGAAAAACGAGCAAATCCTTAGATGATGTTATGTAACACAAATGTTTATATCTGAGTTTAAAAGAAATTTTAAAAGAAAGAAAGAGCATATTATATACCTTTAATTTGCTTCCTTAGTTTAGTAAGCTCTGTCATCCACTTTAAAACTTTGGGATTGGCTGCAATATCACTGTAGGAGGGCTGTAAATAAAAGGAGAAACTTTCAAATGCATGCTTTGAAAAGAATAACTTAGACTTTTATATGTATACTTTTTACCACAAACAAACTGTCAATAAACACCTGCCTCAAAAATGCAAGCCTTGGTTCAATTCAATTATTTATTGTATGAGAGGCAGCAGTGGAATACTTACTAAAGAGCTGACCTGAGAGCCAGGAGGATCTGGGTTCGAATCCCAATTCTGATATTTAATGGGTGACCATGAGAAAGTAGCTTAACCCAGTGCTCAAGGCCAGTGGTATCAAACACAAATACAATGGCTGGCCACTAAACCATGCATAAGCATTCCTGCCTCCCGTTACATTTCCCAATAACATCTACTAAGTTCAGGTCTAATGAGACAAGCAGACCATGTTTTTTAAACCTCTGTTCTAGGCAACTCTTTAAGAACAGAGAAGTTACAGAGAACATGACAACCTGAATTGATAGGAGAAAGCTTCCTCATCAAGAAGAAGCTCCTTATGACAATGAAATCATAGGTCCAGTCCTATTTCTATTTATCGTCTAATAAATAGTGGCTTGTGTCCTACGCACTATCGGCACTAGGGAAGATAAAAAAAATTTAGGTATTTATTTGTTATTTCTATTTTCTTAGAGTTTACAATCATGTAGGGAGATAAATAACATTTATTCTATCTGTATATTTGGCATACAATAATAAAGCAGTATGATGCAACATTAAGGAGCAAGAGAGCTTAGAAAAAGGTTATCATCCAATAGGCAAATCAGGGAAGACTTGAGAAGGAAATCAGTGTTTGAGTTAAACTTTCAAAACTGGGCAGGTAGAAAATTCAGTAAGTCAAGAAAATGGGGAAAGGAGATATTCCAAGAATAAGGAAAAACACGAACTGGGAAAGAGGCAAAATTGAGCTGAGCTTATGTGAAGGAAAAAGAGCAATCAAGTTTGGCTGTAGCACAGATTACTTAGATGTAAGCTAAAAAATAGATACCAGGTTTCTTGTCATTAAAGGTTTTCCTCAAAGGAATCTGCTTTGCGGCAGAGGCAATAGGGAAGCCACTGAAGATTTGTCAGCATAGGGTTAAATGTGAGAAGAGGGGTAATGCAAACAAATCTACATGTAAAAAAATTAGTTTGGCAGCAGTCTCAAGGACATTATAGCAAAGAGAGAAAACACATCTCTGATGAGGCGACTGCAACACAGTCCAGATGAACGATGATGATGATGATGATGATGATGATGATGATGATGATGATGATCATCTACCCAGAGGAGCAGTGAGAATAGAAAGAGACTGAGACGTAGTTTAGCTAGAGCTAGTTATTTTAGTTGCTGAAATAGCAATGAACTGAGTCCTAATCTAAGTTCCGCCACTAAATGACTGTATTACCTTAGGCAAATCACTTCATTTCCCTGAGCCTCAGAGGTTGCTCCATCTAATGGATAATAAAAGCTGACATTTTATACAGAGCTTTAAGGTTTGCAGAGCACTTTACATGAATGGTTTGACTTTCAAAAACATTCTGTAGGACAGACAGATGCCATGATCCTATTCTACAGATTAGGAAAATAAGACACAGAGAGGCTGGTGGTCACCCAGCTAGTGTTTGATTAGTTAGAAACCTTCATAAATCCAGTGCTCTCCTCAATATGGAAGCAACCAAGCCCAACCCCAATCTAAGTGGTTTATGACATCAAAAGCTTTAGTTCTAGCATTCTATCGTTCTATTTGTATATTTGGCAAAAGCTACTGACTTACCTTACTGTTTTTCTCTTTTTCAAATTGCTCTTCAAATTGTCTGATTTTCTTCTGTAGTTTCTTGACCAACTGATATGGTGTTTTATCTTCCCTCTTGTCATCTTTTGAACTAAAGGATGCTCTTCGAGTCCTGATTTTAAAAGAGATACCTAATGTATACATTTACAAAAACTAAAGAAACACCACTTAGCTTTATCAGCAAAGATCGAATGAACTAATCTAGATTTTGAGGAATGCAGAAAGCATTTTTAAGATGTTCCTTCCCAAAAAAATAAAAAAATGATGCTCCTACCCAAAGATACCAAGACCACAAAGTTGGTCTACAATGTCAATCAGTTTTGCTAAAACCAAAGAGAATAAGAAGCTCATGTGCTATAGATTGTAAAATTGGCTGATACAATTTGTGTTTCTGTTTGAAATTGTTTAAAACTGGTTTAAATTTGTTCTTCCAAACTGTTCTGACCAAATAAGGGATACTGATCCCTAAGAACATTTCAGAGGGGAAAAAAATCTACCAGAGAAAGTCAACTTGGGAGGCCGGAAGGAAGTGGGGTTAAGGTACTAAAGTTAAGCAACTAAGAAGAGTGAAGAACAATAGACACAACCTAGAGAGGCTCTTTGCTCTTTAATAACATCACACTCATATCCAGTCTCGTCACTTAATCCTTCTGAACAGTGGCAGCTGGTCAGCAGAACCTGAAGAACCCATGGGAGTGACTTCAAGGGAATTTAAAAAAAAAAATGATTCTTTCAATTAAACAAAACATCCACCCAGTAGAAATTTCCTTTCACAGCTAGTAATTCTAGCACATTACAAAAGGTAGATGGTAGATGCATACCTGGCAAAAGAAAGTGCTTTAGATGAAGAATCCAAAGTTTCTGGATCATGCAGGAATCGCTGGCTTTGTCCAAAATCTAAACTACGATGTGACAATACTGGTGGACAATCTTCTTCAAGAGGATGATGAGTCATTCTCCCAGCTTGTGGGGAAAGTTGAGCTTCTCCAGATTCAGAATCCTCCTGCCAAGACTTAAAAGCAGGAAATGGCTCTGCAAAACAGAACACACAGAAATGGTACCATGGGTTTCTTATTTCCAAAAAGGATAAAGTTTTTAGCATAAAAAGCAGTTATGTGTGTGTGTGTGTGTGTGTGTGTGTGTGTATAGGTTCAGTGTGAATATATGTAATTTATAACCAAATGTAAAGGTTACTTTAAACAATGTCCCCATTCAATCATATTGTATACTATTTCATATAATAATCTTTAAAATATTAATGCTTTTGAATGTTAAGGTCTCCACGAAGCTATTATTACAGCTTTAAAACATTAGAGAATAATTATGTAATAGTTCCCACATGAACTTGATTTTTACATAAGGGACTTCCTTACGTGAATATTTTTAAAAATAAAATTAAAGAGACAAGAAGAGACACTGTCAAGTTGTTTGAATATTCAAGGTTAGTTGGATACACTTCTTTTAACTTTCCTCTTTAAAAAGAAATAAAAATGGCATTGTTCAGGAAAAAATACCTTATATTTACATGCAGGAAGAAAAGAGCCAAATCTTGTTAAATGAATCAACTGGCTCCTGGTTGTCAATTAAAACTGTGAGAAGATGCCAGAGCTCTTTAAGGATCAAGAGGCTCTATGTTATGCTAGAGAACTCATTTATCAACAGGAGCCCTTACAGGGGTCTGCTAGAGTTCGGAAAGCTCAAAAAAAGACTGATTTATAACCAGTAAACAGTTAATTTACCTGATGATAGTGAGACACTAAATTTAAAGTCTATCTTTTATGGAATTCAAATGTATAACATATTCCAATAATTAAGCACCAAAAATATTAAGTCAAAGTCTGTGGTAATAATCTTCTTATGCTTATTTTAGAGCAGTATACAGTATACTGAACTGACAATGTGTTAACATACTTTAACAAAACAATTGCATAACAAGCCAATAAAACGAAGCACACAGACAAGCACTCCACAAACGCTCCAAATACAAAATCAACTTCACACACCATTTGAAACAAATAAGTTTGGCATTTAAACATGAAGGGCATTTTCTTTTCCTCCAATAAGACAGCAACAGTTTAACATGGGAATTACTGAGATCAGTTTTTTAAAAATGTTTTTTAATTGTCTTTAATTCTCAGAGATTACTTGACAGTGTCAAAATTCACATATGCTTTTCCCCTTGTCATGATAGCTAATTATCGCCTAGTGGATTATTTTTACATTTGTCTCTAGGTACTTTAGAACAGTTAATATTTTTTCAGAATAAGAATACACTTGAGTTTCATTCTGCCACCAAGATAAATCTGATAACTGACTTGAATTCAAAGCGTGCAATACAACAAAACCCAGCAATAAAGTGATTTTTTGTTTTAAAACAACCCTTGTACCTGCTTCCCAGTGAATGAGAAATCAGTAGCAAGTTTTTAGAGGGTCTCTCCTGTTTGGGGAAAGAAAGGGGAAATAACAAAAGCCATTTTCTCTGGGTAACATTTTTACCCATAAAGACATTTTCAGGAAATGGGGGCAGCAGGAGAAGGGCTAATTGTAACGCAAACAAATCATTAACCATAAAAAGGCAGAAAACTAAACTATGGTGAACCATACTTACCCTCCCCATCTCTCTGCAGATGCATTGTTTTGAAATCAATGAGGGGGAAAGTGATAGGGCATGACGCTAATAAAATGGAAAAAAAATGGCAAAAATACTAAAGTGAACACACAGCACAGTCAGAACAAACCATACACATAACTAACACAAAGCCGAAAGATACAAAAAAACATTTTCCTGGGCCAAGTTATTCATTTTATTCTTCAAAAAAAGTTTACCTAACAAAATTAGTACTGACCCAAACTTTGAAAACAAACATACATTTCCATTTAAGCAAGGCAAAAAAAAAAATAGTGGTTTTATTTTTATTTAAGCATAACATTGGAGGAAATGGAAGAAACTGGATACTTTTTTTAAAAGGCTTACCTACCATTATATTGAGAATTGCACAATAACATTAGCATGGATTTGCTCCTGTTATATTTCATTCCAGACTTAGATTATGAGTTCCTTTAAGAAGAGGGCATTCTTTTGTTCAAGATCCAAGACCTCCTTTGTTTTTTAACAGCTACAAGGGACTATTCTGGGATTAGCCATATACTGAAAATCTCTCCTAAATTCCATTCTACCGATAATGCATTCAGCTCTACAAAAAACAGAAGTCTTGTATTTATGTGAGGGAGAAACAGGTGAAAACTCATTAGGAATCACCCACTTCTTTGCTAACTAGGTATATGACCTAAGAGACTCCTATTATCTCAGGTCTCTGGATATCCTAAATAACAGTGATCTCGTCAAAGAAAGATGCTACTAATTCAACTGCTAGGGAGAGAGTGAGTGGCAAAGCTACATTTAGAAGCCAACAGTATGCCAAATTGCATGTCTACTTTGAACTGGTCAGAATATGCTATGTCAGATGTAAACAGCTATGTCTCTGGATTACAATCTGAAATCACTAGGGAGCAATTTTTTATAGGTCCCATGTTCCTCCATGAAAGATCACTATTTATCCTGAAACCTATTAACCCCACCTTGCAGTATGATAAGCCTATAAGTACTCTTTCATTCTTACCCTAAAATGAACAATATAACCCAGGTGGTAGTATCAGAAGCAATCTCCCCACCCCTAGGGCAATTTCAAATAGGAATAAAATTAATAAAGAGAATTTGTATTCAAGTGCTCTATGGGACACTCCTGTCACTAATTTCAAAACATGTGTAGGTCTGGATGAGAAAAGAAAGGAGAGGGACTTATTCAGATTCCCTTTAGGGTAGGCCATAAGCTTCTGCATAAAGGACTTACAGTATTCTCCTAGCAATAAAGAACAATCACTATTCCATGCTAATTAGCTATCTTGAAACCAATGATTCCCAAGATGCTACTTTAGTCACTCGCATTTTCTTACAAGATAGAGATATGCACTACTCTGGCTTTATTTTCATCTCACAGAAGCCAATTGCTCATTTAAAGAAGATTCCATCTATATACACAAATAAGAGTCCTCTCCTATTAAAACTGATCCTCTTCTGGATCTTCTGGATCACCTGTTTAATTCAAAGGGTCTGGGGGATCACTTAGAGGTAAATATGTTTGAGATGCAATATTCTACTAATGTCAGTAAGTCTGTAAGATCATGAACTTGAACTCTAAATGTCTTTATTTAGCAGAGTAGTTATTTTACAAGAGGAAAACAAATTGGCTCAAATTGAATCTAGGTAAGAGAAGAATGATATACTACTGAACAAGTCAAATATCTAAACTAAATAAGAAAGGCAGCTAAAAGAGATTAACACAAGAAAGCCTTAAAGATTAAGGTTAGATGTAAAAATAAAAACATAGATGGGTTAAGAATTTTCATTAAAACTACATCTATAATCCATAATGTTAACACTAATTCTTCAGACTATTCTCCTAGTCAATGTCATCAGAGAGGTATAGAAAGGTTTAGTTGTTTCCTTAGGATGATACACTAAAACCTAATTTAAGAATGGAACAAAGTAAATTAGGTTATTTCTGAGTGAAGAGGCATGCAACAACGGGTTGTTTCTATATTCATAAATGCTATAACTTTACTTTTAAATTTATATTTAGCATAGGCCTCTTTTCTTTTTTATGCAAATCCATGCCTTCACAAATGGGGTCGCTGTTATTGTGTTCCCCTTAGAACTGTCCCTAAAAACCAGGTATATGGGAATTTTCCTAGGACCCAGCCTAAACACAGATTGTAAATGTAAAATCCTATCATCAAAAAGATCATCTTCCTCACTCTTTCTCATCCAGCTGAGTGGGTAGGCCCTTTCCTACTCAAAAGTTTCCCAAGAACTTCACACTCAAACATTATATTACAACAAAAATATAAACCTACCTGGCAACCCCACCTGAGGGAAAAATAATAAAAATAATCTAGGACTTGGGGAAGGGTAGTTGGCTCCTTGTTTTTTGTTAATTCAATTACAATATTTATGTCAATTCAATTACAATGTTAACTTAAGGGGGAAAATGGATAAATTACCTTCCCATTTATCACCATCAGAAACACTCTTCAGCTCTAAATGGGGGATATGCAAACACGCTGCTTCTCCATGAATACCACCACCACTTTCACCTCCTGGCACTTCTGATTCAGTGTTGGCATTCAAATCACATATCTTGCTACTAGAATCCTATAGTTAAAACAAGGACTACATTTAACAACAAAGCTATCCAGTTTTAAGTAAAAAGAACATGTCTATACTGTTCATTACAGCACATTTATGCATATATGGTCAACTAACTTGTCCACATTTTCACTAACTCATCATCAAAGTTTTCAGTTTTACATGCCCTCTTGGTGGATAATTAAATACAAGGGCTTTCCTTAAGACTCCAGAAAAAGTTTGTCTAATCCAGATTCTACCAAAGTACCAACCCAAAACAGCCACATCATTAGAACATACTTGTCAGCTACAAAATTTAAAACCCCCATTCAACTTCAATCAACAACAATGGCTGTATGAACACAAAATGTCAAGCATTCTGGGGAATTGGGGGTGGCAGTGGTGAGTGGTAAAGGGGACAAGAAAGCTAAAGAAATAACATATGCCTTTTGAAATCACATAATAAAAAGAAATTCTTACCAGAGTCAACTGTGAATATTTGCCACTGTCATCAAATGGCACACACTCATTTCTAAAAACACAAAACAGACTAATTACTCTTTTTAAGAAAAGACTATATAATCAATTAGACATTTCTTAATTGAATTCCTTTCTTCCCCAATACAATAAGCATTTAGAATGTGAGAAAAGAAACTGGCACCTGGAGGTATGTACATTCTTTGGAGCCCTACATCTGGAGAACATCAGACTACCCAAAAAGATCCACAGAATCTCTTCAGACCTACAGACATTGAGTAACTACCCCCTCCCATCCCTCCAAAAAAACAAAACACAATTCCCCCCCCAAATAAGCTAGTTTTGAAATGGAAAATCCATAACAAATGGAAACCAAGGTACAATGGAAAGATATTTTCTGTACAAATGTCACTTGTTTCAAGTACGTTTGAGGGATTTTTTCTTTCTTTCTGAGAACACTTACTGGTTGGGTATAATTGGCAGTTTAAAAAAGTGAGAGTGTGGGTGAATATATTTTGTAAAAATGTACACCTCATGGGGGAAAAGGAGCTCTAGCTATAAATGAATTTTAAAAATCATAGTTCTTCTAAGACATTCTTCTTCCCTCAAAATGCAGAGTGAAGGCAATTTTTTTTTCCAATTAAAGTCATATTACCTTAAATTTTCACTAAAAGATTTCTTCCTTCTTACAAGGGCAGTGTTGTAAGAAATTGTGTTAAAAGGTTTAATATTTGGTTTCTACACATTTCCTCAATCAAAAGTATAGGCAGTGTTCAAATTCCAAACATAAACATAAGGACTGTGGAAAACTGTGACCATTTATTTATATGTCAATATACATTTATGTTGCTTCCACCTGGCTATTCCTTTACCCACAGTGGATTCATGATGACAACTAGGATTAAGAAACCAAAATCTGTAACCCATTTTCTCATTTTAGCTCTTGCTGGGTGTGTGTGAACTGAACTGAGTAAGGCTATATTTTTATAGGCCCTAGGGGCCCCACTTTATGTATTATTGTATGCTAAATAGTATCAGAGGTGACCTTGGCACCTAATTTTTAGCAGCTTAGGTATTAAACATGCAAATCTTAATCCACCTAACCAACGTGCTCTTTGGTTCTAGAAACAAGTTTGCTAACCTACACACAAGTTGAAGAGGGAAGAAGTTTTCCAAAAAGATTGAGTCCTCACTAAATGGATCCTTATTGCTCTACCAGATCCAGATGTCATCATTCTGGGGATGCCTGTTAATGATGTTAATCTTACATCTTCAGCCCATAGCTTCAACACTCCCTGGGCTGGAATGGGGTTCATTCCTGCCTCCTGAAAGGAAGCAAAAGGAACTACTGTGAGCAGGGAGTCTGTGGACCTTAAAAGTTTGGGGATCCTCCAGAGACATGACTCCAAAGAACGAACTTACTCTCAGAGAACAGGTTCCCTACTCACAATTATGGATTGCACTGAGGAAGTGAGAGAGTGGCATTAAAACAACTTTGTCTGTGGCAACGGGTTATTATCAATTTGACAAGGAAGCTCTGTATTTCCCAAATTTCACAAAATTGACTATCATTTCATTTGCAATATACTCTTTCAAATAAACAGGTAAGCGAAAGCACTAAATAAATCCATGATTTCCTTAAAAAAAAGTCTTTTTTTTTTCAAAGCAATATAGTAAAACAAAGCATGTAGCAAGAAACTGTCAGGTGACCTTAAATGTGTAACAAACACAAGTTCTGCTTGGTATATTTAAAAGCACTTTGGGACTCCTGCATTCCCCAAAAGATACAAAATTCTACATAGTCATTAATTAGAATACTCATTTAGTCAAATAATTCCCTCCTTTGTATGCCACCCAGGGAGATATATGGGTAACACCTGTTTAAAGTATTAGATGGAGCAGCTAGATGGCATAGCGAAAAGAGCACTGACCCTGCCGTCAGGAGGACCTGAGTTCAAATCTGACCCCAGACACTTGCCACTTAACTAGCTGTGTGATCTTGGGGAAGTCACTAAAACCCAATTGCCTTGTCTCCCCCCTCAAAAAAAAAATTATTAGATCGCACCAAGAGTGAGTTCAAAAGGGAATGGAAGTACCCTATACATATCTGTGGAAACAGATGTTATCCCAATCTATTAGTTATCCAAACTTCAGATGCCAAGAATTAACTAATTGAGAAAATCATTCCAGGTGCTAATAAGCAGCAAAGCACATTGTGAAGTTTTGACTTGCTCCAAGAATAACCCAAAAGTTTTAGATGTTCCTAATAATGAGAGCACAAGTGCTGATGTTTTCCTGAATACTTTCCAAGGACTGAACCACTCTACCATGGTAGAAATATATATTTGCAAACAGTCTTTGCAACTAGAATTAACAAGATACTTGATTCTTATATGTCCTAACAATCTATGAATATAAACACATTAATTGAAATTCCAAACCAAAAACTGAAGAGTCAGAATTCCCCAAATAAATCAAGGAAAAGTAATAAGATAATATGTACCTCTGAACATCTTCATCTTCATCATCACTATGTTCAATACATGGCTCTAACAGTATACCTAAAGACTGATAACAAAAACAGAATCATTACTATGTTTAATTAGTGGAGCTAACAAGTTAATTAATGCAGAAACAAATACACTTTAGAGAAAGAATTTTAAAGTATCAAGTACTTGTTGTAGGGTAAATGGACAATCAAATATCCAACTCCTTTACTCTTTTATCATATCACCTAACTAGTGAATAGGACACTGATATCATTTAATACAGAGAAGAATATCAGTATCAGTTTCCCATTAAAAACAGAATGTCATGGGCAGCTAGGTGCGCGGCGTAGTGAATAGAGCACTGGCCCTGGAGTCAGGAGGACCTGAGTTCAAATTTGGCCCCAGACACTTAATACTTACTAGCTGTGTGACCTTGGGGAAGTCACTTAATCCCAATTGCCCTGCCTTCCCCCCTCCAAAAAGCAAAAAAACAAAAAACAAAAAAAAAACCAAAAAACGATGTTATCAAAGCAAAGTCAGGGAGGGAGTCTAGCCATTGGCCCTTCCTACATATGACAAAAAGTCAGTCCCACTGAAGGCATTCCTATTCTTCCACAATCACAGTGCCTACCTCCAAAAAGGAAGTCTACCTGTATTATTTCTCTTTGTTTTTTTCTCCCTAGCCGTTAGCACATGTGCAGATGGGATCCTAGAAGAGTACCAGTAACAGTTCCTAGAGATTTTAAAGTATAACTTCATAGGTTCTTTTATGTCAATTTTCAATATCCTCATCTGTCAAGAAGGTTGAACTAAATTTCCTTCCAATTCTATCATTCATGGAGAGACCACCAGCTAAGATTGGAAATTACAAATATAAACTGACTACATTTCTCTTTGACTTAAATCGTGTAATATTTCACTGTGCTTTCTCAGTGGCTGTACCCTTGCTCCTTGGTTGTAATGATCATGAATCCAAACAATGTAAGACTCTAGATCAGTGGTTCTCAACCTCTGGGTCGCGACCCCTTTGGGAGGGTCAAACAACCCTTTCACAGGGGTCTCCTAAGACCATCGAAAAACATATATTTCCAATAGTTTTAGGAACCAAGACACCGCTCCTTCTTATCTGTCGTCTCCAGGAGGGTCCACCCACATGCAGATATGCCCACATACGAGTATTAAAGGATCGCGGCATCAGGAAGGTTGAGAACCACTGCTCTAAATACAGATGTTTATATATCTGTACAAGATACACTATTTGCATATTAATGTTATTTTTGGAAAATGTTGGCATCTCCTTATAATTGTGTGGCTTTATTCTCCTCTGTTCTTAAATCTACTTGGGTATTTAATGACCTAATGGCCTACATTCAATTTTTTGAGCTATAATGATCCAACTTTTGGATACTGCTATATGCTTGTAGTCGGGGGAAGGGAAAAGAACAGAGAGGGATATTATAGGTTTACTTCTCTCTCTGTCCCATACTCATAGAACCACTGAGTCATAAAGGCCTTCCAAAAGTCATCTAGTTTAACCCCTACTTTCCCAGAATCTTCTAACAATAATATCCCAGTAAATAGTTACCAAAGCTTTGAGAGGAACTCAATACCTTTTGAGGCACATTTCACCTTGGCATAACCCTGTTAAGAATTCTTCCTTACACTGAGCCCAAGTCTGACTCCAATTTCTACCCACTGCTCCCAGTTCTGCCTTCTAGGGCCAAGAAGAACAATGCAAACCTCTCTTCAAAAACAAACAGCCTTTCAAATACTTTAAGACAGCTCAAATCCTCATCCCTCTCCACAGCCCCTCAAGTCTTCTCTCCTTTAGGCTAAACATCCCTGATTACTTCAACCAGTCTTCATATAACAAGATCTCAAAGCCCATCCTAGACCCGAACACCTTCAAACCTACCTATATTCTTCCCAAAATGAGGTATCAAGACCTAGCACAATGTTTAATATAAAATAAAGGTGCATTAAGTGTTTGCCGGAATATACTGTTTATGAGCATTAGACTTAATATCCTTGACCATATAATGTACAGAGAGAATTTGTTAAATTCTTTATCAAATTTGTCAAATCATTTTTAAATAATAATAAGAATCCTAGAAAACATTAGTATAGTCCTCTCATTTTACAAATAAAACAAATGATGCCAAGAGAAGGGAAGTGACTTGCCCAGGGTCATACTACCATCTTGGGTATATATAAATGATCACATATCCCAAATTAATAAGATAGAGGATGAATGGGATCATTTATAATCTGGTCCAACCTATTTTTACAGACTGATTACACATTCTCATCCATTTATGTTCCAGCTAAACCAACCTACTTGTTTTGCCCTGTACACAATGATCCAACTCCCTCCTACCACTATACCTTTGCAGAGATTGCCACCTATTATCAGGAATACTCTCCCTGCTCTCCTCCATTTCTTGAACCATCAATCAGGGAATGGTCAAACAAGTTGTTGTATATGACTGTGATGGAATACTACTGTGCTCTAAGAAATGATGAGCTTGGTTGTTTTTCTTTTTTTCATAAAAACATGGAATTGCATGTAATAATGAAGAGTAAAGAGAGCAAGACCAAGAAAATATTGTATACAGTAACAGCGATATTGTTCAAAGAGTAAATGACTAAGCTATTCTGAGTTATATGAATATTCAAATCAACTTCCAAGGAGCTATGAAGGAAGATGCAATCCTTCTCAAGAGAAAGAACTGATGAACAGAAGTACACATAGTATGATTTTACTATGTTTATCAATGTGTCAAACAGTAACCTTCTCTAGTGCAGGGCACAGAGGGAGAGAGGGAGACAGTTTGGAATTTCACAAAACATAACAAAAAATTAATTAAATTTTAAAGTAAAGATTAAAGGGAGGGGAGGCGAGGTGGTGAAGTGAATAGAACACCTGCCCTGGAGTCAGGAGGACCGGAGTTCAAATTTGACCTCAGACACTTGACACTAGCTGTGTGACCTTGGGTAAATCACTTAACCCAAACTGCAACTGCCTTGTCTCCCACCCAAAGAAAAAAAAAAGTTTAAAGGGAAAAGTGGGGAAATGAAAATTTGGTACAATGGTGGACATCAACATGGGACTAATTACCAATAAGTTTATCAATAACCCCAGGTACTATTGTTATGGGCTTTGAAAATTAAGCAACAGCAATATACTCTTTGAAGACTAAACACTGTTCTTACAGCCAAGTTGTCCAGGAAGATCTATCTTATTACTTGATATAATTACCAAAGTCACCTCAGTAACATAAAAATACACACGTGTGTACATGTGTATATAGGTACAATATGCATATACATACATACACATATTTGCATACATACACACATATTTAAAATCTACAAAATAATATGCACTTACACATGTACTTCAAGGAGAAAACACTCTTTATGTATGATTCAAAAAGGTCTGAAGAAAAACAAAGGGCTATTCAGACCACCAGTATTAGAGGTAACATAAGAACAGTTTTGATTTCCTTCTATTCCAAACTATTTTCAGACCACTGCAGTTCAAAACTGTTATTTACAATATAATTTTAACCTTGATTCCTATAAGTAAAAGTAAAAACTCAGCATTTAAACTAAAAAATGTAAATGAAAATAACAGCTATAAAAAAATTCAGAACTCTTTTAACTACCTTCATCAAGAATAGATAAAATATATGCTAACCTATCTGGATAATTTGTCATTCCGAAATATGCTAGTGTTTTTACATATAAATTAATTCATTTCAAAAAGTTGGCTTCATTCAAGTTCAATCTTCTATCTCTCAGGTAGATATCTCAACGTATTCATGGAACCTATCATTCCATCCCATTAAGTGTAAGATAGTGGAGGATAGAAGGGCCTGGCATATTATGGTCTGTGGGGTCAGAAACAATCAGATACTACTAAACAACTGAACAATAACAACAAAGCATGTACTGAGAATTCCCAACAAAAATTTCTCCAATGAAATTTCAATTAAAGGAAAAAGAAACATCACAATAATAATTTTTAGCACTTGAAAAACTCAAAAATAATTCCTCTGTTAAGAACCATATAAACAAGAGTTCTCATTTTTCAAAAACCCAAAATGAGTTACAACCTCTGAGTCTCCATTTCCCTCAACAATAAAATGGGCAAGATGATGTTCAGCTGTACAGTTACCTTCAAATAAAGCACAACTTTTTGAAAAGCTGGACATTCAATATAATTATATAAGTCTGAGAAGCAATATAGTATAATGGAACTGATCTCACAGAGGAGGAGGAGAAGGATGGAGCAAATTCTTCTAACAGACTGGGAGACTATCAATTACAGTTATTTTAAGGGTCAAGATGTAATTCTTCAGTATGCTGTAGTCAGCCTTCTTAGTTGTTTATCTGGACATCTTTTTATAGAAATGGAAGGAAAGGATATCACTGGTATCAAATGAAATTACACAGATCACATGGCTGGGACTACCCCTCTTCTCTACCCAGAGTCTTTCCACTTCACCTCAAACCTTTGTTTCCAGCATGCAGGAAAGGATACTTCTTACATACCAACTTTACCTATTTGTCTATCAGTACGTATCTGTTTAAGCATTTTCTTTCAGGACAACTACAAGTGGCTTCCTTATGCAATATGATACACTATTACAAGAAGTTACAAGAAATAGTACACTATTACTATTACAAGAAAATAGTAACCAAAGAAATATTTCCAAATGTTCCAAAAATTTCTGCATTAGATACACACAATTTTTAACTTAAATAGAAATGAAAAATCTATTCTAATCTAGTTTATGATTAAGAACTTCAAATAACATACTAAAAAAATCCTTTAATTGAATATTAGAAACCTAAAATATAAAACTTGTGAGCAAAACTGCACTTCAAATCCAACAGCAAATGGATTAGAAGTGTTCCCAGTAATTTCATTTAGATGAATTTCTAAAGACTGTCAAAATAATATTTTATGTCTACTTCTTGATTTAAATTTATTGGCAACAGTTTGCTCAGAAAATCTGATTAAGAGCTTTAATTATTGAACATATTTTCTTTTTACAGTACAAATATTTACAAATTATTCCCATTTTGTAAAAGTTAATACTACTAATGCAGTGACCTCATCTTAAAGTACATTCAACATCTATAGCACCTATTTTTTTTAAAAAGTAATAATTCTATTTTATTGCCTTCCAGCACCCATTAAAAAAATAAAAATAAAAACATATTTTTTGTAACAGCTATGTGTTGTCAAATAAAACAAATCCCCTCAGTGGCTATTCTCTCTCTCCCCTTGCCCCAATACGTATGTGTAAGTCTCTGCATCCTAAATCCATCATCTCTCTGCAAAGAAAAGCATCATCAAATCTCTGTAATCAAGAATGGAAGAATCGACCCTTCTTTAAATGATAAACAATAATTATCTAAAACCAAGAGTTACAGAGTTATCCTTATATCTAACAAAAAATAAACTAGAATCCTTTCCAATAAATTCAAGGGCAAACAAAACAAAGATGTCTACTGTCACTTCTATACTAGAAATGCTGACTATAATAATTAAGACAAGAAATGAAACTGAGAGTAACTTTAGGTAAACAAGAAACAAAATTATTTTTGCAGATGATATGATGATATAGAAACCTGAAGAGTCAGCTAAAAAATTAATTAAAACAATAACTTCAGCAAATTGAAGGATATAAAATTAATCCACACAAATTAGCAGCATGTCAATATAATACCAAAATAAAACCCATCAGGAAGAGATTAGAAAAAAGATAAATTTCAAATACCATTTAAAATTACTACAGAATGTATAAAATACTTAGGAATCTACAGATACAAGATACAAACAAGATCTATAAAAATACAACTACAAACCACTGTTTACAGAAATAGGCTTAAATAACTAGGAAAATGTTCACTCCCCTTGGATAGAATGAACCAATACAATAAAAACGACAAACTATGAAAATTTATTTATTCAGTGCCATACGAATCTAACTACCAAAGTATTACTTTACAGAACTAGAAAAAAAATAACAAATCCATATGGAGGGGGAAAAAAGGTCAAGAATCTTAAGATAATTTTAAAAAAAAGGAAACAAAAGGGTCCTAAAAGAGCCAGATCTCAAACTATCCTACAAAGCAGTTATTATTAAATAATTTTGTACTAGTTAAAAATATTGATCAATGGAATTACTCTACTCTTTAATAAACATAAAGACTCCAGCTACTAGAATAAGGACTCATTTTTTGACAAAAACTACTGGGAAAATTAGAAGTATGAAGATTTAGACCAGTGGTTCTCAACCTTCCTAATGCCACGACCCTTTAATACAGTTCCTCATATTGTGGTGACCCTCAACCATAAAATTATTTTCGTTGCTGCTTCATAACTGTAATTTTGCTACTGCTATGAATCATAATGTAAATATCTGATATGCAGGATGTATTTTCACTGTTACAAATTGAACATAACCCACAGGTTGAGAACCGCTGGTTTAGACCTCATACATATACATTATACAAAATTAGGCTCCTAATGGGCACATAACCTAAATTAAAAAGGTATTATATAAAAGAAACAGAAAAACAGGGAGAAAATTACTTATAAAATTTATGGATAGGAGAAAAGGTTGCTAGAAACAGAGTATCAGAAGACAAAATGGATAATTTTGAATACGTAAAATGTTTCTGCATGAAAAAATCTAATAAAGCTAGAATTATAAAAGGGAAACAAGTAACTGGGGAGAAAAAAAGTCTTTTGCAGTAAGTTTCTCTAATAAAAATCACTTTTCCAACATATATAACAAATTTATTCAAATTTATAAGAAAAAGAGCCATTCCAATAGACAAATGGCCTAAAAATTTGAAGACCGTTTTCAAGGGAAGAAATCAGGCTATCTTTGGCCATATGAAAAAATGCTTCATATCATTACTAATTAGGGAAATCCAAATTGAAGGAATTAGGAGATTTCATCTCATTTCCATCAGAATGGCAAAGTTGACCAAAAAAAAAAAAGAATATAATAAATATTGAAGAGATTATGGGAAAATAGGTACAACTGATAAGTGTACCTATAAATGAGTACAACCAGTGGTGTGCCAATAAAAGTTCTGGGAGAGAATATACCATGACACACTTTTAAGTTTAATCTGCATTATTAACATTTTATCCATCTTTTTCTTAAATCTAGATAATCAAAATAAGAAACCAAGCCCTAATTTGTAGCATTTGCCCAATTTCCAAAGTATAAATGCTCATTGAAAATTTTAACAAACTGCCTACCATCTCAGGGAAGATTGAGGGGAGGGAGGGAAAGAATTTGGAACTCAAATTTTTTTTTTAAATGTCATGTTAAATGCTAAAAATTGTTTTTACATATAATTGGGGGAAAATATTAAAAAAAATAAATGAAGAATAATGGAATAAGTTGTGGTATGTGAAAACAATGTGATGAAGTTTTATTGTGATATAAAGAAATGAGAAAAAAGTAGATTTAAAAAACTTATGGAAAAACTTAAATAAATTGATACAAAGTGAGGTGGGTATAACCAAAAGAATAATATCTACCTACTATAACATAAATATTACAAAAATGAGCATTTTTGAGGACTTTTATAAACTGATGAAGAAGAAAATGATCAGAAAAAAGAGAGCAATTTATACAATAAAAACAATGGGAAAACAAACTGTGAAAGAGCTATAATTTCTAGGCAACACTAATCTGTTAGTGAAGATACTAAACTATAACATTACTCAAAAGAAAAATGTGAGACAATGATGAATGTGAAACAGCATATGACAGAAAATCGTAACAGCTTACTTGTTTTTTGGGTTTTACCTGGTCATTTTCTTTATTCCCAAAAGCAAAATCAGGCTGAATTGCTTCATTTTCTAAATTTGTGCTAGCCAGTGTTTCAGAGCAGTCTCTGTCATTCTCACTAGCATCAATATCACCAGCAATAACATCCCTAGTAATAAAGATGATAAAAGACTATTAGGTCACATGGAAAATCAATACCAAATACACACACACACATACACACACACGTATGTATATATAATGAATATTTATGTATATATCTCTGTATATATATGTATGTATATGCATGTGTGTATATAAAAGTGTGTGTGCATATACATACATATTTTCTAATTAGATATCTAATTCTTATATTCTTAACATAGCCCCCTCTACTTAGGCTAAGAAAGCATGCAGTTTGTTAAACCACTTGAAATTATTTTGAAGATTGTTTAGAAGCTATTTTATCTCAAGTAATCAATAACTAAGGGTCAGAAATTATTCTGATCTCGCATTCATGCTTCACAATATGACATACAGACCTAAAAACAATTATTAGTAATTGACCCTGACAGAAGAATATACATCTAGCAGCACATTGTAAAATTTTTTATTATATTCCATGGCACAGTGAAGAGGGTTAACAGACCTAGAGTCACCAAGATCCGAGGTCAACTCTTGTCACTTACTAAACATGTGACCCTAGACAAATCATTGTCTGCCTTAGCTTCCTCTTCTATAAAATGAGGATAATAACAGCAGCTTCCTCCTAGGGATGTATATGATGAGACAATATGTATATAGCTCTTTGCAAACTATAAAGCATGATATAAAATCCATTTATAATTATTACTGTTATTATTTAAATGGTTTAGGAATATCTCAGGAAAATATGTCAGTCTTTTTTGTATACAAAGATAACAATGCTAAAATGCCACCAACAGTACATGTGATTTGTTTTATCAATTGATGGGCCCAAGAACAGGAGAGGCGTGCTGTACACATAAATGTACATGGCAACCGATTAGAATAACGGAACAAAACAAAATGTCTGAAGGAATTTGTTTTTATTGTACCCTTTGGAAGATAATTTCCACAAATAAACTCTTCGATATTATCTGTACTCTCATATTCAACCTGTTATCAAAAACTTAATTTAAATTGCTCTTTTTATGTCCTTCAAATATTTCTCAGCTTCACTTCATTTAAACTGCTGCTCTACTGTATAATCTAGATTTAACATTTGAAATAATTCCTCAAAGATCATTCTGACCAGCTTTTTTCATCATAGAACTATAAATTTAGAGTTAGAAAAGAGGTAAGGGGCCATTAAGCCTCCGTGAATTTCTCCCAGTCTTCTCAACTGGTATACAATTTTCTGAATTGTTCCAAATTAAAAGATTATGTACCAGAGAGGACAAATACTGTCCTACTCCATAGTAAAATACTACATGAGACTTCTCCTGTGCAAGATATTGCAATGACAATACAGTAGAAAAGCAAAAAGATTTGGCCTTTCACTTTTAAAGAAAATGAGCTGAGTTTGGTAAATTTAAGCAGAAAGTTTACTTAAAAACAAAAAACAAATTTCATATTGAAGATAAACTTTCCATTCCTGCATTAGTAAAAGAGAAGCATTTTCTTACTGGTTATTAGATCCTTCTCCATCACAATTTATATTTTCTGCTTCATTATTATGCCCCACACCATGCTGCTGTAAATTCTTTAGATCATGATCTATGCTGCTCTGCAGATCAAAAAGGTGCTGTTCCACAGCTGCTCTAATTGTTCTTTCTAAAATGCTACAAAAAAGAGAATGTGTTTAAGAAAATTTTGCCACAAGGTAACATTAAAACATATCTAATCCTTTAAGCATTTTTAAATGTAAAGATTTAAATTGTTACTTAAATTCTAAAACTTTTTTATAGCATTATTTATTTATTTCAGCACTAAATACCTCTGGGGAAGATACCAATTTCACGAGTTACTGTCTCTGCCTTCATTTAATTCAATTCAACAAGCATTATGTTAAGCACATGCAGTTACTATGCAAAGCCTTGTGGACAAAGTCTATAATCTACCAAGATACAACATATAGTCAGGTAAGCAAACAGAAGTATTTAAAAAGCAATTTCAAGACTGGGAGAACAGAAAGGGGGAAAAAGCATAAACAGGAAGTGAATCAAGAAAGAGACATTAGTTGAGTCTTGAAGGAATCAAGTACTTGAAGGAATTTGTGAGAAAAAGAAGGGAGGAGACAGCACAACCCAGGTATAGGGAGCATCCTTTGTAAAGGTATAGAGATCAGAAATGGACTGCAGTGCTTAAGGAAAACAAAGTAGGCTAATTTGAATGAGAGAATACAATGTGAAATGAAAAAACAAATCTGTGCCAGATTTTGGAAAGTTTTAAATAACAAATGGAGGAATCTATGTTTTATCCTTAGAGAAAACAAGGAAGCACTAATACTTCCTGAGTAAAGGAGTGAGTTGGTCAGACCTGTGCTTCAGGAGTATCAATTTGACAGCTCTAAGGAAGATGTCCTGGGGAAGGGAGACTGGGTAGGAGACTGTGCAACAGTCTAAGAAAGAAGCAATTAAAGAGAGGTTTAGGATAGTAGCCCTATGGGACGTGTAAAGGGGATAGAAATGAAAAAGGACAGAAATGAGAGGCCTTGGCAACCTATCGGATTAGGGGAGGGGAATACGTGTGAAGAGTCAAAGGTCACTCCAAGCTTGTGAACCTGAGTGACAGGAAGAATAATTGTACCAAGAATGACGGTGCCCTTAACAAAAATAAGCAAATTAGGAGGAATGTATTTGGCAGGGAAAGATGATAAATTTAATTTCGGACATGATAAAACTGAGCTACCTATGGGAGGCTATAAGACTGGAGCTCAGGAGAGAGATGAATTTTGGATTTAGGATTCTTCTGTATAGAAACAACAACTAAGTCTATGGCAGGCAATGAGATTACTGAGAGAAAATAAAAAGAGAAGTATGAAAATGATAATAAATGCAGATAACTATGAACAAGCAATACTACATAAGTGAAAAGCTTATAAACTAGAACAAATAGAAGACCAATCAGTATAATATACTGCCTTTGAAAAAAAATATGCTCCATTACCTTTGAATTGAGGTAGCATGGTACTATAAAAGGAACAATGGAATTGAGAATCTGAAAGACCCAAGCCAAAAATTCCACCTCAGACACTTAACTAACTGTGTAACTGTAGGTTAGTCATTAAACCCCTAAGCTCTAGTTTCCTCATTTGTTAAACAGCAATGAAAATACCTGCAGCACCTATTTCTCAAGGTTTTTGCAAAACTAAAACATGATACAGTGTTTAGAGTGCTTTGCAAACCTAAGAGTATCACATGCCTGCTATTATTATCATGAAAGTTATGAGGTCTGGTCGAATGATAAAAATACCAATACTACTGTGATAGCCATCCTGATAATTCATTCCTTACTCATTCAGGAAATCCAGTTAAAGCTATAACGAACCAAGAGGATTCACCCATATTCCAGATATCTTCTGAAGAGGAAGTATGTCTAAAACTGAACTCATTATTTGTGTCATCCCTCTCCCTCCCCCCACATTTCCATTCTTCTTCTAAACTGTCAAATTTTTGTTGAAGGCACCACTTTCTTTTCAGTATTTTGGGTTCATAATCTAGACACTATCTATGACTCCTCACTTTTGATCACCCCACATATCCAATCAACTGCTGAATCTTGTCATTTCTACCTTCACATCTCCACTCACACAGCTACCACCTTAGTTCAGTTCCTTATTACTTCTCATTGTTCTAACAACTTCTTAATTGCCCTCCCTTCCTCAAGTCTCTCAAAGCTCCAGTCAATTCCACACACTGCATGCTGCATGGACATCTCCCACACCTAGAATATATTCTTCTTCATTTACAAGGCAGTTCAGGTATTATATTCTGCATAAAGCCTTTCCTGATTCCTCCAACTTGTAGTTGCCTCCCTTCCATAGTATCTAGTAAACTAGTTTGTGCGTATGTCTATGCATTTATTTACTTTATATTTATGCTGTGTATGTATCTGTTATGTATTTGTTCTCCCCCCATTATAATAAGCTCATTCCTAGGGATCCTTCCATTCATTGTTAATTGTCTCCCTGGTATCACAGCAGGCAGGTGCTAAATGACTGATGGGGTTTGTCAAGGCATGATGCCCTATAGAAGGACCAGAAGGTAAAGAATTCGAGGGTAGAAGATAAATGAATTCTTGATTAAGACTGCAAATGGAAGAAAGGTAAGCCAAAGAAAGCAAAGGTGCTGGACTAGGAAAATAAGGGAAGCTAGAAAAAATGGAGCTCAAAGTAAGGACAAATAGCTTTAGGAGAAATGAGGCAGAAGAGAATTGGAAGAGATCATGAAGAGAAAAACTATATTAAATAGTTGCACAGAAAACCTATTGCAGAAAGCAACACATACTTCATAAAATTGACAAAAATTTCATATTAGCAATATAAAAGCATTCCAAATGAAATGCTTGCATCTCTATAATTAGTTTTTAAAAAATTATCCAGCATTGTCGCAAAACGTTCACTAATTATGTAAGTGCTATAAAGTTTTATAAAATGTTTTGATATAAAGTAAAGACAATAATCAAGGCTCTTAATGCATTACCTTCAACTTCTAATGAGAAAACACTAAAATAAAGAATTTACATTCTAATAACATAAGTACTCTACTTACTCTGCAGAGGCTGGCAAGATGTTGATGGGAGATATATGAGCACTGTAATCAAAACAAGAAATAATCTTTTAAAAATTAAAATACTAACTCAGCATTAGTAAACTAAGGCATATGCATCTTCACCAATCAGGAAAATACATTAAATGAAGCATGTTTTCAAAAAAGTATCACACTATTAGTTTTTTCAGAATCTTTATCAGCTAAGGACATGCAACAGCAGACAGACAGACAGACGGATGGAGGAATGGACCTGTGCCTTAAATCTATAAAATAATTTACTCCAACCTATACTTGCACACTGATTACACAAGTATATAACACAGAGAAGGAAATAGTTTGATTAGTGAACATAATTAGGAAAAATTTACTAAGATGACTAAAAATAGGTATGACTGACTATAGATTTTTTAAAATAACTTTTAGAATCTGATCATATCTTACTAGCTGCTTTTTTTCCCTCAATCACCATAAGCAGTTCCTTCAAAGGAAGGCAGCACAATTACCCAGCTCAACTTCACCTGCTGTGTCAAAAAGATTACACACAGGTAACAAGATAACTAATGTGCCACTTAAACAGGCACAGGAGACCTCAGTTAACTGCTGAGTCCAATCCAGAATATTCATCCACATTAATGTCAACAGTTCTACACTGCAAGCTGCTTCCACCTTCACCAGCACCTACCTCTCCCAAACACCATAGCTGAATATAGCATGACTCTGCCACTGTCAGTCAGGCAGTCAATAAACATTTATTAAGCATACCTAATATATACTAGGCCTACAAAAAATAGTAAAGCAATTAAAGAGAAATGAGGTTTAGATCAACATCTCATAAAATATAGCACAATGAGCTTCAAATGGATACACAAACTAGATCTATAAGGTCATATCATGAACAAATTAAAGGAGAAAGGGAAAGACATCTTTCACAGCTATGGATAGGGGAAGAGATCCTAATCAAACTAGGGAAAAGGATGACCACAGGAAATGGTGAAAATAAAACACTTTTCCCTATAAAATTGAAAAGGTTTTGCACAAAATCAGTGCAGTAAGAATAAGAAGAAAAATAGTTACTAGAAAAGGGAAACAGGGAAAAAAACCTTAGCTGTGATTTTTTTTTAAAGGTCTGATATCTTACTTACACACACACACACACACACACACACACACACACACACACACACACACACCCATTCTCCAGAAGACAGTCAAAAGATATAAACAGTTCAAAGGTAGAAATCCAAGCTATCAACAATCATATGAAAAAATGCTCCAAATCACTAATAATTAAAATACAAATCAAAATAATTCTGAGATTCTACCTCACACACATTAGAATGGCAAAGACAATTAAAAAAAAAAAGTAATATGGCAATTGTTGAAAGGACTATGGGAAGACAAGCACAATAATCCACTATTAGTAGAAATGGCTGTGAATTGGTTATCATTTTAGAAAACTTTAGAATCTGGCCCTTACAAAGAACTAGAAATCGCGGGAATGCCCATCAATTGGGGAATGGTTTACAAACTGTGGTATCTCAATGTAACAGAATACTATTGTGCTATAAGAAATGATAAGCAGGCAGATTTCAGAAAAACTTGGAAAAATTTACATGAACTGTTGCTGAGTGAAGTGAGGAGAACCAGGAGAACACTGTACACAGTAACAGCAACATTGCGTGAAAATAAACTATGATAAGCTTAGTTCTTCTCAGCAATACAGTGATCCAAAACAATTCCAAAAAATTCATGATGCCATCCACAGCCAGATAAAGAACTATGGAGTTTGAATGCAGATTGAAACATACTATTTTCACTTTTTTTTGGCTTTCTGTGGTTTTTCACTTTTGTTCTGTTTCTTCTTTCACAACATAACTAATGTGAAAAATATGTTTAACATGATTACACGTGTATAACATGTATCAGTTTGCCAGCCATCTAGGGGAAGAGGGAGGGGAGGGAAGGAGGAAAAGAGAGAGAGAAATGTGGAATTCAAACCTTTTTAAAAATAAATGTTGAAAACTATCTTTACATGTAATTAGAAAAAAATAAAACACTTTATAAAAAAGAAAGGATCTGGTCCTAAAAAAAAAAAATCACTAAGTTATGCATACTCTGACCAATGAGGTCAGTACTAGGCTTAGTTATATCCAAAAGATCAAAAACATTTTAAAAGGGTTCATATATACAAACAAAATTTACAGCAGTTTTGTTGCAGCACAAAAACAGAGACTATTAGTGGGGAATGACTGGACAAGTTATGGTTATGTAAATATAATGAAATATTACATGCCATAAAAAATGAAAAAAGAAGCAACTTCAGAGACACCTTGAAAGTCTTGTATGAACTGATGAAGAGAGAAATAAGCAGAAACTAAAACATATTATACAGTAATAACAAGACTTAAGATCTCTGATCAGTGCAATGACCAACCACAACTCATAAAGTTATGGATTCAAGACGCAGAATAAGACTTATTTGTAGACATGAGCAATGTAGGGGATTTGTTTTGACTACAAAAATGTGTTACGAAAGTTTTGGTTTTCTTTTTCTCTTTTCTTGAAATGGTGGGACGTGGGAATGAGATGAAAGAGAAACAAAGAAGCTATCAGTGGTTGCCAAAAAGAATAAAAGGAGGGTGTTTGAAATGTTTTCAAATGCCCAAAAAAACAGAAAGAAAGCCAGAAAGAAACAAGAAGCAGAATAGCTTTCAAAGTTTCATGATGAGTTTATTATATATTTAAAAAGAAAAGCATATGTAGTAAGGGATTCACATATAATTAATCCTCTCTTCCTGTTCTACTTTGTATATGGAAATGCTTTTTTTATTCAGTGTTTGTTAAATTCAAAATGATAATAAAAAGAAACTAAGGAAGTGATTATCAACCTGAAAAGGCTGAACAAACTATAACATACAAACGCAACAGAATATTACTGCACTATGGGAAATGACAAAAGGAATAGATTCAGAAAAACCTGAAGTCCTAGTATGAGCTAATACCGAAGTGAACCAAACTAGAAGTGAATACAGGATCAATATTATAAATAAAATAGCTCAGAAAAAACTTAACTCTAATCAATGCAATGAGCAATCACAACTCCAAAAGACTGATGAAGCAGTACTTTCCACCTCTTGATGGAAATATCATGATGGACTATAAATGCAGAATAAGACATACTTTTTCAACCATGGCTAAGAATTTTTCTGTTAGCCCCATTGTATTTATTTGTTACAAGAGAGGGCTTACTTATATTTTATAAGAGTCATGGTGGTGAGATATATTATCCTCACAACAAAAAAGACCATAAATAAAGTATTTTAAAACTACAAAGAAGAAAGTGAAAGTAAGTTTAGAAGGGGATAGTCAAGTAGAGTAACATTGATACTACCATTTTACATTTAAGATAGACTTTTTAAGCATGCTGTCTTGGGGATAGGGTAGGAGAGGGAGAAAGTTTAAAACTTATGGAAGTAAATGTTGAAAACTAAAAAAACAAATAAACTTTTAAAAAAAGATATGCTTTCTAAAAAGATGTATGTAATAGATTCATTTCACGTACAATCCTTTTTCTGGTCTTATTAATGGAAAGTTCATATTTATTGATTGATTTTCTAATTCATAATTATTATTTAATTTAAAAGAAAATTGCTCTAATGGTTTATAATGGCTTAAGTGCGTCTTCCCACTTGGGCAAGACCTTTCGTTTTGTAAGTGGCCACTTAGTTGTGAAACGACAGGTTTCACACTTTTTTTATACTGTCTATATATCTTAAAAGTAAAATAACAGAGATGTCAGACTAATATTAAACAGCTTAATTGCAAGTAACCTTGTAAAAATATACTAAGCATAGGAGTTTTTCACTTTCAAAGGATGAGGTAAAATTTTAAACAATTTTAGTCAATGGTTTTTCTAAACAATTTCAGTTTTTAAAAAATTTAAAACGTAAAAAAAAAATACCTAAGCAATATCACAAATGTGGGAAAGAAATACCCATGCCAAAATAACATTACAAATTTAACCACACAGGGCCAAGAAAGTCAAAGTTCACCTACTGTTAACACTTTATGCTACAACCGTCTAGGTAAAAAACATGCTGCCGTGGTTAGAGAAGGTAAACAGAACGCTGAAATCTATTTTAGGGCCGATGACTTACTGTTTATGCTACATTAAGTTAACTCCTACTAGTCTTACTCTCTAAGATGGGCAAAACAAGCCCCATTCTCTGAATGCTTTACAGTTAAAAGGTCACTAGGAGCCACAAGACCTGGGTCCTAGGCCCTGATCAAGTTCTAGCTGTATAACTGGGCAAATCACTTCACCTCCGTGTCTCAGTTTCATCACCTGTTGAGTAGGAATAAGACCACCTGCCCAACCTACTTGACAGGAATGCTAAGATCAAATGAAATAAGATAGGTGAGGGCACAGTGCTATAAATAAGTCTCTTATGCATGAGTAAGGTATTGTTATGATTACTATTTCAGGATGTTGTGAAATTAAAGTTAAAAGTTCTCAAAGATCTTCTAATGAAACATGTCAAAGAAGAATTTATTCTGATTACTAATACCATTAATTCTTATGTAATAAGACACTGAAAATCTTAGCATTTACACGCCCTGTTTGGACAATTTATATTTGTACTTGAGACTCTAAAATAGAATTACGTGCTCTGTATTATTCAAGTAAAAGTTTAGAAGTGTGGTGATATATTCAAAAAGCATCTGTAGATGTTGTACCTGATACAAGTAGACTACTTTAAATGCAGTTTTCCTTCTTCCTGCTCTCACAGAAACCACTAGCTACAACAAATCAACTATAAACAAAAGCTAATATTTTAAACTTAACTGTAGTTCAACTTGTTTCAAGTATTCCCAAAAAACAGAGGCAGTTTTAAAGCCAACCAAAATGTACTTTAAGGCAACCCCATTTAAGGTAATAATCATCTCCTAGCATAGTGGACACAAGTCTGCAGTAGAGCCAAAAAAGAGCTGAGTTCGAATTCCACCTCAGATACTTACTAGCACTATGACCCCTTGGCAAATCACTCAACTACTCTGACTCTGACTTCCCTAATTTGTAAAACTGAGATAGCACCAGTACCCTTACTTCATGGGGTTTTTGTAAAGATCAAATAATAAAATGTATATAAAAACTATCTAAATATGAGCTATTATCATTGGAACAGAAGTAATTCTACAACAGTCTTGTCTGCACAACTGAAACAATATGGATCCTATGAAAGTCAACTTGAGGTGTGCGAAAACAGAGTATAAAATATAAATAAATCTATTATTCTCATACAGTCAATGCTGACCAAGGTATCTTTAAAAAAGGAATTTAGGAAATCAAATTAACATTATTCTTTACCCACAATATTATTCTTGGTGATCCCCCAACCCTCACCCCGCCCCCCAGCCAGTAGCAATTCACAGCACTGCTTGTGAGAACAGAGCCCCTCAGACAAAGTTCACGGTTCATTTCTTCCAACTGGCCAAACCAAACCCGCTAAAAATATCTGTCCATATTTATTGACATTAAATAATGAGTGGGATTTGACTACCTCAAGCCTAAATTTTTTAAGGTGTTAACTTTTAAGATAAGGTCTTAAAATGTTCTTTACTTAAACTGATAAAGGCTTATAAAAACCATCTCCTCCCTCCTCCTTCCATCCATACATGAATTGCAGAATTTAGTTCATTTTCAGCAGGTGTACATAAGCTAAATATGAATAAAACATTTGGTACCTTTTGCAGAGACATATAAGCTATCACAGAATTCAAGGGAGCTCTCGGTAATCCCAAGGTCAAAGCCTTGTCACAATGCCTCAAACAAAATTTGAACCCCAAAAGTTACTTGTTATTTTAAGATAGCAAAAATCCTACTGTATCTTAAAGAAACCAGGCTACAGCCTATTATTTTTCAACTAAAGCAACCAATTCCTGGAGCTTAGACAATTTTTATTTTCCAACTTTACAGCTGGAAGCATTGCCTTTTAGTCACACATCCAAAACTATAGATTCCCCAACAGCTAAAGAAGTACTACGTTTATTCACTTTTGGGTAAATATATTTGGAAGGACACTGATAAACTGGAAAGTGTCTAGGAGAGGACAACTGGGATGGAAAGAGTCCCCAAATTTGCATTTTAAACATGCAATCTTTTTTTAATCTTGTTTACTTAAATATTTATTGATTACTAAGTTCAGAATTTTTTAAAAAACACCTTAAACCCCTCCAATCTATCTTCTCCTTCCTTTTTGGTTAAGTTACCTTCTTCAAAGATCTCTTTGAAACTGATTTTGGCCTACAAGCTTGAAAGTAGAGGTTAGAAGATAGAAAGAGGTTAGAAGAACAAGAGACAAGAATAATTGTTGTAAGCCCAGTGAAAGATTCAAAGGTATATTAAAAACTTGGTCTGTCATAATTTTTTTTTGCCAACAATTCGTAAGATTGCCACACCATAAGTTTTCAGTAAATTATTGAGTAAGAATATTCAAAATCAAAATACTTATTCCCTGCTTTTAAAAAATTCCAAGGCAAAAATGTCTACTCTAAAGCTACATTACTCTGTCCCTTTACTCCCCATTCGCTATGTCATTTAATTTGCAAGTAAGAAAAGATGGTACAGGAATACCAGTTTGCTTTGATCTATGCAGTTGAACAAAGAACTTTATTTAGGCTTTACTACCTTCTTTCCTCTAAATTATACAAAAATATGATATTACATAAAATTCTAATCAGTTGGCCTATCAGCACACCATTAAAAAATGTATAAGAAAAACTATCAGTAAAGACATTAAATATACTCAACAGCTGAAAGACCATGAAACAGTTGCTACAAAGAGGCAGATAAAGAGTTCAAAGGTACCAATACTCATAGATAAAAACAAAAGGCATAACTGAATGTTCATGGAGAACAAACCAAAGAGGTTTTGCTGGAGGAGGAGGGGACGAGATAAGATGGGATTTTCATCTCCAAGGCCACATACAAACTAGACTACATACATCATTCAACTTATCTTTGTGGTTAGTAAAGGACAAAGAGTTGGTTAATTACATGAGACAAATCTAGAGTATGAAATACATTTCTGATATAAATATTTTAATAAACTATTTTTTCAGTTTAAACCAGTTTCTCAAGGCCTTACTCTAACAGCAAAGCTAACAAAAATCCTCAAATATACTGAAATGGCCTTAAAAAAAGATGTGCATTCATCAGCACAACTCTGTCTACAGCAACTACATATGGCTAAAAACAGGACACGAATTCTGATGAGCAGAGACAGGATACATAGAATCCTAACACATTTTTCAGTCAAACTACTTATAAATTCTGCAGACAGATGCTACACACAGACTGTCAGTCCAAAAAATGTTAATCATATGTTATTTAAATCATGGCTATATTCATTAGCGATAGTACCAAATGACAAAGCAAGAGAGACACATACTAAATCACATGGGACATATATTTCTTTAATCTTTAGTCAAGTGTATCGCAGCTCCAACTGATTAATGAGTCCCTGCTTTGTTGTTCTCTTCTACTGTTAACTAATAAAAAAGATCAGCTTATACAACCAATAAATTTTTGGAAACCATAAATAATTTTAGATTTATCTTTTTTAACTATTAGAATTTAGAACTCACATAACATCAAGTTATCATAAAGTCAAGAGTTTGCTCAAAGACATACATAATCATAATAAATATTCTGATCAACTCACCTGTGTAACAAAACCTTGCAGGCCATTCTGAATATTGTAGCTATTCCCACTGAACATTTCTGATAAAGGGACTTCATTTGAAAAATCATAAAAGCGAGGTGATAAATGCTTATGAATATTACTGGGTTTGATTTCAGTGGCTGCCTTCCAAAGGCTGGGTACTTCTAGACAGTGCTGTGCTAAACTCTGCAGTCTAAATAGCAGACTGCAACATGAGGTCACTACTGACAAGAAGCTACCCAATCAACACTCCAAAAATGTCCTCTCAAGCACTTTACTGCTTTTTAGGTGGAGCACAATCAGGAATCTGGGTGAAAAGCCACACACAGTAACATGTAAGCCGGATCAAATAAAAAGACAAGCCAATCACAGATCTAAGGTTCTTTCAAGCTCTGATTAGTCTCTTAGGAATCATAATTTCATTCATTCACATCAAGGACATAAGTGTCAAGTTGATTTTTGACTTAAATATAGGAAACGCTTAAGTAGAAAACAAGTATATAAACAAGCACAGAATGGCCAGCCTGTAAATAAAAAGATAAGGGGAGGGAGAGAGGTTCTAATGAACTGAAAACTCAAAAATAAATATTCTAGAATAAGTAACATGATCTTAGGGGACATTAAGATAGGCATAGCTTCCAAAACATGGAAAGTAATAGTCATGTTGTACACTTGCCTGGTAAGACAACAGATGCATTTCTATGTTTATTTCTGAGATCTCTATTTTGTGAAGGACCCTGACAAGCTGAAGAGTATCTAGTGCACAAAGGCAGAGGGTCACAGCATGAACCCCCAAGTATGGATGACCAACCAATAGAGATTGGTCACAACACATCCTCCCTGTGACAGCCAAATATGTGACTTGTCTCCAACACAAATACAGCTATCCTTCACCTGTTATAGCCCAACACTCTCCAACTCAATTCTCTTCTGTTCTTGTATAATCTCCTAACCTTACATCCTTCCAAGCTACACATCAGCTTCTCAGAACAGTCATGACCTCACCCCAACAAGGACACCGACAGCAGCTGCTGCCCACATACCACTGGGAAACTTCAACTCCTGCCATCCACCCTCCTCTCGCCACCTCCTCCACCCAAGCACATTCACCAGAAAGGAGTATGTGAGCCAAAAAAGTTTAGAGGCTTTTAGGGGTGTTTCTATTTGAGTTTGACACCACTGGTCTAGAGGCAAATAAAGAGGATAAGAAGGAACCTAAAGATTATACCATATGAAGAATGAAAGGTTGAAGAAGTGTTTGTGTTCATCCTGGAAAAAGAAAGACTGGGGTGATGGGGGTGGTTCATTTGTCTTCATCATTATTAGGCCTGAAAGATGAAGTAGGAGCCAGAAGTGTAAGTTGCAAAGAAGAAAATTTAGGGTTAATGTACGGAAACACAAACAATTTGACTTCTCCAAAAGTAGAATGAACTGCCATGGGAGAAAGTGAGTTTCACTTATCAGAAAAGTCTACCCAAAGGCCAGATGTGATCTAAGGAATTCCTATTCAGACACCTGAGATCTCTTTTCCAGTCCTGAGACTCTGACAAATTACATGAGAAATTTGAGCAACAGGATCAACAAAGTTGCAATCTGCCTCATGATATGAAGCAACAACTTAACAGTTAATTGCATGAATCTAAGAAATATGAAGAGGAGACAATGCCTTAATTTCATGTTGCAAACGTAACCTTTACAAATCTTCCACTAGTCTCCATAAATTTGTACCACCAACATAAAAGTAACTAGGATAGAGTATCAGTGTTCAGGAAGATTTCTCCATAATTATGACAGATAACTAAACAGTTGCAGTAAGTTTCAGTTTGCCCAACAGTAGGCACTCAGATTCATTAGACTGAATATATATAAAACACTTGTGTTATGATTAGAAAAAAAAGATTCTGTCTATAATAGATGATAATATGATAATATGAAAATTTTAGTAATGAAATATTAACTATAGCCCTTGTGTTACTTTCTTTTGGCTATAGATGCAGCTATAGATAGCAAGCAGAATGTTAAGTCAGTGTTAATATTAGCCAGAAAAATCTGAATTTAAACCCTGGCTCTTCTATTTACTACCTATGTGACTATGGGCAAATTGTTTAACCTCTCAGGGCATTAGCTGAACTCTCTGTCAATGTATTTCTCCATCCTTGACAATGCTGCTGTTGCTCCACTCTCCAAATTGTAACTTCTAAGACCATACATTGAAGTAGCTAAGCTCTGAACTCCCTGGAACCTGCTTCTTCACCCCTGTTATCATTTCTATCATGCTGTTCCACAAGGACCCCTTCTCCTTTTCCTCATGTCTCAGAAAAGGGTGTATTCAATCAACTGCCTCACTGTTTCACTTCACTGGCTCAAACTATCCCCAGGCCACCAATCTTTCTCCAATTAGAATGTAAGAAAAGCAAAGACAGTCTCACTTTTTGTATTTGTATTATTAGTACTGAGTATGTACAATGGCTAGCATACAGGAAGTACTTAATAAGTGCTTTTTCTTTCATTTACCTATAAAATGGTGGGAGGAGGATTAGATGACCTTTAAGGTTCTTTCCAACTCTAAATAGAATATTCTACCAATAAAAACATAATTACTATTATACTAGTATATGAAAACTACCTGGCAAAATGGCCAGATAAGAGTCAGAATCTATATGTAAAGATAACTAGAGAAATAAGAAGAAAGCAGTAGATTCCTATTCTAATATTAGGCCAACTGAAGAGCTTTATTCCCTCAGCAGAAATTAGAAAATAAGAATCAGAGGGTAGGAGGGCTAAAGGTAGGGAACAAATACCTATTTCTCAATCCTCTTATCATTCACTACCTCCTTCTTGTCCATCTGTCTCTTGCTATTCTCTCCTCAAATCTAACCAAAATATGAATCCATAATGTCTCTGAATTCCCCAGGCCAAGTCATTCAATAAACATTTATTAAGCACCTACTATGTGTAGGTAGGTAGCTAGGTGGCTCAACTGATAAAGCACTGGGCCTGAAGTCAGGAAGACCTGAGTTCAAATCTGGTCTCAGACACTCACTACCAGTGTGACCCTGGGCAAGTCACTTAACCTCTGTCTGACTAATCCACTAAAGAAGGAAATGGCAAATCATTCCAGTATCTTTACCAAAAAAATCCCACATAGGGTCAAAGAATCGGACATGACTGAATGACTGAACAACATGTGCCAACTACTATTATAAGAACTGGAGATACAGAGAAAGGCAAAAGGCAGTCCCTGCTCTCAAAAAGCTTACATTCTAATGAGGACAACATGCAAACAACTATGTACAAACAAGCTATATACAGGATAAACTGGAAATAATTAACAGACAGAAGATACTAGAATTAAGGGGGATGAATATAAAGGCTTCCTGTAGAATATGGGATTCTAACTGAGGCTATGAAGAAAACCAAGAGGCAGACATGGGGAAGGAAAGCATTCCAAGCATGAAGGACAGCAAGTAAAAATGCCCAGTGATGGAGTATCTTATTTGAGGAACAGAAATGAGGTCAATTGTCATTGGATTGTAGGGGGAAGAATTTAGTATAAGAAAACTAAATGGGTGGAACAGGTTATGAAGGACTTTGAATGTTAGAGGATTTTATTTTTAATCCTGGAAGTGACAAACAGTCTCATCATCATCATCTGCCCAGTATACATTCTCTCCTCTTCCTTCCCCTTCACACACTCTTCCTCCCCATTTCCGCCTCCCATGCTTTTCACCTATGAAAACTTTATGTAAATCAATGTTACTGTGGCCAATATTCTACTCACAATTCTTATGTCTTCCCAAACCAAAATACATTTCTTGGCCTCTACTCCCTATATGTGTTGTCTCCCCAGTTAATAAAATGTAAGATCCTTGAGGGCAGAGGTTTTTATATATTTTGCATTTGCATCCTCAATCCTTAGCACATTGCTTGGTATATAGTAAATATTTATGGGATCTTCCAGTGGTACTATTCTTTGTCCAAATAAGAGATATCTAAACCAACAGGGAGAGAACCCAGAAAGCAAAGGAAAACAAATCTAAACAAAGTGATCCCTGGAACCAGAGATGAAAGTCAGCCATAGATTCATGAAAGGATTATCCCTGATACTTGGCAGGAACAGGCCCAGAGTCTAGCTGATTGAACCACTAAGAAGAGATGCTGTACAGCTCAGGAGGACCCTGCAGTACCAGAGGTCTATCAACCCAGGCCATCTCACCACCTGCTTGCTATGAACTCCTTTCTATGATTACTGCTCCCCTCTATGTGCTGTCTTCCCCTATTACAATGCAAATTCCCCAAGAGTTGGGATAGTATTCTTTTTTTAAACCTTTATATCACACAAGAATTTAGCACAGAGCCTAATACATATTAAGCATTTAATAAATCAATAAACTCATCTAAATTCTAAAACTAGCAAGCATTTTAAACCTAAAAAAGGAAAAAGATACATTTTCTCTTCACTTTTAAAAAAAATGACCAAATTAGGTATTAAAACCACAACTTTTAATAGGCTACCAGGCCAACAACTTTAATTTTTAGGAATTTCCTAACTGCAATTGAGTCTAGGGAACATAAATCAATATGTTTACTATAGAATATATACTTTACATAATAATAATAAGCAATATGTAGGATTTTAAAGTTTGTAAAGCACTTTATAAGTATTATTTCATCTTCTCCCTAAAATAACTCTGCAAAGTAGGTGCTATTATCATTTCCATTTTAGAGATGGGGAAAGTGAGGCAGATAGATGTTAACTCCCTTGTTCTTATTAAGTTCCTGAGGTAAGTTCTGAACTCGGGTCTTATAAATAGCAGTAAGTCCTTTTTAGGATCTTTATATAAAAGAACTTTATTCCTCCCTCCCCAATGGAATGTATTTGCATTCATGTTTAGAATCTCAAGTGATAAAGTCATAAGCACCTCCACAAGACTTCTGATCCTTAAGGGAAGACCCTAATGCCATTATCCCAAAATCCCTGGGGAAGACTCATGCCCATATTAATTGGCTAGTATTCTGTGTCATTTCCTTTTTTTCCTTTGCTTTCACCCTTAAACCCAACATGAATGTCTCCCCCTCTTTTCCCCAATATCTTCATCTGGGCTAAATAGAATCCCAAAGTACTGGCATCACAGATAGAATCCTCTACATCTAGCAAATCACAAAACTCATACTCA
>CM053585.1:303403152-303470632 GCA_028646515.1 Pseudochirops corinnae | reverse complement strand
AAAAAACGAAAAAGAAACTGATCAGTTTCCTCACTTTTAAACTCTAAACTAAAAGAGCCCTCACATTCCTTTTGTTGCACTGAAGGATTTTAATTGAGTGGCACATTAAAAAAAACAACACTGACTTGCAGTCAGGTATAATGATTTCAAGTCATGGTCTTTTCAATTGCTAGTTTCTGTGACCTTAGAAAAGAGTTATTTACCTCTCTCCATGACAGGTTTCAGTTTACCCATCTATAAAATAATGGGAGTATATTAAACTATTTCTAAAAGTCCCTTACAATTCTTTCCTTTAAAAATCACAGAATGATACCCTTTGTGAAACGTGCGTTATAGCAGATATAAAGATTCAAAGTTGACAAACCATATATGTATACTCATTAGCTGTGTGATTCTGTGTACATCATTTAAACTGTGAGTGTCAGTTTTCCAATGTCTAAAACAAGAATAACTGGGTTTTTTTTTTAATCATAGCAGTAAAGAACATTAACACACCAGTTTATAAAGACCTTAAACATACTAACAAAATAAATGACATTTGTGTATGTTGGGCTGAGGGTATACATTAAAGAATCTCCTCTCAATCTATCTCACAGAATCTGTACCTTCAAGAAATGCAATTGTCTTCAAGGACAATCACAAATGTTCACAAGCAATGCACTACATAAAATTCCACTTTAATAAATGTAACTTCCAGTATGATGTCATTGCATTCCAATTATAAACACAAGGAATATTTCTATCCATAAAGAGGGGACTATTAATTGGAGGATTTGTTTAAATAAACTAAATGATTCACCACTACATTTTGCAACCATGAAAGTTTCTTAGCAATTTTGTACACTCGGAGATTGTTTGGGGTTGGGCTAGACCCCAGGACCAGTCTAAATGCAGGCAAAAAAATTGTCTTCACCTCTGATCTTCTCTATGGGGAAAACTGCATGTTTCACCAAAATACATACCTGACATCCTGGCAAACAGAGTTCAGAGCAAAAAAAGAAGTTAAATCCTAATACATTATATCCTACTACTTCTTTTCATTTATCTTTAAATTTCTTGGGCTATTTTTTAAACCATAATGCTACCTCAAGACCTTTTCACAGGCTCACTGAGCTAATAATAACAGCCATTCATAAATGTGCTGTCCTTTAAGGTATTCAAAGCACTTTCCTAAGACAAATCTATGATGTAAATAGTACAAATTCCATTCCTAGATGACATACAAATGCCCTTCAAAATACTGATAAAAATCACTGTCCAGTGACCAAATGAAAACCTCCAGTGGCACAGAAATTTAACTTCCACAAATTTCACTTTTCCATCAGTACTATTAAAAAAATTTTCCTCTTCAGTTTCCCTATACTTTGCTAATGGTTTTAGTTCTGTCTTCTAGGACCAAGTAGAATTAATCTAGTCTTTATTCTATGTTCAAATACTTGAAATTCGGCATTATATAAGAACTCTTCCCAGTTGTTCTTCTGTCCTGCCCCTGCCCCCATTCTCACCCTCCTTTCTCGATAACCAAGCCAAGTTTTGTCCTTTATAGGGTAAACGTCCCCAGTTCCTTCAGATGATCTTCATACAGTAGGATTTCCTTTAGGAGTAGGTGGTATTCAAGTTTTTTTTAAAAGCCCAATTCCTGAGTCAAATCAATGTTTTCTATTAGAGAGAATGATTTGCTGGCAAAGACTTCAGAATATGTCTCTATGGAGTTTTTCACTATGCAGAATCTTTAAGAATCAATTACATAAGGTACTATTACTTATGTTCCATCTAGGGGGAAACAAAAATACCTTCACTAGAAAAAACACTGTGTAAAAACTGCTATTTGTTTAAGTAGTCATTTACCTATAGAAATGAACAGGAAGGTCACATGAGTAAGGAGAAATGGAAAAAACCTTTTACAAAAGTACACTAACTATAACTGCTGAATAGTTGGCATGCCTATGTACCACTGACCCATACAAGGCTGTAAGTGCCCTGTGAACCCTAAAGTGCAATATAACTGTGAGAGGCATTATAAGCACTAAAGGTAAAGAAACCCTGTCTTAATTATTTTCATATTCATTTAACAACCAAAGCTACATATTATATGCAAAACTGTACACTATATTTTCCTGTTTTTCACACAGTAAGCTACTAATTGCTTAGTGAATTAAGAACAGTAAAGGAATCATTAGATGACAGAGGATAGAAAAAGGTGCCAGAAGGAAATCATGTAGAATGGGAAAAAAAAAAATCAACTACAAACTCAGAAAAGTATATAATTAGTATATACAGAGACAGTATTTTCCAAAATGTATGCCCATGGGATTGCTGAAAGTTGTTTTGGGGAAGGATATAACTGAAAAATTCACTTTTAACAGGATGAATATATCCAGAATAGAAAAGCTACTTAGGTGAAGTTGTTATGTATGATATACACACACAAACAAAAGACACTATAGTAAAACATTTTAAATGGATCCACTTTGTTCACTGTAACAAAAAGAATCTATACAGAAACTAAATGTTCAACCTAGCTATCAACCACTTAACTATACTTAAAGTAAAATCCTCATGTTTGCAAAGATTTAAATGCTGTTTCTCAAGCTACCTAAGCAGCAGGTTAACGAAGTCTTTCTATAGAATACAATGCTTAGGTATGCATCAAATGGATAAATAATTTCTATGTTCAGTCAAGGAACAAGCAGTCTAAACAAATAATAGTATCAAATAAAATTAAAATACCAAAGCTATAGCCTAGTATATACTCAAAGTAAAAGACAGAGCAGTGTGATGAAGCACTGACTTTGAAAACAGAAAAGCATGCGTTTGAGTCCTGTCTTTCTTACTTGCCAAGTATGAGACCCTGGGTTTGTCATTTCCTCCATCTAAGTCTCAGTTTCTTCAACTACAAACTGAGAAGAATAGATTAGATTCTCTTTACTGTTCCTTTTCCAAAATTCTCTTTTAAAATATATCTGCATCTAAAAAATCCAATCTCATATTATTACCAGGGCCCCCAAATATGGGGAAAAAAAAGTAATGTTTTCTAATGAACAGAGTTTTATAAACTGCTTATAAACTAAGAGAGGGAAATAACTTGCCTAAGATCAGAAATAGAATCTGGCTCAATTACAAACTTTTCAAATGTTAAAACCCCTATGCCTACTTATATTCTGAAAAGTCACTGAGAAATATTTATTTAAACACTATTAGACTCCCCACTGGAGAATGAAACGGCAAACCACAGCTTGGCAATAATTCTAGAATCTCAAAAGCCATTCAAGAAAAAAGACCATGGTCTGGTAGGTCCTACCAAGCTGGAAACACTTCTTGTAGCCCTAATGATAAGCTAGTTAATTATCACCTGAGACTGAGAGCCAACCAAACTAAGTTAAGCTTCTCTGATCAATAGGGTAATAATAACTGCTTAATGAATTTTGCAGTCACAGCAATTTTTGAATATGAGTTACTAAGTAGCTAACTGCAATATGCATTGCAAGTTTATAATCAGCATTGGCAAATGGAGTACCCACGCACAACAAGGAAACTACAGAGCCCTGAAGTATGTACAGAGCCCGCTACAGATATCACTCCATTTGAGGGGCTACTTTATGCAGAAGTGATACATATGTAATATAAACTTTAGGATCTTTAGGTTTCACCTGTTCTTATTTTTTATTCCCTTCCTCACTACTCATGACAATAACTTTCAAAGATATGACTTGAATGCAAGCTTCTTTAATAAATGATATTGGTAGGGTGATAGTTCTCAGAAAATAAAATGCTTCCAAAATTCTCTGCAAGTCACAATGACTGTCATTCTTTTAAAGAAAAGCAGAACACTTTCTCCTTTGGGAAATAAACAGCACTTTAACATTACCCTTTACTTTTATTTATCAGACATACATACTCAGACTCATTATGCCAAAGCCATTTGGTTTCAGTACCTGACTAAACTGGCTCCCATAAATTTCTAATCACAAACAGTAAGCCAGGTGTGTAGCTGTGCCACCTCTTTAATCTGAAACACACTGAAAGTCATGTTACTTTGAAGATAATAGAATGATATAGTGTAAAAACAGAGAACTTGACAATAAATATCTTTTTTTAATCCCAGTTCCACGACACTACACAAGTTGCTTAACTTTTTTAAAATTACATTTTCCTCACCTATAAAATTATACTTCACTATTTATTTCACAAGGTTATTGCAAAGAAAGTACTTAGTAAATTAAAAATATGATGTGTATTTTTAATTACTTCACGTAAGAACGCTGCTCTTGCCTCTCTCTCTACTCATGCTGAAACAGGGATGCACCAGGGAGAATCCAGAGCAGTGGTTCTCAACCTTCCTAATGCCGCGAACCTTTAATACTCATATGTGGGCACATCTGCATGTGGGCGGACCCGTCTGGAAATGGATAGAGGTGCGATGTCTCCATTCCTAAAACCATCGGAAATAATGTGTTTTCCGATGGTCTTAGGCAACCCCTGTGAAAGGGTCATTCGACCCCCAAAGGGGGTGCAACCCACAGGTTGAGAACTGCTGGTCTAGAGTGACTCCTCTCCCCTCCAAGGCTTCTAAAAATTTACCTTTGTCTACCTAGCTCAGTTTCCAGACAGTAGAGGCTAAAGCTTTGACAGACAGATTGGGAGTACTGGCCCTAAACTATCCTGAAGGGTGAGATATGTCATCTGCCAGAAAACTATAAATATGTGCTTATGACTGAAAATTTTCTTCATTTCTTTCCTTTAAAAACAATCACTTCTTTTTCTTCCTTTATTCAATTGGTACAACCTCAAAAGTCACATGGAATCTCTATGCATATTTCAAGAGTTGAAAACCAAGGTTGTAATAACTGAATCCTTACCTTGTTGATGCTTTAACACTATTAGATTCCAGGATGTTCTCCATCATCCTCAAGTGTACCACCTCTGGCATTTCTTTAGATTTCTCTGCACAATCTTCTGGAAGTTCTTCCGACTGCTCTAGCTTTTCATCATCTTCTTCTTCCTCAGAGAGTTCATTAATCTATTAAAAAAAAAATTTTTAAAGATTGACAATCCAAATTTTGATTGACAATCCAAAATTTATTTTATTTATATGCCAAATAAAAGTTATTATAAAAGGACATTTTGAAACCAAAATTTAAACAACTTTCTAAATCCAAGTCTCACTTAAGAGGATATTGTTGATACTTGCTCTACAGGTCTGAAAAAAGGAAAAGTGTGGACTGGAAAAGCAAACAACGTCTCAAAGAAGGACGAAATAACAATACATTGGAATCTCATTGAGAACATGACTAGGCCTGCCTTTCAACTACCAAAGAAAACTTAAGCATCATGATTAACATTAGGGCGACCTCATCTTCTGCCCAATGTTGTTAAAATAGAAGATAAGTAAAGGTTTCTTAACCACTCTCTGCTTTCCAGGTGCACAAAATGAGTTTATTTTAATTCAACAGGCATGAAAAATCCATGAAAAGCGCACACATACACACATACAAAATAAACTTACTAAAATTTCTAAAACTAAATCAACCTTATTTAGAATAAGTCTGCTATACCTGAAATGGTCAAATCTGTGACTTTTCATGGAGAAGGAGCACTACCAGGATAGGATTTGTTCTGTTTACAAACAGTTGTCTCAACATACTATAATTCACTTTTTCTTTCTTAAATAGGAAGACAAATCTAGTGTCTGTTCCCTCAAAGTGACTATTTCAGGAAATAAGTCTCATAAAATAGGCAATGGATGCTAAAATTTGAGAGAGTTAAAAAAAAAGTAATGAAAATGGGGGAAAAAAAAATCAAAAATGTATCTGTTTCAACGATCAAATCTAACTTCATAAAATGCCCCAAAGGTGGAATATGTTATAAATGGTCTTTGATAATTTTTTATAAACACTAGGTATTTAAGGGCATAAGAACAACGAAAGCACACTGAATTCAAATCATTCCAATCAAATATATTAGAAAAAAAATGGTCTTTGATAATTTTTTATAAACATGAGGTATTTAAGGACATAAGAACAATGAAAGCACACTGAATTCAAATCATTACAATCAAATATACTAGAAGTGCTAAGAATACAGTTAGTTTTACAATCATGGAAAATGGCAGTGTTCTCTCAGGATAAAGTCCAAATGTGGTTTCTAAACTCCATATTAATACTGCAGTTATGAAAAGGAAAAACCATCATTCCATAAAAGCATCCTGTCATGGTTTGGCATCCTGCTTATCAACTAAGAGAGGATTATAGAATTACAGCTTAAAGGGACCTCTGGGCTCAATTAGTCCACCCTCCTCATTTTACAAATTAGTAATGTGTGGTCCAGAGAGGTTAAGTAACTTACCCAAGAATTATATAGGTAGTAAAAAGCAAAAGCCAATATTCAAAACCCACCCTCTGACTACAGATTCAAAACTTTTATAGTAACAAATTAACAAAGGTTTAAATTGTTTCTGTTTAATTGTAAAATTTAATTATTCTTGATGGAAATGGAAATGCATTGCCAGCATTATCGCCCTTTTTTTTAAGGCAGCTAGGTGGAGCAGAAGATAGAGCAGGAGCAGGAGACAGTTCAAATCCCATCTCAGACACTTAATAGCTGTGTGACCCTGTGCAAGTCATCTGACCTCTATCTATCTCAGTTTTCTCAACCGTAAAACAGGAATAATAATAGTGTCTACCTCACAGGGTTATTGTGAGATATATTTTTACGGCAATTAGTATAGAGCCTGGAACATAGTAGACGCTTAATGAATGCCTATTCCCTTCCCCTGTCCTTTTTTGGTGGAACTCACTTATGACAAGGCAAGCACATAAGTGACTGTCCTGAGCTGTAGCACAAAAAGGTCTCAGCTACCACTGAGGCATATGGGGCTGACTGTCCTGACTGAACAGTCCCAGACTATTGGATATTAGGAGTTTGCTGACCTACTTTGGTAATGTTTCTCTAGCTCACTCTCTTGCTGTCAAGGCTGTCATTTCATTGCCTATCTCTAGTAGCCTTTCCCTTCTTCCCACATTCTCATTTCTGACAAACTAAGAAATCAAATAGATTTGCTAGAAATTGTGTCTAAAGAAAAAGTAAAAATATGAGTGAGAGTGACCAAGACACAAGTAAAGTTCCTAAAGAGTTCCACTGAGGTAAAGCAAATTCAATTCGATAAACTTATTAAGTATGTACTGTGTACACTTTTCTAGGCATTGGAGTACATACAAAATTTAACTGAGACTGATCCCTGACCTCTTGAAGCTTACAGTCTGAGGATATATGACACATAACACAAATAATTACCACATGACAAGTGTTTGAGGAGGACATGAAATACAAAAAGGAAAAGCATTACCAATTTGGGGGATGAACTAAGGCCCCAAGGAAGATGCAACATTTGAGCTGAGCTTAAAGGAATGGGTAAACGCAATATGGTACAATGGAAAAAGGAGGCAGCTAGCTGGTTTGGTGGACAGAGAGCTGGGCCTGGAGTCAGGAAGACCTCAGTTCAAATCCAGCCTCAGACACTAGCATGTGACCCTCGACAAGTCACTTAACCTCCATTTGCCTTAATCTATTGGAAAAAGAAATGACAATCTAGTATCTTTGCCAAGAAAACCCCATGAGGCAGCTAGGTGGTGCAATGAATAGAGCACCAGCCCTAGAATCAGAAGAACCTAAGTTCAAATCCAGCCTCAGACATTTAACACTTACTAGCCGTGTAACCTTGGGCAAGTTACTTAACCACAACTGCCTTGCCTTCCCCCTTCAAAAAGAAAAAAAAAAACCCAGGGATGACATAGTCCATAGGGTCACAAAGAGTTGGACACAAATGAACTACTGAACAATAGCCAACAACAGAAAGAAGAATGTTATCAGAGGGGCAAGGGGGAACAACGTTTAATTACAGTGTGGTACAGTTGTATAAAGAGTACTAGTTTTGGAAAGAGAGGACCAAAGTTTGAGTCCTGCTACTTACTACCTATGACACCATGGAAAAAGTCACCTGAACTCTGAGCCTCAAATCTCTTCCTTTCAACCCTCAATCTATGATCCTAGATTATAAGCTTGCCTCTAACATTTTCCATATAATTTAATCTTTCTGAATGTCATATTCTTCATCTATAAAATGAAGGTGCTAACTGTGGTACCTATATCACAGGCTCACAGGATCACTGAGGATAAAATAAGGTGGGTAAATCACTTTATAAACTTCAAAATGTTACACAACGTCAGTTATTTGTCATTAAATTGTCTCACAGGACAAGGGAAGGCACTCTAGACATAAGGAACAGGACCCAGTAAAGAGAGAAAGAGAACTTATATGGCAGGTGGAATTTGTTCAATTTAGCTGAAGTATAAGGGAGAGGGTTATTGCTTCAGAAATAAAGAACTGAAATATTAAATGTTTAAGTGTTATATTGTTATATTCACATACAAATCTGTGGCACTTTACATAATATGGGTTTTTAGCTATAAAATGCCACCCAAGGTGTTACTAGCATTATCTGAGCTATAAGGACATATTTACATAGTGGCCAAACGGTGTAAATTTTTAAATTGTACCAAATCACAAATAATTTTCCTTTCATATATAACACTGGGTTAATGTAGGAATAAATACAGAAAAATTTTTGGTGAGTAGCTGCCTAGAAAAGGCAGGTATTTACCAATTTAAAACAAAAGTCACAATTAGAAATAAAATCAGAAATGTAAACTACTAACTACCTAATTTCCAAAGGGATCTGAGACTAGAGAAGGTATAAAAGGAACACAAGAAGGTATAAAAGAAAAAATAAACAGGATGGTTTTTTAATTGAGCAAGAATTTACTTGCATTCACTCTCCCAAATTTTAGGTTGAGATGATTCTGGAAATATGAATTTGCTACAATTTTCATGCTTGGCAATACAGATACTAAAATATACACACATTCAGTAAAATATACTTGAGAGAGGTAAAATCAGTGGTCCATAGAACCCACAAATTCTCACACAAATTCAAACTAATTCAAATAAACTTTTACTTTCCTCTATTATCATCATCTCTAGAAGTAATCTGGTAAGACAACAGAGCCAAAAAGCTAAAAAGTAACCATTATTTTCCACCCCAAAATAATGATCATATATAAAGATGAGTTTTTCTAAACTGTTAAGAGTGATTTTCAGAAATTTCATTTAAATAAAAGTGCCCTAACTCCATCCCCATGAAGCTCTTCAAGAACAAGCACTTGTCAATGTGCCTAAATGGAAACTGGTTCAATCAATTTAAAAAAACGTGTTAAGTTCATTTATTATGTGCTTAAATAGGAGATGGATCAGTTCAATTTAATAAATATTTATTAAATGCTTAAGAAAAAAAGAACGAATGCTTGGCTCTCAATTTCTCAGCAGCTCTTTAGCATCCAATTCATTTCAGATGTTACTTAAAACTGTTCTGTGTATGTTTCTGCCTCAACTCCACTTCTGGTGGATCCTTATCCATACTTACATCTCTTCTTTCTTTCATTGTTGTAACTGCCTTCTCTAGGGCTTCGTGAAATGCCTGCTCTCCAGACTCCAGTTTGTGGAGAACGCTGCTGCCTGCCTTCTCAAACGTATAAAGAAACATAATTATATCACCTCCATCCTCAGATAAATTAAGGACTCCATACTAAAGAGATTGTTCACCTTCTTTAGCTTGTCTCAAACATGTTCTCTACTTGTCTTCTACCAACCATTTTCTTTCTGTAGTCACAACTATCACTAAGAGTGTCTCCTGATTTAATTTAATAAGGCTTATAATCGCCAAGTCATTGCATCAATAGTAACAAGACTGAGGGAAGAAAACAAGTGGGTGGACAAATTTGATTTCATAAAACATGAAATTCAGCATAGAACAGCATTACTACAGAAAATGAGTCAGGCCCAACTTTGTATTTAAAAGTCTTTAGGGTCTGGAATTCCTCATTAATGGATGAAAAAGCAGCAACAGTTATATTCATTCAAATTTGAAATAAAAAACAGGATTATGCTGAATTTTCACTCAAATACCTTATTATTATCTCATAATCCAAATAAAGTTTGTCAAAATTACTTAGGAAAAATAAATATGCAAAATTTAAAAAATCTGCTCCCTTCACTTGCATCCTATTATATTTCCTAGTATAAGAAAACATATAGTCTTTTAAACAAATATAATATACCTTATATATCACAATAAAAATACAGATTTTGGTAGTTAGTAAGCTCAAAGATTTACTACCTACATACATATGTCCCAGAGCTCATCCCTCTATCCAACCCTACATTATCATAATTTTCTTCCCAATAGGCAAATTTCCTTTCCTCTACAAACATAGACAAACATGTACAGTTTTACTTCATATTCCTTAATTTAGCTGTTCTCATTTTTCAGGCCTTAGTTCATTTTACCCATACCATTTTTCCAATGTCTAACTGAAAAACAACACAAAATGCACATTCTCCACAAGCAGAGTAAGAGATTTCAGGGAATACAACCAAATCCTCATAAACAAAGAATGCTAGAGTAGTCTAAACAATCCAAAAAATTTTCACAAAGGTACATCCTACAATATATATTACAGCAGTTGTGATACAAATGCTTTATCAAGTCCATACAATGAATCCCCTAAAAGTCAAAGTTTAATCTTAGAATCTAGCTGAATGATTCAAATGGTAAATTTGTTTTATCCCATTCTGCATAAACCTAAGTTTACAAATATAAGCAAAAATCAATGAAATGCAAATGAGCCAAAATTCTCAAACAAAAGGATATATTTTAGCTATTAAAACATAAACAATGAAGAATTCCTGCATATGTAACTACTCTCTTACCTCTACTTTCATTTCAAACACAGACAGATAATTCTTTTAAAGGAGGTACTTCATAATTTTCCTTTAGTCTTACCATGTTTCCTAAGTTGAGATCCACATATGGTAGCTGTCAACTTCAAAACTGCACCAAAATGTATATGTGTCACCTACTCAAACTACAAAGCCCACCCATACTTTTTAATCCCATATGCACACATTTTCATCCTTCATTCACACAGCAAGATGCATTTGGCATTTGCTACTGTGTCATTTCTTTAAAGTTCATGATACTTAAAAAAAAAAGAAAAGACAATCGCTATCTATGTTTATGGTTTAAAAACATGAGCAAAGTGGAGACAGAAATATTCAAAGGAAAGTCCATACAGAAGATGGCAGGCAATATCAAAACAAAGTCCAATCTCAAACATTTCTACATACTGAAGAAACTACCATTTATCTAGAGTTCAGGTTATAAACACTGTAATACCACTCTAATTCAGATAAAATAAAATGTCACTGAACTACAGATTATTTTCCAAGAAATGCTTTTATTACCTGCAAGTAAATACAGTAGCTAACAATTACCAAAGGGTTTCCAAGTCCAGCCTTGGCCTATTTTAATGACAGGATGAAGCTGCTTTGTAATCAACAATATACATTCACTGAAAAATATGTTAAAAATTTTTTTTAAATTTGTTCTTCAACAAAGTTAAAATATCACCTACAATTACATAGAATATTATTTTGTTTGGTAAAATCATTTTTCACTAAAAAAAATAATAATTTCAATCCAGATCAAAGTCACAAAACTCTAAATGGACTCAAAAATCATGGAATTTTACTGTAACTATCACACTGAAGTTTTTTCTAAACTATTTAAACTACAGGAACACCAAATAATTTTTTTAAACTACAACATATCCAAAGACAGAGAATTTAATCTCTAAAAGAGAAATTATTTTAGGTTCAAGGCATTTCCTACTTACTACATAACTACATTTCTGCACTACAGAAGCTTAAATATTTTAAACACCAAAACAACTTTTAACACCTTGGAACTAGGAGAGTGTCCTTGACCTTCATTTCTCCATTTATCAAAAATTTAAATCGACAAAGTAAATTTTAAATTGTTTACTTATCTTTTAGGTCTCATTTCTAAATCTCATCTATCTCTAATACATCTCTGTAAATAACCTTGGGCAGAAGAGACAAAAACTTTTTCACAGTGGATGATCTATGGTTTACATGAATTTTACGTAATAATCCAAATAACAGACCAGACACGCCCTAGGTGTCATACACCATAAATATTTTTTAATTCACGTTTTTTACAAATCATGTATTATCTATGGGCAATATATGGCAACTAAAAGATTAAGAATCAATACTTATATTTCATAGAAAGTAGTTATAAATACATGGTTTTAATTTTTTAATTAGCCTTCAAAATACGATAAACTTGAATACTCACCTGTTCAGTTAGCGAACTCAAATCATTAGTAGATGAAAAATCTTCCTCTTCATTCTCAAAGAACTCATAGTAGTTTTCCAGAAGTCCAGCCATTATTCTGCTTACTATTTCTTGCTCTTTCAAATCTTCCACATCTGTATAAATGCTAAAAATACAAATCCTAAATTTAGTTGAGGAGTCTTCATCAACACACTTGGCAAAAGGAGACTTTTCTCCTCCTGTAAGAAACAAAAACACTTTTGACCATACTTCAACTACCTCAAAGATGATTTGAAACACATTTTAAGTCAAGGGGCATGTACCCTTTTATTCTGAACTCTTCAGAGGATTTGATTTAGCACCTTTGGGCCTCAGTTTTTCCCATCTGTAAAATGGCATTGTATACTCTTCCCAATCAAGCTGGGAGGATTAATCAAATCTATCATAAAAATAATAGCCCATAAAAGTCTGAAGTCTCTAAAAGGCACTACATTTCATAAATAACACTTCATAAATCAAAAACTTTTTCCCTTTGGGTTAAATGCATACATTTACAAAATAACTTACTGGAAGACATCTGGACCAAAGACAGCAGCCAAAGAATTTGCAGACCAAATTTCCTCATGATGTGATGCTACATTGGCTAAAAATCTACACAGAAACTTCAACAAACTGTAATTAACAGGTGGAAGCTGTTGCAAGAGGAACCTCAACTTTCTTCCAAATTCATCTTCATTATTATAATCTGTAAAGTATAATGACAGGTTTTTAAATGAAGTAAAAACAAAACTCAGATATTCTGCCAACTTCACATTACTCTTTCCCTATCATCTTTTGACTTCCTGTAGTTAACAGCCTTTGGCTTTTTGTTTCATTTAAGGAGGAAGGGAGAAGTTATGAATGGGTGAGGTAGAGGTGGAGAGAAAGAGTGAAGATGAGAATTAATTCAAAAGTTAGAAATGTTTTTTTTCCTCATCTACTTCTCATTAGTAGCATTTTTTTCCTTCTTTTTCCCTGTTTCAATTTGCTGTCCAATATGTCAGCATAGCTGTACTGTTCAAGCAGTGCCAGCAGTGAGAAGCTAACTATACCTAAGCCAATATAAATAAGTCAGCACCAACTCCTGGGGAAGACAAATTCACAGAAGTAATTCTATCACTAATATGTCAGCAATACTTTTCAACTTGGGTAAATGGTAAAATAACTTGTCATAACCATATTCCATGTTTTCCCAATCACTCAAGTATTAAAAGTACTGCCTCCACATTAGTGAAGGAACTGCAAGATCTTATTAGAGAGAAAGTAATGCCATTTTTTCTGTAATACCAAAAGAACTAAAAATAGGTGGACTACTACTGAAAGATTAAGGGGGAAGGAAAAATTGGTAACATTTAACATTAGGCAAAAAACTTGGGAGTTTGTCCAGACAAATTTGTCTGGACAAATGTATTTTCAAATTACTAATTTTTTTTAAATGTAACAATGGGTCTCCACAACACTGTATCAGAAGAATGATCAAAAACAAGCACTAGAAACATCTACAATCAAAGCAAAAAGAACTATACATAAAGAAAATATATTCAGTAAGCAATGTATTACTTGAATGCCACTTCACCTGTCACTGCAAAAAAAAAAACTGTGATTCATCAAAGGGCCATATCATTTTTGCTAATCTCTCCCCAAGTACATGTTAAAATGAGAACAATCTGGAAATGAAAAGTTCTGTCTACTATTTCAAAAAAAAAAATTCATCGTGTCAAGATGACATCTAATGCTGCCTAATACAGACAAATATAATAGCTAGAATGAATGTAGTTAGTACTTTAAGGTATGTAAAATGCTTTAAAAATAGTATCTTATTTTACCCTCACAATCACCCTGAGAGGTAGGTGCTACTATTTATCTTCAATTTACAGATGAGGAAAGTAAGATAGAGGTTAAGCAATTTCCTAGAGTCAAAAGGCTTGGAAGTGGTGTCAGAGCCCAAATTTGAACTGGCTCTTCTTGATTTCAACATTTTTTATCTACTGTACCACCTAGCTGCCTTGTTAAACACATGTGACAATCCAAACCAGCAGACAGGTATAAAATCCTGGTGACAGAGAATAACACTTTCACATGATATCATTAAATAGTATTACAGCCATAAATGTACACATTTTATTCAAACTTAAAAGAAATCAAACCAGGACATTCTTCACTAAAAATCTTGTTTACTATAAACTTATCGAAAGTGCACACACCAACTCATCATAAAAACAGAATATTAACAGGGATCTGGATGGCTCAAGAATCAATCCTTTCCTCTAGGGCAGCGGTTCTCAACCTGTGGGTCGCGACCCCTTTGGGGGTCAAACAACCCTTTCACAGGGGTTGCCTAAGACCATCGGAAAACACATATTTCCGATGGCCTTAGGAACCAAGACACCACTCCTCTATCCGTCTCCAGGCGGGTCCGCCCACATGCAGATATGCCCACATAGGAGTATTAAAGGGTCATGGCATTAGGAAGGTTGAGAACCACGGCTCTAGGGATCTGTAATAAACTTTATATAACTCAAAATATGCAAGCATATTTATATTAATACACACATGAAAAAATACCAGAAACAAAAAAGGAACCGTTCTAGAAACTTTTTTTTAATATCATTAGTATCAGAAAAGCATGAAAAAAGACAATAAAGGGTCATAAAAATAAAACTGGCAATAAAGATTCATTTTGAAAGCCATTAAACAACTGAAGAAGTACAACAGAGAACACTGTATTTTGCTCATCATTTCACAACATTAAGCTGAGTTGAGCTCTGTCATCAGAATGTGAGACAAAAGATAGACAATTTTTCTTCACTGGTCTCTAAACATAAACCAGAGATTCCAATGGACAGATATAAAAACTGATCCTCTTTCTACTTCCAAATTAAGTTACTGAATATTATTAAAGGTTGCTTCGAGAATGTCCTAGATTTTTCAGAGTTCAACTCATTTTCCTACATTGTTTTCTCTTGATCACTTCTTACATTAGTGCCCTCTTCACAAAATCAACTTGTAGATAACTTGGTATTTCTTTTGTATATACTACCTATTTATGTATCTGTTGTGTCGACCCAACTAGACTATAAAGTCCTGGGGTATGGAGCTATTTTCACTTTTGTCTTTGCTTCCTTGTTGTTTAGTACATATAAAGCGCTTAATTTAATATCTGTTTACTGATTCATGCATATGCTTGTATTTTTTAACCCAATGCTACCCTGCCCAGGTATAAACGTGAATGAGATAGCTAGAATACAGTAATATAAATATTATGTCAGAATTTCCCCATTTTTTTCTTAAGAGTTACTGATAAAACACAGGAATCTTAAGAGGAAATTTGGCAAGTGGACTACAACTATAGAATCACTCCCATAAACTCCCATCACTCACAAATCAATCCTAATATACTATGAAAACAAATTTACCTCTCTCAAATCCTCTACTTTTATATTCCCATGTGAAAAGCTATATCCAAAAAAAATAAAAACTGGATTCATTTAATTTATTTTACATTTGTTTGATTTTCCTTTAGATTGCTGTTTCATAGCCTTCTGGATGGTATCCAGGGATTATCATGAAATGCAAGACCTCTATTTCTGCGTTCTGCTAGCTGGAGTAGGAAGTCTGTAAGTGGCACCACTAACTGGCACCTAAAGATAACTGCTGGTGGATACTCTGTCACACAACATCCTCTACATTTCCCTTCACTCTCACACTTTATGCTTTCCTTTTTTCTTCTTCTCAACCTATGCCTGAGGCCTATCAAGATCATTCATGAAAACAACTGTGTTCTACTGGCCCTTACACTAAGGCCACACTGACTCCAAGGAAGTCCATAAAGAAGAAAAATTAATCATACTCCCATAATGACCACTTCACTCAAGATGTCCCCTTCAAAAAAGTGATAAATAATGGTACTTAGTAACTGGATCTTAGTCATCTATCATGTTACCTTGAGAAAGTTGCATCAAGTGAATATGCAAGCTACCAGGGATGACAGGTTCTGGAAGTTCTTGAAGGAAAAACCTAAGAAGACTAATAGCTGAGGGAACATCTGCTTCCTTAACCAGATCCACATCTTCTCCATTGTCATATCTCTGCCTAAGCCACTCCACCGTCTCAGCATTTCCATTGACTTGAAAAAGTCCTTCTTGCTCCAGACCTCCTGTATTAGTACAAGAAAGGAAAAAATTTCAAAGCTATACTTTACACCAAATAAATATACATAACCTCTTAAATGTTTAAAAAATTTTATTAATGTTAAACAACCCTGGGCTTATACGGCTTATACTGTTCAACTCATTATACACCTGAATATGGTTTCTATACCCTCCATTCCTAACCTAACCTTTCCCCCCTCCCTTTATTACCCCCCTCCATTAAAAAAATACTCATATCTCTACAAAAAAACTCTAGGTTCACTAATATTTTTAACTTGGTAATCCTTCTGAAGAAGCCTAAGTTCAATTAAAGAATTAAGAAGGCTACCAAAACAAAGTTTTCTACTCTATTTCCTCCCTGTGTCTGAGAGGTGAATGGGAAGAGGACTTGTGCTTATTAAAACAAAGGCCAAAGAATGCCTAGACTAGCCCTTTAAAATAGAAAGGAAATATATACCATGTTCCTCAATATAGTCCACAACGTGGCGAACTATGAATGGAACCTCATTGTCTGGATGTCCTCCCTGCTGCAGCTCGTCAAGTGGAATTCCAAATATTTTGTTAGCAAGTACGGAGTTGCAGTTACTCAAGGAAGGGGAGGAGCTCTTCCTCATATCTTTTTGCAGCCAGAAATCAAAGCTGTCTTTTCTGTCAAATGAAAGACAAAAAAAAGACTACAATGATTAGCAGGTAGCAATATGACTAAATAGATACCAGAGATGGCTTATATCTGAATGTGATCTTATGGATCCAAATTAATGCCCAAATTTCTGACCCATGAAAAGAAACATCCCCTATGTTCACTAATTAAATTTCAGTACAATTATCTAAAGAACTCTATTATTATGGATTGTGTTTTACTATTTCATGAGTTTTGTGAATTAAAACACCTAGAATACTTAGTAGACCAGATTCTGAAATTTAATACCATGGTCTACTACAGATTTCAGAAAGCAACTTGAGACAAAGAATTTGCTTCTTAGAGGTTAAACTAGTCTTTCCCAAGCTTATCCATGAACCATGACTAAATAAACTAGATTTCTGGACCTGGACAGAAAGAACTAGACTTAATGATCAAATTATATTGCCTCCATAAGGCTTAACATAACACAGAAACGTCTAGATGATTGTCTTCATTCTACAGCTAGGGTCTCACTACTTCTACAGGAGAACCAAGTATTACTAAGTAAAGAGGCTTGTTACCAGTAAGACAGGCCCTATGTGAACAATTCTTTGCCTACTGAAACCATGAAACAAAGAAAATACAAAGGACCATTGGTCTTAAATAGCCTGGTTCTATCACAATGATGACAATAGTGATAATGATAGAAATGAGGTCAAGGATACTATCAGACCATTAACAAACATTAATTTAACAGAGAGGTCTTAATCTAATGCTAAATTAATATATTCACAGAAGAGCAGAGGATTTAGTATCAGAAAAGGTCAGTCAATAAGATATTAGCAACCACTGAGACACAGATGTAATTTTTCACATCGGTATTTTTATGACACTGAACTGTTCATGTACCAAGATTATCACTGACAAAAACATGAAGAAATGGAAAGGCTTTCACAATCTATTTTCATTAGTATACCACACAACCACCACTTTTATCCAAACTTCTAGAAATACAAAACCCCATCATATCTGTTCATTACAAAATGAACAACTCTCTGACAGGGCAATAAAAATCTTAAATGATCTACAAGTTTCCTTGATGGAAGCAACAGCAGAGGACTATATTCAATCATCTTCTGATTATCAAGGTCAAGCAAGTAAAAATGCCAAAGGTATTGCCAATGCTATTGGAGACTGTCCTACTCAGAATCCAAAAAGAAAAAAGATTCCCTATAAATGGCATGGGACCTAGATCCTTCTTTTTGTAGATAATACGGTAATGACTACATCAAGTTCCATTACATTATAGGACTTTCTTAATGAGATCCACAGCCACTCAAAGAGTCTAGCTGGCAATTCACACAGGAAAAAGCAAATGGATAAAAACTGCCTACCATTCAGATGTCGTACAATTGGATAGATAATGCACTGAGTCATTCTATTTCTTAGACAGAAAAATGGACAGTGAACTGATCCCAGAATCAAAAAGAGTGAGCTATTTGGGAAAAACCTGGAAATTTTAGAAAACTGCAAAATTATTTCAATGATCCCCAATTCTATTCAACATAAAAAGTCATCTTTTGAATTCCAATATTCTAGTGATGCTGCATAGTTATGAATTATGGAACACCCCAATAAGTTTAAAAAAAAAAAGCTCAAAATATGAAGTGCTTATCATGTGCAAAGCATTTTGCTGAACACTAGGGACACAAACAGAAAGAGGAGCCCCTGTTCTCAAAGACCTTGCATTCTTTATTCTTTTCTCTTTCATTTCCAAAGACAACCAATGACATTACGGGGTGATGTCTTGACATGTATCAATTGGATTTAAATGAGACAGAAGTGCACCAAGTCATTAGCCTCACTCTCTCTTCCCGAGTCATCAGTGTCCAGTGGTAAGATAAAAATCAGGATGACTGGCTATGGCCCAGGACAGAGTGAATGGCCTTGGCATCTTGATGTCAAGTTTTAATTGTTCTGCAGTGACTGCTTCAGTCACTTTCACAGCTGTTGGAACAAACTGATCTCATCTATTCATTCCTCTGGAGAGAAGCCTCCATATGCCTAGAGTAGACGCCCTCCCTAACTCTCAGATGGGTTTAACACCTGTTGGTTACCATCCGCAAAGATGGTTTTACCAGGATGCAGACTCTGTGCATGCTACAGTTTCCTGGAGCTGCAGATAACAGAGTTAAATGACAGCTGGACATCAAAAGTGGATGAGCACCCCTGAAAAGGGCTCACACCAGAGGTGCTACTGCTCCCTGAACAATCCATATATACAGAATGCTCCATTAATGAAGGAGAAAACAAGAGGTTTCATATGCAAGCTCCATATCCACTTCTGATGCCAAACTGACAGATATGAAGGACTTTGGTAGCAACAACTTTCTTTTCCAGGTCTTTAGTTGTAAAGAGGAAAGCAGTATACAGCACCTGCAGAGGTAGGGGCAGGCTGCACCTCCACAAGAGTTGACTCCTTGGATTGTTGACTGAGGGCACTGGACTGGAAGCAGATCAGGTGGGTGTGAGAAAGAAGACTGCAACTATTCCTTGGAATCTTTCCTGGGCTATCTCCAGGTCTAAGGAAAGGTGGTCACTGAGGTGATGATAATGGTTTGGCAAGCATACGCAGCCCCAGTAGGCACTCTGAAACTGGGTTGGCTTGCCTATGCTATGGATAGGAATTTGTCGAGTTGGCTGATACCTTGTTCCCTGGGATTATAGCTATAAGGGCTAGGTCAGAAGCAGGGCTGATAATCTGAACAGTAGCAGTAGCCCCAGGGCTCTGGAGCTCAGGGTCCTGAGGGAAGCTGGTGTTCAAGGTAGTTAGACTCGCCCAGCACATACCACTTCTTACCTCACTCAGGGTGGCTTGCTGATTTGAGCTTTGAAGAAGGAAAACTACAGACAACTCAAAAAGCAATGAAGACATAGGACAGCAGTGGCCCTAGAGTCAGGAGGACCTGAGTTCAATGAAATCTGGCAGTTGTGTGACCATGGGCAAGTCATTTAACCCTGACTGCCTTGCATTCCCCCCTCATTAAAAAAAAAGGCATAGGACAGGTCACAACACATTACAAAAAAAACTTGCACTTACGATCCCAAGTGCACTTACCACCCAAATGTGCTAAGAAATAACATCCAGGGGGTGTATGATAAAAAAAAAAGGTGGTGAGACAACCATGCAATGAGTGATAAAAATAGTCATCCAAGTATTTGCACCACTACCTAGAGAACAAAAAGATTTAGGGGAAAGTCACAAATGTATTTTGAGTTCATACTCAGTGGAATATTTCAGGAGGGGGATGAATAAGAATTGCCCAAAACGAGAAAACGTGAATGGGTTGTAATGTGCATGGATGAAGAGAATACTCGCATCAGTAGCATTTTTGTTTTTTAAAGTCAGATTTTAGAGAAACAGTATCCCTCCATTTCCACTACCAAAAATTTTATTTATATTGTCTTTTAAAGGAAATATACAAGTTTAAGTCCAAAGATCAAGACTTTGTCTGAGCTCTTATGATTATATCTGCTACAAAAATAACAGAGGGAAGAATGTTTCATATTGCCTTCTCCAATTCATATAATTCACACATGATCACAGAAAACAGGTATCCATCCAACTTTTAAGTTTAAACTAGAATTTTTCTAAGTCTCCTATGCAAGTGCATAGTAGCATACTTATGCTACTTATATCAAGGTACAATGTATTCAGCTATGACCAATCAGTCCAATATGAGTTTGGAAGGCTCCATTTAGAATGGAGATGTCTCTGAATTTGCCAGTTCACATTTCTTTTGTGCTACTGAGGTTCTTCTTTACTCATGGAGCACCTTCTTTGATACAGGCACATCATGCTGGACAGTCCTGTGCCAGCGTCACCAGATCTAACAATCAATACGAAAGTTCTTCAGAAAGACCTTGAGAGTGTCCTTATACATACTTCTTGACCACTGTGTGAGCATTTGCCTTACATAAGTACTCTGTAAAATAGTCTTTTAGGTAAGCATGTGTTTGGCATTTAGGTTATACAGTCAGCTCCATCAGAGTTGCACTCTCTACAGCAGCATCTGAATGCTTGGCAGTTCAGCTTAAGAGAGGACCTCAGTATCTGGTACCTTATCTTGCCAGGTAACCCTCAGAATCTTCCTAAGACAATTCAATTAAAATCAGTTCGGTTTTCTGGCATGATGCTGACCGTCCAAATTTCACAGGCATGGTATTATTGTACCATAAAAGGAAAGGGAGGGTTTCAAAGAAACCTGGGAAAACTTTGATGAATGAGAGAATGAAGTAAGCAGAACCAGGAGAACAATTAATATAATTATTTCAACAGCATAAAGAGAAACAACTTTGAAAGACTTAAGAACTCTGGTCAATGAAATAAGAAATCATGGCCCCATAAGACTTAATAAGCATGTCCCTCACCCCTCTTGGTGAAAAGATGATGGATTGTAGTTGTAGAATGACACATACATTTTCAGATATGGTCAACTTGGAAGTTTGTTTTGCTTATTTACCTAAAGAGTTTTTGCTTTATTTTTCTGATTTGGGAGAGAGGAAAGAGGAAGGGACAAGTGAAAGGGTAAATCACCCTCCCACCAAAAAAAGAAGAGAATAAGGAATTTAACAAAACATTTTTTTAAATGCACAAAAGAGATCAGAAAGAATTAAAGAGTCCAGCGGTTCTCAACCTGTGGGTTATGTTCAATTTGTAACAGTGAAAATATATCCTGCATATCAAATATTTACATTATAATTCATAACAGTAGCAAAATTACAGTTATGAAGTAACAACAAAAATAATTTTATGGTTGGGGGTCGCCACAACATGAGGAACTGTATTAAAGGGTCGCAGCATTAAGAAGGTGGAAAACCACTGAATTAGACAAATCGGACAGCTTTGAAAGTTACATGCTGAAAACCCGTACATAATAAAATTTTGCAATTTAATGTACAATCTTCTTTTTCTGTTCTCTTGTATATACATAAGATAGTGCTTGTTTTATCTGGTGTTTTAAGTTCAAGGTAAAAAATAAAACTTTAAAAATAAAATTCCCTTTTCCCCCTTCAACTATACTTCATTTGTAGCTCTTCATAAGAAGTTATCACTTATGATAAAATTACACTGCACAAAAATTTCTTTAAGGACTTATTATACATACCAAATATTTTCAAATAAAGAATATGCTTTTAGAGGTCCAACAAGAATATGCAAACATAAAGGGTTGGAACATTAGAGTGAATCTAGCAAGTCTTAGGAATAGTGAAAATAAGTTCAAGGAACAGTTGCTGTCACAAAGGTTAAAAACTGTGGGTACTCCTAGGCAAGTAAATATATAAGCTACTACATTATATATAGTTGCCATACGTGTGTGTGTGTATGTGCGCACGCGTGCGCACGCGCACATTTCTATATCAGTTAGGAAAAAGGACTCAAGCAAAATGGATTCTATGTTGTTAGTCAAATCACCAAAAACTACACAAAGTCTCTTTTTAGGAGGGGACTATTTGCCATTTTAGAAAACTTACCTTTGAGTACTTAAACACCTAAGTTTAAAAAATGGTTTCTGCACCAGCTACCCTCACTGAGCAAGCATTCTTTTGTCATTTATGGCTGTTTGAGATTATGGCAGAAGATGAGCCTGTAGTTCCTCATTGAAGAAACGCAGAACTCGATCAGTACTTCAGCAGTTAATCTAGAATAAGAAAAAACAAAATTATTTCAATTTTTAGGTCCCTTTTCATTTCCAAAAAAAGGCAGAATAAAAAAATGTATCCACAAAGCTACTTTTAGATGATGCTGAAGGATCAGTCTACCTATATCCCTTAAGAAATGGGTAAAGCAAATTCCAAGTTCATGCTATGAGCTGAATGCCTTTTACTACTAAAAACCATCAAAATTTACTGATAGAATAATTAAGAACAGTTTAGGGAATAAAATACTGCCTAAGTAAGGAACAATTCCACTTAAAAGTTCTTTTCTTATTCCATGCACGTCCCATATTCTTCTAACACTCATTCCATCAAGCACTGAAGAAGATATAAAGATAAATGTGACCTGGAACTGTCCTCAAGCAACTTATAGCCTAGAGGAAGAAGACCGATATCAAAATAAATATAAAAGAAATGACTGCTCCGTCCTAGTCTATACTAGAAATTACTCTCTCTTCTTTGCCTATACAATGTGGTTTCTAGTGTTTTCCAAAAAAGAGAAAGTAATGGCATAGGCTTGATGTCATGATTCAAAAGTGGAACTACACTTTTCTACCTTCTATACATATGTGTGTATACAGGTATATGTGTATATATGTATGTATACACAAACACATACACACACACACACACACACACAGCTTTGATTATCCTGCTGAAACTACAAATAAGTTAGTAGAAGACAGAGGTCAATTTGTCACACATGTACTTTATTTCTAACAATCCCAATATGAAGCTTTTAGAAATAACAGCAAGTTACATTGTAGCACTCAGAGTTCAGGTAAGCAAGAAGCATCATATGGTGTGGTTTTCAAAAGTCTATTATACTCACAATTTATAACCCCCAGGAGGAACATTAAAATTGTGGGGAAGTAAAGCCATGTTCATAAACATGTCTTTCAACAGATAATTATTTCCCAAACATCCTGAACTGCCTGTTTAAACATGTGGACTATTAAGCTGAAAAAAAAAAAAAACAACTTCAAAGCAAAAAATTATTTTTAAAGGCCTTTTAAAGCACTTAGTTTTTGGTTTAAGATTTTTAATGGAATTCTATTAAGACTCAGAAAAATACTTCTTCAACATACAGGAAATTAAAGTGAAAAAATAGTTAAAAGCCTCTAAGCTTATTCTAATAAATGAGGATTTCTAAGATATGTTTGTCACTGTCAAATTAGGAAATCTCACAAATCTGCTTAGCTCAAATGGCTAGGAAGCTATGGTAATTAATGAAATTCTTGGCTAGTTTGCTCAGTTTTAGTGAGCAAATCTAGCATCCCAAACCTGACTAAATGCATGCTGGTGAATAAGTGCTATCTATGCCCTCTTTGTTCTAATAAATTCTATGTGCCCTGCTGCAGTACCTAATAGCTACAGCTGTTGGTAAATGTGTAGAAATGTATACATGGCCCTGAATTTAACCAGAACATATAAATCTTAATTCTGTAGAAGGACGAGTCTTAGGAGGCTGTATCTTCTATTCAGCAAAAGAAACTGGAAAGAAGTTCCTTTGTAGTAGTCCCAATTGCTATTTGCAATAAACTTACTAATAAACAGCCATTTCTAGAAAACTATCTGAGGAAGAATATTTTTGGAAAATCATAGGTTCTCCTCAGAGGTACAGGAAAAAAACTATTTGGAAAGTGAATCAACTAAAACTAGGGACTAACATTTCAAAGTAAGTAACTCTAATCAAAGATTTTTTTCTTCACTATCTTGAAAAGTTAAACTAAAAATTATCAAAATTACTAGATTTTATCTTATTTTTACAAAATTTAGGACATGACAATGAGTTAATTCTTAGAAGACTAAATCAAGTTGATTTTTGGAAGGCATTTTTCCAAAAAAATTATATGATGTCACAACAGGACATATCCTACACTTCAAAGTTTGACCAAGATCATAAAAGAGGGTTATTGTTATGAAAATAGTCAATTATTTCATCTTCATCTTTTGATATTCAAATAATTTTCTTTTGAAACTCTTATGTAATCAAAGAATAATGCAATGGATGGTGACAGGCATTAGAGCTAATGTCAATCAACGCTGATTAGGCTTCTACTACATGCTGGGGTACTGGGAATACAAAGACAATCCCTGCCCTCCAGGAACATACATTCTTACTAAAGTGACAGTGTTTGAGAAGGAACAAATTTTATAAACAAATAATTCACTAGTACATTTTTTTAAATAATATGATGAGTTTTACAAGGAGACAATAGAGAATCAGAAAGAACTTCAGTCAAAAAGACCTAAGTTCACAATGTCCACCTTTAACACATACTGTCCATGTGACTGTTTAATATCCCAGGGCTCCCAAGACCACTACCACAGGCAATGAAGAAAGTCAATGAAGATTTTTAAGCACATGAGAAACATAGCCAGATCTGTATCTTGGGAAGATTATCCTGGAATCTTGTGTGGAAGGCAGAGAAGATAAAAGAGGATAACCTGCAAGCACTTTAAGAGGATAACAGCAGATCAGGCAAGAGGTGATAAAAGTTTGAACTAAGATAATGGCTATATGAACAAAGAAAGATTTTAGAGATACTGAAATAAAATGAGCAAGATTTGGCAACTAATTTGATTGGTGGGAGGTGGGGAAGAGAAGAATGAGAGGAAGGGAAAAAAAGATGACTCCTAATTTAGGAATGAAATGACTGGGGCCATAGCAGGGTATCCTCAGAAATAGATATGCCAGAAGTTTGTTGAGTCTGACAGACCTACACAGGATACCCACAGGTTAAATTACAGGTGAAGGATGGAATAAACAGAGATGTCGTAGAATTCTAAAGGAGACTTCTCAGCACCTGCAAAAGCATTACAGACCAGAAGGCATTATTATGGTTTGCTGTACTTCAAAATTAATAGTTTTCCTTCTTGGTACAAGTTTATTGATAGCACTATTATTTAGAGTCATGACTAGGATAACATTTTAGCTAACAAAACAGAGATAGCCTTCCCTTCTTGACATCGGGTACACAGGTGTACTTAGTAAGTCTAAGTAGTGCAGTGAACAGAGTGGTGGGCTTGGAATCAGGAAGACTCATCTTCCTGAGTTGAAATCTAGCCTCAGACATTAGCTGTTTGACCCTGGGCAAGTCACATTTAACCCCGTTTGCTTAAGTTTCCACATCTGTAAAATGAGCTGAAGAAGAAATGGCAAATCACTCCAGTACCTTTGCCAAGAAAACCCCAAATGGGGTCACAAATAGTAGGATATGACTGAAAAGAACTGAACAAGTAACTCTAGCATAGTACTTTACACATAGTGGGTACTCAACGGTCACAGAAGGCCAAGGAAAAGCCTGGAACATGCACTGGAGAAACTTAATGGGAGTAGGAGAATAGGAAGAAGCAGGACCATACTCTATTAATTTCTGCATCTTAGGCGAAAGATAGGACAATTCCTTTAGTTAGGGGGAAAGAACAGGGGAAGGAAGAAATAAGAACCCCAAGACACCAACCTGAGAGATGATAAGAGCTCACTCCTATGAATGATATGGTAGCTTCCTATTTTAACTAAGTTAGCCCATTGTTGGTCTAGGATAGTGGTTTTCAATCTTCCGAATGCCACAACCCTTTAACACTCGTATATGGGCGTGTCTGCATGTGGGCAGACCCGCCTGGAGACGGTCAGAGGAGCCCGGTGTCAGATTCCTAAGACCTTCAGAAATATGTGTTTTCCAATGGTGTGTGACCCCTTTGAAAGGGTCATCCAACCCCAAAGGGCTCGCAACCCACAGGAGCTAAGAATGGGGAGCTTATAGGGAGGGAATCTAATACCTTTCTGCCTTCCATCCCATCTTCACCACCATCCCTGTCCACACACAAGCATGATTCCAGGCATCTCTTCCTCTTTTTCACCATGCTGGGTGAGGCCTAGTCCAAGGACCAGGACCCACAACAGACAAGCAAAGGCAATGGGAAGTAGTGCCTACCCAGCAACATAAACTGTGTATGATGGGAGAACACTATCACAACACCTTAGGGAATGGGAAAGTATAGAATACTGAGGGAGAAGACAAGAAACACTGCTGTCCCATAATCCCTTCACTCATCTTCCCTTCTTCTGATTTTCATAAGGGCCTAACTATAAGAGGAAAGGATCAAAACAAAATGGAAATTTATATGATATGAATCATACCACAGTTAGGAGTCAAAATGTTAAACCTTAGACAAACAGGATGACAAAACCCCGATTGGAAGCTGTCTGGTCCCAAAGCTAGCACCCGACCCCCATGCCTAGGTATCTAAAGTATCTTCACTACAAGATTTAGCTCCTCTCTCCACGACCCTGCTCCTAATCTTGGAGTTGGTGGGAGATGCCCAAACAGGGGACAAAGATTCCTGGGCTCTGCTTTCCCCATACCTATGTGGAATGCCAGCAAAAAATAGCAGTATAGCTGGTATTCACCATAGGAGTTACAAGTCTTGGCAGTGCTATTCCTACTATTATCTTCTTCCATAGGTATACTGGTTGGTAGTAGCTCTTCCTAAACTGTTCCCCCCATACCTGTAAGGAAAAAGGGAGTGTTGAGAGGCAGAACAAAAGAATGGCTTTTATAGAGAATCCTCTAAGTTTGCCAAATTTAGTGACTGCCAATCTACTTGTCCTGGCTCTCACAGAAGGGACAACCCATGGAAAGGAGCTAGTACCAGGTTGCTATCTAAAAATTTCAGAGTGTTTATAATATCGTTTTTTTTTTAAAGACATGAACTGAAAAGTGTAGAGAGAATGTACAACATGTCAGGCTACACAACACCAATCACCATCAGGAATATAAAAAAAGATTATAAAACAAGAACATACTGCTTGCTCTAATTTTAGTTTCAATAAAGTCCTTTATATAGCCACTGCTTATCTTTACCTTGGAAGCCAAGGGGATATCACAGCATCCTAACTAGGGTCTCCATCTCTAAAGTTAAGCCACTACCAGCACTTACCTCCAGGTATTTATTTATTAAGTACCAACTACAGCATCAATATTGTGTTAGAAAACTATGGGTAATAAAAAATAAATATGAAATAGTTCCTGCCCACAAAAACCTTATAATCTATCTAGCTCGGAAGACAAAACTAATGTACATTAAATAAATTAGCAAGCCATATAAGACCATTTATAATTAAGTGTAAAACTGTTTGACAGCATAGTGCAGAGAACAGAAAAATCACTATAAGCTAAAATTATGTTAAGTCTTCCTGTATGAGATTAAAAATTAAGCTTAACCATAAAAGTCATATGAGTAAGTAATCCAGGTTAAAAAGGAACATCAGCAACAAAGGCAGAGATAAAGGAATATACAGATGTGGGACAGTGAAGAGGACAGACTGACTAGAGTGGAAAATTGTGAGAGAATACTGACTTCTAAGTAAATGAGGTTGAACAAGTAGGATAAGGCCAGATTATACAAAATCTTAAAAGGCAGGAAGCAAGAATTTTGACAATACGGTACAAACCTGGTAATCATTGGTTTTTAACAGAGGAGCACTAATTAAAGCAGCATTTTAAAAGGATTATCATACAGAAAGAATCTGAGAGGAAAAAAAAACATCAAGAAGACTAAGTTACTAAGTAATTTCTTCATCTCTATATAAAATATATGTATGCCTAAAAATCAAATAAGAACGACACAGTGACTAGAGGTGATTGCACATCAGAACATCTGTGTGGGTTCAAGTTCTGATAACATACTAGCTGAGTGACCATGGGCAAGTCATGTGGTACTGAGACAATTATAAGACTATAAAAATTAGAAAAAAACTGTTGACATCTCCATCATTGATGAGATCACCCGTCTGAATTAAAAATGTAGAGAATGAAGAGGTTGTCCTGGAAATTCTCAAGTTCCCTTTCCCCAAAAAAATGTGATGATCTTTTATCTGATACTTTAGAATTCAACATTTCCCTATGTTCCCTTACGATATCTCTGTAGTATGACTTTACTTCACTTTCTCCCACTACAATTCTTTATCACTTCAAGGTTTACAAAGTTTTTTCCTCAAAAAAAAAAAAAAACAGGAGTGAATCAACTGAAGTATTATCCTATTTTATGGATAAGGAAATAAGGAGAGAGGCAAAGGAGACTCCTCCATGGTCATAAATAAAGCCAAAAGCCCTACTCTGCTGACTCACTGGCAAGGGAGACAATCCAGGCTTATGTTTGCAGAAAAACAGTTTGGAAGGTCCAGTATCAATCTGGGAATACTCTGAGTAGTAGGATACAAAGACAAGTAGGGCATTTTAGTAAATACAGCATAAAATTTAATGTAAACTTATTTTTCAAAACATATCATAGTTGCATATGCAATCTTTTCTGGGTTTTTGCAAACTGAGATGTTAATGTTTGGTGATATTTATGTTTTTAATGCTTTGAATACAATTCAATTTACAATACAATTTACTGTCCTCAGATGACCAGAATAGATAATTTTTTTTTAAAAAGTCTATCACCAGAAAGTTAACTATTAGGTAATAAATTGTAATAATAAATAATAAATAAATAAATAAAGCTAACTAGGAAGAGAAGAGTTTTAATTTGTATCTGAAGATTTATCCAAACAGATGAAATAACGTTATCTTCTTAAGCACTGAAGATTTCACTTTAGTTCAAGTTGGTTAATGACTTTTCATGAAGAATTTCCTAGCTATTGATAAACTCATATTTGGTCCCTGATAATCTTCCAGTGTTAGTCATCAGCAAGTAGTTCTATCTCCCTTTTTGCCATAATCCTTTCCTTAGCCAACAGTAATTTACTGGGCACATTACAGCCCATTTTTCAGTCACTTAAAAAAAAAAATCAATCTTTTATAAGTCTCTTAACATTTACATTTCAATGGCTTAATGATTTCACAACTAACTTGCACCTTTCTCGTATTCTACTCTCATCTGCATGTTCTAATAAATTCTCCACAGAAGTTTTACCTTTTTTGCTATCCATATTATGATGGGAGAGATATCCTAAACTCACTTTCTTTCTCTTTCTCTCTCAACTTCTCCTGCTCCATGAAACTTAGGCTTCAGTCATTTTGCAGTTATGTTGGACTCTTTGTGACCCCATTTGGGGTTTTCTTGGCAGAGATACTGAAGTGCTTTGCTGTTTCCTTCTCCAGCTCATTTTACAGATGAGGAAAGTGAGACAAACAAGGTTAAATGACTTGCCCGGGGTCACACAGCTAGTTTGTGTCTGAAGTCACATTTGAACTCAGGAAAATGAGTCTTTCTGACTCCAGGCCTGGCATTCTATCCACTTCGCACCTAGCTGCCCTACAAGTTAGGCCAGGTTTTCCTTAAAAGGTAATAAAGCCACCCTCAAGACTTGATTGGCTGAGAGAACTAAAAACTAAGACTAACATCTAATCCTTGTACTGTGGTACAAAAGAGCCAAGAGGAACTCCAGGCACATTCTGATACTTGGATAGAGGACCACAATGGGCAACTCAGAGGCAGGGGAGGAGCTTAGGACAGCTAAATCAACTTAGTCCTCAATGCATTTATTTGTTGAATAGCCTCTTGCAATGGCTAAGTAAATAGCCTTTTGTTAACTACTGAATGCCCTATGAGTGTCTCATTTCATTCCAATATCAAACATAAACTACCAAGGAACTAGGCTGAGTCAGGCCCAGCTCAGAATACATGAGTATCAATACAGTACTTTGGTTGTTTACCTGTTATCTCTTGGCCTCTCTACAAGCCTTTACCCCATCTTATATCCTAAGCTATCTCTTGCATTCAAGTCTTCATCATTAACTATGCTATAGCCTAATTTTACCCACTAATCATATCTCTATTGTCCTTCAGATCACCAATAATTTTGGTTCTTTGGAAAATGTGATGCTGTGCCATTCACTATTACATACTAGAGCTTAAAAAGACATATTTTCCAACAGATTTGTTAAAAATGACCATTAAAAAAAGGAAAATTACACCTGTCAGAGAAGATAGGCTGGCTTAAAATTAGTTTTAAAAAAATCACTGAATTGTAAAACTCTTCGACTCAGAGACACTTGTGTTAGTATCCTGGTTAAGGCTTCTCTACCATGTTAGGGAATAGCTTGGGATAAACTAGACTTCTACCCCGAAGAAGTTAAAGCCAGAAAGAAAAAACCTGTATGCCTAAAAATACTTATAACACTATTTTCTGTTATAGCAAAGAACTGGAAACTATGAAGGTATCCATCAATTGGGAAAATCACTGAACAAATTATGGAATGTGGATGGAATAGGATATTATTGCCACTTAAGAAATTACTAAAAGCATGGATGAACCCTGTGAAGACTTGTATGATAAGCAGAGTCAGGAGAAAAATGTATACACTGACAATAATGTAAAGGAAAACTGTGAAAGACAAGACCAGTAACAACTTCAGAAGATGGATAATGAAGATGCTTCCAGAAAAGGGAAGGGAAGAAGAAAAGAGGGAAATACACAAGAAGGAAGTTGAAAAGAGCACACAGACATGAAGGGTAGTACCAATACTCCCGGGTTAAGAGTTTTTGTACTTTAAAAAGAAGTTGTACATAGCAGATTCATCATTCAAAATGCAATCCTCTTTTTCTGTCCTTTATAATATGGAAATGTTCAACTTTGTTGATGACTTTTAAGCTCATGATAAAGAGTTTAAAAGGATGAGTTTTTCTGTTAGAGAATAGCTTGGGATAGTTGCAAGCATTGTACAAATTCTAAAATGTAATTTAATCCACTTTCTTTCACCAATTCAGTCATGATATATCCATCTGAAGTTATTTATCCAAGATGTATGACTTGGCTAACTTAATGGGTTGTTCATCAAATTATATTTAATCTGAATAATAGATATTCTTCATCTACTTGAATTTTCTTGAGTTGAGCTAAACTCTTTCCTGGGTTTGCTTATCTCATCAAAGAGACTATTTGGAGGTTTAATACAATCAGTACAGCGTTATCCCTCCCTTCCCCGTGAACCCTGTGCTAAATACTCTCCACAACAGTAGCAAACATGTTTGGTATGTTTTATACCTTAAAATACTGTTAATTGGAGGATTACTGAACAGTTTTCTGTTGCTATGCCTAAATCAAAGAATCCTGTATGATATTGAGATATATATGGAAGATATGTAGTAGAATCTTTAAAATGTCAAATACCTTGCTATAATTAAGAAAACTGCAAATCAAGTTTATTTGTATTCTCTAAATTCTTCAGTTAAATGTGACCATGAGGATATCTACTCCAGAAAATTGTTTATAAATACCTGCATTTTCCCTTATACAGGAAATCCCAAAAGTCTTAAGTGCCGTTTTAAGCTTTAATAGTTTGGGTTTTTATCAAGTGAATACAGAAAAGCATAAAAAGACTTTTACTAAATGATGAATAGTTAAGATATATATTTGTAATTACATATATATTCATATAATATATGTACATATTAAGATAATATATACAACAGCCACAACAACATAAATAACCCCAAAACAATCAAAAATGAATGCTGCAAAATTATAAAGCACAAGTGTGGCCCCAAAGGGGAAATATAAGACATCCCCATTCCTTTGAAGAGACAAAGATCCACAGGTGTAGAATATGACATGTTTGAGTTTTTTTTTAATGTATTAATTTAACTAAAATTTTTTTCTCTTCTTCCTTTTTTATTTTTTTAAAAAATAATTTGATATAAGAGATGGTCCTCTGGGAGGCAGAGGGATAGAAAATAAAGAGAGAATTGAAATGCCACTAGAGAAAAGATGTTAATAAAAACCTTTTAAACATTTTTTATTAAGGATGTCCCTTCATAGATGTGTAAATTATGCCCATTTAGACTGAGATGAGAAAGTACACAAATGGTACACATGATTTATTTTTTCCTAGAAAAACTGAAGAGGGGGCAGCTAGGTGGCACAATGAATAGAACACCAGCCCTGGAATCAGGAACACCTGAGTTTAAATCAGGCCTCAGATACTTAATACTTACTAGCTGTGTGACCTTAGGTAAGTCACTTAACCCCAATTGCCCAGCCTTCCCACATCCAAAAAGAAAAAAAAGAAGAAGAGCTTATAGATTCTCTTTAGAAAAACAAATAAAGGAATTCAAATGTTGGTTTCACTGCATGCCAGAATATTTTCACCTTTCACAGAACTTGAAAATAGATCCTTCAAAAAACTGGTGCCTTCACTATGGATTTCTTTTGGCTGCTACAGTAGTATTTTCCTGATTTTCAGTGTCATTTCTATTTCATAAAGCATATTGCAAAGAATCCAAATGTGATTACTCTCACTGACAAAAAATATTTTGTTATAAAGAAATTTGTCTTATTTTTCGTTAGCAAGCTTATTTTCCCCTTCCGTTGCTAATCTCTATTTCATGAGATTCCTCAATCTTCCAACATGTTCTTACACAGAAGGTTCAAAATTAAGTATATTTCTGGAGGAATATAGAATATATTTCAGGAATTTAAGTGTTTGCTAGAAACTATTTTATCTAAATGAAACAATTGAAAAAAGCTTCACTAAAAATATTATGTAAATGAATTTATATTCTAAAGGTTGTTGCCTTTTGCTGCACTCTTGCACTTCTTGGCAAATGTGTGATGGCTAATACAGTTTCTCAGTTTGAGTGTAGCTACTGCTTCTTTAGGAAAGGATAATAGTCCTGTGTTGGCATGTCTTCCTTCATCCATTTCCTATTTTTCCATGTCAATAGTTTAAATGTAATCATTTCACCTTTATCCTTTCTTCTAATTCGATGCTGATTTTGATCTTTTTGAGCTCTAAATCTATGATCCCATTAGTTAAGTTATTCTGGTTAAACAGATAACAGATTTTAAAATTATCTCAATAATAATTATCCTTTTCCTTGCCTAAGATACAGTACAGGGGTAGGGAAACCTGCAGCCTTGAGGCCACATGTGGCCCTCTAGTTCCTCAAATGTAGCCCTTTGAATCCCAACTTCACAGAACAAATTCTTTCATTAAGAGGATTTGATCTGTGAAGTTTGGATTCAGTCAAAGGGCTGCACTTTACGACCTTGAGGGTCACATATAGCCTTGAGGCCACAGATTCAGCACCCCTAAATTGTAGTCATTCATTGGGTGGGGGGGAGAAGGATGAGTGATGTTTACTGCTAGCATCTTTCAACCTTTCTTAAAATATTTTCCTCAGTAAACTCCAGGACTGACCTTTGCCCGGAATTCACTGAGGATCAAGGTATATGTTTACTTAATAAGTTTTCACCAAGTTCTCCACATAATTTCTTCTTGTGTATCATTGACACATAAAGCGCAATTTTCTTGATAAGCATATATTAAACACACTACACTTTGCCAGGGGCTAGGTATAAAGGCACATAAAACAGTCCCTGCCCTCAAGGAGCTTACATTCAATTGAGCATTCTTTTTTCCCATGCAAACCAAAGAGCCCATGATGTTTCTTCTTGCCTTTAGAGGTACATAATAAAAACATCTCTATAAACTATTTTGTTTTCTGAAAAACTGCAAGATATCACTCCATTTAGCTGCATCCTCCTTTTATCTTTTGGTTTCACAGATGAGGAAACAAATTCAGAAAAGTTAAATAACTAGTCCTAGGCAGGGAGCCAACTTGTATCAGCTCTCATTGACGTTTAAATTTTCAGTCTAAACAGTTACAACTCTTCAAATCGGCAAACACTACAAACTAGGGTTTAGTGTATTATATAGTCCAGATTTTTAAAAATGCCAGAGAAAATGTTAATAACACAGATTAAACTGTAAAAATCCTAGCAAAGTGACCTCTATCATAAGAGAAGGGATTCTGAGAATGAACTGTACAGGTTTTCTATCTAATTGCATAGTTCAATTTGATCAAAAGACATTCTCCACCCACCTGTGTTTTTCCTTTCTGGTTAGACCAAGCTTTCTCAAGTGTTTATGCATCTGAAACTTCATGCTGGTATAGTGTTTAGCCCATAGAAAACAGAATAATACTACACAGAATAGTGAAGTGACTGTCAAGCTTTGAATTAAGGAGAAGTAAATTCAAATACCTCCTCAGATATTTAACTGTTAGCTGTGTTAACTATTGTGAGCCTCAAGCAACACTAAGATTATAAATCACATACTAACTGCAATCTGAATTAGACTGCTATGATATCCAAAAAGCAATTACAACTAAATTACAAGATCTAGAAATCAATTGTTTTAATCATTTTACAAGCTAAAAACTCTAACCAGTCTAAATTTCAATCAAACTTTTTTTTCTACTTTAAAACAGTGGCAGAAGCTCTGTATTTGTGGTGCAGTTCCCAACCTAGTTTTTCTCAACACTTATGGCTATCTGTTCAATAAATTATACTGGCAAGCTCTTGTGTAAAGGCTACAACTAGTTTAAGGAAAAAGAGAAACAATCTCGCAGTGGATCAAAGTATGAATTTGCTGAAAGGCATCACAATTTGGTGGTAATTATGCACACTACAAAAGAAAATTTCATTATATGAAAGGAATCATATCAGGGCATTTTAAGTAGAATGTTCCGTCCCCTCCTGGAGGGGAAAATTAACTGATAGAAACTAATTTCAATCAATGTTTTAAGGACAGATCTATTGTCCAAAAAAAGGTATTTGTGTATTGTCCCATCCTCACATTATGGAAGTCAATAAAAATTAAGTTTTTGAGCATTAATCATAGGACTCTTAAATAGCTGATCAAATGAGAAGTTCCAAAAAGATGTAGACAAGGCAAGAGTCAAAACAGAACTGAGCTCTGGACACAAATGGTCTGATACTCAACAAATGTCTGGAATATGTTGATTATCTGAATCCTTTGCCTACTCATCCAACCACCAGTCAAACTAGCCAATTTCACAACCCTAAAATGTACAAAAGATCCAGAGCATTTTTTTAAAACTATGATAGCTAAATTAATCCAAAATTAATATGGTATCAACATTTCAACAAAATGTAACATGTAACTATTAAAAATTCATTTTGCAGAAGCCTTATTTTGCTTTTTTTTGGGGGGGAGGGCAGGGCGACTGGAGTTAAGTGATTTGCCCAAGGTCACACAGCTAGTAAGTGTTAAGTGTCTGAGGCCAGCAGGTCCTCCTGACTCCAGGGCCACTCTATTCACAGCACCACCCAGACGACCCCAGAAGCCTTATTTTACAAGACACATTTGAACTTCCCCATCTTTTTCAGTGTTCAAGCAAAAACTGGCTATTCCTAGAGAAAATCTATTTGCACACATCTTTCCTGCTTGTGAAAATTTACAATAGCTATTAAATCCTTTTAGAATTTGTTTCCCCCCCAACTTCTTTGCATCCAGTCAAAAATAATGAATGAAAAACATTTACAGTATTAAGCTCTTACAGTGTAACCAGACCAGTTTAAGTGTTGGGGATATAAATATAAAAGTGAAGACACTGGCCTTAAGGAAATTATATTCTAAGGGCTGAGGACTGTGAGAGGGAGAGACATTCAGGAGAATGGAGGGATTACTTTGTTTTGAAAAGTTACAGGGACAGTGAGTAGAATCATCCTTTACAGTAACAGTGGCAGAAGGTGATTTGATTATGACTCCAGAATTGGAAGGTATGGGAATTATGCATATTATTACAGCAAGGAAGTAAGTATGACTGAAGCTAAGACTGAAAGTAGCAAACAGATGGAAATAACCATTAATCAGGACAGGGGGCCCCAAGGTAGGAGTTTCAAGATGAAAATGTTTGAGTCCTCTAGGACAGAGTAACGGGAATAATTTCTGATCCTGGTGGCACAACAACTGGTGAGGAGACTGTTGGCAAACCATGGAAACAGATCAGCCCCAGGGTATGTGTTCCAAAGCAGAATGTATTACCTGCAAGACTTCTGGAGGGCTAGTCCATAGGATGTTGTTCCAGGTAGGGAGAAGGTGAGAAAGCATCCGGGCAAATGGCAAGATAATGCAGGTGAATGGCTGAATATAGAATTAAAATTATACATTTGGTCTTTATCCATACTTACTGATAATAAAATCAAGCAGTAAGTTCATCTTTGCAACTATGGTCACACCGGCTAACAAATCAGAGATGTAAATTAACTAATTATCACTGGCTTCTTCCTAGGTGGAAAAAAGTGTAATTACCAAGCATGCCTTATCAGCAATAATGGCTACCATCTCTACTTCACAACCAAGTCAAAATCCAATAAAAAGGAACTTGATTATTTTGGAAGCAAATTCAGAGCAAGTATAGTTGTTTCAACAGGAAAATATATTTATTTTTATTTCTACTTCAGTAAGAGTCACAGAATTTTAAAGATGGAAGATGCCTCAGACATTATTTAGTATAATCCATACCTGAAAAGGACTCCCAACTAAATAACATCTGACAAGTAATTATCCAATCTCTGCTTGAAAATAGTTTTCATCCTAATGATAGCCAACCTACTATCTCCCTAGGCAGTTTTTTCCACTTTAGTACCAACTGATGAGAAATTTTTCCTGTCATTTTCTTCTTTCCAAGCTCTACCCATTCCCTCTTCCATATGACAGACACTTGAAGACAGTTCTCATTCTCTCTATTAAGACCCCCTTCCTCTGGCTTAAAATATCCAATTCCTTCCGCCTATTTTCAGCTCGTATGGACTCTTTAAGGTCTGTCACAATATTAGCAGGCTACCTCTGGATGCTCTAGCTTACCAACATCCTTCCAAATCCATGGTGCCCAGAACTGAACAATTATATGTGGTCTCACCATAGCAGTATGTAGAGGAACTATCAACTCCTCATTCCTAGAAACCATTATTTCTCAGTTTAATTCAAGATCCCTTTTTCTTTTTTGGGGGGGGAGGGCGGTGAGGTGAGGCCTACACATCATGTTTACTCAGGACTCGCAGTCCCCTAAAACTCCCAAATCTTTTACAAACTGTTTAGATTTTAAATTCATTATCCCCAAAGAACTACACAGTATTAGATTCAGCCCAAAATTCTACTCAAGAGCTTTTGTAATCCAGTCATCTGTGTTAGCTAGCCCTCTCAGCTTTCTGTGATCTGCAAATTTCATAACAGTTTCATATATGCCATTATCCAAGTCAGTGATTTTGCAAAATGATATAGAGCACAAAGCCAAGCATACATCCCTGAGGCATTCCCCTGGAGACCTCCTGCCAAGCCGACATCAAACTGTTAACTTTCAGTTTAGTCATTCAACTAGCTCCAAATCCATCTAACTATACTATTATGTAGCCTATGTCTCTTCTACAAAAGCATATTTTATCAAATATTTTACTAAAACTATATAAGACCTCCCTTATCTATAAGTTTAATAACCATCAAAAAAGGAATAGGTTAATCTGGCATGGCCTGCTCTTGATGATACCACGAATGTTCTTTATAATCAATCCCTTCCTTTTCTAGATGTTCACTAAACATAACTTTAAATAATGCACTATAGAATTTTCCCAGAAAGCTAAGTCAAGTTCACTATAGCTTACAGATTCTGTTCTCTTCTTAAAAAAATTTTTTTAAGATTTGCCTTCCAGTCCTGCCTCTCCTATCCTCCACAATCTTTCTGACAAAAGATGCATAATCACATTGGCCAGTCCTTTCAGTACCTAAGGATGTAATTTACTTGGGCAGGATAACTTGATTTAAAAGCAGCTTGGTGCTATGTTACTATCTCCTGATATCAAATACCTATTAGCCATTTTTATTGTCTTGCAAAAGGTCACCCTCCTAATAGAAGCAAAATAAGAATTTAGCAGCTCTTCTTTCTCTAACTGTAATTATCCCATCCATTCCTAGCAAAAGTCCTGATTCTTTTTTTGACCCTCCCTCTTCCTCCTATATAACTTAAACTTCTTTGTTGTCCTCGGCTTTCCTCAACCACCTCATCTCACTTAAAGAACGTTCTGAGTTTTATAACTCCGGACACTATTCTTAAAATAAAGTGCCATGCTTTAGTATTCACCTTCCACTGCTCTAGCCTCAGTCTTCTATTTTTCTTAAAACTTGAGTTTATGTGTATAACCTACATATCCACATCGTCGTCTTCAGACAACTCCCATACTTATCACAAATATTTCCCCTTTGTGTCTTCAGAATTTCATTTTTGAGAGCTTCACATCTCTGCAGGGCTGACTTCCCCTACAAAATTTTAGTCTTTAGGATCCTACTTAGTCTTTCTTTGAACTCTTTGAAATTTGCTCTTACTGCAGCTGTATGGTTTTTAGTTTCTTGCCAAAGAATTTGAAATTTTTGGTAATACTGCCAGAAGAGCCTATAAAACAAAATTTGGCTTATATGAAAAAAAAAATCGGACCCATACATATGTAAATCTCAATCAGAAACATAGGAATCAAGGTTTAATTTCTATGATTCTTTCTGAAGATCATTGAGTAGGTGATCTCTATATAGTAAAATGTTCTATAATTTGACATGGTAGTATCCATCAGCAGATGATAAACTGAAGGGAATAGGCAGAAAGGTTCACTTCTTCCCATTTAGACAACATGCTAAAAACAGATTTTCAGACAAGACAATTCAATTCACAGTGACAATCTTCTTTACATTTCTCATACTCCTAAAATATTTCAAGGTCATATGTGTACAACATATATCAGCTAGCACATTTTGTTAAATTACTGCTCCTATAGTCACAAAAACAGTCATGCAGCTGCAACAAGAACTTAGGTAGGTTGGTCTAAGTACTTGGAAAGTCAGGATTTAGGGATGTGATCTTACAAATAAAGTAAATAAGTTGTGATTTTTCTTGCTACAAATGTATTCAATTATAGAACAAAACTGCTCATCACAAAGGCAGCAGCATAATTTTGTTTATATTCAGAATTTTTTAAGATTTTAAAATCAAAGTTTATATATAAAAGGCTCATCTTCTTAATTTAATAAGCCTATGACTTAAGCACCATGGTTCCAAATGGAATTCACTTCCCACAGACTTGAATGTGAGTGTAACACATTTATACTCCAAGTAACTTCTTAAAAAATTAAGGAAGTCAAAGTGGAGCTCTGGTATATGAGCTCTTTCCATTCAATGTCAGCAAAGTGTCAAGTCTTTTTCTTAAAAGAAACTCAGCAGGGGCGGCTAGGTGGCGCAGTGAATAGAGCACCAGCCCTGGAGTCAGGAGGACCTGAGTTCAAATATAACCTCCAACACTTAACACAAAAAACTAGCCATGTGATCTTAGGCAAGTCACTTAACCCCAACTACCCCTACCTTCTCCCCTCCAAAAAATAAAATAAAAATAAAATTTAAAAAGAAACTCAAATGCTGAAGCCTAATGCCTAAGTTCTCTACCTGAAAAATAAAATTTAGTTTCCTTAGAAATTTATTGGACTATGCAAAGAATAACAAAAAGTACCAATGAGTTCAAAATCACCTGCTCTCTATTAGATCATTTTTCTTCCAGATTTTCAATCCACTATGTTTTAGTATTTGAGAATAAGAAGTAAGGTAGCCACACTGGATGAGTAAATGACTTTCACTTTTAAAATTCAATGAACAGTTTCATTTCTCACTTTTTGATGCTTATGTGGAGCTGAGCTAGCAGCAATTATCAGACTGATTTACAAAAGTAAAAAGGCACAAAATGTTAGAAGTGAAAAAGAATTCAACAATTGTAAAGCAACAAGTTTCATTACACATCTCTGTGTAAGGGACTGTGATGGTATTAGTGATAGAAAAATGAAAAATGGCTATTCCATGCCTTAATGAACCAGTGACATATGCATTAAATATAATACAAAATAAAAATGCAACAAGGATAAAGAAAGATATGGACAAAGGAAAATGTAAGAAACAGTACTTCAAGCAATGGAAATGTGAGGAAAAGGTAGCCCCTGAGTTGAGCCTTGAAAGAAAAGAGAAGAATTTAGACAAATGTGGACAGAATGCATGGTAAAATAGTCTATCTATTGAGACTAGGAAACTGTAAGTAGTACAGTTTGGGTAGAATATAAAGAAACAGAGTAGAAGATTGGGTAGAAGAAAAGAAATATAATTAAATGAAGCCGGAAAAATAGGGTCAGAGATCAATGTGGTATATAGTAGCAGGCCTCAGAGTTAAGGAAAGCCTTTATTCCTGACATATACTGTGTTAACCTTGGCAAGTCACTTAATCTCTCTCAGTGCCCTAGGCAACTCTCTAGTACTATAAATTACAGAGAAAGAACTGATCAAGAACAACTATAAAATCATAGTGCTGATCAGTGAAGTTGAAGTCCAATTTTCAAGGACCTGAAATTACAGCCTGATAAGTTTGTATTTCACCCTATGAGAGTAACTGTATGCCCTCAACCAAAAATGACATAGTTTCCCCGAAGTACATTATTTTGGCAACTAGGCAAAGGAAGGATTCTCCAATGGGCGAAAGTGAAGGAGACTAAGTAGGAGAACTTCACAGTTCATACAACAGGTAACAAGGACCTAAATTAGTGTGGTAGCAGTTTAATTGGAAGGTAGGGAAGCAGAAAAATTGTGAAAGTAGAAATCACAGAATATTGAAGACTGAGGGAGAAAGAGGCAAAGGAAGGAGAAACATACCCTGCATACTAACAGGGTAAATGAAATATATATTGTCATACATAAGCACTGAATTGGCTTATTGTTACTTAAAATATATTTCTTTGTTAACAGACAGGTTCTATGGGGTGGTGGGAAATGACAGTCATGTAAACCAAGTATCAGTAAAACTAGGTTTTAAAGATTTTGAGATTGGATTAAACCTATTTTCCTATCCTATTCCTATTTCTTAGAGAAAAGACAATAGCAAGAATATACTAGTCTACCGGAAAGAATGCTTAAGACCAAAGGCTAGGGTTAGCAAAAGCACATTAAAGTAAAGCATAGTGAGAAGAAACAGGAAAAGTACAACTTGGAAATTAAAAGACAAAATTTTGAAGTCTTCATTTTGAAGATCCTAAAATTAAAAAATTAGTAAATTAGATAATTACATTACTAATAATAGCTATTTCTTAAATGTTCTATGCAAAATGATATCAACTTTTAGAAGTAAACCTACAAGGCCCTAAATTAAGAGAACCTACCTTTTATTCCCTGGGTAAAGTAGGGTACCTGCTTGGGTTTCTGTCAGTTGTGCTGACTCCATAAATACAGTCACAAAAAAAAAAAAAGCTAGTATTTCTGCATTTCTTTAAATTTTTCAAAGCACTTAGCAAATACTGCCCTATTCTATCCCCACAACAATCCTCGGATGTACATGTTATCCCTATTTTACAGATGAGGAAACCAAGGCATACAGAAGTTAAGAGATTTGCCCAGGGACACATAACTAGGAAATTTGTTGAGGTCAAATTTGAATTTAGGTCCTCTAGACTGCAGATTCTATCCACTGTGCCCCCTAGCAAAACTGTGTGCCTTCAACTCTTTAATACAAAGAAGGCTAATACAAAGGACTTTTTAAGGTACAGGCACGATTAAACTTTACTACAATGACATCAAATCGTATTTCCTATCACACTTATTTATTCCATCCCTTAGCATAATCAGTAAGTTCTTTTCAAATATAAGACCCTTAGCCTTATCAATTACTTTTATTCTTTTCCCCCTTCAAATTATACTCCTAAAATCAGAGAAAATCTAAAACAACGTGCTCTACGACTACACTTAGAAACCTAGGACTCTAGATTTTAATTTTCAGTTGTCACCTAGTATGTACCCAAAAAAAAGGTTTTCTTTGCCTATTTTATTCATCAGAAAAATGTTCATGTTCTCCTTCCCAGCAATAAAAGGTTTTAAAAAAATGCATTATTTCTGAATAGTATAACCATCTCCAGTAATTTACAATGCAGAAATATTCTTTAAAAGTTAATTATCCTTCACTGGGGTAGAGATATTCAAATCTAATTCTGAGATTATATATGTAACATGTACATATACACGTATCTGTATATAATACATAGTCTTCATTTTTATTAATGAAAGCTCACAAAAGTCATTATGGTAACAGTAAATCCATTTCAGCCATTTTCTGTTTTTAAAAAACATGAGATGGCCTCTTAAAAAAATTAATACACTTAAAATTTTTATTCCAAAAAACATTTCATTGAACAAATATCACCTTATTCCTAAGTCCAAAAACTTAAATCATTTCACATAAATCTCTAAGGTCATGAGAAATATTGCCCAAATTTTAAGATATAAAACTGGATCATAGGTTAGGAAGTTAAGCTCTCCAAAATGCAATTAAAATACTCCCTTTCTTTTGTAAATCTAAGTGTGTAGAGTCAGTATCTCAAATATATTGATCATTTTAATCACAAATGGTAAACATGTTGCAAGGATTAATGCTTCTAGCCTACCATCTATTTCCTATAAGCCAGCTCCTCAACCTTACCAAGTATGATTTTAAAGGACAGGGTCATCATTTTTCTTTATATATATGTAGGGGGGCACCACATACACACACAAAAATGATTTTGATGAAATGGATATATGAAGTCTATTTTGTAATGCAACTAGAAAATCTTATTTTTTTCTTAAATCGGGTTTGTCAATAAAATGGCGTTTGCTAATTTTCCTCATAGAACTATAATGTCTACTGAATCACACTTCCTACCTCAAAGGAATGGATTCCTGGCATCCTAACCAAAATACCCTATCAAAATATGACTTCCATTTATCTAACAACTATTTCAGGTTCTATGACAAGTCCATGTGCTTGACAGCCCAATTCGGGCTCCATTTAGTGTGAGATTTTAAATAAGTTTGCAATCACAAATGCTTTGTGACATTAAGATGGATACAATTTTTAATGGGGGGGAGGGTGTTTGAGCACAGTTAAGTGCCAGCAAATAACCACGTTTTTTGCCCTCTTTTCCCCCCAAATAGGAGGCACAAGAAACCAATCACCATCAACACACAGCCCACAGCCCATGGAGAAGGAAGTGAAAAGGAAGAAAGATGGGGCAGAAAAGAAGAACTACAGGCAGCCTAGCTACGGGTTCACCAAGAACTTGCAAACAAATGCAGGCACTTCGAGGTTGTTCGAGAAGTGAGGGAAACCCATACAACCCTGGGCAGGGCAGAAACTACCATCATTTCCACTCCACGCACACCTCCCCCCTCCAACTCCACCACCACCAGAAGCAGCTACCCACCTTCCAATTCTTTGCCTTTCCTTCCCTCATCCCCCTCCCTCCCAAGGGATGGAGCTTTTCCCCCAAAATACAGAGAAACTCTCACCTGTCAACCTCCTCCCCCCTCATTTCCTTTTCTCCTTCCCCCCATATGCGTACACCCACTTCTTCCAAGAGCTGCTCCCCCCCCAAATTCCTCTCTCTCTGCTCCTCCAAAGGCGACACCAACCCACTACCCATCAGACGGGTGGGACCAGGGGACATGGTGCAGGGATGGGGGATGGGAAAAGAGGAAAGGGGGGGAACTGGAAAGAGGGGAGGGGGAGACAGAGAGACATGAAGAGAGATGGAGGGGAGAGAGAAACGGGGGGGGAGGAGGAGGAGAAGGAGGAGGAGGAGGCGACGGCGAGGGGCTCGCGCATGCGCAGGCCCGAGCAACCGCCCGTTCACTCTTACCGTTGGAAGCGCGACTCCCCCTTCCCCGGCCGCGGCCACTTCTCCAGGACCCGCCGCGGCAGCTGCCTCAGCCTCAGCACCGCCCCGCACAGCGGCAGCGGCAGGAGGGCCAAGGCTCCGGCTCGGCGGCGGCTAAGTCCTGTGTCTTCTCCCGGGGAGGTCGCGGGCAGGCAAGTGTCTGAGGCGGTGCTGGCAGCGGAGGAAGCAGCGGCGGCAGCGAAGGTGCTGCTGGCCCAGGCGGGTGTGAGCCCCTTAGCGGATTCACCCCCCCAGGGGGAAAAAAAACAGGCGCCGAGAACCGGGGGAGGGGAAAGGAGGGCAACGGCTGAAGCAGCGAAGGCAGCGGCTGAGGCGCGGACCCTCCCTTACGGCGAGGGGGGAGGGAAGAAGGAGGGGCGGAGGCCGGGCCGGACGTGACGTTAGAGGGGGCGGGTCATGAAGAGGAGATCAAACGAGCCCGACGCGGGGGAGGGGAAATAGGCGGATTAGAAGGTAGAGGGAGGGGTATCTGCAGGTTGAAATGAGGGAGGAGGCGGAGAAGGCCCAAAATCAGTACTCTATCCTGCACTTACCCATCTTGGCACTGCGAGGAATTAAAGCGGAACCACATAAAGTTCACACTTCGTATAGCAATTGCTAAAGCGATTTCCTCAAAACAGCCCCATGAGTTAGGTAATGCAAGGATTCTTATTGCCAACTTTTACATTTGAGGAAACTGAGGCCCAGAGAACCAAGGTCACGCAGCACAAGAAGAGTCACCATACATATACTCAAGAAAACTCGATCCACAGTTATTCATCCAGCACCTAAGTTAGGTGAAATTCCAGAACAATGATTTTTTAAAAAAAGAAAAAGGACCACATCCCAACACACCGAGAGCGTTTTTTTAATATATCAGCTCACGTTTTTTGGAGTACTCCCTCACAAACATCCTGTGAAACTCCAAAATTCCAGTATTATTATCCCTATCTTACAGATAAAGAAACTGAGGCCCAGAGTGATTGAAATAGTGTGCCTCGGGTTTCACAGCACAGGAACTAGAACTTAAGTCATTCAACACCCAGGCCAGTGCTCTTCCCACGAGCCGTGTAACCAGACACGTACCCACAAAACATTTGCAGGCTTTTTTTTTTTAAGTAAAGTAAGGGGGAGGAGAGGCAGGAGAAAGGAAAACAGACAAGAAGGAGAGGACGTGGATCAGAGCGAGGAGAAAGGGGATGAGAGGGGGAAGTAGCCGTGGAGGAAGAAGGGATACAAAAAGTGCTCTTTGTAACCAGGATAAAGCTGAAGATTTGCAGCGAGGGAGATGTGGTCTCTCTCAGAAGGTTGCAAACCCCAGGGCCCACTGTGTGTTAAGTTCCTAATAGGAAACCAGAGCAATAACTCAGAACTCCAGTCAGCAGTTAGAAGTTAAGCCAAGACAGCTGTGCCATGGTTACTCACATCACATTCACTTGAGAATGAGGTCAGAATCAGGACATCGGAAATACACCTGCAATCCCTCCTCCTCCAGACGTGCTATTCACCTTACAAACTGACAGCTACGTTTCATACAAAATGCCTAGAACTCTGAAAGAGTTGGGGAATATGAAAGTCAATGAGCCTGTTAAGCTTCAGAACGACATTCCAACACCGAGGTTTATCAGGGCCGAAGAAGGGAGGGGCCTAATGTAACCTATCAATTGCTTGCCTAGCAACAGAGACCAACCCAGAGCCCTCTAGTGTCGTCAATCCGGCTCTCTCAAAGATTCATTGTATTACATTGTCAATCAGTTCAGTGTTCCCACTTCCCAACCTTGTAAAAATGGGAGTAAGAACATGTTGATCTGTTAGATGTTTTAGAATCTAATAGTGAGTGGTCAAGTTCTCCCCTATAAGGAGATGTCCCCCATAAGGACAAGTCTGCCACCTGCACAAAAAACTCAGAAGCCATAAATAAATGAACATATCTATGTAGTCAAATACCAAACACTGAGCAAATGACATGTAGTAGTATCCTCCATTTGTCTATGCTGGCAGTTTGACTCAGGAAATTAAAAAATCAAATCAACCCTTTTTACAATTAATATCATGGTCTTACTTGGATGTTCTACTTTGAAATTCAAGTAAGGAAAACAACAAATAGTAATTTCAAAGTGGCAGGATATAAAATAAATCTACAAAACCAGTCTTCATATTACCTAACAAACCCCAGAGATAGAAAAATTCCATGCAAAATAACTACAAAATATATTAAATATTTAGGAGTCCACTTATCAAAGTGCATAGAGGAATTATATGACTGTAACTACAAAACACTTCACAAAAATACAGACATAATTGGAGAGATTAAGTACTCATTGTTAGACTATTAAGATAATAAAAATGGCAATACATTCTGAATGAATTTATCTATAGTATTCAGTGCCATAGCAAACTACCAAAGGATTACTTAATAGTACAAGAAAAAAAAATAACAAGATTCCTCTGGAGGAAAAAAAAGATCATTAATCTCAAGGGAAATTTTTTTAAATGGAAGGTGCCTTTGCAGTAGGAGATCTAAATCTATACTACAAAGCAGTATAATTAAAACATTTGATTAGGCTAGGTAGATTTGAGAGAAAAAAAAATTGTAGAGATGGTAATTAAATGCATGAGACCTGATGGGAACACCAACTGAAGCAGTATAGAGGAAAAAGAGAAATGGCTGAGGACAGAATCCTGTGGGACACCTACAGTTAGTTAAAGGGTATGATCTAGATGAGGATCTAGCAGTGGAGAATGAAAAGGAGCTGATAGATAAAAGGGGAACCAGAAGAGAATGGTGGTGTCCAAATAACCTAGAGAGAAGAGAGTATCAAGAAAAAGGTGATCAACAGTGTCAAATGATGGAGAGTAGTCAAGGAATAAGAATTAAGAAAAGACCACTGGATTTGGCAACTAAAAGGCAACTGGAGAAAACAGAGAAAGAAAATTAAAGACCAATTTCACTAATAAATATGGATGCAAAAATCTTAAATAAAATACTAGCTAGGATGTTACAACAATATATCACAAAGATTATACATTGTGACTAAATGAGATTTATATACTGGAAAGCAGGGATGGCTTAACATAAGGAAAACTTTTAACAATTGATTAAAAACAAAAGTAACAAAAGTTAAATGATTATATCAATAGATGCAAAAAAATCTTTTGACAAAATACAACACTCATTCCTATTAAAAACATCTGAAATCATAGGTATAAATGGATTTTTCCTTAAAATGATAAGAAGCATCTACCTAAAACCATCAGCAAACATTATTTGTAGTGGAAATAAGCTAGAAAGTTTCCCAATAAGATCAAGAGTGAAACAAGGATGCCCATTATCCATAATATTATTCAGTATCTTATTAGAAATACTAGAAAAAGAGGAAAAGAAATTGAAGGACTCAGAATGGGCAATGAGGTAATAAAACTATCTCTTTTTGTAAACGATATGATATACTTGGAAAATCCTAGGGATTCAACAAAAAACTACTTGAAACAGTAATTTTAGCAAAGTAAGAGGCTATAAAATAAACTCACATAAATCATCAGCATTTCTATATATCACCAACAAAACCCTGCAAGAAGAGACAGTAAGAGATACCCATTTAAAATAACTATAGACAGCATTAAATACCTGGAAGTATACCTGCCAAGACAAACCAGGAACCACGTGAACATAATTATAAAGCATTTTATACAAATTAAGTTAGATTTAAGTAATTGGAAAAATATTAATTGTTCATGGATGGGTAGAGCCAATATAATAAAAAAATGACAATTCTACATAATTATTTATTCAATGCCGTCCCAATCAAATTACCAAAAAATTATTCTATTGAGCTAGAAAATAAATAATAAAATTCATCTGGAAGAACAGTAAGCCAAGAATATCAAAGGAATCAATGAAAAAAATATAAAGGAAGGCGATTTAGCAGTACCAGATCTTAAATTGTATTATAAGGTGGTAACTACCAAAACTATCCGATACTGGCTAAGAAATAGAAAGGTGAATCAGTGGAACAGAGCAAACATACAATAAACAATAGTGAATGATTTCATAACCTGGTGTTTGACAAATGTAAAGATTTAAATTTGCGGGATAAGAATTGACTATTTGGTAAAAATTGTTGGGAAAACCTGAAAGCAGTCTGGCAGAAATTGGGTTTAGACCAATATCTTACACTGTTTACCAAAATAAGGTCAAAATGGATACATGACCTAAATATAAAGGGAGATAACAATAAACAAGAGATAGAGAGCATTGAGAGATGTAAAAATACATAATTTTTATTACATTAGACTAAAATGGGTTTGTGCAAATAAAACCAAAGTAGCCAAGATTAGAAAGAAAAGAGACAACTGGAGGGGGAGGGGAGTAGCTGAGTTTATAAATAGTTCCTTGGATAAAGATCTCATATCTCAAATATAGGGAGAACTTTGTCAAATTTTTAAGAACATGAGTCATTCCCCAAATGACAAATAGTCATGGGATACAAACAGGCAATTTTTGGATGAAGAAATCAAAACCATATATAGTCATATGAAAAAATGCTATAAATCATTAGAGAAATGTAAATTAAAACAACCTTGAGATATCTCACACCTATTAGATTGGCTAAAGTAATAGAAAAGGAAAATGTTGGAGGGGATGTGGAAAAAATGGGACAGTAATACACTGTTGGTGGAACTGTGAACTGATCCAACCATTTTGGAGAACAATTTGAAATTATGCCTGAAGAGTTATAAAACTATGTATATCCTTTGACCAGCAATACCACTACAGGGCCTTTTTTCCCAGACAGGGAAAAAGGGAAAAAAATCTACACGTTCTTAAATGTCTATAACAGCTCTCTTTGAGGTGGCAAAGAACTGGAAACTGAGAGAATGCCCATCACTTTTTGTTGTTGTTCCCTCATGTCTGGCTCTTTATGACCCTATTTAGGGTTTTCGTGTCAAACATATTGGAGTGGATTGCCATTTCCTTCTCAAGATGATTTTACAAACTGAGGCAAACACTGTCAAATGACTTGCCCAGGATCACATAGCTAGTTAGTATTTGAGGCCAGATTTGAACTCATGAACATAAATCTTCCTGATTCTAAGCCCAGCGCTCTATACACTGTGCCATCTAGCTTGCCCACCCATCAACTAGGGAATAGTTAAAGAAGTTGTGGTATATGATGGTGATGCAATACCATGCTGTAAGAAACGATGAGCAGGTTGATTTTAGAAAAACATAGAAAGACTTGCATGAATGAAATGAGCAGAATCAAGAGAATGCTGTACAAGGTAATAGCAATACTGTTCAAAGAATAAACATAACAACTAAGTTGTTCTGAGTATTATAAATACTCAAATCAACTACAAAGGACTTATGAAGGAAGATGCTGTCTACCTCCAGAGAAAGAACTGATAAATAGGAGTATGCATGGCGTGGTTTTACATAGAGAAATACCTACACATGCACACGCACACATACATACACACATCTGTGTCAAATGGTCCAATGGTGCCCTCTGTGGGGTGGGGAGCGAGGGAGATAGTTTTGAATTTAAAATATAACCAAAAAATGAAATGAATTTTTTTAAAAAGAGAGCTCATTGGTAACTTTGTAGAGAACATCAAATGGGTGACAAACGGATAGGTGGCCTAGACATAAAAGATCATATCATAAACAAAATAGAGGAGAATGAAAGGAGATACTGTTCACAGCTATCGGTAAGGGAAATAACTCTTGTCAAAACTAGATTAAGTAATCAGACAAATGCACATTAAAACAATTCTGAGGTTCTGTCTTGCATCCATCATATTGGCAAGGATGACAAACAAGGAAAATGACAATAGTTGGAGGCTTTTGGAGTATAGACACATGAATTAACTACTGGTAGAACTGTGAATAGGCCCAGCCATTCTGGAAAGCAATTTAGAACTAGGCTTTAAAAAGTCACTAAACCATCTACTAGATAGGTACTCCCACAGTGCGATCAAAGAAAGTGAGAACATAGAATAGAAGATAGAGTCCAAGACTTAGGAATTAGAGGATATAAGTTCAAATCCTGGCACTGTGATTTAGTACCTTTGTGACCTTGGACAAGTCACTGAATGCCTTTGGGCCTTAGACTTAAATCTTAATCAATGAAATGACCAACTATGACTCTAGAAGACTGATGACAAAGCATATTTTCCATATCTCAACAGAATGGTGATGGACTAGCATTATTGGATAAGTCAAATATTTTCATATAGTCAACGTGTGAATCTTTGTCATGTGACTTTGCTAACTTGTTACGAGGGAATTTGTTTTTAAGTTTTATGTGCGGTGGGTATAAGGGGCTATTGACATACCAAAAAAAAACATCAGTGAAACTTTTTTTTCTAATGTACAGGAGAGAAGGTGGTTTAGAGAGAAACACAAGCAAGACAGCTTTTGGAGCTAACATACTGAATTTAGGATATGCTTTTTTTTAAAACCTATATATAATGAGATTTGTGGTTTCATGTAATACTCTTATTCTTTATAGATAGATATATTTATGCTTATTGATGTTTATCAAGGTCAGAAAACAAGAACATTTTAAAAGTACATTTTTTAAAATGAGTGAACATGTTAGTGCATAGTGTGATACAAATCCCAAAATAGAATGTAGCCCCAGAATTTATAGACAGTTTTTAAAAGGCCACCCTCCAAGATCTATAAATGTGTTACTATTGAAACTATTCCCCAGATCTCAAAGAAACAAAAACCTAAATAATGTAAGACAAGTTATGATCTAATTTATAAAAATAGGTAAAGAAACCTCATGTTGATCCTGTAAGATAAGTACTACAGGGAATGTCCCTATTTTACAGAGGAGGAAAGCAAGCTCAGAGAGGTTGGGTGATTTGCCCATGATAACATAAATACTGCCAGACCTGGAATATGAAGTCCAGGGATACAAAAAAAGCAAAAGTCAATCACTTGGGGTGGCTAGGTGGTGCATTGAATAGAGCCCCAGCCCTGGAGTCAGGGGGACCTGAGTTCAAATTCCACCTCAGACACTTAACACAAAAACTGGCCTGTGACCTTGGGCAAGTCACTTCACCCCAACTGTCCTGCAAAACCTCTCCAAAAAGCAAAAAAAAAAGTCAATCACTGCCCTCTAGGAGTTCACAATCTAATGGGGGAGGTAATAAGCAAACAAATATGTATAAACAAGCTACATACAGGATAAATAGGAAATCTCTTTTTTAATCATTTAAAAAAAGGCAAGGGACTACAATTAAGAGGGGTTGGGAAAGGCTTCCTGTAGAAGATGGAAGAGCATCAGGTATATACATTTAATGCTTGCTCTCTGACATAGTACTGGAGTCAGAAGTTGAGCTTTTCTAAAAGTCACTCAGCCAGGACAAGAAATAATTACTCTCAGGCAAGCCCTAAAAATGGCCAAATTCATCAATTTTCTTCCTTGAGTATGAGTTTTTAACCTGGGGCCTGCGAACTTAAAAAAAATGAATAACTATTTCAATATCATTGGTTTCCTCTGTGATCCCACACTTCAATTTATGCATTTAAAAACATTCTGAGAAGGGGTCCATGGGCATGATGCAAAAAAAAAAGGTTTAGAACCCCTGCTCTGATCCCAACAGGCCAAGAGAAAGTATCAATATTCTTACCTAACCTCCTAATAGACAAGTGTTCTGCTGCCATAAAATATTAGTGTTTGCTACAGCTTATAAACATTCTTCAAATGGCCATGTTCCAGGCAAGGCCAGAGCATGTCTTAACCAGTCCCTGTGTTTGTTTCCTGCTGCTTCCAGCCTCAGCTCTCATTCTACCTCCCCCTGGTGACCAGTGTCCTGGGGGTGGGATCTGGGGACAAGGAGATCCAAAATGCTTCATGTTCTAGCTAGTCACAGTGCTCCCCAGCTCTCCCAGAAATTGGATTACAATGATATGCTCACAGCCCTTGACCTGGTGAAAATAAAGGGCAACCACTGACAAGCGAGGAAGTTACTATGACATCTCTGGAGAGGTACATTATTAACCTATGAAAATCCTCACCATCTTGCAGTGGTTTTACTCCTGACTTTGAAGACAGATTTCCTGTGGCCAGTTACTTCCTCACTGATTTACAAAAAACTTAAATAGATTTCTTCCAAAACCCTAGATATTATAGAAGTCACCGTAACACTTCAGTCTCCTATCACAAAATTTAAGAAGCTTTCATACAGCTGGAACGCCCTCCATCTCTTGAATTGAGGAAGTCAAGATTGCCTGAAGACAATGTTCCTTCACTTCTGACATCTTACTTTAATACCTAGCAAGTCATTTAGAGGCCATTATGTCCTGAGGACATAAACTTACAGGTTATGAGTATTTCCACAAAAACTGTCCAACAACCCTTGAATAGCAAGCATTATCATTCTCATTTGAGACCCAAGAAGTTTAAGTTTCTTGCCTAAGATCACAAAGCAAATTAGTGGGTAGCAAGTAAAATAGGTATTTTCCAACCTTGGTCTTAACTCCTACATCGGTGCTATTCTAGTATACCCTATTACAGACAGCACAAATTGCTTTTCCTTTCTTGCTTCAGAAAACACAAGAAAAATGTTTTAAGTACTTTTGATACCAGTCTTTATTGGTGAAAAAAATTTGGAAAGAAAATTCCATATCGAAACTTTTCTTGACATAGCTATGGTTTTTTTTAATATATGTTGTCATATATAGCTATAGGTAAATAGTTACCTATTTAAGAACAAATGTACTGAGCAAAATGTCCCAAATCCTTAGTGTCATTTTAACAACTTGTTTCAGGACTGTTCTAGGCTAGTAAACACATGCATGTTAAATGTACAACAAAGTACGTTTACTTTTATTGGCTGTAGCTCTATACTCTCAGAATAAAAACTTGACTGTAGGGAAATATAGAAAAATACATATGAACCTGCTCAGAAAATAAAACTGCATGAGGCAGATTGGCCTTTTACTATTCTAGCTCCAGTAGGAGAGAGGATTGCTGTTAAATTCTATTAAACTGTTCCAATTAATTTTTAGCTTCTTAAGTACTTACTCCCACTGGGAAAAAAAGAAAAGCCTAAAATTTTTAAAATTAAAATCTTCAGCTGTAGGAGAGATTTAGATGTTGAGTGCTGCTAGTCTTTTTAAGAAGTCTGAGAAAATTTTGTCTGAGACAATATCTTCTTGGACCAGTATCACTCCATGCAAGAATAAATGTCCTTTGAAAGAGATAGTATGATGTGATAAAAAGATATAAAACTTAGAATCAGAAGACCTGGGTTTGAGTTATTTCATTTTTCCACCCTAGACTCCTTACCTGTAAAATTAGAGTGGAAATAGATGACCTCTGGTTGTATTCTAGTAATCATATCATTCCAAACTGGGACATATTATTAGCAGAGAATAGGAGAAAATCTACTGTATGTAAAATTCATACCATTTCCACAAGGGCTACATAATAAATGGAAAACACTGTTTGGATCTCAGCTACTCAGAAAACCCTCCTTCTTTTCCATAATAATCTTTATTATACAAATATATGGAATATGAATTTGGCAGAACAAAAACAAACTCATTATGATCATGGTTTCAAGAATGTCATTACCATCTTCACTCACACACAAGCACCACTGCCTATCTGATTTAGAACTGGGAATTGGAATATTTGACTCTTACCACCTTGCATCTTTGCCCTGTCCCCACTTGAAATAGAGATTGTGTGAATAAAATGAGGATCAAATAATGAATTAGGATATTGTTATGGGAATCTGAAGATCTTCCCTGCTCTTTGATAGGCTTAAGTGGCTCTGAGAACCTTCCCTGATTTGAAAGTAAACTCTGCCCCCTGATAGGCTGAATGTGGTCACATGGAGCCTGTGGCGGGAGGCTTGTTTTTCCAGAATGCCCACACCTTATTACTTTGTGATTGGGCAGTGGGTCAAGAGGGCTGTGACATTCTCTGATCCAGGAGAAGGCTATATACACTGCTGATTTGAGGTTTTGCTTTGGGGCTCACTGTGGAAAGAGCTGTGTGATTTGGCCAGATGAGACTCTAGGAAGCCGTTGAGCCCCCCAGCTTTGAAAAACCCAGATGTTGGTGCTTCCCTCTCTGGTAACTGAATAGGTATGGATGTAATGGTCAGACAGTTGGAAGCCCTGTCTGCTGATATTTGTCTGCTTGTAGATTCTGCTTGTAGTAACTGTTTGTATTCTCTGAAGTTCAGGGTGCTGACTTTTTCCCCTGAACTAGGTAGATGATATGTGTTTGATTAAAGTGAGATTGTTAACCCACTTTGAGTTGCTTTCCTTTAGAAAAGCAGATCTCAGAACCTGTGCTAGCAGCTGCCCTGTGTATGCTAGGGTGCTTGCTGATGTAGATATTTAAGCTTTATGATTAAAATGCTCTAACCTCTGTACATTTCCCCTCCAAACTCAGAACTTTAACGGTTAAAAATCTAACGATAGCATTTGATATTCCCTTTTCCCTCCATCCTGTCCTCCATACCCATCCCACAAAGAACCTCGCTCTAAAAGCCAATAAGACCTGATTTTCCCAGTGCCAAGGCCTTCATTTGACCTCTCTAGACAGAAATCCAAGCTATAAGGACCATGCCATTCTATAAATTTCCCATATGTATTTGCTCCGTAACTAGCCATTCCCAACATTTGATTAAATCTTTTTCGAGGCATTTTTAATTGAGATAATCTACCCTATTCATGTTACTAAGAAATTTCTTTCATTAAGTTCAAATTTAAAATTCAGCAAACAGTAAGTACACATTATGGGCAAAGCATTGTGTTAGCTGATGAGAATACAAAAACAAAAACAATTTCCTTTCAAGGAGCTGATATTCCAGGCAGACTGAAACAGATATGTACTTCAGAGTTTGATTAAAGTATTGATAGACTGATTTGTAAAGCATTTAGTCTTTCAGTAGTTCTGAAGCCTAAATAAGCTATGGAATATTGGGAGATCAGGCTCGGCTTATAGGTTTCCGGATAGTAGAGAGGGATACTATACGTCACTTTATACATGATGGACAGATTTTGAACTTTGTCTTTTTTGCTTTTTTTTTTTTGGAGTGGGGAGGGCAGGGCAATTGGGGTTGAGTGACATGCCCAAGATCACACAACTAGTGTGTCAAGTGTCTGAGGCCGGATTAGAACTCAGGTCCTCCTGACTCCAGGGTCAGTCCTCTATTCACTGCACCACCTAGCTGCCCCTATGAACTTTGTCTTGTAGCTATTGTGTTCAGAACTTCTCTCTTCCAATCGATTGTGAATTCTGAGAAGACAACAACCCTTGTCTTAACCACCTTGGAATCTCCTAGTACCTAGCATGTAGTAGACATTTGACATTTCTTGGATGGATAGCCAAATCTGTAATATAACAAATAGGGCATTCAGTGTATTTGCTTTGCCAAAATGATTACTCAGATAGGTGTTTATGAAATGGAAAAGTGATTCTCTACAAAACAACTTTTTTCAATCAACAGGAGAAAGTTGGCTGTCAATAACATTCTTTATAATAATTGTTCTTTTTAGAAATGACCAAATTTCTAAAATTTGGTTTAGAAATTTTTGACCAAATAGCTGAAATTTAGCATCATAAGACCTTACCTTCCTGATGTTATCCTCCATCCCTTCCATCTCAGGCTTCCACTGGAAGAGCATCATGCTTCCAAAATATTACAAAGGCACAGGTGAATTAGAGCACAGACTGTATAAGTCCACAGACCAAGATGACTACTGACATGGTTATGATTTATATTCTTTTCCAAAGTTTAAATAGTTCAGATTTTATGACTTAATTTGGGACTCAGTTACATGTTTTTGTTCAAGGCCTAAGTTTGTAATTTTTAAAAATGTTTAAATGAAAAGCTTTCTCTTAAGCAAAGGTTTATTGATTCCAAATGAGTTCCCCATAATTAAATCAGTAAGGAATCAGCCCCACTGGGAAAGTGTTTGCATTTGTTATCTTCCTCTTCACTGTGTTCAGGTGCTGGCTGCTAGGCGTGTAAAAGACCCTAGGGGTCTTAAAGGATGGCATTTCCCAGAGAACTTACAGTGTAAAAAATACCCATATCTCAGAAAGGAGTTCAAATGTTGACTGAAGACAAAAAGTGGACAAAATCAACTCAGATTTCCAGTTTCATATAATCTCTGTTCTATTTTAAACGTGAAGGTTTCAGGGGTGGGGGCCAGAACCAGGACTTGTGCTCATTAAAGTCAGAATTTAAAAATAAAATTTATAAATTAGTAAATTGACTTAAGTTTCCTTCCAGACCTAAGAATCTTTGCTTCTAAGGAAACAGTTTCTAAATCACTTCCAAGTTACTTCCTTATGATCTTCCTTAACTCTAATACTTGAAACATAGCACCTTTCATCTAACTTGCCTTATTCATTATCCAAGCATTAAACTTCACAGTCACCCTGGATACAGAATTACTCCTTCTCCTGCTAACATAACATAACCCAACTGTCTCCAGGGTACATCAAAGTCATTGTGCCAAGGCCAGCTGCTGACATGATGGCTTTGAAGAGGACATGCTGTTTATATATAAAACTAAGCTTTTTATTCCAGTTTATTCTTTCTTTTTAGTAACCACTCTACTTTTTTTTTTGTAAGGGAGAGGCAAGGCAATGACTTGTCCAAAGTCACACAGCTAGTAAATGTCAAGTGCCTAAGGCCAAATTTCAACTCGGGTCTTCTTGACTCTAGAGCCAATGCTCTATTCACTAAGCCACCTAGCTGCCCCTAGCAACCACTCTACTTAAGGACCATTTGTGTCTTGTCCCAAAATGATAATATAATTTTAGGTAGAATATTAGAGGTGCAGGAAAATATCTAGAAATTATCTGATCCAATCCCTTCATTTTGTTTTTAAAATATTTTTTTTATTTTTATTACATGCATTTATAATCTATCTCTCCTACATATTCTCTCTCACCCTCCATTGGTCATGTGAGAAAGGAAGGGAGAGGGGAAGAGGAGAGGAGCAGGGAGAGAGAACCCTCATCATAAACATACATAGTCCAGCAAAATAAACTCCCCTATTGGTCATGCTCTGTATTATTAATTTCATCTCCTTTCTGGCAGGAGGTGGGTGACAACCTTTTCCCAACAAATTGGGAAACTGAGACCCTTAGGCAGGAAATGACCGATCATACAACTATATTAGTGGCGATGCTGAAATGAGAATTCAAGTCTTCTGATTTTCAGAAGAATTTGGTGTTTCAAATATTAAAGTTGATCACAAGGTAGAAGTGACACAGAGTAAGAGCAAAATCTCATGTCTGGAAGGAACTTTTTTGAGTTAATCTAATTTATTCGTTTTAAAATTTTATCCTTAAATTCTGAATTGAATGAGCACACACCAAAAAGAAACAAAACAAAACCCTAAACCTAACACACCTTCACATACAAAATAAATCATAAAGAGATTATGTGAAACTACAAATGCAAATTAATTTTGTCCACCTTTTGTCTTCAGTCAATATTTGAACTCCTTTCTGCAATGATGTTTTCTACTCTCCAAGATCCCTGGGAAATGTCATCCTGTAAGATCCCCAGGGTCTTTTTCATGCCTAGCAACCACTGCCTGAACATAGTGAGAATCTTTCAGATAATCTTTCCACTATACCATTCTGCTCTGCTTACTGGTCTGCTCCATACCCCACCCTTAGACTTGTCAAACAGCTCTTTCCTAGAAAATAGGTTTGGAATCTTTGTCCTGAAAGTTCTTCTGGGCAAGCCCATTACATATGACATATATCCTCAAAGATAAATGGCTTCCAAGGAGGACAAAGGTCAAGGAAAATAAGTAAGAGGGAAAATCGAGACATGGTACCACCTTGGCCAGAGTATACTCTCCCATTAGAGCAGAGATGGCTGTTGGGACTGACAATGAGTTAGCACTGGCCAGCTTATTTCTGGCAGAATTGAAGCACCTGCTCACACAGCTGTAATTAAAGAGAAACTTTAAAGCAGTGTAGACTTCTAATCACATTCTAAATGGCAAACAGTCATTTTAGGGCTGCCTTCTGATGAAATCCAGATGTTTACTTTTATTATCCCATCATTAAAAACTTAGAGGGAAAAGAACAACAGCTGCTATTTCTACATGTGTTCTTTCTGTATGTAAATAAACAGTTTAATGGGAGGTGGGGGAAATGAAACTCATTGTCTGCTCCCCCTGCTACACTTATACTAACCTTTTATTGTCCCATCTTCCTTTAAAGAGTGTGAGAGCCTGACAGGCCCTATCTAGTATGAATCCCATGAACCCGTGTTGTGAATGAAAAGCCAGTTTTGAAACCCCTGTTGTCTTTTCCCAGGGCCAAAATCGTCAACGAATAGGACTATGTGAATCACCAAGTCTCATGCAATTTGCCTATTGTTTCCAGTGGTAGTCTTTAATCTAAAATTTGCCTGGCACATATATAGCTGAAGGAAAAGGAGTGAAATAATCCCAGTGTTGTTCATGTCCCATCAATCACTGGCATGAGGCACTGAGTAGTTAGCTAGAAGATGGGATTGTACAACTGGGAGAATCTTTAATATTAAAAAATTACCTAGATCTTCCACTGGACTTCATGGATTCTGAGAAGTCTTTTATGCTCAAATCTTTCCTGTGAATTCAGGAGGAAACAGTCATGATGCCCCCTATTTCACAAATGGATAAGTTAAAGTAGAGAAAGGCATAACTTTCCTGTAGTCACACTATGAAACTAAGGTATCCTAGCTTTATTTGGAGGAGGGAGGAGGAAGAGCATTTACACAACTGACAAGGCACAGAGTGTCATAATATACTTTGCAACCAAACTGATCACATTTATGTCTGGAGTGCCAGCTCTTAACAGCAATAGGAGCACGACTGAATCTATAACAGTTCAATGCCCTACTAATGTCCAATTTTCCCCATGTAATACATTAAAATAATTGTGTTTCATATGTGTCCATAAATTTTCACTTCCCTCCTAAGAAGTTCTCTTTGTTTTCAATAGCTGTTTTTTTATTAACGTCTTTAAAGAATAAATAATAGTCATGTTATGCTCTCTTAAAATCAATGAACTCTTCTCTTTCCTCTTGATGTATCTAATATTTATCTCTCCTGAGTTCCAGTCCCACATCAAAAATTACCTTCTGGACATTGCCACCAGTGTGCCTCATAGGTATGTCAAATTGAGCATTGCCAAAATAGAACTCTGTTTTCTCTTTCTTCCAATTCCACCCATCTTCCTAATTTCCCTGTTTTCAAAAAGATCTCAACCATTATTCCAGTCACCTAGGTGTAACTTAGGTAACTTAACTCTTCACTCTCATCCTCCACATCCAATCGGTTGCCAGATCTTGCTAATTCAGCCTTTACTACATCTCTCCATCTCCTTTAAATTACTCATACTGCTGGGCCATGTCCAGTTGTCCTGATCTGTATCTGGCTGCTGGAGCCAGATGGTTCTGGAGGAGAAAGTGAGGCTGGTGACTTTGCACAGCCCTCCCTCACTTAAATCCAGTTGACTTGCAAGTCATGGCATCATCTTCCTGATGTCATGGTTCTCTTTGAGAACAAAGGACAAACCACAACCACAACAACTTGCACAACTACCCTGATTTCAGGTCTTTATCACCTCTCACCTAAACTATTGTATTAACCCTGCCTAGTCTCCCTTTATCTAACCCCTGCTCTCTCCAAGCTGTCCTCCACACAGCTGGTATATTGATATTCTTAAAGCCCAAATCTGACCATGTCACTCCCCTACTCAATAATCATGAGTGGCTCCCTGTTGTCTCTAGGATAAAATATAGACTCCTCTGGTTGACATTTAAAGCATGTCGCAATCTGGCTTCAATCTATCTTTTAACATTATTCCTCCTTATGCACTCTATATTCTAAGCCAAAATAGCCTTCTGTTTGCCATGCATGACATTTTGTTCCCTGCCTCTGTTCCTTTGCATAGGCTGTCATTCATACCTGGAATGCTTTCCCTTCTCATGTCTGTTCCTTAGCATCCCAGGCTCCCTTTAAGGCTTGACTTAAGTTCCGTCCTACAAAAGGCCTTGCCAGCCTCCCTTAATAGAATTCCCCCACCAAGTTATATCTTATTTATTTTCTATTTAATTTTATGTACATGTTGTTTCCCCTCAATAGAACAAACTCCTTGAGGACAGAAACTTTCATTTTTTGTCTTCTTATTCCCTGTACAATGCCTATGGAATTGAAATGAATCCAATACAACATCTAGAACAGAGATTCTTAATAGTGTGGCTGTGTTACAGACCCTTTTGATAATCTGACGACATCTATAGACTACTTCTTGGAATGTTTATAAATGCATAAAATAAAATACATAGGATTACAAAGGAAACTAATATTAAAACATAGATATATGTTTAAATATAATTTTTTTAAAGTGAATGGACCCCAGGTTAAGAACTCTTGCTCTAAAAGCATTCCATTTAGATCCATAAGACCCATATTCAAATCTCAACTCTAGATTTTGTATCCATGGGACCTTAAGCCAGTCAATCCCTTTCCTTTTCAGGACTTAAATTTCAATACTGAGTAAAAGGTATTGAATCTAAAGTCCCTTCCATCATTCTGATCCTTCTGACTAAAAAAATTTTGAAAGGCAGTATAGTCTAACAGTAAAAGACATAGATTTATAAGTGAGAGAGACCTCACAGATCCTAGTCTATCCCCCTCATTTTGCTGGAAAAGATAAGGCCCTTAAACAGGCACTGATTTGGCCAGTGTACACAGGTAGAGTGTGGCAAGGCCAAGATTTGAATACACATACCCCTGACTTCACATCCAATGTGTCTTCTTCCACCGCACCAACAACTAAGCATCAGTCCTGTCCTTTTTAGGAAAGTCACTTTGTATAATTCCTCAATTTCCCCATGTCAAATTCCCCTGATCCTTTTATTTTATTTTATTTTTTGAGGAAATGAGTGATTTTCCCAGAGTCACACAGCTGGTAAGTGTCTGAGGTCACATTTGAACTCAGATCCTCTTGAAAGGTTTGGTGCCCTATCCACTGTGCCGCCTAGCTGCCTCTCTGTGATCCTTTTCTAGGGAAAGGAAAGTTTCTTCACAAGGCACTCAAAGATGTAACCAGGAATAATAAGGACAAAGTAAACAAGTCATTGGAAATCTCTGTTCTAACCTTCTCTTATGCACTGCAACATTCTAGGAGTAGCTAAGCAGCAGGCTGAATCACCTGTTGTCACTTTCTCTCCTTTTTGCAGAGCACCCAGATTTAATGGGTCTAGGATGCAGGGAAGCAAGGATACTCCCTGGCTGAAGTGTGCAGTCAGAGGAATGAAGAGAAGACACAACAGTAACAGAATCACATGCATATGCCACCCAAAGATCCTAAGTATTATACCACCCTACCCAAAAAGGGGAAACAGACATGGAACCCTTCCCTGGTCCCAATGCAGAGAGCAGATCATCCTCAGTCTCTCTTACACACTAACCAAAATTGCAAATTGAAATAAGTAAAAATCAAGATGTAGTGTGAAAATTTCCCTGTATTCCCCCAAACTGAACTCTCCCTCCCCAGTCTCCTGGAGAGAATGAAGCCAACCAATGAAGTATGTGATAACAGCATTACCTCATCAGTACAGCATCCCATTGGCTGAACTATTCTTAGTGAAGCAAGCATATCAGCCAGTTAACCCCTGCCTGAAAGAAATACTTGGGCATCCTTTCCTCAAGGACAAGCCCGACTCTCCACCCCCTTGCATTTGGGGGCTGCAGAGCATTTTTCATAAGCGGGAAAAGATGTAGAGAAAACAGGAATACCTCTGATGCAGTCATCCCTTTCACAAAGAAAGCTTCTCCAATTAATTGGAAGGCCTTTGGACCAACAGGTTAATAAATATGACTAGAGAAAGACCTGATGAGGTGAGAGGGTGAGCAGTAGAAGAGAGAAGGGAGAAGGCAAAAGAGAAGGTTAATTCTTTTTTTCAAAACACAAAACAGCAACTTTCCTACAAATTAGCAGTGGCTTCGTATATGTCTTTCTAGAGGCTGCTTCCTTTTTTTGTTACTGGGGTCTTTTTGAAGTTATCCTGAAATAACAAGTTATTTCCAACAATATCATTTTATTTTTTTAATTACTAGCCAAAAGATTTGGAGTTAATTTTTTTAAACCTATGAATGGTAGCTAATAAAAAATGCTAGTCTGTAACTTGAATACAAAAGGGTTTCCATAATGAATGAACAAAGCATTCAATGAGCCTGTCCTCCTAGTACTGAAACTCCTTTTTTTGCTTCAGTTAAGTCCAGAAGATTGTTTTAAATGTGCTTCAGAAAAAGAAGCCATTTGCATTTGTGATTAAAGTCCAGAAAGAAAGCTTATCTCTGAAGACTTATTTGTTCCAATCAGATGTGGTGATTCATTGCTTAATAAATTCTTTTAACTAACTGCCCTCAATGCTGATTGTGAGTGAGGGTCAGTTTACAGCTCAAAGAACAAACCTTTGACTGCAGATATTTTCTTCATATCAGATTGTAATCAGATGTCCTACAAGCAAGCTTGAAAACTCCAGGAGATGTCTATTTTCTCCTGAGAATGTTAAAAAACATTTATACTTCACAGATCAATGGGCTGGTTTAGCTTTAACCCAAACCCAAAGTATCATCTAATTTGTACCTAGAAATATTTATTGTGTCTTCCTGTCACCTTTTTCTAGGAAAAACCTCTCCCCAAAGCCCAATAAATCAGATTTTGCAAAACAGAATTCCAACAAGAAATTGGAAAAGACTTAAAGCCTATTTCCATCCGGAGAGAGTGAATGGGTCTCTGATATGGGGGAAAACTCTGAAAAAGAGGTGAATAGTACAAACTGTGGGAAGGCTGACAGGGAGAGAGACCTAGGAAGCCACTCAACATAGATATGTTCCCCAGTACCCCGCCCCATGTTGGATTGGTCCCCATTTTGATTAACTTAAGCACAGTTCAGTCTGGGATCTAAGCGTGGCTGGGTTGTTCAGGATGATTAAAGATATTAAAGGCAAACGCCTATTCATGGGAATGGCATTCCCCCACATGAAGCCACTACCTTTTCTATATTCTGTATAGATATTCTTATCTTTGTGAGGCCACAATAAATATCAACCGATGATAGGAAAATAGTCATGGCATAGCCTCATCTGTGCTCAAAGTGCATAACGTTTCAACCCAAATAACACTTGAGTTCCAGTGAAATCTTGAAACAGGACATAAAAGGACACCATATCCTTCAAGTAGTTACTGTTTGCTATCTTCCTTGCTATCTAACCACTACCACCTCCTGAAGGAAGGAGGTGAAATCTGCCTGTTCTTTTTTCCTGCAACATGGTTTTGGAGAAGGTCCAAATTCAGTTTCTCTTCTGTGAAATCACAAAACCGTTCATCAGACAAGCATTATTCCTCTTGCCCAAGTTTCCAGTCCCTGACAAGTACATTCTACTCCCATTTTATAGAATTAGAAATAGAAATACGAGACAACTTATTGAGGAAGTCAATGAGGACATGGGCATCTTTCCTTCTTCAACTCTCCCTTGATTGGCTTTTGAACAGATGCTGCCCGGAACAAACATTGAGAGAAGGCAAGGATAGGAGTGAAGGAGAAATATTACAAATTATATTTCAGATTACAAATTATATTTACTCCTAACCGGAGTAAACTGCCTGATGAATAAACACTATCTGTGATAGTAGCCTGTAGGAAATAGAACTTTTTCTTGAATATAAATTGAGTGTAGATAAAATAGTGACAGCCTGTACAGGGGAAAAAACCTACATCTTGAGAATCTAAGGTGCTTGCACAGCTCTTCGTTGACAGGGACTTGGTTTTTCATTTTACTCTTTATTTCCATAATCAAAGAAGACAGAGACAATGATGAATCAATAACAACATTACAATTCTTGTTCTCATTCATTCAATACTTTCTAAACTGTAAAAGTTAAGACATATTGTTCTGGGTGCAGGTGTACATAGAACAGATACAAAAATGAATAAGACACAGTCTCTGCCCTCAATATGTTTACAATCTAGTAGGGAAAATGACAGGATACACAAATACATATAAACTATGATGTATGAAAGCATAAGAGAGAAGAGAGAGAAGTGCCACAATCTCAAATGAGATGCCATGTGATCCCTTAATCATTCTGTATTGAGCAATATGGAATCTAGCAACAGTACCATTCAGCTGATTCCATGCATGATAGGCCTTGGCTTTCGCTTAAGTTTCTGTTTACCAAGCTTCTCTTGGTTCCAGCTGCCCCCTCCCAAAGATAAGATAAACCCTATCCTTCCAATCACAAGTTCTTCCTAGCCCCCTGCCTCCTCTTGAAGTGCCTAGCACAAGACTAAGCCCATGACTGGGAAGTCACAAGGGCTGTGCTAACATTCTTCCATTTGACCCTCTTTTAGAGTATAAACACTTCCCACTTCTTCCTCAAGGACCCTAGCACACTCAGCATAGGAGGGCCCAACTGCCAGCCTGTATATTTCCCTGCATATTTATGAGGGGGGGATGATCCCAAGAATCAATCAAGAGGGTAAACCATGGCTGATTGGTTTGTGGAGTCAGGACCTGGTATATGTTTGCTTCTACTAAGCCCAAGAGGCTGCCTAATAACATCTGCCCCTATGTATCCTTCTAATAAACCTTAACTCATACCTTAATTATAAATTTCCTTTGTAGTTTCTTTTTATACGTTGTAATTCAAACCCACTTTGGTTTGTCCACTGGGCTAACTCATGTAGGTAAAAATTACTAAACTGCAACATATTCAATGCTTATTCCAAATTTTCTATAGCTGCCATGCTTGTAACATGAAAATGACCAGTCTGGTCTGTGGGAGAATTCCACAGAGGCACTTCCCTTCCCTGCAGATGATTGGACAAGGTTTACCATCAGCTAACTGACCAATCTGTTGCCCCAATAAGAATATTCTACGAGCACTGGATGAACTGTGCTAAATAGAAATATTTGAAAAAAATCAATTTACTACTGCTACAACCTCTAGGAAACCTGTAAAAATGCAGTTGCCCAGCCCCATGGTGAAGGCTTTCAATCAATGACCACCAGCTCCCCATGTGAGGTCTGGCCTAGAATCCTGACCAATTCAAAACTGAGTCCATCTTAAGGATCAGAAGAGCCGGAGTCTAGGACAAACATGGAAAGCATTCTCAGCTGAGGATTGTGCCAGAAGAGAAGACACCACCCTGCTCCCAATCCTACAGGACCATTATTTTCATTGTACTACTGTAGCCCATCTTTCCAATACTGGTAGCTATTTCCACAGCAAGCATATTACTTATATGCCTTTCTGAGTCTCTAATACATACTTTTTGTATTCAAAGTTAAGTCTATTCATTACTTTCAGAAATCTAAATAAAAATTAATGAACAAAGCCATTTCAGGGGAAGTGGGAAAAGAGAAAAGGAAAAGGAAAAATAGAAGTGTTGAAAAGGAGATATTGTTTGAGTGAAGCCTAGGAAAAGCAAAACAAGATGGTAACAGTTGGAGGGATGCAGGGGAGATGGCATTTCCAACACACAGACACAGATACACACGCAGACAGACAGACACAGACACAGATACACACAAACACACAAACACAGACACACACACAGACACACACACAGACACAGACACACACACACACACACATACACACACACACCCCTAAGATGTTCTAGCCCCCATTAACAGGGCCACTTTCAGAGTTTCTTGCCAGAAATTACTAACTTGTGAGTTGGAAGAGAAATCTGTTTTCAAACAAAGTATGTGCTTCTCAATAAAGATAGCCTAGATAAGACTTGTTTTGACAACCAAATGAGATAATAAATAAGAAAAAAAATTGTAAAAAAAAAAATGATAAAGTGCTATATAAATATTAGGTAGTATTATGTTCATTTGAAACCAGCAGATAAAAGGTCTTTGCTATAATAGCCAAAGGATCAGCACGTACTATCCCAGTACTAGGTTTGTGAGGAGGCTTCTTTACACATTCCTTCAATCAATAAGCATTGTTAATGTTTCTGGACAAGCTAAAGACAAAAACTAAATAGTCCAAGCCCTCATAGAGATGATATTCTTCCTTTTTAAGTTCTTTATAGTAACAGCGTTTCTTTCTTTTCTCTTTGTAACCCTAGCATGTTATTGGATTGGGGTTCAGTGCCTGATGATAGAAAGTTTGATACTTCTACCCTCTAGGACATCTTCATCTCTACATCCCAATATTCACTCATTCATGTATTCAACATAGACTGTGGGCCAGACCCTGTACCCTGTAATTTCTGAGGATACAAAGACAAGAAGGAAGTTTCTGCCTTCTAGGAGTTCACATTTTATTAGAGAGGACATGCACACTGAAAATAAACACAAAATATAGAAAAGCAGTCATTTCTGGGAGTGAAAAATTAGCAGCTAGGAGGGGAGGAGATCAGGATAAACTTCCTTTGGAGGTGAGTTTTGAAGTTGGGCTTCTCTGAGGTAGAGATGAAAAAAAAATATCCTAGACTGAACGTGCAAAGGCAGAGAGATGGAATGCCATGTACAAGGAACAGGAAGTGGGCCAGTTGGATTGAACTACAGAGCGTACAAAGGAAAGTAATGTCATATAACCTGGAAAAGAAGATTGGAGTCATATTTCAAAGGGCTTTGTGTTTGTCCTTCATTTTCAAAGAGGACCATGGCAACAGGGAAATGATGACATGACTTACAGTTGACTTTGATTTGAGTGAGGAAGGGCTGTGCAAGGTCACCAGGCTCACTTTCTCCTCCAGAACCATCTGAGTCCAGTGACCTGATAGTCATCAGGATGACCGGAGATGACCCAGGGTGCAATGGGAGACCCTGGCCCTTTTAGGCCAAGGCCTTTTCAGGTACTCACTGAGGGTGAGGTAATGCCCATGAAATGAATAGTTCTGAATAGTTCTCTTTAAGAAGTGAGTCAAGGGATGACTCCTTTAATTAGGAAAAAGAAAAAAAAAACATCAGAATGGGAGGGGAAGACCCTCAGGCTTACTGTTCTAAAGAGAAACAGTTAAAACACAGTCATTAAGTGGAGCTCCAGCAGGGACGTATTGGGGTCCAATGTAACAGTTTTGTAGTGAACTGGGGAAAGAAAGAAAGAGAGAGAGAGATAGAGAGGGAGGGAAGGGAAGGGAAGG
>CM053585.1:303346354-303402652 GCA_028646515.1 Pseudochirops corinnae | reverse complement strand
TTTGGAAGGGGGAAGGCAGGGCAACTGGGATTAAGTGACTTGCTCAAAGTCACATGTCTAGTAAGTATTAAGTGTCTGAGGCCAGATTTGAACTCAGGTCCTCCTGACTCCAGGGCTGGTGCTCTATTCACTGCCCCACCTAGCTACCCCAACACTTTCTATATGTGTGTGTGTGTGTGTGTGTGTGTCTGTGTGTGTGTGCATGTGCATGCATGTTTTTCCTATTGGTTTGTGCTTCTTCCACAACATGATTAACATGATAACATGTTTTACACGATTAGATATGTAAAACCCATATCAAATTGCTTACTGTCTCAGGGAGGGGACTAGGGAGGGAGGGAAAAAATTTGGACTCAAAAAAATTTTAAATGAATGCTAAAAATTGTCTTTACATGCAACTGGAGAAATATTAAAATATTTTTTAAAAATCACATGAGTTTTTAGGCCAGTGAAACGTTTATTTCCATCTCATAAAAATTTCTTAACTTTCTGTGCCATGTAGTATAATTCAAGGTCATGTTTTAGAATTCCATTTGGGAATTTCTACAATTTTGGAATCATTCTTTTTCTTAGTCTATCAGTATATTTACCATAATTCATCAAGGCCTCACTGAAGATAAGATTCTTAGGCCCACTGGAAGTTTAAAAGTCCCCAAAACATTTTTAGGGGGAATATTTTATAGTCTGATGGAGATGCTCAGATCTCGCAGGCTTATATAAGCTTCTTCTCAACAAAGAAGAATTTGACAAAGTTTTTGGTATTGCCTTAAATGAAAAATTGAGTTTCATTGACAGAATTAACTATTCTCCCATTTTCAGAACTCCGATCTCTATATTGTTTTGCCCATGACAGGTTTGTTTTTTTTTCATAGCAATGGTTAGCAGTTGTGGGTAGTGGTGGTAATGGTGGTGGAGTGTGTGTGTGTGTGTGTGTGTGTGTGTGTGTGTGTGTGTGTAGATGACCTTACATCTAAATTCTGTTTTTCCAATTCCAAGAATCTTATACTACACTGTACCCTTCAAGGGTCTTTACTTGTTTTCTGAGGATTAATTAGGCTTCAAGAGTTGGTCAGTTCTTGGTGTTGTTTTTCATTTTCAACAAGCACTTTCTTTTGTGCCTCAGTGGTACTGTTCATGTTTTATCATGGGCTCAATAATCCTTGAAGTGCTTAACCACCTCACAGTGATAGTGACTACAGTATCTTTACCAGTCCCTGAAGAGTACCCTTTAAGAACTACAACTTTTGCGCATTTCCTTGGAGGAATATTCATTCTTTAAAATCACAACATTATAATATGATTGTACATGTATAGCCTATATCAGATTGTGTACTGTCGTGGTGAGGGAGGAGGGAAAGGAGGGGGAAAAATTTAGAACTTAAAATCTTATAAAAGTGAATGTTGAAAACTAAAAATAAATAACTTAATTTAATTAAAAAATAAAACCACAGCATTAAAAGCTCAAATAAAAAAGAACAATGAAACAGTTGTATAGAGCACAAATTGAACTAACTAAAGGTGGAGACACAGCTCAATTGGGTTTCAGCAGGTCAAGATCAGAGGCAGCCTGGCATAGTAGAAGTACACATATATAACCATTACTGTCACAAAATTAAGCCATATCAAAATTATGATCCTAAGCAATTGGCGCACCAATGTAAGACCTTGGTAAACCGAATGATGTTGACTGACTGATGTTTGGGGGATATAGTGGGGTGTAGTGAGGAAGACAATGGGCTGGGTTCATAAAATTTTTAATTCCAGGCTTTCTCTTCTGCTTATCTCAAGGGCACTTTCTCTAAAAGGAAGTCTTTGGCTGTTATAAACAGCCTTCCTTAGTTTGGGAATTGGAATACTGGATGTTCCACTAACTGACCATGTGACTTCAGGGAACTCATTTCCTTTCGCTGGACCTTAGTTTCCTCGTGTATAAAATGAAGAGGTTAGTCTAGAGGGTCTCTAAAGTCTCTCCCAACTCTAATAGTCCATTAGGATGCTAAAGGTCAGTTTATCCAGTCCTCCGTTACCTTGGAATTTATGGGCAAGGACATTGTCCACTCATTGCATTCATCCATTTATTTAATATATGTTTGTCAAACTCCTCCTATGTCCAATGAGCTGGGCTGGGCTGAATAAGGAATACAAAGATAAATAAGACATAGTGTCTGGATTAGAATGCAAGTTCCCATTTCCAGGTTGCATGAGCAAAAAGATTCCCCACAATCTCTCAAAACTCTCCGAGGGAGCAGTTAAGCATGAAAGACGAAACAACTGCTTTATCCATGTCCTAGGATACCCAGAATCCAAAAGAAGCTTTCAAAAATGGAACTCATGTTCACTGACCCTGAGCTCCTTCTGCATCCCTCCCCCACCTCCCAGCAGTAAGGCTGCAGTAGCAGATTTAGCACATGACACAAACTTAGAATAAAACCCACTCCTGTACCCTGCTACCCACTCCCTCCTCCCAGTGCTGTGGAGACCCCAGCTCTAGGCTGTGGAATTTTGCTTGGAACTTGACAGTCCGCTTGGCCACAGCCCTTCAGAAACAAAAACCTGCCTGAAACTACAGCCCTGGAGCACCAGCCCTACAAAAGCTCTTAACTACCAGTCCCAAGCTGGAGAACCGAGGAACAGAAGGGGTGAAAGAGGACTCTATGTGTGTATGTGAGGGGGGGTGGGGGTGTCTGTGCAGCATTCCACCAAACCTGAGGAAAAGATCACAGCCTCCAGATGGGGCCAATTCTGACCACACAACAGTCCATTAGGGCAGCATGGGAGAAGCCTGAGACACTTTGAGATAGAGTTCCTAAAGAAACTACAATCAGAGGGCAGGGAGTTGGAAAGTGAGTGTTAAGGAAAATAAGAGGGAAAAAGAATAAAATCGCCAAGGATTCCAGGAAGAAGAAAACTCAAAGACACCTTGAACATAAACAAAGAAGTCAACAGGAAAAACAGTAGTAACCAAAGAAAATATGGCCTCCAGATCTAGTAAATGAGTTCAGATATCTATGAACAGGTACCAGAAAACAAAGAAAAATGATCCAACACTTGATAAAACAGAGGACCCTTTAGAACTGGAGGAGAGCACACTGTTCCTGAGTGATTCAAAATAGAAATGAGAATTATAAGAGTAGAATTTATGTCCTGCATAACAAGAATAATAAGCAAAATAGAAAAATTGGAATATGCAACGGCAAGCCTCACCAAAGAAACAAAAAAGAGAACAATAGATTGCAAATACACAGAAGTGAAGGTCAATCTAGAAGAAGAGACGCAAAAAACAATAACATTTAAAGAAAACATGCTCACTATGCAAACGAAACATACTGATCTCAAAGACAGGATGTATAGAGACATGCTAAGGATCGTAAGTTTCCCAGAAGAACACGACAGGACAAAAAAACCTTTACACCATAATGGAGGAAATAATGGAAGAGACCTGCCCCAAACTTCTGAATTTAGAGAATAAAATACCAATCCAAAGAATTCACAGATTGCCTCCAGGTGGGGAAAAAAAAAACGATCCAAGGCTGCAAATTCCAAGACATGTAGGGGTTAAATTTAGCAATTCTATTCCTAAACAAATTCTGAAAACAATCAGGAGAAAGACCTTCAAATGCAAAGCAAGGAAAATTCAAATAACACAAAACTATTTTGCACCCACTAGGAAACATAGGAAAGAATGGAATACTGTGTTCTGAAGAGTACTGGAGCTCAGAACGCAGCCCACAGTGACCTACTCTGCAAATCTGAGTTTAATCATACATGAAAAAAAGGTGACTATTCAGTAATAAAGAAGAGTTTGAAATGTTTTGGGAAAGAAAAGCAGAACTGAAGAAATTATTTGTTGTTGTTCAAATGCTCCAAGTAATAGAAATAGAGAAAGAGTGAATAATTGCAATAGACAAGCAACAGCAACAGGGTGACACCAGAGAGACCAGTAGGAGACTTCTTTCTAAATGAAGACAAGAGGTGAAGGTGGTAAAGAGTAAAGAGATGGACAGAAGGCATTATGGGAAGCAACACCCTTTCTACAGGTGAATTGTGTGTGTGTGTGTGTGTGTGTGTATGTGGGACTATATTACAGCATGGGAGGGTACAGGAAAGGAGGAAGGGGATCAGGAATGTACGATGCACTAGGTCAAATTAAGGATTAGCAATGAGGGGAAGGTAATCTCAGCAGTCTCAGAAAGATAAGAGACTACAGGGGAGTGGGTGAGGAGGAGGGAGGAAAGATTGAAAAGGAGGAGAAAAGGAGGTGGGAGGGAGTCCCAGGGGTGACTGCTCCTATAGATGAAGAGAGATGATCAGTGAAGGGAGATGACTTTACACTGGATGAAGACTGGAGGGTTTGGTGCTTGAAAAGTCTACTAGTCTTAAATTAGGAGGAGGGGGAAAGCTGAAAAGCTCTGGGGGCACCTGGCACCTGAAGGAGCATAAAAGCATGGGAGGAGATTTTGAGGTAAATGTAGAAAAAAAGGTAAGCAGGGGAAGGTACAGATCAGTGGTGAGCTGTATGATTATACATGTTTGGGAAAGGGGCCTACCATGAGGTAGTGTCCTCTCTGATACCTTCAATCACTGATGCTGTTTGAGAGTGAAGTGTAATGGGAAAATGAGAAATGGTCAAATCCTACAAGGCAAGGGCAGGAAGCACATAGGGGGAGAGCCTAAAATGCATACCTTGGAAGCTTTGATTGCATGAAGAACAGAGAAAAGAGAGAGACCAGATAATTATAGGGATCACTAATCAGAGAATGAAGATATAGAGTAAACCAAAAGAGGATGGATAATGAAGAGAGTGAGAGAAATTCATCTTGGAAAGAGGCACCAAAAAATTTTTTTTGAAAAATTAGTGAACATGATTAGCTGAAGGGGAGAAGAGGAAGGAAGAATCTACTTGACCAACTGAGAAGAAAAAAAGGGGAGGGAGAAGAAATTTGTAACCAGATAAAAGCAGGAAAGAAAAAAGGAAGTAATAAACAAAACCCTAAAGGGAAAGAGCTAACACATGAGAAGAAAGGTTCAAGGGTGAGGTGAAGAAAACCAGTGGGAACAGGGCAACCTTAAAATAAGTAAAGTAACCAAAGGAACATAATACTATGTTTATAGTAGAAGAGAGAAAAAATCATAATTTGGAAAAAAACTTAGAGACAGAAGGAGGAAAATAAAAACTTAATTCTTATTAACTCTAAATGTGAATGGATAAAACAATCCAATAAAACTAAAAGGAGGGACTGATTGCATAAGAAAACAAAACCCTACAATCTGTTGCTTACAAGAAAAACATTTAAAAAATAAAGACATAGTAAAACTGAGAGGATGGGAAAAAGTTTACTATTCATCAAATGAATCCAAAAGAGCAGGAGTTGCAGTCATGCTATCTGACAAAGCAAAAACAAACATGCAAAAAAAGGTCCCCCAAAACTATATTATGCTAAAAGGAATCATAGATAACAAACCAAAATCAGTAATAAACTTACATACTACAAATACCTTAGCATCAAAATTCAGAAAGGAAATATTATCTGAGCCCCAAGAAGACATAAGCAGTAACATAATAGTGACAGGAGATTTAAATATCCCTTTATCAGTTTTGGATAAATCTAGCAAAAAGATAAACAAGAGAGATACAGCAAATAAATTTCAGGAGAAACTAGAGTAAAAGAGCATATGGTGTCTTCTCAATGGGACAGTAGAAGAATATACATAATACTCTGTACCATATGGAACTTTTACAAAAATTGGTCATTATTAGGACTCAGAGATATTTCAAGCAAATGTAAAAAAAGGCAGAATTTGTTAACATATCCTACAGAGAATAAGGCAATAAAAAAAGAAATTCATTCAGGGACCACACACACAAAAAAAGATGCAAACCCAAATGGAGGCTTAATAATGAAATCTTAAATGAGTGGGTCAAAAAATAAATCATAGAAGCAATTAATAACTTAATAGGTAAAATAAAATAATAATATTAAAGCAACTAACTAAACTTTCTGGCATGTAGCTAAAGTAGTCCTAGGGGTGTAGTAGGGGGAATCATTGCCTGGCAAATATACATTAACAAAATAGAAAAAAAGAAGAATTAATTGTCTGAACATGCATTTTTAAAAATTAGAAAATCAACAAATAAACCAAAAATAAACACAAAAAGAGAGGATATTAAAAATTAGAGAGATAATAAACTTTAAACCAAAAGAACATTAAGAAAAGAATTAACAGGGGGCAGCTAGGTGGCACAGTGAATAGAGTACCAACCCTGAAGTCAGGAGGACCTGAATTCAAATCCGGCCTCAGGACAATTCACACTTATTAGTCGTGTGACCTTGGGGAAGTCACTTAACCCTAATTACCCTGCCCTCCCCCCTCCAAAAAAAAGCAAAAAAAAAAAAATTAACATAATTAATTATATTAAAAACCAAAACATCCAAAACAACATGATCATCTCAATAGATGCAAAAAATGATAATCCTTTGACAAAATACAATACTTTTATACTAAAAACCCTACAAAGTATAGGCCTAAAGTGACCTTTATCTAATATAAAAAGCATATATCTAAAACCAAAAATAAGTATCATATATAACGAAGATACACTCAAATCTTTTCCAATAAATATAGGAGTGAAGCAATGATACCACTCTCCCCACTATTATTTGATAGAGTTCTGAAAATGCTAGCAATTATAAAAAGACAAAAGAAAAGAATTCAAAGAATAATGATAGCTAAAGTGGAGATGAAATTATCCCTGTTTACTGATAGTATGATGGCTTACTTGGAAAATTCTAGGGCATCAGCAAAGACACCAATTGAATAATTAATAGTTTCAGCAAAGTTGCTAGCTACAAAATAAATCCTCAAACATCAGCAGCATTTCTGTATAATAACAGATCACAAGAAACAATAATAGAAAGGGAAATCCAATTCTAAATAATTACAAAATACATAAAATACCTAGGGATCAATCTTCTAAAGCACTCCTTACAAAGTACTCCTTAAAGAGATATAGAACAACTTAAACAGCTTAAGGAATGTTGTCAGTGCTCATGGCTAAACCATGCAAATATAATAAAAGTGACAATGCTACCAAAATTAATTTCTACTCTTAACGTTATACCAATAAGATTACCAAAGGCATACTTTTGTTGTTGTTGTTCAGTCATTGCTGTCATGTTTGACTCTTCATGACCCCATCTGGGGTCTTAGCGTATGTAACTGGAGAGGTTTGCCATTTCCTTCTCCAGCTCATTTTACAGAGGAGGAAACTAAGGCAGACAGGGTTAAGTGACTTGCTCAAGGTCACACAGATAATAAGTGTCTGAGGCCATATTTGAACCCAGGAAGATGAATCTACCTGACCTCAGACCAAGTACTCTATCCACCTAGATGTGTTCTTTATCAAAACAAATAGAGGTAACTACAAAAGATAAAATAAATTACTGTGATTACTTGAAGTTGAAAACTTCTGCACAGACTAATACATGTAGAGTAAGAAGGGAGGTGGTACAATCAGAAAAAAAATTGTATCAAATTTCTGTGGTAAGGGTTTGATATCCAAGATATATGAATAATTAATAGCCATTCTCTAATACAAAAAGGATCAAAAGATAGGAACAAACAATTCTCAAAAGACTTGTAAAGTATTCACAACTACATTTATTATTTTTTGTTTGGATTTTTTTATTTTATTTTTGGAGGGAGAGGGCAGGGCAATTGGGGTTAAGTGATTTGCCCAAAGTCATATGTCTAGTAAGTGTTAAATGTCTGAGGCTGGATTTGGACTCAGGTCCTCCTGATTCCAGGGCCAATGCTGTATTCACTGGGCCACCTAGCCACCCCCCACAACCACATTCTAAAATGCTTCAAATAATTAATAAGAGAAATGCAAAATCATAACAACTCTGAAGTTTCATCTCACACCCTGCAAATCAGCAAAAATGACCAAAAAATTTAGCAACAATTAAGGTGGGAGTGGAATGTAGAAAGATAGACACACTAGTCCATTGTTGGTGGAACTGTGAATTGTTACAACATTTTGGAAAGCAAGTTGGAATTATGCAAATAAAGTGACTAAAATGTCAATTCCCTTTAAACCAGAGGCTCCATTATTGGGCTTATACTCTAAGGAAGCCATGGATGAGAAAAAAAAAGTCCCCATACACTCCAAAATATTTACAGCAGAATTTTTTTGTGATGGCTAAGAATTGGAAAGAAATAGATGCCCTTAAATTAGAAAATGGTTGTACAAATATAGATGAATATAATGGAATAATATATTTGTATAACGTAATGATACAAATTATACTATGCTATAAGAAATGATGTGTGCAATGAAGAAGCATGAAGAGAATCTATTTGAACTGATGTAGAGTGAAGTAAGCAGAGTCAAGAAAACAACAAACACATTACCACAATGTAAACAGAAAAAATGACACACTAAAAAAATCAAAAGTAAATGTAACAAAATTATAAAGATCAAACAGAATTCAAATGAAGAAAAATGAGAAGCCACCCCCAACCTGGCCCTTTTGGAGGTGGGAGGTCCACAGGCTTACACATTGTACATGATTTGGGACTTTATTGATATCAGTCAGTTGTGCTGATTTTTTTCTCCTCTCTAAAAAAAATACATATTTGATGAATGTATACATACAGCCTATACCAGATTGCATGCTGTCTTCAGGAGGGGGTAGGGGAGGAGGGGAGAAAATTTAGAATTCAAAATCTTACGGAAGTGAACGTTGAAATCTAAAAATAAATAAACAAATTTAGGGGAAAAATACATATTTGTCTATTTGTCTCATGGAATGGCTCTCTGGGAGGAATAATTATAGTAATGGAAGAAACAGAAACTCTCAATAAAAACTTTAAAAAAAAAAAAAAGAACATAAGCTCCTTGAGGGCAGGGACCATCTTTCTTTGTGCTCATATTTGTCTTCCCAAAACTTAGCACTGTGCTTGACATTTAGCAAACATGTAATAAATGCTTGTTGAGTGATTAAAAAAAAAAAAGACATAGTCCTTGATATTAAAACATACAGGAGAAAACATAATACAAATTAAAATCTAAGCAAAGCACATATCTCCTCAACCTCCATTGTTGAATCTGTATCCATGTTATGTCTACTAACCATGAGGGTCCCCCAAATCTCCGGCCTCAGCCTTCTTCTCTTTTCTTTTTATACTCTCATTTAGTGATCTTATCAATTCTTATAGGTTCAACTATCATCTCTATGGAGAATATTCCCCTGCCTATTTATCTAACCCCAGTCTCCTGAGCTCCAGTCTCTCATCACCAACTTGCCTATTTGACACCTCAAATTCAATGTGTCCAAAACGAATTTATCTTTCCCTCAAACTCACCTCTCTTTTAAATTCTGTTTCAGTAGAGGACACCACCATCCTCCAGTCACTCAAATGCACAGCCTCAGTATCATCCACATCTTATGCTCCCTTACCCCATATTTCAAATCAGTTGTCAAATATAGCCATATCTTTCATTACAACCTCTCTGGTTTTCATCCCCTTCTCATGACTCACACAGTCTAAGGTCAGTCCTTTTGTCTGGGTGATTGCAATAGCCTCCTAATTGGTCTCCACCTCAGGTCTCTCCCCACTCAAAACCGTCCTCCAAACAATTGACAAAGTGAGTTTCCTACAGGGTGTGCCTGACCGTGTCACTCCTACTGCTCAATAAATTTCAGTGGTTTTCTAATACCTTCAGGATTAAATACAAAGTCATCTGGCATTTAAACTTCTTCATGCCTTAGTCTCTTCCTATGTTTTTCTTTTTTTTGCTTTTAAGAAGGGGAAAGGTAGGGCAATTGGGGTTAAGTGACTTGCCCAAGGTCACACAGCTAGTTTTGTGTTGTGCCTGAAACCGGATTTGAACTCAGGTCCTCCTGACTCCAGCGCCAGTGCTCTATTCACTGTGCCACCTAGCCGCCCCTCTTCCTGTCTTTTCAGTCTCTAACACAGTTCCACCAACAGTGTACACAGTGTACCTGTTTTCCCATGATGCCTCCAAACATTTATAAATTTTTTCTTTTGTCATCTTTGCCAGTCTAAGAAGGTATGAAGTGAAATCTTCACGTTGCTTTAACTTGAATTATTCTAAACCCCTGGTTTGGAATTTTTTTATATGATTGTCAATAGCTTGGATTTCTTCCTGTGAAAACTGCCTATGCACATCCTTTGACCATTTATCTAAAAGGGAATGACTCTTATCTTATAAATTTGAATCAGTTCCTTGTAAGTCTTGAATGTAACTTTTATCAAACTTGTTACAAAGATATTTTGCCAGTTACCAGTTTCCCATCTATTTTCTTTTCCTTTTGCAGAGAGGAAGGCAGGGTAATTGGGGTTAAGTGACTTGCCCAAGGTCATACAGCTAGTAAGTGTTAAGCGTCTGAGTCCACAATTGAACTCAGGTCCTCCTGATTCCAGAGCTGATGCTCCATTCACTGCACCACCTAGCTGCCCCTCCCATTTAATTTCTACTTTAATGAGTTTGTGCAAAAACTTTAAAATTTAGATAATAAAAATTGTCCATTTTATCTTGTATGATCCTCTCTATCATTCATTAAATCATGACATCTTCCCCTATCCACAGATCCTAAAGGTAGTTTCTTCCTTGTTCCTCTAATTTGTTTGTGATATAGTTTTTAAAAATCCAAATCACGTATCCACTTGGAGCTTAGCATGGTAAATACACACGCGTGCGTGCATGCGTGTGTGCATGTGTGTGATAGAGGTGTCGGTCTAAACCTAATTTCTGCCAGACTGCTGTCCAACTTTCCTGCAAGTTTTTGTCGAATGCTACGTCCTTCCCTAAGTCACTGGATTTGGTTATCGAACACTATGCTACTGCTTGCTTTCATATATTGTTTACCTAATCTGTTCTACTGACTGACTTCTCTTTGCTTTTAAATAATATCAAATTGTTTTAATGATTACCAATTTGTGGTACATTTTGAGATCTGGTACTGATAGATACCCCTCTATTCCTCTTTTTTCATTCTTTCCCTTGGGATTCTTGGCCTTTTGTTCCTTTACAAGGATTTTGCTATTATTTTTGTAGCTCTATAAAATATTCTTTTGGGAGTTTGACTGGTATAGTGTTGAATTAGTAAATTAATTTAGGTAAAACATTTTTATTTTATTGGCTCAATCTATCTATGAACAATTAATATTTCTTCTATTACTTAGGTCTGCCTTTATTTCTGCAAAGAGTGTTTCATATGGCAGATTCTTAGTACATATTTTATAGCTTCTGTAGCTTTTTTAAAAAAATAGAATTTCTCTCTCTTGCTCTTCTTCTTTTCAGAGGGGGAAAGGTAGGCCTAGGAATACTGATGACTTGTGCGGATTTATCCTATATCCTACAACTTTGCTCAATTGTTAATTATTTCAATTAATTTTTAGTTGACGAGTTCTCTAAGTAAACCATCATGTTATCTGCAAAAAGTAATCATTTTGTTTCTTCTTTACCTCAATTTCTTTTTAATTTTTTTTTTTTGGAGGGGGGAAGGCAAGGAAATTAGGGTTAAGTGACTTGCCCAAGATCACACAACTACTAAGTATCTCAAGTGTCTGAAGTCACATTTGAACTCAGGTCCTCCTGACTTCAGGCTGGTGCTCGATTCACTAGCTGCCCCTCAATTTCTTTTTCTTGTCAAACCAACCCTGAGGTTTCACTTCATATCCTACAAATTGGCAAAGATGGAAAAAGTTGGGAATAGTCGATGTTAGAGAGATTGTGGGAAGATAAGCATCTTACTGGATTGTTAATAGAGTTGTGAATCAGTACAAATATTTTGGAAAGCAGTTTGGAATTATGCTAATAAAGTGTCTATACTTTTGGGCTCAGAGGTTCCACTACCAGGCAAATACCCTGAAGAGGCTGCTGATAGAAGAAGGTCCCCAGATACACCCAAATATTTATAGCAGCCTTTTTCATGGTATCTAAGAATCGTAAACAAAGTAGATGCCCATATGGTACATAAATGTAATGGAATGTAAATAAAATGTAACTCTGCTGTAAGAAGTGAAAAATATGAGAGATTATAGGAAGACAATGGCATGCTAGGAAGCAGAGGATCCGAGAACCCCCAAAACGTATTCCATGAGGGCTTAAAGATACACTATCACCTCTAGAATTCCCTACCCAGCTCAGGAATTCACGGAGGGACCCCCAGATGCCTGCAGAGATCTTGGATGGACAAGCTGTAGAATGTTGGGGGTGGTATTTAGAGAAGGAGAATGCCCCTAGAGCCCTCAGGGCAGTCACAGCACTTCCTGACTGAGCTCAGTAGCACCCAAGCCCAGTCAGCCAAGCCATAGGGACTCCAGGGACCACTCACCTAAAGGAAATTTTTAAAAAGCTATAGATACACAGATTCACTTAAAAGTCTTAGGGCCTTGGTAAGTTATTAAAGTTTAAACCTCACTTAAACCTTAGTTCAGAACTGAATGCCCAGAAAGTTAGAATGACCAAGAAATATCAAAACAAAAGCAGTAAAGTAAAAAATACCTTCTACGGAATCTTGAAGCCCTGCATTTGCTGATCTGCATATTTTAAAAATGATTAAAAGGTGAAGTGGCCACTGACGACATAGATAATGCCAACCTAGCCCAAGGGTTTTCTCTGAGGCAACTACAGATGCCTAAGCAGGTAGAACAGCTCCCCAGCTGTTCACAACCGATCAGGCTGCCTAAGAAAGAGATGAGGTGCATGATTAAAAATCAGCCGAAAGATTAACTCAGACATTCTGAAAAGAAATTCAGAATTATATTTTAAAAGCTCTTGAAATGCCTACACCCTATGACCCAGAAATACTATTGCTTTTCATATATACCAGCAGGGTCAAAGAGAAAAAGATCCAACGTAAACCTAAAAATATTCAATACACCACTTTTCTTTTTATGATAGAAAAGTGTAGAAACAAAGTAGATGCCCTTTGACTGGAGAACAGCCAAACAAATTGGAGTACTTGTACATTACAGCACCACCAGAAGAAACAAACAGGACAAAACCAGAGAAATAGGTAAGACTTGTATGAACGGATGCAATGTGAGGTAAGAAGAACCAGAAAAAAAAACAATATATACAATGATTACAAAAATATAAATAGGAAGAACAATAAAGTGTAACTGAATACCATAAATTATAATTTTCAAGCTAGGGCTTGAAGAAGCAGTGAGAAAATCCACCTTCTTCCTTTCCATGGTAGATCTGACAGAACTGGGTATAGAATATTGCATTTACCATCAAACATGGTGTATTCATTGGTTGATTTTGTTGAATTACTTTCTTTTGTAATATTTTTTTTACAAGAGAAGGGTGGATTAGGTGGATTAGAATGAATGTGACATAAAAATAAAATCAATTTTAAAATCACAACAGAATTGGGTCCCTGAGAAATCCACACAAATGTGAGCAACAGAGACCAACACCAAGTCACACTAAAACTGGTAGCACAGTAGCTAGGTTTTGAGGAAATGAAAATACACTGTCATCAGTCACTATGAACCAACATAGACACAGGAAGAGAAACCAGCTGGGAGTCCAGCAAGCTTGACTAGACAAATTTCAGCCCTAAGAGCTGCTTTTTGGACTGTTCTTCAGTTTTCCCCTTTCTCAAATGTGATAGGATCACTATCAGACCCATCTTCCCCCCCCCATCCCATAAAATGGGTTTTTCCCTAAAAGGTGACCAGACTTTCTCTGAAAGGTCCCCAGGACTAGATCAAACCATAAAGATAAGACTCAAGCTTCCCAATAGCCTCTGGTCATATTGAGGTAGCTTTCTGGTTCCCTTAGAGCATAAAAAGACCCACATGTGTGAGTGAAGCCGTCAGACTTGGCAGATATCCAAATAAGTTCTAGAATGTCTTTGTTGAATACACTTTCTATGCTATGGCTAAGTAAATCTCCTTTTGTTCATTGTTGAATGACCTACCAGTGCTTCATCTCTTTCCAACAACAAACCTGAACAAGATATTGACTTAACTCAGTCTCCTCCCCCTCTTCCCCCCTCCCCCCGCCCCACCCACGTACTTGATAATTAGGATGAGAAGGCATCATGGCTCACATAATGTTTGATGTGGGGGAAGGATGCTACAGGTTCAGAGGATAGGGTGATCAGATGACCAGATAGGGCATCATGGCACCCTGGGATAAGGGCACTGCTGGTGTCATATGGAGAAGCCTCTCAATGGAACAGAGAGTAGGCTCCTACGGTATAAATCAACTATTTCAGTGGGTCCCGCAGGACTGGAAGATAAAGAAAGTGCCAGGTCCAGCATTCTAACACGATTGCTGTTGATCATCATGAGACTAAAAAAGTAAACTGACCCAGTGCATTTAGCAATTGGAGACAGAGATCTTGCTTTTAAGGACTGTACAATGAATGAAAGCTGAGGAACAGCTAATGGAGCTTCTAACAGCATAAATAAAAAGTTCTCTGCTGGTGGAGGTAGGAATCAATAGGCTGCAGCTCGGAGCATAGCCAGGAACAGACAGGTCTCCTTCTAGTAATAAAGTCTCTCAGTAAAACCCAAATTTTGCTGCATTTTTTTAAACAAACATTTATTAAGAGCCTATTGTGTGCTAGGCATTGTACTCAATGCTTTACAAATATGGTGTCATTTGATCCTCACAACAATCCTGGAGACAAGCATTATTATCCCAATTTTACAGATGAGGAAACCAAGGTAGAGGTTAAGTGACTTGCCCATGGTCACTCAGTTAATAAGTATCTGGGGTCAGATTTGAATTCAGCTCTATCCTAACTCCAAGTCCAGGGCTTTCACCACCGTACCACTTACCTGCTTTGCATCTTGCTGAGATCATAGCCATAAGAAGAATGAGAGCAGGAGTCACATGGAGACTTGGGAAGCCATTGTAAGTCCCAAGCTAAACTTCAGGCTCTCTGGGATGTGGGTGATTTCTTCCACAGAGGGAATTGGAGGTAAATGGGTTGTTGACACCAAGGAACTGAAGAGGTTGCAAGAGAAGTTCAAAGGGCAAACTGATGAGTCACTCGAGCAATGTCTGCTGAAGGTGTGGCCTAATGGAGCCAACGTAGAGACTCTGCCTGTAGCAGAATTCCATAGGCTTGGGGAGATCTCAGAGAACCGTTAGTTAAATCATTAACTACTCTGCATGGACATCATCCTTTGTTCCTTTTGAGATGGCTAATGGGGAGTTATATGTACCTGGCTCCATAAAGATAAATTTTCATTGCAACCCACTCCTCAATGGAGGTCTTCAAGGGAGGGCTTGAAGTCTCTAAAGGAAAGAGGTTTGATATATTGGGTCTATGCTGCTTCTCCATCTATGACTTGTCCCGTCCTATAATGAGGTTACCTCAGGGGCAATTAGATCCCACCTTCCGGGTGGAACACCACTGAAATGGCTTCAGACTTTAGCTATGGGACACACACACACACACACACACACACACACACACATCACCACCACCACCACCATCACCACCACCATGATATAGATGTGGGTGACCAACTGGTGAAGTTTGAGCAGGATATCAGAGCAGTGGTGGCAAATACTATCAGTGCATCTAGGAACTCTGGGAAACAGAAGAGGAGGTACAGAGCCCTTTGCCTCGCTACAGAGGTAGAGGGCAATGACACCTTCCTTTGGGGGGAGCTTTGGGTATGACTCTTGAAACATAGGGTTGATAAGAAAACGATTGATGATCAGCCTATGGGGGTGCTATTAAAACTGTACTATAAAATCCAGAGTCAGATGAATAGATGCTCTTTACTCCTGCCCCTAAAGTATCTGCCTATTTTGAATCATCTGTGGAGGGCTGGAGCGCAGGCCACAGAGGGAAGGTGCATAATGAGCTCCTGGGAGTCAGTATTCTGATGAGCTTTTTTGGTTACCTTTATATAGGTTATTATGAGCTTGTCATCGTTGTTGTCATTGTTTGGTCATTTTTCAGTCCTGTCTCACTCTTTGTGACCTTATTTGGAGTTTTCTTGGCAAAGATACTGGAATGGTTGGCCGTTTCCTTCTCCAATTCATTTTATAGATGAAGAAAACAAGACAAACAGGGTTAAATGACTTACCCAGGGTCACACAGCTAGTATGTGTCTGAGACCAGATTTGAACTAAAAAAAGATGAGTCTTCCTGACTCCAGGCCCAGCACTCTCCGCCAAATTTACTATCTAACTGCCAGATTACTGTGGGTAGGGACAAATAGAAATCCTTGGAGCTGCCTAAAACACCCTGTGTGGTTAACATGACACAAAATTGAGTCCCCAATAGAGTGAAAAGTATTTTGCCGGTGGTGGAGCAAGCTGGAGTGTTACATTCCACCATCTCCCCTTACAACAGTCCTATGCTTTCCTCCCACGAGAAGAACAAATAGCACCTAATAGTTTTCAGAGGACTACGGGGAACTGAACAAAGTTGTCATGCCCATCACTCCAGCTGCTCTAGAGTTCATCAGTGTCATAGACCAGGTAACCCAGGCCCTGGATAAGTGGTGTGGGGCTTTTGACCTCACTAAAGCCTTTTGTCTCTATTCTTGTGACTGAGGCTAGTCAGGAGCACCTTGATTTCATCCAGGACAGCACTTTCTTCCCAAGGGTTACAGGAACTCTTTCTCATAGTACTACATTCTAGTAGGCAGAGACCTGAAAAAATTAGTTATCTTCCTGAAGATACTAATGGACACCACCACATTGATTAAGTTAATTCTTCGTAAGGTCAAGTAGATAGTTCTAATAAACCAAAATATTTTAAAATGTTTCATTGTTGGTTTTTTTCCAGTAAAAGACATTGGTTCATATGTTGAATTATACTTTCTAATAAGATATTCCTAGGAAGAGCATTAAATTCATTATTTTTATTAAATGGAATGTCTTTAAACAAATCTGACTTAATCAAATAGTTGACTTGAGATTCATACTTTCCAGTATCAGTCTTTCAATTTCCCAGAGCTCTTACCGGTGTTTATACTTTCCTGGATACAGAGGTTCTGAAAGAAAGTGGGGGAGAGAAGAAGCTGCCTACCATACTGAAGGTCTATAGAGCTGTTGTGCTGCCCTCAGTGCTGTTTCCTGGCAGAACCGGGAAAGTGTACCAGCACCATGCCAGGAAACTGAATCACTTCCATTTGAATTGCCTTAGGAAGATTCTGAAGACCACCTGGCAAGATAAGGTACCAGACACGGAGGTCCTTTTTTGAGCTGAACTTCCAAGCATTCAGAGTCTGCTGCAGAGATCACAACTCCGATGGAATGGCCACATTGTTTGAATGCCAAATGCACATTTGCCTAAAAGACTATGTTACACACAAGGCAAGCACTCAGCCAGAAGAAACAATACAAGGACTCTCTCAAGGTCTCTCTTAAGAACTCTGATATATAGACATTGGAGACACTGGCACAGGCTTGGCCTGCATAGTGTGCCACATCAAAGGCCCATGAGCAAGGCAGAAGTGTAGTAGCTCGAAAGAAATTGGAGGTGTGCAAATTTAGAGACATCTTCATCCCAAATGTTCATACAGACCACTTGTGCCTAACTTGCGGTAGAACCTTCCAAGCTCATACTGATCTGATTGACCACACACGGTCAGACCTACTGTACGTTAACCCCAACATTGTGATGTCACTTTGGTCCTCTTTGAGTATGAAGGACAACAGCTACAAATAAGTTCATTTTGACTGCAAAGTAGTTGAAAGTAATGGACATTCTTAAAGACTGTCAATTAAAGCAATATCTTGCAAGAAATTATTGTGAGAAAATGCATATATAATTCAAGACGTGTATGTCACATAGCAGCTTGTAAACTATATTAACAAACATCTTCATACTGGGGACTGCTTTTAATAATTTCAATTTCAAGTTCTTTCTTTTTTTTTTTTTTTAACTTTTTGGAGGGCAGTTGGGGTTAAGTGACTTGCCCAAGGTCACATGGCTAGTTTTTGTGTTAAGTGTCTGAGGCCGGATTTGAACTCAGGTCCACCTGACTCCAGGGCTGGTGCTCTATTCACTGCACCACCTAGCCACCCTTAATTTCAAGTTCTTTAGCTACATTTTTTAACAGGGGTTTGAGCGGAGGGGTTGTGTGCATTGGTGAAATTTTTTTTTTAATTTATCCAGAAATATTTTAAATAATTATCTCATTTCATTTCAGATATTGAATGAAATGACAATTTCAATTGATGATTTAAGGAATTCCAAGTGATGATTTTAGGAAAAGTTTCTAACAACTTCACAGTTACTTCAAACTTTCTTCTGAGTATTGTATGGGCACCATGATAACAAAATGCAATTAAGTTTGCTTTCAATTATTCATTGTTAAAGCCACAATGATTTAAAGTAGATAATCATATATTGAAACCTCACTGTGCTGTGGTAAACAACAATCCTTTTAAAGCTACAAATAGCATTACCCATGGAGGAGTTAATTGAACTATGTTGTTGTTGGGTTGTTTCAGTCATGTCCAATTCTTTGTGACGCCATTTGGGGTTTTCCTGGCAAACATACTGGAGTGGTTTGCCATTTTCTTCTCCAACTCATTTTACAGATGAGGAACAGAGGCAAACAGGGTCAAGTGATTTTCCCAAGGTCACACAACTAGAAAGTGTCTGAATTCATGAAAATGAGTCTTCCTGATTCTAGACCCAGTACTCTATCCACTGCACCATCTAGCTGCCAATTGAACTATCCACTGATTGTATTTAACAATCAACTTGAAAAAAATTATTCAAAATTTAGCAATTAGCTCCCAAGAACTGGCACAAGTCAGGCCCAGCATGTCATTGAGACTTTAGAAACACCATTTTGCCTGGTTTACATAGCTCCATTCACTACCAGAGAAACTTGCCCAACTGGACTTCAATGACCACTGATCCACAACTGAACAACAACAAAAATCTAGTAATAAGGAATATTCTAGGGCATGGGAATGCTGGCAAGTCTTCCCAATTGGCTAATAACCAGGCTGTGTGGCCAGCATGTGAGAGAGCTCTGAAGGATGGGGCAGAGAGATCTTCATGTACACCGATTCCTGCGCAGTGGCCATGGATGGGACTGGCCAAGTGACCCAGGGCCTGGAGAAAGCATGCCTAGAGGAATTTTGCAGATGCCTCCCACTCTACACAGTGTTGTTCTAGAGCATGATAGCCCCCATCAGAGACATATACTCTTCACTAAATTAAACAATCGGGATAGAAACATTATAAGAACAGAAGAGGTTAGAGAGGAGGGTCCATTGCCTGTCTGTCTATTGCTGTGCTGAGTGCTGGACCATATAATAACTAAATACAAACAAGCCATTCCTGTCCAGAGGAGCTCCTTGTACCCGTTTGGAGCACCCACTTGACCCAAATGGCCCTCAACCTGTCTCCAGCTGGCAAAGTGGTCCTCTTACACTAATCTCAGGACAAAATGTTTGCCCCAGCTAAACAACAGCTGCACCTGATTGCCCAAGTCAGGCATCCAACCTTTCCGAAGCTGTCTGGGACAGATCAATGCCACCCTAGAAAGGGCATGTTCTCAACGCTGCTCCTCCTCACTGTAACCACCTTACAACCGCTGTGAACTGCAAAAATTTGCTATCATCCGTCACAGTTAGATCTGGAGTTTGATTCTTCTGAAGGAGATATAGAAAAGCACAGAATTTCTTCTTTATTCTCTTCCAGATTTCTTGGCTGTTCCTTTAAGGAATTATTGTTGCATGTTTTGTTTTTGCTATATTTTTAGGGTTTTTTTTTTCCTTAGTCTTGCCTAAGCCAGGCTTCTCAAATTCACAAGATTAGGATTGCCTAGTAAAAGACCTAAAGGTATTTAACTGGGAGAAGGTGCTCTAGAACAGGGGTGACAAATATATGGCCCTAAGGCTACATGTGTAGGCCACAAAACATCTAAATGTGGTCCAAACCAGATTATGATGTAATTAGGAAATATTTAACAAAATAAATAAAAAATAATAAAATATAATATTATATTTTAAAACATTTAAAACCTGTGGCCCACAGAGATCCTTATGTACAGATTAGTGGCCCCGATTTCTTTTTAGTTTGACACCATTGCTCTAGAACTTAGGACATTACCACCAAAGGGTGATATATGATAGAATTACTATCTACCAGGGTTCTTCCCTACCCCCCTGCAATATGGGTTAGGTTAATTTTTTCTCTAAGAGGTGACAAAGCTGTCTGCAGGACTTGATTGGTCCAACTAGCTAAGGCTCAATTTGCACCTCCCTTGACCTTCCTGGCCCTCTTCCTGATAGTCTCTAGCCATATTGAGATGACTTTTGGTTTACCTAAAGGCATAAAAGGCCCGCCTATATGAGTTAGGCCCTTCAGACTTAGTGAATGTCCCAAGACAATGGTAGTCACTACACTCTACCATATCAGAAGGGTTATCTATGTGGAGATAAAAGGTACCACATCTACCCAAGTTTAAGTGTTGGAGCATTTTTGTTGAGTATCCTTTCTATTCTATGGTTAAGTAAACCTCCTTTCCTTATCTGCTGAATAATCTATAAGTGCTTCATTTCTTCCCAACATTATGCCACTCCTAATACTAAAAAAAATAGGGTTGAGGAGGAGGAATGATATCAAGAGTATACACAGAAAGGTTGGACTATAACTGTAGAGAAGATGAGCACATACACAGGACCATTGTCAAGAAATGGCAAGGAAACCAACGGTGGGACATTTAGGCACCTAAACAATTAATCTCTTCCCCCAGTAACTTTCCCTGGGTTCAGTTTACCAAGTTTCAGAGGTCTATGTGTAACAATGATAGTGAAGAGTAAAGGTTTAGGATCAGCGGTTCTCAACCTGTGGGTCACAACCCCTTTGGGGGTTGAACTACCAGGGGTCAAATGATCCTTTCACAGGGGTCACCTAAGACCATAGGAAAACACATATTTCTGATGGTCTTAGGAACCGAGACACCACTCCTCTATCCATCTCTAGGCGAGTCCACCCACATACAGATATGCCCACTTATGAGTATTAAAGGGTTGTGGCATTAGGAAGGTTGAGAACCGCTGGTTTAGATTGAAGCTCTTAATGTTTCATTTTGGGTGTTTTATGCCATCTGGTGAAGCTGATGAACCTCTTCAAAGAATGCTGCTTTTAAATGCATAGAATAAAATACATAAGGTTACAAGCAAAACCAATTATACTGAAATCAAGTTATCAAAAATATTTTTTCAAATAAATTCACCTCCCTGTCCCCCCAAGTTAAGAACCTCCAGTATGGAGTATGAGCTGGATGGTGAATCCCATGTAACAGTTATATTTAAGTAATCTTTAAAAAACACGTACATAATCTGAAGCCTCTGAGAGTACTGGGCCAATGTGACCTTAGAAGGAATTGCTCACACCAGTGTCATATCAGACTATCTATAGTTTCCAAAGGGAAGTTTGGGGATGAGCAAAGATATGGACACCACTGCCCCCAGTATGTCCAGATGCAACTAATATTTTCAGAGTTCCTGCTTTAAAGGGAATGGGAAAAGAGAATAAGCATTTATTAAGCACCTACTACACACCAGACACTGTACTAAGTACTTGACAAATATTATCTCACTTGATCCTTACAACAAATCTGGGAGTTGGTGCTATTATTAAACCCATGCTATAGGTGAGAAAACTAAGTCCATGAGAGATTAAGTAAGTTGTTCGGGGTCACACAAATGGTAAGTGTCTAAGGTGGGATTTTAACTCAGGCCTTCCTAACTTCAGACCAAGGACTCTACCCACTGAGCAACCCAGCTTTTTCACACACCTTTGATTGGTTCTAACTCCATTTTATTCAGAGTTTTCATGGAGTCATACATGTAGTGAGCTGGGGCCCAGTAGCTGAACATTCTGACCATCTATCTCTCTTCTACAGAAATCTATAAGAATGTTATGGAGATAGAAAATAGTTGTGTCAGGAAATACGAAGGCCCAGAGTAACCCAGCACTGCCAAGATGTTCTCTGGACCCCTTCCAACTTAAGATGTGCTATCAAGCATCTGTCAACTAAGTGGGTCACACGTTATTCCAAAAAGAAGTGAGCACTGACCCCAAGAAGAAAGAAGCCTTGTTATTTGGCCACATCCACAGAATTTTCACTTAGGGGATTTGTTGGTGATCATCAATCAGAACTACAAAAGGAATCTGCTGTCCTTACAAAGTCCCTCAATGATCTCACCCATGTATATATCATTGGGAAGTACAAATGAAAAGGCAGGAGAAAAACTCAGAAATAGTATCTCAATTAGAAGACATAGCCTGGACTTTTGTCCCTCGGTATCCTTTGGATATCACTGGGATTAGGAATATGGCAGTGGGGCATGGTAGATAAGGAGGTAGCCTCAGAGTCAGGAGGACCTGGATCGAAGTTCTGCCTGTGTGACCTTGGCCAAGTCAGTGCCCCCATATAACTATCTAAATTATAAGCTTCATAGAAGGTGTTTGGGCAGCTAGTGGCACAGTGGATAGAGTGCTGGGCCTAGGGTCAGGAAAACTCTTCTTTTTGAGTTCAAATCTGGCCTCAGACACTTATTAGCTATGTGACCCTGGGCAAGTCACTTAACCCTTTTTGCTTCAGTTTCCTCACTTATAAAATGAGTTGGAGAAAGAAATGAGAAACTATTCCAGTATCTTTGCCAAGGAAACCCCAAAGAGGGTCACAGTTTGACATGATAGCAGCAGCAGCAGCAGCAGAAGAAGAAGAAGAAGAAGAAGGTACTCATCTGCATCAATAGGAGTTTCCTCATTGAGAGTTCTCTATATGAATGAAATCACAGATCTGGTCCAAAAACAAACATAAAAGAAAATATGACTAAGCCCTTATGGACCTAATTAAGCCCATATGTGTGCCTCATATGTGTGCCAGTATTGACAGCTACAGATCTATGTAAATTTTTCATGTTAACATGCCAATGCCATCTTCAAAGACTTGGGGGCAGTCTTGTACCACAACCAGGATACCAGAGGCCATGGTTGACAGCTGGAGTTTAACTGTGAATCCTGGTATCTCATGCACTGCTTGGTGTTCTATCTCTGAAAAGCACATGGACAGACGTTAGTCTATATTCTGATGAGTGTCAAGTTGGATGCCACCAACTGCTGCTCTGGATGTGTATATACTACAAGCCGGGAATAGTAATATGGATGCACATGCCCCATCCCCAAGGTCCTCTGCATCAGAAACCATGGTGATTCCCATAGTAGAGATGAAGGTGACCTGTGACTCAAAGGGAATAGGGTTCCTGGCACAGGGAAAGGCTGGAGGGAGCAAACCATAGGTGAAAATATATCTTCTAGCTAATCTTCCATCCCACTCCATCCAGAGATGACTGACTGACAATATGATCGTATGCAAAATGAGAGCATTTAAGCTGTGATTCTGGCCAAGAGGACATGCGATTACCAAAGCATCAGGCCTGCCTCCCCTGAAGCCAGATGATTGTTCTAAAGCACAGAGTCCAATTGCAAGTGATCTCATCACACAAGGTGTAAGAAAGCAATTAGTGCAACCCCAAACCTGCTAAGCCATGAAAGGCATCCATGAGGATTCAGACGAGCTGGGCCAAGAAAAACCCTAGCCCCTACCAGTCCTGAATGGCAGTTAATGCATATAAGAAGTGTGAGACTTGTGCCGGGTGCACCCAAAGGAAATTACTGTCAACTCAAGTTGCTTCCCTGGAGAGCACAAGAAGCTGTCCAACCTCTGGAGTTCAGATGCAGGTTTGGGAGAAGAGTTGGAGAGACGGTAGCCACCTCCAAGTGATACTTATCATGTTATGCAGCATACACAGACCTACCAAGATAGCAGTTACTTAAATATTGAATTGGATTTGCTTCATGAAACTGCTGTGCCAAATAGTCCCAGGAGAGGGAGCATTTCTACCAGAAATTTGCAAGTCTCCCCTTCTTCCAGTAATAATAGTATTATTTATTCTACCTTTTACAGTAACAATAGTATTTAAATAATGCTTTACGGTTTGCAAAAGGCATTACCAACAAACATATTATTTTATCTTTACAACAATCCTGGGAGATAGGTGATATTATTATCCCCATTTTACTGAGACAGAGATGAAGTGACTTGCCCAGGGTCATATGACTAGTGTCAGAGGCTAGCTTTGAACATAGATCTTACTGATTCCAAGTCCGGTGCTCTATCCATCGTGCTACCTAGCTTCCCCAAGGTCTACCTGTTCCATGGACAGATACAGAAACCTCTGCCTCCCAAAGTGACTGGTCAATGATAATGTACATAAAAACAATATTGGCAAGGGTATACCTGGCCACTCATTATCAGGAGAGGGAATAGGAGAGGAGATGGGAGAAAGGGTTGAGAAATACAACAGTCCATCCAAAAAGAGAGCAATTAGGTGTGCTGCATGTGGGTCTGTTCATGCAAAAAAAAAAAGCAAAACAGAAAGGGAGAGTCTACATCCTCATTTCAGGATCTGTTTCAAGGTATAACAGCTCTTCACTTATGGGTAAATTCTTCCTTATGATTATCTCACCTCCTTCATGCTATTTTAATTCAGTTCAATGAATCATCTACCAGACGCTGGGGTCTATATTGGGTACTAAGGAAGAGACAAAGTGGCAGGGCTCTATTAAAAGTACCCTGAGTCTGGAGTCAGAAGACCTGGGTTTGAATCCTGCTGCTACCATTTACTACTTGTGTGACCTAAGGCAAATAAATCCCTTAACCTCTCTGATATTCAAATAAAAAATGTATTTATGAATTTTCTTATGTGTGCAGAACACTATTAGGCATTAGGAATTAAAAGTTCTGTTTTTGGTTTTTTGGGGTTTTTTATCTCTGCCCTAGAGGAGAAGCAACTGGGTAATTTTTTTTTATTTCAAATTTTGCTGTCACAAAAATTGGAGAAGTCGGCTTTTACATGGGGAGGATTAGAAGATAGTAACTGAACCTGAAAGGAAGAAGGGAGTTGGAAGGGCAAAAATAAAGAGAAAGCACATTCCAGAGATGGGAGCCAATACTGAACTATTCAAATCCAACAAAGCATTGAATGGCACAGCCATTTTAAGGAACAGCCTGGTCTATCTAGAACATAGAATGCTTAAAAATGGTATGAAACAAGACTAGAAAGCATGTGTGAGCTGGATGATAGGGAGAGTTTCTATTTCATCTTAAAGGAAATAAATCCATTACCTAGCTCCCATTGATCTTTCTAGCTTCTCTTCCCCTTTATTTTGTTGACTGCATGAAGAATAGATTAGAGAAGGGAGAAACTGGAGGCAGGAAGACCAGCTAGGAAGCTTACAATAGTCCAGGAAGGAGGTGAGGAGACACATAATTTAAGTTAAAGCAATGGAAAGAACATCAATGTGAAACATCTTGTGAGGGTAGAATCTACAAGACTTAGCAACTGATTGTAATTAAGGAGGGGAAGACAGAAGAGTCAAATGACTCTGAAGTTTCTATTCTAGGTGACTGGGAGGATAACGGTGCCATTCACAAAGAGATAGATGTTGGAAATAGGGAGAAGTTTAAGGAAGAAGAGAGCAAGTTCAATTAGGAGCATGTTGAGTTTGAGGAGCTAGTAGGACATAGATGAAGAGATATTCACCTGGCAGGTGGAGATGTAGGGCTGAAGATAGGGGTGAGATGAGTATTATTAGCATAATTAGATATTATAGAATTGGGAATCAGCTGCATAACTGAACTCATAGGAGTAGCTTCAGTTTCCTCTTAAAGGGGTTAAACTCTATGATCTCTCCCAACACTAATATCTTGTCATCTAAGAATGATTTCTGCACTCCATGTGCTAGGAGCTTATATTCTAGTTGGGGATATCAGAGTTACATACCAGAAACAGAGAACAGGACAAAGGGGCTTACAATCAGATGTGAGGTTGTATAGAATGGACCCATATCCTCTCCTTCTGTCCCCAGGAAAGATGGGAAATGGTTGCATGCTTGGATCTGGTCACTGAGTCTTCTCTTAGCCTTCTTTTCTCAAGCTTGAATCATCCGTTGCTTTAGTTTCTCTTCATAGGTCCTATATCCCATGCTTTTAGACTCAGGAAAGAACCTGGACAGACAGTTCTGAGGAGAGGCAGAGTGGTATAGTGGAAAGGACACTAATCTAGAAGTAAGGAATGCTGTATTCTACTACAACTCTATACACTAATTCTGTGTGACTTTAGGTAAAACACTTCCCTTCTCTGTTACCTCAATTGCAAAAAATGAGGGGGAGGGGTTGAACTAGAATGTAGAGGTGTCAAACACCCTGGCTACAACTGTCCCAAAGGGCCCAAATTGGGTTGAAATGTAATTGGAAAAAGTAAATAATAAACAAAAATGCAATAGAACATAGATAATGTTAACATGTGATTTTCTAAGTCAATATGCAGCCCAGAGGGATCCTTACCTATGGCTTAGTGGAAACCCTTTCTATAAAAGTTTGAAACCATTGGACTAGATGATGTCTGAGGAACCTTTTGATTCTAAAAATTATTGTGGTCCTATGAGTCCTCAGGAGTCAGGGAAGAAGAATGCTAAGAGAATAGAGAAGAAAGAAGAAGAGAATTTTGTAGTAAACTGCTTAAAGTAAGAACTATGTTTTATGCACAGAACTATAGATTTAGCACCGGGTCAAAAGACTGAAAAAATAAAAGAAAATATTAAATATCTGATAGGAGAAAACTGACCTAGAAAATAGGCTGAAGAGAGAATTTAAGAGTCATTGGTCTACCTGAAAGTCACGAACAACAACAAAAAGATCCTGGACATCACATTTCAAGAAATTACAAAGGAAAACTGCCCAGAAGTCTTAGAACCAGAGGGAAACGTAGAAATTCAAAAAAATCCACCAGTCACATCCTGAAAAAAAACTAAAAATAAAAACTCCCAGGAACATTATAATCAAAATCCAGAACTCTGAGGTCGAAGAGAAAATACTGCAAGTTGCAGGGGGGTGAGAGTGGGGAAAGCATTCAAGTACCATGATCCCATACTTATGATCAGACAAGATTTAGTAACCATCACTCAAAAGAAACAGAGGGCTTGAAATATGATATTCTGGAAGTCAAAGGATCTAGGGTTACAACCAAGAGTAACCTATCCAGTAAAAATGAGCATAAACCTACATGGGAAAAATAGATACTTAGAGAAATAGAAGACTTTCAACCATTCCTGATGAAAAGACCAAAGCTAAATAGAAAATTTAACATTCAAACACAGGACTCAAGAATCATAAAAAGGTATACCTAAGTAAGAAATCAAAAAAGACTAAAAAGGCATGATTAACCTTATCATCTAGGGAGTTGATATATGTAACTCTCAGAAATTTATTATCACCAAAGGTCTTATAGGGAATCTAATTAGACAGAGAGCCTAGGTATGATTCTATTGTATTTGGATGATCTCAAAAGAATAGAATGAGTAGAGAAGAAAAATGCACTGGTAGAGGGAGGAAGAGAGAGGAAGAATGTGGGAAATTATCTCACTTAAATTGGGCACACAAGTAAGAGTTTCTACAATGGAGAGGGCAGTGAGGGAGGGGAGTGGTGAAAGCTTGAACCTCACTCTCATCTGAACTGGTTGAAAGAGGGAAGAATATGTATACACACAGCTAGACACAGAAATTTATCTTACCCAACTGGGAAGTAGGGGGGAAAAGAGTTAAGAAAAAGGCAAGGAGGGAAAAATAAGAAGATGGGTAGATTAAGGGAGGCAATGATCAGAAGCAAAGCAGACTTTTAAGGAGAGTATAAGGTAAAAGATAAAAATGGTAAGTACAGTGTAGTAGAATGGAGGGAAATTCATAGTTAGCAATCATAACTGTGAATGGGAATGGAATAAACTCACTCACAAAATGGAAGAGATCTACAGAATGGATTAGAAACCAGAATCCAATAACAAATTGTTTATAAAACAATAAAAACCACAACAACACACTTGACACAGAAATATACACATAGAGTCAAAATAAGGGGCTAGAGCAGAATCTGTTATGTTTCAGCTGAAGTAAAAAAGGTAGGAGTGGTATTCACCATGATCTCAGACAAATAAAAGCAAAAACAGACCTAATTAAAATAGATAAACATGAAGACTACATTTTACTAAAAGATACAGTAGATAATGAATTAAAATCAATTTTGAATATATAGGCAGCAAATAGTGAAGAAGAACAAGAAGAAGGAAGAGAAGGAGAAGGAAGAGGAGGAGGAAAAGAAGAAGGAAGAGGGGGAAGAAGACAAATCACCAGTCAAAAATGAAAAAGGTGAATTTACAACCAATGAAAATGAAATAAAAGCAATTATTAGAAGCTATTTTGCCCAACTATATGCCAACAAAGCTAACAATCTTAATGAAACGAATATTTACAAAAATATAAATTGCCCAGATTAACAGAACAGGAAACAGAATACTTAAATAATTCTATCTTAGAAAAAGAAATCAAATAAACCATAAATGAACTTCCTATGGAAAAAAAAACCTAGGACCAGAGAGATTTACAAGCAAATTTTACCAAACATTAAAAGAACAATTAATTCTAATATTACATAAACTGTTTGAAAAAACAGGTAAAGAAGGAATTCTACCAAATTCCCGCTATGATGTAAATATGGGGGAATCAAAACAGAAAAAGAAAATTACAGACCAATTCCCCTAGAATATTGATGGAAAAAATTTTAATAAAATGCTAGCAAGGAGTTATCACAAAGATCATACACTGTGCCAGGCTGAATTTATACCAGGAATGCAGGGTAGTTCAATATTAGAAAAACTATAAACCTAACTGACCATATCTATAATGAAAAAAACAAAAATCATATTATTATTTCAATAGATTCAGAAAAAAGCTTTTGACAAAATATAACACCCATTTCTACTAAAAACACTAGAAAGCTGGGGCAGCTAGGTGTCGCAGTGAATAGAGCAGAGACCCTGGAGTCAGGAGGACCTGAGGTCAAATCTGGCCCCAGACACTTAACACTTACTAGCCATGTGACTTTGGGCAAGTCACTTAACCCCAATTGCCCTGACCTCTCCCTACAAGAAAAAAAGCAAAAAACAAACACTAGAAAGCACAGGAATAAATGGAGCTTTCATTAAAATGATGAGTAGTATCTATCTAAAACCAAGAACAAGTTTTATCTGTAATGGAAATAAGCTAGCACTATCCACTATTATACTAAGAATTTGTAGCAATTTTTTGTAGTAATAAAACAAGAAAAAGATACTGAAGGATTAAGCATAGGAAATAAAGAAACAAAACTATCACTCTTTGAAGATGATATGATAGTTTGCTTGGAGAATCCTAGAAAGTCAACTAAAGGGGTGGCTAGGTGATTCAGTGAATACAGCACCGTTCTTGGAATCAGGAGGACCTGAGTTCAAATCCAACCTCTGACACATAGCGCTTACTAGCTGTGTAATCTAGGGCAAGTCACTTAACCCCAATTGCCCTGCCCTCCCCCCTCCAAAAAACAAACAAACAAAAAAAGGTCAACTAAAAAGACTAATCAAAATAATTAACAAATCTAGCAAAGTTGCAGAATATAAAATAAATCCATGGATAAAATAAATCCATGGAAATCATTAGCATTTCTGTATGTTACCAACAAAAAATCTAATAGGAAGATATAGAAAGAGAAATCCTATTTAAAATAACTACAGACAGTATAAAATACTTGGAATTCCACCTACCAAGACTCACAGGACCTATATAAACACAATTACAAACATGCTCCATCCATCTAAATAATTGAAAAAATCTAATGTTCATCAGTAGAACAAGTAACATAATAAAAATGATAATCTACCTAAATTAATTTACTTATTCAATGTCATACCAATCAAATTACAAAAGAATTACTTTCTAGAACTAGAAGAAAATCATAACAAAATTCATCTGGAAAAATAAAAGATCAGAAATATCAGGGGAATCAATGAAAAAAAATGGGAAGGAAGAAAGACTAGCAGAACCAAATCTCAAACTGCCCTATAAAGCTGTAATTGTCTAAATAATTTGTTACTGTGTAAGAACTAGAGAGGTTGATCAGTGGAACAGATTAGGTACATAATATGAGCACAGTAACCTAGTATTTGATAAACCTAAAGATTCTAGCCATTGGGGCATTATTTGACAAAAACTTTTGGGAAAACTGAAAAGCAGTCTAGCAGAAACTAGAATATACTAACATCTCACACCATAAAGCAACAGAAGCTCAAAATGGTCACATGATTTAGACAAAAAGTGTTATCATAAGCAAATTAGGGAGGCACAGAAGAAATTACCTTCAGATCTATGAATAGGGGAAGAGTTCATAATCAAATAGTGATGAAGAGGTTCACAGGAAGAAAAGCAGATAATTTTGACTATATAAAGTTTAAAATATTTTACACAAACAAAACCAAGTTAGAAGAAAAGCAAGAAACTGGGGAAGAAATCTTTGAAGAAAGTTTCTGTAAAGATCTCAATCCTAAAATAGATAGGGAACTGGGTCAGATTTACAAAAATAAGAGCCATTCCCAATTGAGAAATGGTCAAAGGAAAAGAATATGCAGTTTTCAGAGAAAGAAATTCAAACTATCAGCAGTCATAGGGAGGGAAATGTTCTAAATCACTAAAAATTAGAGAAATGTGAATTTAAAAACAAAATTGAATTTAAAAATACTTAGTGTTGGAAGGGACCTTACTGCCAAATCCAGTCTCCTTGTTTTACAGATGAGGAGATAATGGCCCAAGGAGGTTGTGACTTGCTCCTAGTTACACCGGTAGTAAATAACAAAGGAAAGTCCTCTTATTCCAAATCAAATGCTGTGGCCACTGCACAACATTGTCTTTGTGCCCCCACCCTTACCTTTCTGCACCAGTGTAGGCATACATAGTAGAATTTTTATAAATATTTGTTAGAGTGAATTTGGAGGATGAAGAATATTTAAGGATTTGTAGAGAGTGAAATGGGAGAAGATGGAATCATATGAGCAAGTCTCTCCTTCTAGGGCTAGTTAGAAAATCTCCCAAACTGAAACAGCACTTTTTTGTGGAGGTCTCTCTTTCCAAAGAAAGAAATTCTCAGTCACAGTGTCAGCTACACAGCAATTCCAGATGAAGCACAGAATTAGGGTGTTGTATTGGGTAGATCTTGGGACAAACAATTTCTTTTCTAGGACACAACCTCACCTCTCAGTGTAGGAGGAACCAAAGATTGCATATCATCTCTCCCTTCCCTGGTATCTAGGAAGATCTTAATGAATGATAGTTGACTGACTGACAGCTCGGTTCCCCATCCTCACCTTCACCACAAAAAATATCAAGAGGACAGCTATGAGTTATCCAGAGGATTATCTAATCAATGGATTATTGATGAGCACTTTTCTATCCAGATGACCTACAATCACCCCAAACTTAACGTTCAAAACCAAACTCAACATTTTTTCCTTCTCCCACGATCAGATCTTCCCCATACAACTTCCATTTCCTGTCCTTTTTTGATTCCTCTTTCTTGTCCTTGTCCCTCATAGTCAATCAGCCAAATCACTAAAAGAAATCTCATGTCTACACCCTTCCTTTCTATTCTCATTGCCACCACTGCATCCAAGCCAAGAGATTTCCATTCTCACATTTTTTTCTAGATCACTTTATCTGGAGCTCTCCTTTGTCTCTATCACATTCTACCTTGCGTAGGGTGTCCCAAAAATCTTAGTGCAGTTTTAAGTTTTATTAACTTTGGAAGTATATGGCTACAAGCCTATAAAAGATATCATTTGAAAGTTTAACCATTTCCATTCCCTTTTCACTTATTTAATTTTGTGAATTTTGAACAATAAATTTCAATTTTAACAAGACAGGGCAACCTGTCATTATGCATTGTATGTACAACATTTCTGGATGACCTTTTTTGGTGGAAGAGGTCCTCTTTCTAGGCCATGTGCGTCCATTAGACACTGTTCTTGTGGGGCCATGTTAAAACTGTGATATATGCATTGACACCTCAGTCTTTGATTGATCTTAAAGTTAGGATTACAAACACAATATTTCAGTTACTGAGCAGCAATTCATGAAAATTTTTAGAGTTTGAAAGTCAAGTAGAGCAATATATAGCACGACATTGGTTATGTTCATTTTAATAAGCAACATCAATAGTTTTAAAAATTAGATAATTAACCTTTTAATTTTTTTTGTAGATGTATAGCATCTATACTTCTGAAGTTATTAAGAAGACCTTTGGGACATCCTGCGTTTTCCTGTTTGGGGTTCCTATTGTAGTTTCCCCCACTCCCACTAGAGTATAAACTCCTTAGAGGGCAGAGACTGTGTTGTTTTTCATCTTGGTAAACACGTCAGCTCCTCTCATAGTACCTGACACAAAACAGATAATAAATGCGTGTCAAATTCGAGCTGATTACAAGGAAACTGTAATCTTTTCTAACAAATAAACAATTGAGCCATCTTCTTCAGAGCAGAGACTCCAGATTCGCCCCAAACTTCAGGAGAGGGAGGGACAATCGCCTCTGACTTCTGTGACATTTCTACTGCTCCCCCAGAGAGGGTGAGCAGGCTTGGGGTGGGAGTAAGGAGAGAGGGAGTGCTAGAGACACCTCTGTTCAGTGTCACAAGCTCTTCATTTAGTTAGCACAGATGTGTTAAAAAGCCATTCTCCCTCCTTCCCTACTCCCAACACACCCAGGCAGCAACACTTTGGTGTGACCGCAAGACCCTCACAATTACGGTCTAAGCAGCACCTGCTGCGTTCAGTCCTCAGCCCCGCAGGAGGAGTCAAAGCCTCTCAGAGGACGGAGAGGTATTTGGGGGAGGTTGGGGAACTCGGAGACTTGCGCATTCGGGCTTGAAGACTCAGACTTACCTTCAAATAGGAAGGTCCAAATGATTACAACTCCTGGAGCCAGGAGTTCACACAATGTGACTGGAGACAGGGTCTGTGGAACCTTCCCCTGCTGCCGATAGCCTCCAGTGTTTCTCTTGGGCAAAGTCCCGGTGCCTCTTAGAATCTTAAGACTCGTAGAATGGAGAATCATAGAATAATAGAATATCAGAGCTAGAAAGGGGCGTAGAGCCAGAGACCAGCTCGTCCGACCTCCAGCCTCATCGTCTCGACTTCAGTCAGTCAATAGGTTTCCGCTCGAATATCGCCAGCCAAAGTATTCAGTCCTCTCACGAAACAACCTGGCCCATTGTTGAACAGCTTAAGTGTAGGGAGATCTTTCTTATATTGGGTGAAAATCTCTTCTGCAGCTGCCACCCACTAGTCTGTCCTCTGGAGCTACACAAAACCACTCTGATTGATTCTTCCTCTTTCTATCTGCCAGTGGGACCGGAGTCCAGGCCCAAGGTCAAGAGGATCTAAGAAGCATCCCAAGTGTCTGTTGACCGCTCTCATCCTGCCTCCGTTCTCATACTACCCTCCCCTCCCCCCTTCCATCTCCTTTCCCGCACTTACTGGGAAGCAAGATCTTCACTCATTATTTGCCAGATAGTTTATGGTAAGTGATGACTCATACACATTAGATGAGAACAGTACGCAAATTCTTAAACAGAAACGAGTCTCTAGTGTTTTCATAACTTTGGCTGTTGGTGCCTTGTCTAGGCACCATCTGTCATGGCGCTGAAGCAGTCCACCCATCCACCACTTCCCTAGACCCCATCCAACCATCTCCCCCCGACCCCCATCTGACTCTCTGCCTAACAGCTAGATCCTCTTCCCACCCCATCTCCAGATTCTAAAGCCCCGCAGTAGACATCAAAGAGCCCTTGTCTCCTTCAGGGTGAGTCTTGTTGCTGTGGGAGTCATTCTTGGGATAACCATACAACCACAATATTAGCACAGTTTAAATTTATTCTGCTGAGTGAGATTCATTATCCATAAAGAGCAAGATCTGTTTCCAATAGCAGCCCCAAAGAGACCCAAGGAATCTGGTTTTCCTTCCTGAAGTCTACCTTAAAAAAGGTATCATCTTCACTAGCAAACATTGACCAAAGGATTGCTATATGAAGCTTCCTTTGATAGTATTCACCACCCCACTATCCCCCAGGAGAAAAAATGTCATAGCACTTTGTTTCTACCTCTCTGGTGAACATATAGTCTGCTTTATAAATTATAGCTAACACTATACTTTGCTGATCTCCCATAGTACGGGATAAGTCCCATGAGGGAAGAAGCTCATCCTTGTATTCCTGCCTCCATAGTAGCTACCATTGCACATAACAGGTGCTTAGTAAATGTGTATTCAGGAAGGAAGGGTGGCATGAAGAGAAGGGGAAGAGAAAGGAAAGATGAAAGTAAAGAAGGAAGAAAGAGAGAAAGGAAGGAAGGAAGAAAGAAAGAAAGAGGAAGAAAGAAAGAAAAAAGAAAGGAAGGAAGGAAGAAAGAAAGGAAGGAAGGAAGAAAGAAAGGAAGGAAGGAAGAAAGAAAGGAAGGAAGGAAGGAAGGAAGGAAGGAGGAAAGGAAGAAGGAAAGGAAGGAAAAAAGAAAGAAAGAAAGGAAAGAAGGAAGGAAGGAAGCAAGGAAGAAGGAAAGGAAGGAAGAAAGAAAGAAAGAAAGAAAGAAAGAAAGAAAGAAAGAAAGAAAGAAAAAGAAAGGAAGGAAGGAAGAAAGGAAGGAAGGAAGAAGGAAAGGAAGAAAAAAAGGAAGGAAGGAAGAAAGAAAGAAAGAAGGGAGGAAGGGAGGAAGGAAAAAAGGAAAAAAGGGAAGGAGAAAACCTAAATAATAATACAAGACCAAAGCAGATCTGTATAGAAGAATCTACAAATAGTAAGTGAATTCCTGTGGGTTCAGAAAAGAAAGATCACTGGGAAATTCACTTTCCTCATTAGACATTTATGGTTGTCATTCATAAATTCATAATTAGGACCCATTTATGTTACTACCAGGAATGTCTCCTGGATTAATGAGTTTTGTAAGTTAATGGTGTGCCCAGCAAAATAGGCCTTAGAGTCATAGACTCTTAAAATTGGAAAGGACCTTCCAGATCGTCTAGGCCCACCTGTGAATTTTGCCAATGAGGAAACCCTAGCCCAGGAAGTCTGACTGCTCTGTCCTCCTAGGACATACACCTAGTTAGTAGTGAGACCAGGATATGAACCCAAGTCTCCTAATTTTCCCATCCCAGGGATCTTTCCCTCAGGCAGTTTTCCTCTTGGAAAAACTGCCCTCTAGAAAAGATGGAGAAATAGCCTTGGGTTTACCCTTGAATCAGCACCACAATCAAACAATTTATTAAACACCTACTTAGTTCCAGGTGCCAGAGATAGCCAGACAAAAGTGAAAGTTTCTGCCCTGTCCTCAAGAAGCTTCCATTAAACATTGACTTGGGTGCCCATTTTACACAAGGCAGGTTTCTGGGGATGGGTGAAATGGATTGTGCTCAAATGAATATTCCAGAAAATCATATTTGTACAAATTTAAAGAATCTCAGAGATAAGATCTAATCTTCCCAACCCGCCCCCATCGGTCCCTTCTTTTAGACTTGAGAGAGTGAATCTGTGGAGAGGAAGTGCCCCACAATGTGCCAGGTCATGGTATAGGATCCAGGTTTCCAGCCCAGTGTGTATTTATGCAATTGAATTGAAATGAAGGCAATATAAGGCACAATAGATCATCCTACATTGGAACCCAGGAGGAGAATGACAAGGACAGTCCCCCAAACTCTGCCCAAGGAGGCCATTTTAAGATCTGACCCAGTCCAGAAGCCCAGAGAGAAAGGGTTAGAAGTCCACCCTGCTAACCCAAGAGTTGACAATTAGATACCCAATAGAATTTCCAGCAGGACAAAGTGGGAGCATGACTAGGGCTGAAGCTGATCTCTCTCCCTGGGGACCTCTAGGGTCTGTCTGGATTATGGGGAGGGGGAAGGAAGAGTATCCTGCACTGAGGCAGTGGGGAGGCTACATGGACCCTAGGGGGCCCTTCCTAGACAGTTGAAGGAATGTGTGAACCCTATCCTCCCAGCAGGGGCTGGGGGCTGGGAGACAAGGCTGAGTACATTAGGAACATTTAGCATTCATGACATTCTTACCCACCTGATGAGCATGGCTCCAGAAGCCCTCCCTGGGTCCCTGGGTGCTAAGTACTCTCCAAGCCCTACTAATAAACTAGGAGGTGAGAGGGAGATGCGGCCCTTTGGAGGAGCCTAAGGTAGTCAACACTGGAAGGAGCACTGAAAAGACTTGAAAATTAAAAGGGGAGGGAAGAGGGAGGAAGGGAATAAGCATTTATTAAGTGCACCAGGCACCATACCAAGTACTTTTAGAAATATTACCACCTTTGATTTAAAACCCCATGCATGGCTGGGGGTGCTTTGACTGTCTCCACTATTCCCCAGGTGAGGGAAATTATTTGGAATACAGTGACCTCAAACATTTGTTGTGTCCTTTATAGTCTTCCAAACACTCTTCCATCTATTATTCCACTTCATAAAAAGCCCTAGTTACATATCATTCTTCTCATTTTTAAAGGAGGAAACTGAGCCTCTGAGAGCCCATAGTTACACCATGAGCTCCCAGGACTCCTCAGAGTCTTGGGACTCTGGGAGATCATAGGGAATGCCTCAGAACTGAGACTAGAATCCAGGTCTGCTGACTCCCAGAAAGCTGTTACAATGGGTCAGAAGGTGATGAGTCAGGACCTCAGCTTCCAGTTCCTTCTTCTCCCTGACTCACTCAGAGTCTTCTAGTCACCTCCAGCTTTCCCTCCCCCACCCTGTGCCCTAGTTCATGTCACCAACAGGTGAAAACCTCCTTCCCTCCCCAAAGTTTATCAATGTATACCCTCCAATTTCACACCCAATGAAGCACAGGAACAGAAGAATGGATGCTTTGTGCCCTAGAAGTGATCACAAGGCCTCTGCATTTCATCAGGTCACGTTCTTCTGAGTTTGGAATGAACACCACCCCTCCTTACCCTCACCCTTACCCCATTCCTGGGTCCACGTTCCACGTGAGGCAGCTTCATGAGATCATCTGCGCTTGGAAAGTCCCAGATTCTCCATGGAACTGTCTCTCTTCTTGTATCAATACTTGCCAACAGACTACCCCTGTGGCCTACTACTTCCTCTCATGGAATACTAGAATCTCAGAGCTGGAAGTGACTCTAGAGGTCATCTATTCTAATCCATATTCAAATCACAGATTCCATCTCAGAGTCATTCCCGAATGTCTGAGAATATAGTCAATGGAACCTGTGGCTATGACGGGAAAGGGAGAAGGCTCTTGTTGCAATCTGAGCAGCTGGAATTCAAGCAAACTGGAAAGAATGCTATTGGGAAATTTGGGTATGATGCCAGTGCCAAAAGTAATGCAGAATAATCTAGTGACGGGGTAGTGGAGTTGTATTCACATGTATACTCCTATGTGTTCTGCCTCTGTGTGGAGAAGAAAACCAATGATACTAACTCACTGGTAGGTATGGGGACTTGATCTGTAGTGTCATTGGTATAGGGGACTTTTGGGGGAGAAAAATCCCTCTGTTGATGCAAGTCAGCACTGTTACTGCAGTTTGTGGTCTTTAAGAGCTGTCTACAGGGCTGAGACTTAATTGATTCACCCAGGATCATACAAGCAGTAAATGTCAGAGATGAGACTTGAGCCTAGGTCTTCCCGACTTCTGGGCTCCTACAAGATAAGATGCCTCTTTGACTCAGAATGGTAGCAATTATAATGATACTATACCTTGGTTCCCCTTTTTAAGTACTAACTTAACACCTACCAATTGTTAATTGCCCTCTGAGGCAGGGCAAGGATTGTTATCCTTTATTTGACAGAGAGAGAAACTGAAGCACTGAGTTTGGAAGTAACTCATCATCATAAAAAAAATTAAAATGCACCTGATAGAAATTCACAAAATCTGGGCTCAAATCCTAGCAATCAGTCCTGTCCATCTCACAACCTAGGCTGAACATGCTAAGGAATGCAGAACCACCTTGCTAGCTGTCATATGTCTCTGTGCAAGTGCGAGATTATTTTAATTAATTATTTATGACTATTAATTAGATTAATAATGTTGGTAAGGGACACTCAAAGGCTATGCAGAATGGACCCTCCCAGGTGAGAGAGCTCCTTCCAACCATCCAAACACAAGTTCTCAATCCACAGTTTTCTCAGTCTCCGATCCTTTTTCAGATAACAGCTCATATTTATATTGTGGCTTAAGGTTGGGAAAGCCCTTTAGACAGGTTATCTCCTTTGATCCACACAACAGCCCTGTTAAGTAGGTGTTATTCCTATAGATGAGAACATTGATACTAGGAGGAGTGCAGTAACTTGCCCAGGGTCACACAGTTAAGAAGTGTCTGAGGCTGAAGGAACTTCAATCTGGAGTCTTCCAAACTCGAAATCCTGCCTGTGCTCTACCCAGATGAGTCCATGTTCCCATAACAGAGACAAAACTCTGAGTAACGGAAGAGTCCCAGTTTCTACCCCACCCCCACGCCCACCCTTGGAGGGAGTTTGTCACTGGACAAATATGAATCTTATCCTAATATATCATATGGAAACCCCAAAGCGACCAGAGCCATGGGACAGACTTAGGGGAAAGTGAGGTCAGACGGGGACCTGCACTGGTTACCGGCCAGCCTTCTCCGTAAACCAGATTAAAGTCATAGACCTAAGAACTGGAGGGGGTGGATACTAGGCTACTAGGCAGGACCCGGCAGGCGGAGCTACTGGCTGCTCCCTCCTCTCACCTTTTGAAGTGCCGATCTCCAGGAGTGCGCTATTGGGCCACTGTCTCCTCTAACCGCATCATTGGAGAACAAATGAGATGGGTCACTGGGCTAGCTGGCGGTTTTTTTTTTTCTCCCCCTTGGTTGTTTAGAACTTTCCCCTATAAATACCAAGGTCTCCATTTCGTCCTACTACCCGAGGGCCAGCGGGCAGTGTCTTCATCCCTCACCCTCTGGGCTGGCGCTCCTTTGGCGATCCTGGGGGCCGACGTCCAAACAGGAGCCAGGAGGGCAGAGCCATGAATGAGCGCCTTATCCTTCTGGTGGCTGTGGGCATTTGCTATGTCACCCTCAGGACCTCTGCCTGGTAAGTCCGTACTCCCCAGCTCCTGCCTCAGAGGTACCTTCTCACAATGTGTTCTTCCATTCATTCACATCCACTGCTTATTTTCCCCCTTCACTATAGGTCAGTGAACAATTTCCTGATGACAGGGCCCAAGGTAGGACACTCTTTTTGTCAGTATCTGTATGTCGCGATTTCTGTGCCCATGCGTGCCAATGTACAGTCCACATCTGTAGGCATGTGTGTACCCTTACACTGATGTGTGTGCCCAATGTTAGGTTAAGTTTGCCTAAAGCTAATTTGGGGAGAAGGCGCGGTTTGGGGGTTTTGGGGGAAGGAGTGCGATGACCAAAAAAGTGCCCACGCCTCACCCCTTTTCCCTAGGGTGAGGAATGGGTCAAGTGTTTTTTAGTGAATGGAGATACACTGAAGAAAACCGAAGTTCTCTCCTTCCCCCCAAACCCCACCCCCCAGGTTTTTGCTTTTGCTTTGAGCTGGGGGAGAGGGAGAAGATAGACTGTAAAGAAAGAAAGGGAGGTAGTTGCTGCCCCTGGGGGGTGTTTATTCCCAAAGAAAGAATATTGTGATCAGAGCCCCCTGCCCCTGGAAGTGGTCGTTTCAGCTCCTGCTTTCCTAGCCCCACCCCACCCTCACCCTCAGGAGCTGGGAGCTGGGGACTCCCAGAGCAAGGTTTAGAACCTGCAAGTGCTTCCTCTCCACTCCCAGGCCTATCTGACTTATACAACCAGTGTGGCTCTGGGTGCCCAGAGTGGCATCGAGGAATGTAAGTTCCAGTTTGCCTGGGAGCGCTGGAATTGTCCGGAGAGTGCCCTGCAGATCTCTACTCACAACCGACTGAGGAGTGGTAAGTGTTTTCTTGCTGGTGTGGGCACCTGTTTCATTGTGCTCGTCCACTTATTTCTGTGTGGGTGGCTTCTATACACATCTACCTATCCTTATGCATATCTGTGGGTGTGCAAATGTATCTCTACATAGATGGTGTCCTACATTATGCTGACTTACGTTAAAATATGTATTTGGGGTCTTCAGAAGTACAGTGGAGAAGGAAGAATGAATACTCCCCTCCCCCACTTAGAATTTAGGGCAAGGGGTAGGGGTTGGAGTGGAATTGTGTTTAGTAAGTGGGGAGATATGCTGGAAAGAACTGTTTTCTATTTCCTGAGTTCTCAGATGTCTAATCATCATCAAAATAAGTCATATTTATATAAAACAGTAAGATTACCCAGACTCTTGACATGCATTATCTCATTTGATCCTCACAGCAACCCTGGGAGGTAGGTACTGTTACTATCCCCATTTAACAGATGAGGAAACTGAGGCTGAAAGAGGTTAAGTGACTTGTCCAGGATCATAAAGCTGATAAATGTTGGGGGTGAAATTTGTGCTCAGATTTTCCTGACTCGAAGCCCAGCTTTCTTATTTTACTACACCAATAATATTCATCAGTAATCAGACATGGGGTCATAGGCTCATAGATACGGAGCTGGAAGGGAAATTAGAGGTCTTCTAGTCTAACTCGCCTCATTTGACAGCTCCAAAGTCGTAGAAACAGTGAACGGCAGAGTGGGAATTTAATCTAGATGCTTTGAGTCCAAATCCAGTGGTTTTTTGGTGTGTACTTTTTCCCCTCTGTACCATTTCAACACAGTAGGGTTTCTTACACCCACTGTGTCACCTTGCACTTTTATGGGCCTCAGTTTTCCCTTTTGTATTCATCATACCCTGGGGTTGGATGAAATAGCAGCAAACATGCTTTGAATCCTGGGGCTGAAAAGTACTTTCCAGGCATCTGATTTCAGGTCTGCAGGATCAGTGTTCCAAAGCCAGGCCATCAGTCACCTTGATGAGGTGGTGGCTTCAGTAACATACCCTTTTAACATCCCTGTTTGTGTGTGTCCAAAGCTACTAGGGAGACGTCTTTCATCCATGCCATCAGCTCTGCAGGGGTTATGTATACCATTACTAAGAACTGCAGCATGGGGGATTTTGAGAACTGCAGCTGTGATGAGTCCAACAATGGAAAAACTGGTAAGTCTGGAGTGTGTGTGTGTGTGTATGTGTGTTTGTGTGTGCATGTGTGTGTATGTGTTTGTGTGCGTGTGCGTGTGTGTGTATGCACATGTGTGTGCGCGCATGCATGCACGCGAACAAGGACAGGGAATGGGGGGCAGGCAGAAAGAGGCAGATGGTACAACTCTCTATTTCTGCCCCACTTTAAATCCATAGATCTGGAAAACTGAATGAAGTAGTTTGGGATGAATGGGGCTAGAAGTAAACCAGAAGATCTGGAATTCTGGGCTGTATTGGTTATCTAGCCATGGTCCATGCCCATTCTGCTACACTTTTGCAAGACTATGAATAGAGCAGATCCCTAACCTCCCCCTCACCCACAGTCCCTGGCTTCTATTTTCATTCATAAGGGACAGAAGAAATCTAGTGGCTCTTTAGGAAAATCACCAGCCTCCTTCCAGACTCAGGGTCATTTCTTCCACTCTCTGTTGTCCTTTTTCTCCTTTGACTCTGGCTGTCCCCTTCCCCCCAGACCAGACTGTGCTGCTCATTCTAAAAGGAGACCCCTAATTTTCAACTCATATGACAAGGGAACATTTTATTAAGTGCTTACTGTGGGCTGGGCACTGGGAATACAAACGGGAAAACTGAAAATAGTCTTTGCCCTAATTTCTTGATTGACTGTGGACCTTCTTGGGGTGATACTCTCCTCATTTTCCTCTTGCGTACAGGTGGCCATGGATGGATCTGGGGAGGATGCAGTGACAATGTGGAATTTGGGGAGAGAATCTCCAAACTCTTTGTGGACGGCCTGGAGAAGGGGAAGGATGCCAGAGCTTTGATGAATCTGCACAACAACAAGGCGGGCAGGCTGGTGTGTACCTGAACCAAGTGACCAGTCTCCTGGGCTCAGCATCTTCTCTGTGGCCTAGTGGCAGGGTTTTCTTGTGGGAGCTGAGGGCAGAATGAAACTCATACAGCTGAATAGTGGTAGGGGCTGGGCACTGATAGAATTCAAATGACCTGAACAGGAGCAATCTCAAACCTACCCTTGACTGAGATTGAAGCTAGTCCTGAGGAAGGGAGGGGAAAGAGCATGAGTCGACTGTGGAGAAGGTTCCCCAGATTTAAAAGCCTGCTTCAGTGGACAGGGACATTCTGGGGCCCAGTTTCGGAATCTTAAGACAAATCCATTTGGACCACATAGACACCAGGCTCTGAGGCAATGTACTTGTAAAGACAATGCCCAATAAATCTGAATGTGAATGGGGATGCCCCAGATTGTCAGTGCAACACTGACCCCTAGCCTCAGTTTACTATCCTAATTGCCTCAAGTTACTGTGGCTAATTCCAATCTACTATACTAATTTTAATTGAAAGAAACCAGTTGATTATAGTAGGAGGAGCCAAGGTAACTTGAATCTCGGGAACTAAGACCAGGCAATTAGGTAGGTCACAATCTAAAGAATGAGACTTTGAATGGTATTTATACTGACTCATCTTAGTTCTCTGAATCATCACCTTGGCTCCACCTACCATGATCAGCTGGTTCCTATCAACTGGAAAGACTTTGGAGTAGAGGACAATCACTATCGTGCACTATCACTGTGTCTCCCTATAATCATATATCTATTTAACAGATGGGTAAACCAAGTCCCGGGAAAGTTAAGTGTCCAGAGCCCAGGTTTCTTGACTTCTGGTCAGATTTCCTTCTTCTGTCAAAATGTGTTTCATTCTAGAGACTCTGCCTCAGCTTAAGCTCCCTCCCTAGGTCTCCCTCTAACCAGAATTATTCTCTGATTAGGCTGTAAGGGCCACCATGAAGAGGACTTGTAAATGTCACGGCATTTCTGGCAGCTGCAGCATCCAGACTTGTTGGCTGCAGCTAGCTGACTTCCGGGAGATGGGGGATTACCTGAAGGCCAAGTACAACCAGGCCTTGAAGATGGATATGGACAAGCGCAGGTTCCGGGCCGGGAACAGTGCTGAGAGCCGGTGGGCCCCGGCAGAGGCCTTCTACCCCAGTGCCGAGGCCGAGCTGATCTTCCTGGAGGAGTCCCCCGACTACTGCATCCGCAACTCCAGCCTGGGCATCTATGGAACCGAGGGCCGTGAGTGCCTGCAGAGCAGCCGCAACCCGTCCCAGCTGGAGCGGCGCAACTGTGGGCGCCTGTGCATGGACTGCGGACTTCGGGTGGAAGAGAGGAGGACCGAAGCTGTCAACAGCTGCAACTGCAAGTTTCAGTGGTGCTGCACGGTCAGGTGTGACCAGTGCTGGCAGGTCGTGACTAAATACTACTGCACCCGGGGGCCCGGCAGTTCTCGAGCTCGGGCCAAGGGCAGCTCCAGCGCCAGCTAACCCACCTCTCCCCACCCCGCCGTGTGGGAGCGGCTAGCTAGAAGGGGCGTGGCAATGCCCCTCTTGGGAAAGGGGACGCGTAGCTGATGGTAGCCAGGGCAGAGATCAGAGACTGGAGGCCAAGGATAGTTTGTCCAGGGAAGTGAGTTAAAGTAAGAGTTAAGGCTGTCGTCCTGCTAAGGAAACCACCTCCTGCTGAACTCTTGAAGCTTTTAATGGTAAGAAAGTCTATCACTATCACTTTGTGTAGCCCAAGTTACTTCCTTTATAGGACCACAGGCTAGGATCAAATTCCCTGCCCAGTGATCCAGACTCACCTGGATGCGGATCACACTCTACCCTGGTGTTAGACTAAGTATCCTTGGACCAGATTCCCCACTTGTACCACATGATGGCTGTCCCCTTGTCTCTGCCCCTTTACTGGTGCAGCTCTGGCTAAGGTGAGGATCCAGGCAGACTTTCGAAGAGGTAACTTTCCCAAGGCCCAGGGCCCCTCTCACCTCTGTCCTCAGAGCTCAGGGTTGCAAGGGGGAGGGTGTGCTGTATTGATCACTGAAGCCACCTGGACTTGTCACTTAAGTTGTCACATAGATAATAATACTGAGACCAAGCACAATGCTGGGAGATTTTCTGTCTTTTGGAGATTTTATTTTATTAGTAGGAACATGTACTTTATGATGAAAAAAGTGCCTCTACAACAAACAGCCCTTGGGGGTCTGGTATTAAATGTGGATCAAGGCAGAAGTGGGCCAGATGGGGTTTTCCCCAGCCCAATCTATCACTCACCTGGGTTATCCCAATCCTTGGCAGTAAGCATCACTGGTCCACAGGTGGAGGGAGAACCGGTAGCCACAATGTGCTTTCTCATCTAGGAAACCTCCTAGAATCAGCATATCTCTTGGGGTGCTGGGCACCCTTTCAGTTTTGTTCTTTCTCCAGATGAAAATGTCAGACCTTGTTTTCCAATAAATGTTTTAATTAAATCAGTTCAGTCAGGTGGCTTTTTTTCTGTTCCTTTTTGAGAGCTTTATGAACAGAGAGAGCAAGGGCAACTCTGTGCCTGTTTCCCTATGGTACACATGGATAGTGGGGGAAAGTGGAGAGAGCAATCTCTTCTATGAGTAATATCACCCATTTCATCCAGGTGTGAAAACTGATGCTTCTGCTAACAAGAAGCAGAAAGAAAGGCTCCATTGGGGGGAATGGGATTTGTTCCCATTGGGGAGGATCATAGATATAGAACTGGAAAGAACTTTAAAGGTCATTGAAGTCCCAGCCCTATCTCATTTTACAGACTGGGAAACTGAGGCCCAGAGGTTTAATGACTTGCATAGGGTCACACAGAAGTCTTTTGAACCTGAAGCAGGTTTGACCTCCCAAGGGCTCCAGTGCATGAGCTTGACTCTAGGGTCCCAAATAGGGAGATCCTGATGGCTGTGGATTTGATATCTCTCTTTTCTGCACCCCTATCTTCATCTATTGTTGGATCACTGGACAGTGGTGAGAGAAGAGAGAGGTTTTTTGGTTTTTTTCCTTAAAAGAATGGTCCCTGGTGATGTAGCCCCCCTGCCTAGGTGGACCCTAGGGTCTAGGTAAGGATCTTCAAAGCTTACAGCAGGAACTCAGTAAATATTGGATGGATGAGTGAGAGATTCATCAACAAGTTTAGGAAATGCCTCGAAAGCGCCCCACAGTGAGAGTATAATCAGTCCAGACAGACTTCTTAGGGGAGAAGGAAAAAGCAACTAAACAGGATGCCCTCTCCAAAAAAGGCCCAGCACAGAATTGGCATGATGCATTTTAGTATTAAACCCAGAGTCCTGGGAAAGCAGCAGATTCTGAACCACTCCGGGGATCAAATCTAAAAGGAAAACTATAATATATCATTGATTTGATATTACCATAGACCAAGGGAGGGCATAGGGTGAGAAAAGGAGAATGCTCACTCCTGCTGAAGACAACTTATTTGTTTGATATTTTATTTTTTTTCCCAATTACAGGTAAAAACATTTTTAACATTTGTTTTTTAAAATGTCAAGTTCCAATTTCTCTCCCTTCATCTCCTCTCTATCTCATTGAGAAGGCAAGCAGTTTTATATAGGTTGTACATGAGCCAGTCATGCAAAACATTTCTGTTTTAGTCATAATGTAAAAGAAAACAGACCAAAAACAAATAAACAAGAAAGATAAAGAAAATTTTAAAAAGTATTCTTCCATCTGCATTCAACTCTGTTAGTTCTTTGGAGATGGATAGCATGTTTCATCATGGGTCCTGCCAATGTCCTGGATCATTGTATTTCTGAGAAAAGCTAAGACAAGAACAACTTATAATAAATTTCCTTCATACAAGTAACGTATAAGGACAAAACAGCATGTACATAGGATAATTTATAATAAATATTCCTTGTGTAACATACAAGTCACATGTAAGGACAAAACAGAATGTGCACATAAGTAACATGCAAGGACAACTTAATAACATATTAGTTGTGTACGTGCCATTTAGCTCTACTGGAAAGTAATCTTGTGGGGAAGAAGACTGTTGAGTTTTTTGTTTTTATATCCCCAGTCCTAGCAAAGAGCTTTGCATTTAGTAGGCACTGAATCAATGTTCATGTAATTAAACTGAATGATAATTAATGCTTAGGGATTGGGAGTAGGGGGATGGAATATTTTTGTATGGGCTATCCTTGGACTACTAAGCAACTCTGGATAGTTGGGTTACATTCCTCCCCAACCCCTCAGCTTCTGGCTTTGCTTCCCAATGATCCACAGGGTTAAGTGGGAAACTGGAAATAACAGTTTCTGTAGCCTCATCCATTTCACAGATGAGAAAATTGAGGTCCAGAATGACAAAGAAAAGGAATGCTTTTGGAGGGAATAGGATCTGTTCCAGTGGAGATGGCCTCCTGAGGACTCCATCGAGATGCATATACAAGTCTGGCCTTATCATGATCCCAGGCATTAAGCTCCAAATTCTCAATAAATGTTTATTGGATAATTGGGCTCCACAGTGAGCCTTTAGTGACTGGCTTCATGAAAACTTGCTAGACTTTCTCTTCTAGTGCTTTAATACACTTCATGGAGCAAAGAACTGGGCTCTTGTTCTAAGCAGATCATTTCTCCCCTGTCTTGTTCCTCCAAGGGACTGTTTCGGGATTGCATAATCATCACCACCACCGTCTCCAGCATCCTGTAAAGAGTCATCTCAGGGGAACCTAAATACTCCCTAAGGCTTATTTCTAAGAGTTCAGCTCTTTTAAAAAAAAAAAAATGGACCCAGAGACATGAGAAATCCCAAAATTGGCTGCAGAACTTCCAAGAAAGTAGGAAGATTCAGAGTTCCCTTGCCTTTCCTTCCAAGGCAATATCTCTTCTTTCCCCATCCATCTTGTTCCTTGGATGCAATCAATCACATTAGTGGTCTCTTCCAGATTAACTCTGGGCCAGGCAACAAAAGAAATTCTGATTTCTCTCCATCCATCACTGCTATGTCAGGGATTCATTCCATCACATGCCAGCATTATACAAATTCATGAGTAGTTCCCCTCCCCACTCTATTCTAACCTCCTCTCCTGTTGGGTTATTTTTAACAAGTTGATCCTCTGTAATGTCCCAGAACAATAAAACTCCAGCATGTCTGTATATCACATTCTGTAATCTGAGTGGAAACAGTGAGATTTTCACACCTTGCCCTCCCGCCCCCATTCCTCACACCTCTTTGTCTCAATGAATGCTTGTTCGGAAGGAGACCAAGAGGCAAACAAAAATATTCCCGACAGAACTCTTGCTGTACTCAGAGTACTGAAAACAAAATAGATGCCTATTGATTGGAGGAGAGCTGAGAAAGTTTTCCTATATTAATGCAAAGGCAGATGGCTGTGCACTAAGGAATGGCCAGCGACCAGGGTGAGGAATCCAGAAAAGATGGGGACGATGTGTATAGGCTGGTAGAATATAAGCTCTTCGATGGCAAGAGTCATTTCTTTTAGGGCGGCTGGGTGGCGCAGTGAATAGAGCACCACCAGCCCTGGAGTCAGCAGGACCTGAGTTCAAATTCGGCCTCAGACACTTGACACAAAAACTAGCTGTGTGATTTTGGGCAAGTCACTTAACCCCAATTGCCCTCCAAAAAGGAAAAAAAAAAAGAGAAATTATAAAAAAATTTTTTAAAAAAAGAATCATTTCTTTTTTCACTTTGAATGTCCAGAACCTAATAGAATGACTGTATTGGGAATACAGTAGGCAATAATAAATGCTTATTGATTTTCCTTTTCTGTAAATTCAGGAGGTTGAACTTAATAGCAGCTAGCATTGAAAAGTGCTTAGTAAGTGCTTTACAAATAATATCTTGTTTGATCTGCACAACAACCCTTTAAGTAGGTGCTATTATTAACCTTATTTTACAGATGAGGAAACCGAGGCAGGTAGTGGTTAAGTGACTTGCCCAGGGTCACATAGTTAATAAGTGTCCGAGATGGATTTGAACTCAGGTCATCCTGATTCCAGGTTTAATTCTGTATCCACTGCAAATTCCCTTCCAACTCTAAATCTGTGAATAAACTATGATTGCTTGATTGAACTGATGCAGAACCAAACAAATAGATCCCAAACCACAGTATAGAAAATGATAGCAACCATGTAAATGAAAATCTCACTAAAAGGAAGTGGACTCTGAGTAACTGGAAAACCAGAAAAGATCCCAGAAAACAGATGGTGACGTCTACACTGCCTTCTCATAACATTGAAGGGAAACTACTAGGACAGAACGTTGTGGACCTTGTGAGAGGCAGTCACCACATCGGATGGTTTTGCTTCATAGTTTCTTTGCCTCAAAAGGAGGAGGTCCTCCCTCGCCCTAGAAATGACAGTGATGTAAAAACCAAAATGCGTCAATAAAATGTGTTTTAAAAGAAAAGAAAAGGAGACCAAGAGGTCAGGGGGCGAGTTCTGCCCATCTTTCTCTCCTCCCAATGACCCCCTCTGAACTCAACTCATCTCCTTCTCAGTAAAGGAAAGTCCTTCATCCCTTTCTCTGGAGAGAAGGACACTTTGGTCAGGCCGTCTGGACTTGAGGAGGAGAAGAGGTTTCACAAGGAGCCAAGGAATGAGCTGCCTCTGAGGCATCCTTCAAATGGCAAACATCTTGACAACAACAACAATGATGACAAAGAACATCCTTCAAAGGATGGCCCTGCCTATGTAGAAAGCAGAAATAGAATCCCCTCAGTTGGTCCACAGTCTATTTTCTCATAGATTTTTACTAATTCTTCCATTTATTTTTAATGGTATTTTTTTCCAATTACATGTAGAGACAATTTTTACATTCATTTTTAATATGATTTTATAATTCTCCCATTTCAAACAAGTAGATAATGATGGAGGGAGGGTTTTTGTTTGGTTTTGTTTCTTCCCGTTATTCATTAACCTCTTATGGGATAGGTAGAGAAGGCAGGGAAAGAGATTTACAGCTTCAGTGAACTCTTTGGAGTAAGAAAGCTAGGTAGGTGCACAAACTGCAATCCAGTTTTTGGCTTCGGCTTTCCCCTCTGACCTGCCCACTAAAACCACTTTTCATATGCAGTTAAAGGTGCTGTCACCCAGCTACTAGGGGTGGGAATAGTCATTTCCCAGCTCTACCCCAAAAAGGAAAATCAGCCTTTTGACTTGCAAAGGCTTCCTTTAGCATGACAAAATGCATGCTCTAGTTCTCAGTTCTCAACAATTCATTGTATGTGTGAGTGTGAGTGTGAGTGTGTATATGTATTGGGGGGAGGGAGCAGGTATTAAGTAAAGGACCAGATTCTCTGAAGAATTGTTGGGAAGGTTTATGGTTTATGGTCTACCTTAGAACCCAAAGCTTTGGAAATTAAAGCCCAAGTAGGGGATATATGTATGTAAATTTAGGGGGCTAGATGGAACAGGTAAGGCAAATTGGGATCTTAAGAACTGACTAAATTTCCAATTCCAGACCCGAAACACTAGTAATTCCTGATTATGAATAAAGATCATGGTCCTGAATTCTTGGGGTGAAAAATGACAAATTGAAAACAAGAACAGGAAAATCTGACTCCTGGTGGGAAGGTATGGAATTCTAGAACTAGAAGGCTCTTGGGATATCATCTAGAGCTGGAAGAGACTTCAGGTATTATTGAGTTCAAGACTCCCATTTTACAAAGGAGAAAACAAAAACTGACCAACAAGATATGAGATGGCTTTGTCCAAGGTCAGGCAGCTTCTTCATTCTAGAGTTAGGAACAGAATTCAAGTGTCTTGACTTTCAAGCCATCCTTTTCCCACTATACCACAATGCTTTTCATATTGGAATAGATAAGGGATTTCTGTTTGTAGTCTCTCCATTCCAATATACAGGGTGTCCCATAAATCTTAGTGCACTTTTAAGCTTTAGTAAAGTTAGGTGGCACAGTGGATACAGTGCAGGACCTGGGGTCAGGAAGACTAATTTTCTTGAGTTCAAATCTGGCCTAAAGATGCTTACTATCTGTATGGCCCTGGGCAAATCACTTAACCCTGTTTGCCTCAGTTTCCTCATTTATAAAATGAGCTGGAGAAGGAAATGGCAAACTGGTCCAGTATCTTTGCCAAGAAAACCTCAAATGGACTCACAGTCTGAAACAACTGAACAACAACTTAAAACTGCACTAAGATTTTTGAGATACTGTGTGTATGTATGTATATGTGCATATATATATATATATATATATTACATATCTATATAGAGAAATATATGACATATAATCTGGAATGTGAAGATAGCCTAAATAGGGTCTAGCGCAGGTTAGATTTACCAGGAAAACTGTAATATAACATTTATTCCCAGTCTCCCAGGGCAGAGGCCATTGCAGGAGAGAAGTTGGGAAGGAGGAGGAGAATGTTCATTTCCACCTAAATGGAAAAAAAATGAAGAAGCTAACAAGAGCAAGATTTATCCCTCTAAAAAGATTATTTTCATCATGTTATTTTCCCCTGCTAAAGACCAAAGTCACATAGTAAAGAATCAAATGAGTGGGTTCAAATCTTGGCTTGGCCACTTTGTGCCTGTATGACCTTAAAGAGGTTATTTAACCTCTTTGGGTCTTGGTTTCCTCATTTATAAAACAAGGGGGGTGGGGGAGAGGGAATCACCAAGGTCTCTTCCAGCTCTAAATTGATATTCCTAAGATCAAAAGTTCAAACTCCTAAGCATTATATTCAGAGCCCTCTGATCCCAGCCCAGCTAGAGACCTGCTTCCTCTATTGTCTCCCTGTCTACTTCATTGTATTACAATCTATGACAGGTCTTGTTTCACTTTGGGTCAGGGGTGGGGAACTGCAGGCCTCAAGGCCACATGTGGCCTTCTAGGTCCTTGGGTGCCACCTTTTGACTGAGTCCAAGTTTTACGAACAAATCCTTTGATTAAAGGGATTTGTTCTGTGAGGTTTGAATTCGAAGGGCCTCACTTCAGGACCTAGAGGGCCACATGTGGCCTTGAGGCAGCAGGTTCTCAGTCCCTGCTTTAGGGGCTTCTGTCTAGTCTTCCCTCACCCCTAACCCTTTCAAAGCTCATCCTGAACTTCATCACCTTCAAGAGGTCTTTCCTGATCGCTCCTCCTCCCATAGTGTTCTTAGAGTCCTGTTCCTAGAATAATTATCAGGCCCTTTGCATTCTGTAGAAATGTCAGTCCTTCCTACAGGAACAGGACCAATGACATCACAGTGTTGGGGCCAAGGTTCAGCATGTTTGACTTTCCAACATGAAAGACTGGGACAGTGGAGACACACTCCATCTGAGACTGTAATTTGGGGTTCCACTAGAGAAAATTTAGCAATTTGTATTTCTTTTTGTTGCTTTAGGCTGCAAATGTACAACCAGTTTTTCTACTGTTTTTCCTTTACAAGTCAAATCAATGCCTTTTCAGGCATATTTAGACATTCAAGTACCCATAACCTGCTATATTATTGAATCCTTTACAAAATTGCTCCTTAGAATGCTGGTGCCTGCCTGAATATCCATAGGATAAAGCTTGCCTGCTGGCCTAGAAACTTTAAGTTGTGAGTTGTTCAGTTGTTTAGTTATGTTTGACTTTTCCGAGAGTCAGATTTTAGCTAAAGATACTGACAAAGATCCTGGAGTACTTTGTCATTTCCTTCTCCAGTGGATTAAGACAAACAGAGGTTAAATTGTGTCTGAGACCAGATTTGAATGCAGGCCTTCTGACTCCAGGCCCAATCCACTGAACCATCTAGAAGCCCCCAAAATTCTAAATACTTAATCCCTTTTAGGAATCTTATATATTTATTGGTAATTGGCTGATCTTGTTATCTTTAGTCTTAGGCTAAACCCATCTGTCCCATTGTTGGTGAGTTTTGAATTCTATCAGGATTGTCCTTGCAATGGCAGGAATGCATTGAGAGAAATGTCATTTGGTATAGAGACACAGAGGAAATCTTCCTGTATCCCCATGGTACAATGACCCCTGGAGACATGCTGGTGTGCCCTATGCAGAAAGGGACATATAAAAATTTTGTCCAGCTTCCTGTTATACACTGAGGGGATCATGGAAGAATCATCTGGGACAGTTGGGCTTCTTGCCCAAGGGTGGGGGGGGGGGATGGTGATGACTTCCAGGCTACCCCAGGTCCCTAATCTCTACTAGGAAAGAGTACTACCCATAGTCTAGGAAGCTCTGTAGGCACTAGGTTTCTTTCTGAGATAGGAGGCTATACTTCCTTTTCTTTTTGAAGTATGAAAAAGCTAGCAGGGAAAAGATTTATTTTCTTAAAAAAACTTTTAGGAGTAGCTAGGTGGTACAGTGGTTAGAGCACTGTTCTGGTGTCAGTAAGATCTGAGTTCAAATGTGGCTTTAGACACTCACTAGCTATGTGACCCTGGGCAAATCATCCAAACCTGATTGCCTCCATTAAAAAAAAAAAAAGACTTTTCAACATATTATTTCACCTTATTGAAGGCCAAAGCCTTTTAACAAAGAATGGAAGGTGTAGGTTCAAATCTTGGCTTGGCCACTTTGTGTCTGTATCACCCTGAATAGAACAGATCATATAACGTCTTTAGAGTTAAGTTTCTTCATCTATTAAAATTGCATAGGAGGTGGGGTTTGGGGTGGGGGTGGAAGTAGGGAAGGGGTAGGTGATCACCAAGGTAATCTTCTAGCTCTAAATCTATGTTCCTATGAGCCTAAGGCAGCTAGGTAGTGCTGTAGAGTCAGGAAAACTCATCTTTATGAGTTCAAGTCCTGGCCTCAAACACTTAGTAGCTGTGTGACCCTAGGCAAGTCACTTCACCCTGTTTGCTTCAGTTTCCTTATCTGTGGAAATGAACTGAAAAAAGAAATGGCAAATCACTCTAGTACCTTTGCCAAGAAGACCTCAAGTGGGATCATGAAGAGCTGGACGTGACTGAAATGAAAGACTAACAAAAGGGATCCTAAATCCAAATTCCTTAGTTTTTGGTTCAAGGTCCTCTAATCCCAAACGTACTGATTGTGATCTCATATTTACTTATTGTCTTTGAGTTGGGGAACGCCATTTCAAGCTTCAAGGAAGGGCTTTGTCAAGTGCTAAACAGTCAGTCTCTGACAAACTTTGTAAAATGTCACTTGTTTGATGGATCTGCATAACTTTCTATTTGAGGAACTTATCATAGCTGCTCCTATCTGTGTCACTGTAGAAAGATTTGTCTGTGCCACCTACCCCTTTCCTGCATCCAACTGAGGAAACGAGCGAAGAGACCATACTTATGTCTTCCCTGGGACACAGAAACCTATGCTGTGTTGGGGAAAGAGACAAATGTGTTCAAAATGGACTTTGGGCAATTTATTGAGCTTAGAAAAATTTTCAACAGGAGGGAAAGTGTAATAGGGGAAGAGCCAAGAAGAATCCCATTATTGAAATGTGTACCAACAGCTCTTCCTTCTGCTTAATCTCAAGTGGAAACTCGGGAAGACTTTTTCTAGAAATGATGATGTGGAACAATCAATGACTCTGCTCCACTAATCATGTGGTAAAGAAATGGACTTCTAGGGGTGGCTAGGTGGCACAGTGAAGAGAGCACCGGCCCTGGAGTCAGGAGGACCTGAGTTCAAATCTCGGCCTCAGACACTTGACACACTTACTAGCCATATGACTTTGGGCAAGTCACTTAACCCCAATTGCCCTCCAAAAAGCAAAAAAAAAAAAAAAAAAAGAAATGGACTTCTGCTGGGGAACTGAACTATAAGCACTATTGAGCCTTGGTGTTACCTCTGTTTTATTTTTTTCTTATCTTAGGTGGAGTATTGGAGACTATTGGATACCATTTTGTGACCCAATTAGATTAAAAAAATTAGATGAAGCCATCAGTAATCCAATAAGAGCTGTCTATTGCCAGAGTTTGTAGGTAGACAATGGGAACTGAAGCCTCCAGCAGTCTATCAGACTCAACCTTGTGTAGTTTGTTTTTCTTTCTTGAAGAGGACCAGAACATCAGGGAGATGATGACATGACTTGCAAATGAATTTGATTTGAATGAGGGAAGGCTGTGCAAAGTCACCAGCCTCACTTCCTCCTCCAGGATCATCTGAGTGCAGTGGCCAGATACAGATCCAGACAACTGGAGATGGCCCTGGATGTAGTGAGAGACCTTAGCCTAAAAAGGCCTAAAAAGGTCTTTTCAAGTTCTCAGTTTGAGTGAGTCAACACCCATTCAGTGAATTGGCCCTTTAAAGAAGTCATTCAAGGAATGGTCCTTTAATGAAAACAAATCAAACTGGGAGGGGAAGATCCTCAGGGTTGCTGGTCCAAAGAGAAACAGTTACTATTTACATTCACTCTGAGCCTAGAGGGCCCAAAAGATAACCATTTAGTGGGCCTTGGGCTCAGTACAACAATGGGTCAAAGACAGACCAGAGAGAAGACTGAGCTAGCTCTGGCTAGGCTGTCTTTAGAAGTGAATTTAATGGTAATAAATACCATGTAAGAACTTTCTTTAAGTTTGAGCCCATTCTCCCCAGGGACCAAGGTGGCATAGGAAAGAGTGTGCTCCTGCATGTTGAGGGGGAAATGTTTGTCCTTCTGTTCTTGCTATGTCTTCTCAGTAAATATCCCTTTGTAAAAAAAACAATTAATTACAATGATACAGGACAATTCAAAAGGTGGCATGATGAAAAATTGTATTTATCTCCAGAGAGAGAAGCAATGAGCTCTAAGTACAGATTGAAGCATCTTTTCTTTCACTTTCTTGATTTCTTTTTGCTTTCCCCACCCCCTGCAATATGACTAACATAGAAATATTTTTACATGAATCCATACATATAATGAGTATCATATTTCTTGTCTTCTCAGTGGGTGGGGGAAGACTTGAAGGGAGAGAATTCAGAATTGAAAATAAAGGGGCAGCTAGGTGGTGCAGTGAACAGAGCACAGGCCCTAGAGTCAGGAGGACTTGAGTTCAAATCCAGCCTCAGACACTTTACACTTAATAGCTTTGTGACCTTGGGCAAGTCACTTAACCTCGATTGCCTTACCTCCCCCCCACAAAAAGAAAAAAAGAATTGAAAATAAAATTTTAAAAATTTATATATATTTATTTACTTTTAGTTTTCAACATTCACTTTTATAAGATTTTGAGTTCTAAATTTTTCCCTCTTCCCTCCCTGCTCTTTCCTCATCAAGACAGCTTGCAATCTGATATAGGCTATATGTGTACAATCATATTAAGCATATTTCCACATTAGTCATATTGCCAAAGAAGAATCAGAACAAAATGGAAAAACCACAAGAAAGGAAAAAAAGAAAAATAGTATACTTGTATTTGAACTCAGACTCCATAGTTCTTTCTCTGGATGTGAATTTTCCATCATGTCTTTTGGAGTTGTCTAAGATCATCATTTTGATGAAAAGAGCTAAGTTTATCAAAGTTGGTCATCCCACAATGTTGCTGTTACTATATATAATGTTCTCTGTGTTCTGCTCACTTCACTCAGCATCAGTTCATGTAAGTCTTTCCATGTTTTTCTGAAATCTGCCTACTCATCATTTCTTACAGAACAATAATATTCCATTACATTCATATGTCACAACTTGTTCAGTCATTCCCCAATTGATGGGCATCCCTTCAATGAAAATAAAAATTTTCAGAACTAAATTAAAAAGTCAATTGATAATAATATATTAAATGATACCGGGGTACTAAATTCCTGTTGGTTGATAATGGGGAGAATGTAACAGAGTGGGGACTTGAGTCAAGAGCCTTAGAGAACAAAACTTTCAATGTGAATAGGAATTGGGATAAAGAACTTTTAAGGGTTATATATGTATTTTTCATTTACTTATCAATCAGTAAACATTTTTTAAGCACATACCATATGCCAGACACCATGTCAAGTGCTGGGGATACAAAAAGAGGCAAAAGACAGTCCCTGCCCTCAAAGACCTTACAATCTAATTCATAAACATGCTTTCCCTTGCAGGAATATAAGCTCCTTAAAGGGTAGAGATTGTCTCATTTTCAACTTTGTATTCTCAGGACTAGTACGGTGACTGATTCTTAGGAGGAATTTCATAATAGCTTGTTGAAATGAATTCCAACCTAACAGTAGGCTCCTTGAGGACAGGAATTATCATTCAAACAAGGAAGTAAGCATTAATTAATCATCCACTATTTGCCAGGCATTGGAGATATAGAGTAAATAATAATATAGTCTCCATCCTCAGGGATATTATATTCTACATGAAAGGACAACATCTAGATATGCAGATACTGAACAGTCTAACAAGCAGTCTTCTGTTTGATAAGCCCTTGTTACTGGCCCCCTTAGTTTCGCAATCTAGCATACCTTGCCGTTTATCTAAGTTTCAGGATGGGCGCACTCCCCCATCTAGCATACCTTGCCGTTTA
>CM053585.1:303335319-303345854 GCA_028646515.1 Pseudochirops corinnae | reverse complement strand
GGAGAGATTAGACTGGGGGAGGGGGGACACACTGGGATGGCTGTTTTGGGGTGGTGGGTAGGGGAAAGAAGGGGAGAAAATATGTAACTCAAAATCTTGTGGAAATGAATGATGCAAACTAAAATAAAATTTTAAAAAATGAAAAAAATGAAAAAAAAAAGAATGAAATCCTTAGGACAAAAACATTTCTGATGAGGAGAAAAATATAGAACTTTAGAATTCCAAAGTACATCAGTGTGGATGGATGGAAAATTCACTGACCAACACAGATCTTTAAGACATATACAGATGATGAAAACAAGAGCCAAGAATCAGATAAAACAAATTAGCACGTTTCTGCTAGCGTTCTGTAAGAATACTTCCAGGGGATCGGCAAGGTGGCACAGCGAATAGAGCACCGGCCGTGCAGTCAGGAGGACCTGAGTTCAAATTTGACCTCAGACACAACACAAAACTTGTGTTATGACCTAGGGCAAGTCACTTAACCCCAATTGCCCTGCCTTTCCTCCTCCAAAAACAACCAAAAAAGAATACTTCCAGGATTACTAAAGCTCAAAGTGAACTGGCTAAGAATGAAGATTTAGGACAACAAAAAGAGCTTTTTAAAGTTTTCTTATGAACAAAAGTGAGAACAATGAAGGAATAAAATAAATGGTTGGAATCAGTGGTTTGATAGGAATGGATGACATAAAAAGGCCTGTTTCACTGTATTGCACATAAATTTTTTGCTGCTAAGGAGGATAATCTTCAAACTAAGAAGGATAGAATATTAATGGTTAGCAGGAAGTTGAAACCCAAGATAAATAAATAAGGAGATAGTAATAAGATCCACCAGCCTTCAATAAATTTAAATCAGTAGGCCCAGAGAGATTAACTCCATTCCATGGCATTAAAAGAATTGCAAATATTATTGATGAATTGCTGTTGATTATCTTTGACAAATCCTGGAAAACAGTGACTGGACTGGAAATGAGCAAATGTTCCAGTTTTCAAAAAATAGAAGAGGAGCTTTTTCTTGCTGGGCTGCTGGTGTGAAGGAGGGCCAGCTCTCTCTGTGCAATCTGGATCCATTCTTCCTCCTGGAGCAATCCACTGAAGTCTCATCATCATGACTGAATAGATGACACTTCAGAGTACCCTTAAAGGCCACAATTGCTGGGTGACCCAGATCCCCACGACTCCCCAGTTCCCCAACATGATTCTGTCAGCCTCTCAAGATAAGAACATCATCATGTGGAAGCTTACCAGAGATAAGACAAACTGTGGGATCCCTCAGCGGGCCCTCAGGGGTCACTTACATTTTGTTAGTGATGTGGTCATTTCCTCTGACCACCAGTTTGTACTCTCAGGCTCCTGGGGTGGCACACTAAGACTGTGGGATCTCACAACTGGCACTACCACCAGGCACTTTGTTGGTCACACCACCTTGGTGAGTGTGGCCTTCTCTTCAGACAACCATCAGATTGTATCTGGTTCCCGGGATAAAACTATCAAGCTGTGGAACACCCTGGGTGTCTGTAAATACACTGTGCAAGATAAGAGCTACTCAGAAAGGGTATCCTGTATCTGTTTTTCACCCAATAGCAGCAACCCCATCATTGTCTCCTGTGGCTGGGACAAGCTGGTCAAGGTCTGGAATTTGGCTAATTAACTGCAAACTGAAGACAAACCACATTGGCCACACGGGCTACCTAAACACAGTTACAGTTTCGCCTGATGTCTCTGTGCCTCTGGAGGGAACGATGGTCAGGCCATGCTGTGGGACCTCAATGAGGGTAAGCACCTCTATACTCTAGATGGTGGTGACATAATTAACGCCCTCTGCTTCAGCCCCAATCGCTACTGGCTCTGTGTGGCCACTGGGCCCAGAATCAAGATCTGGGACCTAGAGGGCAAAATCATTGTGGATGAGCTTAAGCAAGAAGTGCTCAGCAGCGAGCAAGGCTGAGCCTCCCAGTGCACTTCCTTAGCCTGGTCTGCTGATGGCCAGACTCTTTTTGCTGGATACACAGACAACTGGGTACAGGTGTGGCAGGTGACCACTGGCACTTGGTAAAGGGATCAACGATAACTCAGATTTTGAAATAAAGACCTTAATTTCTGCCTTTTGAAAAAAAAATGAAAGAGGAAAAAGTCTTCTAACTACAGACTGATCAGTTTGACTTCATTTATTGATAAAATTCCAGGGCATATTACTAAAGAGATGATTTGGAAGCATAAGGGAGTTGGTTTTTCACTAACCTAATCACCGAAAAGAGGTCAGATAAAATAGTGCTAAATGAGATGTAAAAATATTGGCAAGCCAGGAAATATCTTTGTGAAGTGAGAATTAGTAAGAAGAGCATGGAATGAAGATCGATAGACTACGCCTCCCCCTCCAGATGACCTTCAAAAGTAAGTTCCCCAAGTCTAGAAAAGAGATCCAAAAAAGCCCTTCAGGAAGCCCAGAATGCAATGGATCTGGAGAAAAGGAAACTGTAAGAAGTCACATGGATCTGAGAAAGCTGAAGCCACGAAAACCTCCACAAAGAAAGGGACCCTGCCTCTGGGAGTGAGGCTGCTGGAGAAAATGGGGCATGAGATGTATTGAGACAGAAGATACTTTCGTTGCTAAGACCCCCTTCCCTAACTCTATTAACAAGGCAGTAATCCTGCATCTCTTATCTCTGCTTAAGGACCTGGAACCTCTTCCTCTGGGCACAGGAGAAGTCTGTTCATATTCCCTCTATATGGCTTGTTAGGCTACTTTGGTTTGCAAGCTGTCGCCCCATTGGGTTGTGAGTTCTTAGGGATCATGTACTTTGACTGCTGTGACTATCTTTTCCCTCTTTTTGTATCTCCAGCACTTAGCTGAATTAGTACCTGACACATAGTGCCCTTATTAATAATATTTAATTGAATTATTAATAATTCTGTATTTGCTGACTGCCTTTTGCTGTTTATGAGACCAGCATGGTTCTAGTCACCCAGACCTAGCATCACAGAATATCAGAGAACACCTAGTTCAATAACCAAACAAGACTCTCACCTATACCGTATCTGACAAGTGGCCCTCTAGCCTTTGCTTGCCCTTCAAGAGAAATCACTCTTCCCTTTTAGACACTTACCTTCTCTGGTGCCATAGACAAGCCACTTGACCTCCATAACCCTCAGTTTCTTCATCTTTAAAATAATTATTATAATAGAATTTTTATAATAATAGTGCTTTTGATATCTTCAAAATGCCATACATATATGTACATATATGATCTCATTTGATAATAAATTGTCAATAGGCAATATCAGGTCAGGTCGCTTTACTCATAGAGAGCTTGGGACAAGGAATGTATGGCTAGAGATAGCTCCAGTGACAGATTACTATACATCCATGAGTGTTGCTATTGAGTCCAAAGGAATTTTGTCAATACCTGTACTTAGCCTGCAAACCTGAAGACTGGTGCTTTGTGAAAGGCTCTTTTTGTCTGCTTTAGTATAAAACACCACAGATTCTTAACACCTGTGGGCCATCCAGAACCAAGTGACTACTTGAACTGAGTTTCCTGGGATTCAGCTCCTGTGTACTCTGGTGTGAGGACTTGCCAGAGCCATTTTCAGAGCTGCTCACCCACCTTTGGTGTCTACTCTCACCTGTGGCTACTAGACAGCTGAGTTAAACCAGGTTGAAGGTGCCAATAGGTCTCAAATCCCTTGGCGAGTTAGGGGGACATCTATCCCAACCACAGGAAGACTTCCGTTGGGAGAACAGGCAGATGAAAACAATTTGGAGACAATTGCCACGAAAGTGACTAAAGCAGACCCTGCGGAATGCTTAGAGCTTGGTCAGACATCAAAGATGCCACAGTCATCTACTTCATCCTCAGCCATGGCCAGTCATTCTGACTTTTGTCTTGCCATTGAACTTGGATGACTCTGGAAGAGAGAGTAAGGCTGACAACTTTGTACAACTCTGCCTCACTTAAATCCAATGCATGTACAAATCAAGACATTACCCTCTTCAAAATGAGGGACAAAGAACAACAATTTTCTGAGTCATCTGCCCAGAGATGTCCATCAAACCCATGGAAGCTGATGAGGTCACAGAGAGAAGAGAAGAGGGCAGAAAAAAGCTTTGGAATATATCCACACTTAGGGGCATGATTTGAATGAAAGACTGAGGATGATCAGTAGGTAGGAGGAGAACTGAGAAACAGGGTGTTATGAAAAGAAGAAAAAGCAGAAAGGATATAGTATCTAGAAGGAGAGGGTCCTTAAAAGTGTCAAATTCAGCAATGAGCTCAAAAAGAATGGAGACTGAGACAAGATCACCAGATACAGCAATTAACAGATCATTGGGGCAGCTAGGTGGTACAGTGAATAGAGCACTGGCCCTGGAGTCTGGAGGACCTGAGTTCAAATGCAGCCTTAGACACTTGACACGTATTAGCTGTGTGACCTGGGGCAAGTCACTTAACCTCGATTGCCCTGCCTTCCCCCCTCCAAAAAGACAAAAAAAAAAAAAAGAGAGAGATCTTTTTTGAAAATTTTATTTTATTTTAATTTATGGAATAAAACAAGCATTTCCATAACACAGTATAATAAGATGATTGCATATGAACGGCAAATCTACTATGCACAACTTGTTATTCCTTTTAAATATACAACAAAGTTATCATATAATTTTTTTCTTGTTTTCTTCCCTCCTCCACACCATCCTAGAAATAACCACTATTAGAAAAACACACACACACACACACACACACATATTGTAAAATTATTCTATAAATACTTCTACTTATCAGTTCTTTCTCTGGATGCAGATAGCACCTTCATGTGTCCTTTATAGTTAATTTGGGCATTTATAATAGTCAAAATGACTTATTCGCTCAAAATCTTCCTTAAAACAATATTGCTGTTACTGTATACAGTGTTCTCTAGGTTATGCTCGTTTCACTTGTCATTATTTTGTGCAAGCCTTTCCAGGTTTTTCTGAGAACATCCTGCTCATCATTTCTTATAACATAATAGTATTCCAACACAATCATATACCACTTGGTCAGCCATTCCCCAACCGATGGACATCCCTGCAATTTCCAGTTCTTTGCCACCACAAAGAAAGCTGCTATAAACATTTTAGAACACATAGATTCTTTTCCTTTTTCCTAATCATCTTTGGAAAGAAAGAGACCTAGTGGTGGTATTGCTGGGTCAAAGGTATAGGCATAATTATAGATTGCTCTCCAAAATGGTTGGATCACTTCACAATTCCACTACAATGTATCCTAATTTTTCCACAACCCCCCCAACATCTGTTGCTTTCTCCTTCAATAGTTTTAGTCAATGTGGTAGGTGTAAAATGATATCTCAAAGTTGTTTTAATTTGCATTTCTCTAATCAATAGTGATTTAGAGCATTTTTTCATATGACTATAAATTGTTTTGATTTCTTTACTAGAAAACTGCCTGTTCATATCCTTTGACGATTTATCAATTGGGGAATGACTTATATTCTTTTTTTTTTTTTTTTGGCTTTTTGGAGGGGAGGAGGCAGGACAATTGAGGTTAAGTGACTTGCCCAAGGTCACAGGGCTAGTAAGTGTTAAGTGTCTGAGGTCACATTTGAACTCAGGTCCTCCTGACTTCAGGGCTGGTACTCTATTCACTTTGCCACCTAGCCGCCACATGACTTATATTCTTAAGGATTTCACAAAGTTCTTTATATATTTGAGATATGAGACCTGTATGTGAGAAATTGTCAATAAAATTTTTTCCCAACTTTCTGCTTTCCTTTTTTTTTCTGATCTTGGCTACATTTGTTTTATTTGTACAAAACTTCTTAAATTTAATATAATTAAAATAATCTATTTTATGCCCAACCTTTGCTCTTCATCTCTTGCTTCATCATAAATTATTCACCTATCCATAAGTCTGATAAGTAATGTTCTTCTAATTTTCTTATATCTCTCTTTATATCTATTGTATTGCATTTGTATCCATTTTGACCTTAACTTGGTAACTGGTATAAGATATTGGTCTATGCCCAGTATCTGCCACACTCTTTTCCAACAATTTTTACCAAATAATGAATTCTCATCCTAAAAACTTAACTCTTTATACTTGTCAGATAGGTTATTATATTTAATTCACCTTTTCCTTCTTTAATTTTTTCTTTTTTAATTATAAACTTGAAAAATATCTTTAAAAAACGAATGTTTTCTTATACAAAGAAAATTTTTTTTAAAAAGGTTGTATGTGAAACTGTAAATCTTGATTATATGCAAAGGTATCAAACTCCAAGCTTTCTGGTCCCCAAAACTTCCCAGTACCTTGGAACCATATTAAAAAGTAATCAAGAAATATTTAATAAAATATATAAAAATCCAATACAACATAGACAATGTTAATTTGTGAATTTCTAAATCAATATGGGCCCCACCAGGGATTCATTTCTATTTGAGTTTGCCACCACTAATGTAAAGCTTATTTTTTTTTAAATACATATTAAATTTAACATGGTAGTCTGTGTCCACATCTCAACATCCTTTTGCTCTCTTGTTTCACTGATACACTTTTTTTTAAAAAAGTTTGTAAAGAAAAAAATTTTTTTCCCCTTCAAACAGGTCTCCAAAACCATGATTAAAAAAAAAATCACCAAACTGGCAAACTCTTGGATAGCCTTGTTACCATTCCCAGAGTCCCATGTCTCTTTGGCAGTGCTCTCTGGGTGGCTGCCCAAGAGCTAAAGATTAGTTACATTTATGTATGTATAGGTTGTCTTCTCTGACAGGAGTGTTGTATCATAGATCTAGTTGATAGAATAGAAATTCCTTGAGAAATTGGTGTGAGACCAAATTAATCAACCAATTAGCATTTATGAAACACTTACTCTGTCCTAGGTATTGCTCTAAACGTTCCTTGAGAATAGAAACTTTCATTTTCGTATTTGTGTCCTAGTGTCAGGATATCCTAACCTGACGACAGGGGCAGCCAGTTACTTACCCTAATTGAGAAGGTGCCAGCGCATTCTCAAGAACAGAAGAGTCGAGGCTCATAGGTGCAAGCAGAGTCTCTCCATGGGGAAGCCTTACAGCAAGATCTCCATACAGACTTCAAAACTACCTCCAAAGTTTAAGCCTTATATATCCCAGATGCACATGACAAAAAACAGAGCTGCCCCAGAGTGCAGAGACGCTAATCTGGAACACCTGGTAACCACACGTGGGAGAATCTTGAGCAATGCTCTGAACTCTACATGACCCAGCTTGTTCCAGGGCCTCAACATTGCCTGTGCCTCAACATAACCGCCTGCAGCCTGCACGTATTTCCTAACCCTCACATCCTAGCACCTTGAGTAGTACCTAGCACATAGTAAACATTTTTGATTGATGGAGTCTCACATTAAGCTTTTTGTAAATTAATTTTCTCTCCACTGTTTCTTGCAAGTTTGGGCTTTGTAGTACTGTTCATAATCTTCCATCATCTTTCTCTGTAAGACTTTATAAATCAGTTTTTATCTTAAACCAGTATTACCTTTGACTTCTATATCTGATTGCCAAAAGAGCAGAGTTATGGTTGGTTTATCGTACAAATAAGAATACTGGTGTTTGAAAGGATATGAATGAAAATGGAATTTGGGGAACTTCTCTTTGGAGTTCTCTGAATGATGGGAAGGAGAAAGCACTGGCTATATTGCCCCTGCAAGATATTAAATAAATGTGCAGCCTGCCCAAAGCGCTAGAGTAGAAACTAGACATTTTGGCTCACTCTGCTCTGCATCTTGGGCTGTGTCTGTTTGCAATTCCATGTAACAAGATGTTTAAACTCATCATCTAATCTCATCACCATGCCGGTAACTCAAGATTTGACTGACACCACCTCTTTCAGACTCTTCTTTCCTGGGACTAGAGGGCTGGAGGTTACCAAACTCCTTGAAAGCTATCTCCAGTCTTCCTGATCTATATCTCACCATTGATCCCAGATGGCTCCAGAGGAGAAGGTGAGGCTGGCAACTTTGCACAGCCTTCCCTCATTTAAATCCAATTCACTTGCATGTCATGGCTTCATCTCCCTGATTGTCATGGTCCTCTTTAAAAATGAAAGACAAACCGCAACAACCATTCTATTTTTGCTTTTCTGTCTGGTTTTAACTCCACATAACAAAATACCCCTGGTCCCTTTTTCCTTTTTCTGCCTCCTTTTGTGTGCTGTCCTCCCCCATTAGAGTATAAGCTCCTTGAGGGCAGAAATAGTCTTTTTTTTTTTTTCATTAATTGTATTCCCAGTGCTTAGCATAATGCCTGGCACAAAGTAAGCACTTAATAGATGTTTATTGGACACTACATTCAATAAACACCTCCTGAGTACTTGCTATGCATATAACACCTTCCTATGTGACATGGGGAATACAAAGTATGAAGACTAGCACACAGATAAGTACTCCCCAGGAAGAAATCATACGTCTACATGGGAGAAGTTATAGCAAGCGTTACCACAGTTGGAAATATTATAATACAGGGTGTTCTGAAGGTTTTAGTGGAGTTTAAGCTTTAATAGCTAGGTGGTTCAGTGGACAGAGTACTGGGTCTGGAATCAGGAAGACCTGAGTTCAAATCCAGCTGTGTGACCCGGACAAGTCACTTCACCTCTCTTCGCCTTAATCCACTGAAGAAGGAAATGGCAAACTGCTCTAGTATCTCGTAATCTTAATGGAATAGGAAGATCTTCCCTTTCCATTAATAGGCCTATGTGACCACGTGTCCCCTTTTCCCTTGGAACAGGAGCCGTGTTCCCAGGTCTAAAGGTACACAGATATTTCAATCATGGATATCTGCTTTCATAGCTGTGATACATCTTGAGTCACTTAGAGTCAATTGGGGTGATGGGGTGCCTTTGTTTGTAACATTCAGTTGTAATTTCAGTTTTAAAATCTCACTTGTGTTTGGGTACCTATGTTTGTTTTTTATTTTTATTTTTTTGCTTTTTTTTTTTTTTGGAGGGCAATTGGGGTTAAGTGACTTGCCCAAAGTCACATGGCTAGAAAGTGTGTCAAGTATCTGAGGCCAGATTTGAACTCAGGTCCTCCTGACTCCAGGGCCGATGCTCTATTCACTGTGCCATGTAGCCGCCCCGGGTACCTATGTTTGTAATATCAGCTTGTGCAATTAAATTATAAATCCACACTTCCCCCAGCCTGAAACCATTAACTCTGCCTCTCCCCTGAGCAAGCATTCTGCCTAGCTGCTATTAATGAATTGCTTTATCCCTGCTTGGTACAATAACAAGCTATATCTATAAATCCTTCACTAAACCATCCAAGTAATCACTTTAACTTAGAGAAATGTATAGCGCCCTTGTTCTAGTGGCCAGCTGCATCTATGAATCCTTCAGTGCACTATCAGTAAGATAATTCCTCACCAATTAAGCACATCCTGAATCCCCAGTTAGTCTAGCTTCCCAACATCCATCTTGTCAAACAGGATATTGATGGGTAACAGACTGGGCACTTCTCAGTCAGAATTGACCACTAGCTGACTTAGTGATATTTTAAGGCAAAAACCACACCTCCTGGTAGGGCCTCCCCCCAATCCCCCCACCATGGGCTTTGTCCCAGTGAATTATGAGCAATACACCTACGCAGTTGATATAAAAAGTGCATGTCCCTTTAAGCACTGACCACTCCTTAACTCCTCCCTAATCCCACCCTTACTCACTTAGTTAGCATAATTGATACCTGATTTATGGATTTATCACTTTATAACTGGTACCTCAAACTCCTGTAGGCTTGCAGGTTTCCAACCTCCCTCTCCCCTCCCCCCCACCCCCGCCTGCTGCAAAGCGTAACAATAAACTTTTATAATCCTGGCTGCCAAGATTGCTTGAGTCTAGCAGAATTCTTTTCAGACTAAAAGAACCTTCCAAGGATTTCTTAGAAATTCCTGAAAAACCTTCACCCACATCAGGGGGAAGAACTTGACTAAGTTGGAGCTTGCTTAGGGGGAGGCTTGCTAGTAGGAAGGCTTTCACACCTTTTGGTACCAAGCTAATTGGGCACTGAGTCAGAAGGTTGTGATGTCTTCTGGTTCTGAGCCTATTAGTTGAAAACTATATATACTGGGATGTAGGTATTCTACCTTTTGATTCCCTAGATGGGACTCTGAGCAGCCATTTGTTAAGAGCCCCCTGATTACTCAGAGATTGGTACTTCCCCTGGTCCAGTGGTGTATGTAGTTGGTTGTATTACTTTGTTCGGACAGTTGAAGCCCCATCTGTTGGATTCTTTCTTGGATACTCACTTCATTCTACTTATCTGTAATTAAAGTAAGATTGTTGATCTCTTTAAAAATGTCTTTCTTTTAGAAAAGCAGATGAAAGAACCTGTGCTAGCAGGCCATTCTGAGCGTGCTAGGGTGCTTGCTAATACGTATCTTTGCCAAGAAAACCCCATGGGCAATACTGGTATGCTATGGTCCACAGGGTCACAAAGAGTCAGACACAACTGAACAACATCGCCAAAAAAAGGGAAGAAATCAGGTCTACAAGACCAGCTTTGATAAACTGGAC
>CM053585.1:303279280-303335219 GCA_028646515.1 Pseudochirops corinnae | reverse complement strand
ATCAGGTCTACAAGACCAGCTTTGATAAACTGGACTCTTCTCAGCAACACACAGGTATAAGACAACCCTACAAGTCTCAGGTTGGAAGGAGATGTCTACATTCAGAGAAAGATCTAGAAAGAACAGAGTTTAAATGGAGACTGAAGCAATCTATATGCTATCGTTCTTTTTCATATTTGGTTTTGTTTCTTCTTTCCCATTGTTCACTCCATTGGTTGCAACCCTTCTATACAACCAGACTAATGTCCAATGTGAAAGTATTTGCAGATCCTATACCTGATTGCATGCTGCCATGGAGGGGGAAGGGACGGGAGAAAATTTGAAACTCAAAGGATTGTGGAACTGAATCTTATAAACTAAAAGTAAATAAACAAATCAATTAAAAAAAAAAAAGAAATCAGGTCTATATATTAAAAGTTACAGTCAAAGTGACCATAGAGATATTAAGGGTATTCCAAATATCTAAGTGCAATTTTAAGCTTTAAAAGCTTAAATAGCTTTAAAACTTTAATAGCTTAAAATTACACTGACCTTTGGAATACCACATATTTTATTGACAAAGGAGAATAAATAATAAATGTTCACTCACAAAAAGAAGCATAGCTATGCTTTGGAATGATCAAGGAGTCATGAAAAAGGCAAGACTTGTCTTTGGGACTGAAGCATGGCAGAAAAGAGCTGCAAAAGAGGCTTCCATATGAGCAAATAAAGAATGAGGACAGAAAATAAGCCAATATGGCTGGAGTTTGGGAGGGTGTAAGTAGGCAGTGAAAAATAAGGGCTGGGAACTTAAATGCAGACCAGAGCATGAAGGGCTTTCAATGTCAGGCAGGAAAGTTCAATATTTTTATTCATTTTGCTAAATATTTCCCAGTTATATGTAAAAACATTTTACATTCATTTTTTAAAATTTTGAGTTTAAAATTCTTTCCCTCCCTCCTGCCCCTTCCCTGCCCCTTAAGAAGACAAGCAATATGATACCAATTATACATGTGAAGTTACACAAAGCATAAGGCAAGATAGTTTAACATATTTCTTATCAAGCCAGGTATATCTTAGGTGTACATGAAAGATTTGCCAATTAATTCTCAAAAGATGCAGTTAAAATCATTTCAAACTTACCTATCCAATGGAAATGGATACATTGTTTGTCTAAAAACACTTGTTTTTGGAATGGGTGTTGTTTGCACCCATTTTGGCAACTTAAATAGCAAGTTAGGTTAGGCCATTATTTCGCAACCTTCGTCACTCTGTGACTAATTTTAATAATTCAAAAATTCGTGATTTTCATCAATATGTTTACTTAGTACACCAACACACATCAACTCACACCTTAAAAAAAATCCATCAGCTGGTGTGAATCTTCTGTGATGAGTCTTTCTCAAATGAGCTAGGATCAGATTGTGATAACAGCTGTGCTCAATGCCTTTTTAGTTTCATTGGACATGACAGATCTTGTACTCCCTTGGATTTTTAGTGATTTTTCTAGATTTATAATGGAATAAATATTTGGAGGGCTAGAGAAGAATATCTCATATTTATTGGTGAAAATTAATGAAGACTAGGAAGGGATTAAGGGAACTTTTTAAAGCTCTTTTTTTAAAATTAACAAGCATTTTTCTCCCCTCTATTTCCCCCCACCTCCATTTGAGGAAGAAGTTTAAAAAATCTTTGTAAGAAGTATGTATATTAAAGCAAAACAAATTCTCATGTTAGCCATGTCCAGAAATGTATGTCTAATCCCTGACCTCTCTGTCAAAAAGATAGCATTCTTCCTTATCAGTCCTCTGAAATTGTGGTTTGTCATTGCATTTGATCATCAGAGTTCTTAAGTCTTTCATAGTTGCTCATTTTATAAATCTTATTTTATAAATTGTTCTCTGGTTCTGCTCACTTGACTCTGCATCAGTTCATACAAGTCTTCTCTAAAATTGTCTCTTTTGTCATTTCTTACAGCATAATAATATTTTATTATACTTGTATGCCATGATTTGTTTACCCATTCCCCAACTGATGGTTACTAGGGGTTACCCTTTGCCCCTACAAAAAGAGGTGTTATAAGTATTTTCATTCATTTGGGTCTTTTTCTTGTTCTTTGATGGGGTATATATAGTAGTGACATCTCCTTGGAGTATAATAGTGTCATCTCTGGGTAAAAATTGTTTCATAATTTTGGGGGCATTGTTTCAAATTACTTCATAGAATGGCACTAATGGATCTGTTTTCTAAAATCCCTCCAATATTTGTTAATTTCCCTTTTTTTTGGTCAATTTTACTAATATGATGGTTATGAACTAGACCATTGGTGTTCCTTTAATTCACATTTCTCATGATTATTAGTGATTTTGAGCACTTTTTCATATGACTTTAATTTGGAATATTTCTCTTGAAAACTGCCTATGTCCTTTGACCATTTATCAAGCAAAGAATGACTTCTATTATCATAAATTTGAACTGGTTCCTTAAATAGTTTGGAAATGAGAGCTTTATCAAAAAAACTGACTACCAGGACTTTCCCCCTAGTAAATGGTTTTTGTTTGTGCAAAAACTTTTAAATTTCATACAATCGACATTGCCCATTTTACCTTCTGTGATCATGAACTCTTCCTCATCCACAGATCCAAAAGTGATTTCTTCTTTACTCTTCTAATTTGTTTACATCTAAGTCATGTATTAATTTAGAGGTTATCTTGGTATATGGCATTATATGTTTGTCTAAACTTTATTTCTCCCAGTTTGCTTTCTAATATTTGGCAAAAATTTTTGGGGTCTTTGGGGTTTATCACATGCTAGACACTTTTGTATGCTGCATACCTAATCAACCCATTTTTAAAAACCAGTACCAAACCATTTGTTGATTTCTGCTTTGTAATACAATTTGAGATATGGTACTGCTAAGTTCCCTTCCTTCCCATCTTTTTCATTATTTTCCTTGGGATTCTTGATCTTTTATTCTTCTAGATGAATGCCATTTTTTTTCTGGCTCCATAAAATAATCTTATGTTAGTTCAATTCACACGGCACTTAATAAGTAAATTAACTTAGGAAATATTGCCATTTTTATTATATTGGCTTGATCTACCCACCAGCAACTAATATTTCAATAGGAAGACTTTTGAAAAGAATGGTATTAACTATGATAATTAAGGGAAGAGGAAATAATGAAGTTTCAGTAGTACAAGACTCAACAACAATGGCAGTTTGGATTAAGCAGCAAAAACTGTAGTGGCAAAACCCTAAATCATGCACAAGCTTAACAACTTGGTATGTGGAAAGAGACTGATACATGAATAAGAGGGGTTGGGGGAAGAATAAACTACATGGGGAAAGTAATGCCCAAATGGAGTAATCATACAAACACCCTGCTTGTCATTCTACTAATGAAAGCTTTGCAGTAAAGGCATATCCCATCACACTGTTTGGGAAGTAATGAATCTGGTATGATTGAACAGACTGGGAGGGATACATGGCCACTTACACCAGGCAGAGAATCGTCACTGTCAAAAAATTAGTGCCAATATTACTTATATTTATATTGTATATTTTCTCTGAGAATAGAATGCATTCAGAGGGATTAAGCTGCTGACTCTCAAACATCCCAATGAAGGATGAAGAGGGATGAGAACACTTCCAGTGAGATGTTCAGACAGTATCATTCTAGTGGCTTAGTAACTTACCTAAGGTCCCAGAGCAAATAAGGGATAAACTCTGGACTAGAATCTTCATCTCCCAGAGGAGTAAGATCGAAGGTTTAAAGTTAAAAAAAAAAAAAATCTGATCTCTGGCATTTAGTCTTTGTGTACTCATGGCATTTTTAGGGAGCTTGTCACAGTTGATTTTCCACAGTTCATTTTTTCTAAATAGCACATAATAAAATGAAGAAAGCACCACTGAAAACAATGTGTTCATTTCAATAGCTTTGACTTTATTGTAGACAGACCACTTTATAGTGGTCCTTGGCTAACTATTTTATGGCAGCATGGGGATGTAGCCACATGTATATGCCAAAGGCTCCTTGAAATGTTCACACATTGCCAAGAACCAGAAACACAAGATAAAGTAATTAGAACTGTCATTCAGGCCTCAGGACAAATGCCACCCAGATGGAGGACTTTACAACCACAAATGAGATAAGGTATGATAACCCCTTAGATGTAGTCTCCCTGAATGCCCATCTCCCCCAAAGAGGCAGCATCTATAGACAGAATGACCCCATTTCCTCAACCCCAAATAACTATGGTTTGAGGAAGTAAATGGAAATACAAATTTAAGGGACTCTAGACTTCCAGATCAATGATTATGCATCGAAAATGGGAACCAATTTGTGATTGGTTTCACAAGGGCGCCAGAATAACTACCCAGGCTAAAAAAAGACTTTGGTTGGGAGAAAACATTTCTGTGTTTTTATATATTTCTGATGTTCCTCTAATGAAGTGTAGAAAGTCTTCACTTTCCTTCTCTCCTGAATAAGAAATGGGTCATAAATGGAAAAAACAAAAAACGTTGGGATGTTGTTTATGGTTCTAGTGTTTGAGGGTGTTTGTTGGTCTTATTATCTGCCCATTTGTCAGCAAGTTGCTTTCCCTTCCTATTTCTTGCTCCCAGTCATCACAATTCCTCTGCTGGCCAAGAAGGGACTCCCTCCTGAGCAGATGTCAGGGATGCTTTCCCAAATGCTAGCAGGGGGGCTAGAAGAGGTGGGCTGTAAAAAAACCAATTTGGTCAGGGAACAAAAGGAATCCATCACAACGGTGTCATCAACATTTGATTGGAACTGAAACAGATCTGCAGTGGAGAACTCTTGAGTCAGTCAGATTGAGTGAAACAAAAGAGAAAGATGTTCATCTTAAAAAAAAAAATAATCTATGGTGAACCACCAAAGGGTATTGATATCAGGATTCTTTGCTGTTTGTCCTTCATTCTCGAAGAGGACCATGACTTGGTGGGATAGGCTCTGACAAGATAAGAGAAAATCTCTACCATCTGCACCCTCTGGAAGCTCAGTGGTTATAGCCAAATCACTCAAACCTCTGAACTCTACTATATGTGTATATAGTCCTTCATATAGGACTCCATTGATGCTGAAAGTTACTGAAGCTTCATTAACATCTGGAAGGGAGTTAGGGATCTAAGATTAAAAGTAAGATGGGAAGTTTCTTAGGGGAACTAACAAAAATAAGGTACCAAAAAAAGCAACCATGTTCCTCAATCATCAGCACTTAAAAGAGTAAATCATTCAAAGATCATGCATCCTTAGAGCTTAAAAGATCTTCTTGTCCAACCTCCTCATTTTACAGATGAGGAAACTGGGCATCAGAAAGGTTAAATGATAACTCCCTATGGTCACACTGGGTAAGTAGCATGGTCAGGAGTTGAACCTGGAGTCTGATTTCAAATGCAGGTTGTAACATACAAAAATGAAAACACAACCTGAACACTTTTTTCTGACACTACATTAGCACCAGGCTAAAATGGTAACATTTGAGTTGAAATGTGCTTCTGTCCAAGATGATCCATATGTGTTTTGCAGGTGTCTTGATAAAAGCAAAAGAGATCATTGTAAAGTGCTTAGCACAGAGCCTGGCATGTAGTGAGTGCTATAAAATCATTAACTAGCATTATTATTATTATCTCACACAAAATATACTTGAGTGGGCAAGGCATTTGCTTAGGGTTCTATACTTTGTAGACCTCTCAGCTCCCCTCATTTTCCTGAGTGTTTTCTTTTTTTTTCTTTTTTTCTTTTGCTTTTTTTTTGGAGGGCAATTGGGGTTAAGTGTCTTGCTCAAGGTCACATGACTAGGTTTTTTTTTGTGTGTGTGCGTGTCAAGTGTCTGAGGCTGGATTTGAATTCAGGTAATCTTGACTCAAGGGCCGGTGCTCTATTCACTGCACCACCTAGCCACCCCTGTCAGTGTTTTCTAAACAAGAACCATATGACAAGTTCTGAACAAGTCTTTGGACTGAGCATATTAGCAGACATGATATATGTCACAAACTCAGACACCTGCAGATACACATCCTTCCCTGTAGAGTCATAAAGGTAAGTTACTTGGGCACAAGGAAGAGTTCAGTGTTCTTTCACTTCCCCAAATCCCTAGGGGACTTTGAACATAGGAGATCATACTAGTGAATCCATAATCACTTTTAGTTTTTTTGGGGGGGCAGAGGAGGCAATTGGGATTAAGTGACTTGCCCAGAGTCACACAGCTGGTGTCTGAGGCTAAATTTGGGCTCAGGTCTGCGTGACTTCAGGGCCATTATCCTATTTAGTTGTCTTTAAGCTTCGAGAGACCTATAGTCTTCCTTCTCTTCTTCTTTGGCCATCTTCATTTTTCTGAGCTCAGACTGTTGGCAGAAGGGACTATATGTCACTTTAAATATCCTAGACTCCTCTCCTCAGATGTCACCATTCCCATTGCCAGCAATTAAGGCTACACCAAAAAATCTCCTACTTTGTTATGATTGAGAAGGCAAGTGCTTTCTTTTCCTCATCAGTGACCTGCTGGGCCAAGAAGCTGCCAGGCTTCCTCCCCAGTTTCTGCATCTCTGATGTTGCTCTTTCTAGTATAGCCCTTAGGCCTTGGGTTAAAGTATGCTCACCAGTATTCTTATCAGCTCTGATCCTTCTCCCTGCTAAGTAAAAAAAACCTTTCTTTCCAAATGATAAACAACAAATCCTAGAAGCAAATGGGCTCCTGGAGATGTTGTCATGAAGTTCTCCTGCAGACACACTGCCTGCTTTTCTGTTTAAAGGACAGAAATGTACATATTAACCTGGCTGGCAGGGCCACACAATTTTAAGGGAGGCAGCAGGAAGCATTGAAAAGCCCTGGATGTAGGAGGGTTCAATTCCCAGCTGTGACCTTGGGCACATCACTTGATCTTTAGGAGTGGGTTTCCTCATCTGTAAATGAAGGGGTTGGACAAGATGGACTCTAAGAACTCTTAGGGCTTAAAATCTGTGACCCTATGGACTCTAGGCTAAGAATCCCTGTGTAGAAGGTGACACAACCAGGGTTAGGTTGGGCCTTAATGATGTATAAAAGATAAGAACCATACCTTAGATCTAGTTTAGTTGCCTATACTCAATCATATAAATGATTATACTTCCTGTACCTAGGAAGTTCAAGATGTATATGTAGGACCAGTGCCTGGAAAAATGAGTTATTTTTCCACTAAACAGTAACTAAAATAAGATTTCTATTAAGTCATTCCCTGTGGTTAAACTCAAACACTAGTTCTATATCTGACTCTTTGGTAAAGGTTATCTACTGTTTACAATACTCTTAAAACCATTATTTTAAAATAAGATTTACTTCATGAACAGTTCCTTATCATCCATATTCTACTTAAGAAATCATGTTAATAAAAGATCAATCGAATAAAAGTCATAGAATAACAGGACAGTTCTTGATTAGTTCTTCAATATGTTTTATTTTCATTAGACTCTTCCACAATTTCTTGGTGAAATAATTTAGGTTTGTTGGGATTGTTTTTAAGCAACCAATCAGCCAGCCAAATCTAAAGGAAAAAGAAAAAAATTAATCTTCCTTAAATGTATACTATACAAATGGAAAAGTTTATCAACAATGAGAACTGTGAAAGTAAAAATTCTAATTAAAAAACACCAAGTGTCTCTCATATGGATGATTGTCAAATTATAGAAGCCTTGAAAACACTGAAATTTACCTGCCTGGACATTCTTGACTTCCCAAATGTCAAATGGCATTTGACCCTGCATTAGGAGATGGCGGTGGTATGAATACAAATTGATACTGTGTGGCATCTGTTAGCATCTTGGAGATTCTCAATAAATACTACAATCACTTTGAGTTGGAAAGAGAAATCTGACGCTTCACTGAAGAAACAAAGGGCCATATACAGACTCTAGGCCCTAGAGTCTAGGGTGTAAACCCTGACCAGCCCAAGGTGGGGATCTGGAGGCAGGCACTCCTGGTGAACACCCCTTCAGACCCAGAGAACTGGCCATTCTGTCAAGTACACTGGAAGGAATTTGAGTACTTAGGTCTTGGAGAAGCTAGCCAACTGTCACTTTGAGCCATGAAGCCCAGGTCTTGCATCATGTAGGTGGTAGAGGTGATTTTTCCATCATGGGCTGAACTAGCCAAAGATTTGACTAGTGATATATGTCTTAGGAGACTAGCCAGAAAAGAAATACAAGTTGAGGCTAAAGAGGGAGTAGCTTCTGGGGTGAAACAGCTGAAGACCTCTCTAGATAAGGGTGAGGGGAAGCCATAAAGCATTAATGCAGGAGAAGGTAGCTTTGGGACCAAGATAGAGAATATTTTTTCTTATTGGGAGTTTGAGGAAAGGACACAGAGCATCAGGTATCAGCCAGAGGACTGAAGGTGAAACAGACCAAAGCTGGACTGAGGGATCAGATAGACAGACAGTCTCTGTGTAGGTCCTAGACCCGACTCAAGTCAAGTTGAGGACTGATAAAGACTCTTTACTGCTAAGAATGGTAGCTCTAGCCAGTCAAATAATAATAATAGCAGCTAGTATTTATGTAGTAGTTTCTTAACATAGTGTTTTAAGGTTTGAAAAATGTTTTACATATTAGTTCATTTCATTCTCATAACAAGTAAGTGGAAATATTCTAGTGTTGATGTTAAGACTAAGATCACGGCAAGTGTTAGGAGGGAGGCCCCTAAAGGGAGCAGTCAGCTGACAAGTAGTTGGTGCTGAGGACCAGAACAATGAGAACATCTGCAAACTGTGAACTGTTAACCTTTTAATCTCATCTGATAACCTCCCTCCCCTTTTCCAGCCCAGTGTATATATTTTATCATAAATTTCTTTTCTATCAATTGAGAAGTTTGTGAGTTGTTACTGAGCAGGAAGGGGTGAGGATGGCACAAACCCTGTGGTTCAGATCACTAGATGTGATGAAAGCTAGAAACCTGAAAAGGGGAGGGAAGAATTCCTAGGTAACTGAGCCCTGAGCTTGCTGGTAACAAAACAGTGGGTAGAAGTGCCCATGAAAAGTTGTTAAAGGCTTAAATATTCTCAAGTAAAGGGGACAAAGATAACCAGGGATGTTATTGAAGCAGAGCTGTTGTGAGTATAATTTCCCTTGGATCTGCCAAAGGCTCTTCAGAGCAGCTGAAAATGGCTAAAAAAAAAAAAAAAAAAAAGCATCCAGAATATCTGGCCTTAATGGATGCTTTTTAGCCCTAGTAGATAAACAGCCATCTTGTTCTACCATTCCCCCTCCCTGCTCCTAGTCCCAGCACCTGGCTGAAAGGCATGGAGGGTTTTGGGAAGAGTTTTTCTGTTTGAAAAATTAATAGGACTTACTTGAGAGCCAGGAGCTCTAAACAGAAGCTTCCTTTGCTCTTTCTTTTTGGAATAATTATACAAACTTACATAGCTGGTGTTGTAGAAAAAGTGCTGAACCTGGAATGAAAGGCCCCAGATTCCACTCCCTGCTCTGCCACCTAACCAACTAGCTGTAGCCCTTTTAAAAAGTGATGTAATCTGGCTAAGCCTCATTTTTTTCATTTGTTTAAAAAAAATGGGGATATTAGTACTTACTTTACAAGGTTGCTACAAGGGAAACACTTTATAAACACAAGTTATTTATACATAGAAATGCTATTCAATGAGAGATACTACGTCAAGAAAAAATATTTTAAATGAGTTGAAAATGGAGCTGGGGAAATCAGACATAAGGAAGAAATTGAAATACAAACAGAAATTTCATTTGCCAAAAAACTATCAGTCCCCTTCATTTTTAGTTTAAAGGACTTTTTTTTTTAAATAAGGCAACACTATTTTAGTATCAAAGAGATGTTTCTTACAAAGGGATCTGCTGGTTTGTGCTTACAAAGCTCTGTGAGACCGGCCAACAGAGTTGGATTTACATACAAGTTCAGGTAATCCTTAGCAGCGTCTCCAGCCGGAATGGGCTCAATAACCACTAGAACAACAAGCAAATTTAGAATTATTATGAGATCATTGAACATGTATAACCTAGAACAAATTGCTTACTGTCTCAGGGAGGGGGAAGGTGAAGAGAGAATTTAAAACTCAAAACTTTTAAAAAATGAATGTTAAAAATTGTTTTTACGCGTAACGGGAAAATATTATTAAAAAAAAAAAAGAAACCACACTTTAAAAAATTAGTATGAGAGCATAAGAAAAAGGAAATATTCAAATTTCTGCTCTGCCATATTCCTTTTTTTTAAATTTAAAAGGGTTTAATTGTCTTTTGGTTTCATATCACAGTTATTTCTTGAAATGCTCTTCCATTCAAAACTGAACTTTCCCTTGTAAAAGGGAAAGTTAAGCAAAAATCAGTAACAGCAACTGCATCTGAATACATGTATGTATGTGTATATATGTATGTGTGTATGTGGTGACATTGTGACTAGTATCTCAGTTCCTTTGCCTCTCCTGAGAGAGTAGTAGGTGCTGCTCAGCTATCTGTTCTCTGGAACCATAACTGGTTTTTCAGTTGCTCAGAGTCTATGTTACCTTTTAGTGATTTTTCGTTTATATGATGGTAAGCGTTATTTACAATGTTCCTTTATTTCCTTATTTTTAACAGAGTACTCACAACTTGGGAGAAAATGTCTTTTCAGCCATATAACAGAATGCAAAGCCCAAGTGCACTCATCTTAAAACACAAAAGGACAACAGTACATACCCTACTTTGTGAAAAATTTTATGTTTAATAGGCCTCTTGAGACACAGTGCTTTACTAGGCTATAAATTTAGATCAGGGAACCTATTACACTGTCTTCATCACTCCAGAAGAAGCACAGTGCTTTGCACAAAGTAGGTGCTCAGGAAACGTAAGCTGAATGTTGAAAAAAATTGTCCTTCCTCTGAAAAAGTTCTAGGGTTGAGTCTCAGATTCAGTAAAGAAACTGAACTCTAAGTAATCTGTATGGAGAGTGAAAGGAGAAAAACAAAAGCCCCTGCATGCAGGACGGAGTGCAGTGAAAAGAGTGCCTTCTGAGGTCCCTTCCAGCTCCAAATCTATGATCCTACGAAGAGGAAGGGAATCAACATTTACTAAGCCCTTAACTGAGCTAAGCAATCATATTACTGTAGTGTCTCATTATATAAATATTATCATATCGTTAAATTTGATCTTCACTCTGAGAGGAAGGTGCTATTATTAACTGTATTCTATAGTTGAGACAACTAAGGTAGACAGAGGTGAAGTGACTTGCCCAGGGTCACACAGCTAGTAAGTGTCTGAGACTGGATTTGAACATGGGTCTTCCAGACTCTAGGCTCAGCACTGTACCCATTGCACCACTTATGATTATGTCTTCTATTCTATTCTGTCTTTTCAGCAATGAATTTACCTTCTCAGTTCTCAAAAAGCACCATCTTGCTTTATCATTTTCTTATGTATTTATGTGATATGATATGATAATGTATTTATCATATAATCTGCATAGTATAATTATTTCTGTTAATGCCCTATTCTCTTCACTACAATTATCAGCTGCATTTTGAGAGGCACAGTGTCTTATCTAAATTTTGTGGTGGAGACAACTGAGTCATGTCCTGTCTGGACCGCAACCCAAAAGGCAACAAATACGAGGAGGCAGGAACGTGGGCTCCTAAGGGTGGTAGGCAATGAGACTTTGTCTTTTTCCTATAGCTTTAGTTCTTGTTCAACTTCATTTGCATGCTGATAAGATAGACACAGATTTTGGGGGGATCCTTCATTTTTACTAAATTTTTCTTTCTACCAAACCTAAATTTGCTATTCTGCAACTTCCAACACTACTTTTTGTTTTGCTCTCTAGGGCCAACCAGAAAAGCCCAATCTCTTTTCCACTCAACTATTTTCCAAATACTCGAAGACAGACATCATGTCTTACTCCTCAATTCAAGTCATCTCTTCTTCAAAACAGAACAACTGTTGATGAATGTTTAAGTTCTACAGTAGGAGATGAAATATGTTTTAGAAATTCTTTAACATAAATAATGAAATAATCACTGGTTTTGCTTTTGCTATTAATTATTATCTTTTAATCTTAAAATTTTGTTATTAGCCTCATCTATAAAGGAATCCTTTGGTAATTTGGTCTGATACTGAATCTGTAAACTGGTTGAGATAGTATTATCCTTTTTGTTAACTAGCATGGCCCAATTATGAACAATTAATATAATCATTGTCTACTTAGAAGATAATATCATCCTAATCTACTTCTCAGAGCTGGTGACGGTAATGAAGTCTAGAAGAAAGGCTAGCTGATCCAAATATCTACAAAGAGAAAGAGAACTATTAATGAAACCAAATACAGGGTAGAAACCTTATGTGATTACACAGATAAAAACCTGATTTGTGCAATAAATTATACAAAAGTCCTTATGTATTTCTTCAGAAACACTGGAAGTACTAGTGTTCTACTGAGAACCCAGACAGTTTGAAACTTTCAAGGTCAACTGCCTACATAAAAAGATGGATGACAAAAAAATAGCAGGAGACTATTTGAGAGAAAAATCAAAAGAAAATAGAAGGTATTAAAATTGGTCAATTCTTTAGTTACATTTTCTTTTTCATAATGAAAATAACTCACAATTAGAAGGGAAGTAAAAAAAACTAGCAGAAAGCTGAAATTATAGCTCTTCATAAGAACTTTTCTTCCGAAAGAAGACTTGAAACACTTATCTCTATTTGGAAATCAGAAAGCACATGATAATTACTCATGTATTTACATTCCACAACTGCAAATTCCACCCTTTCAGATCCAAATATCTTTTAAAAGTCTAGCTTTTCTTTAGAAGACAGAAAAAAAATAACTGTAAGAAAATGTATGCACTTAAATTTACAACTCATATAATAACTCACCTTCAGGAAACATGAATCGAATTTCTCTTTCTGCTGCAGCAAAATTTTTACTTCCATGAAGTGCATTCCTTAGGTCATCTGTTCCATAGATTGCCCTTAGACTAAAGGAAGGTAGAGTTGACATCAACTCAATCTAACATTCTTCCCAAATCTTTTATATATGCATTCATCTTACAAATGAAGTACAATTTACAAAGACACTGTCACTTCTCAAGTATGGAGGCTTTAACTTATTTTGAACTTGGGTTCAAAGCTATGTAAAAGAGGGTCAAACAACACACTTAAATTTGCAGGAAGGACACTTGGAGAAAAAAGGTAGAAAAGGGGATGAATATTCTGGCAGGGAAAAAAATAAACAAAGAAATTTGAGAAATTAGGAAGGAAAACCTTGACTAGGAGGATCAAGAAACCAAATTTGGTAGCATTGACAATAGTTTGAAACACTAACATCCCAATTCTGTTAACATTCTCACTTCACTAGCAATGCTATATAGGTATGAGAAGAAAACCAGACACCTCCTAGATACAGTCCAAAACTTTTTTGTGGTATCTGTTATTTTCTCTCTCTCTCTGTCTCTCTCTCACACACACACACACACACACACACACACACACACACATATACACACACACACACACACACACACACACACTCACACACCCTTAACAAAATTAAAAGAAAACAAGGAAATTTCCAAAAGAAAAGGAATATCTCATATTACAGGAATCAGACTCCAGTTACAAAGATAAATTACATTTTCTCCTAGGTAAATTACCTGTCTGGGTATGTCTCCTTAGCTTGGAAGCTATTGAACGGCCCCAGAAGATCCAGCCAGTAAGAGATTGCATCATGTCTTGCTAATATCATGGCAACAAGTGGACCTGAACTCATGTATGCTGTTAGATTAGGGAAAAACATTTTCCCATACTGTTCCACATAAAAGTTGCTACACTGTTCAGGGCTAAAACGTAGTTTTCTTCTCTATAAAGGAAACAGATATGTAAGAAAACCTGATTAATTCAGACATGAAATGCAGATGATCTGATCAGCTAGGAAGGATCTAATGAAGAAACAGTTTGTCTAGAAAATTAGGACCTCATGCATAGCTGAAAGAAGGATAGCCTCAAGCTGGAAGACCTGGCTTCAAGCCTTACCTCTGACAACTACTGGCTGTGGGACTGTGGGCAAGTCACTTAAACTCAATGCCCCAGGACACTCTAAAAAAAACATAGATGCAGGTGAATAACCCTCTATCAGGGGAGAGAGTTTCCAGCATGGAGGATAAGAACAAGTATGGGCCAGTTTTCCTCCTCTTGCCTCTCTAAGCCAAGATCATGAGAGGGAATGTTTGACAGCAAGGGAACAAAACTTTCAAGTGAGGAGATCTGACCCCTTATTTATATGACCCCAGACAACCATGACCCTCTTTGGGCCTCAAGTTTCCCATCTCTAAGATGACACTGGACTGGTTGATTTCTAAGGTTCCTTTCTGCTCTGAAATGCTATCCCACTAAGCAATTTGTAGACACAATGATGTTATAATGTGCCAATTATAAACAAAAATGCCATCTCATATTCAGTTCAAAAAATATTTAAGTGCCTAGTATGTTTAAGGCACTGCTGTTTATATAATCCACATAACATTATAGTTTTCATAGTTCTTTTATAAAATAATCTAAAATGACCTATTAACAACTCAATGATATAGGCAGATCTGCAGGAAGATTCATCTGTAAAGCAGGCCCAAGATACTGACCAGACAGGACTTTAACAGTTTATAACATTTAGATAACAATTTATAATTATTATTAAATAGCTTGACAATATATAATTCAAATGTAATAAACTGAATTTCTCATAAAACTTGTAATTCAGACCTTTCACAAATTCATACTGACCTTCCCCCACCAATGTTTGAGTGTACAGTTATCCCTTCCACATCATGACTTTCCCTATCAAAGTTTTAACATATTGCAGGTTGACATAAGAAATGAAACAGAAATTTTTTGGGAGTTTTGCAAAAGCCACAGATGACATGTGAAGGCTAGTAGACAACACAGAAAAAATTTAGAAACTCAGAAATGAATAAAATATATGTATAGTATCATAAGATATCAACCCAAATTTTACAATAAGGTACACCCCATAAAAGAAAAAGAAAAAAAATTCAAACTTTTTCTTTGGTACGAAAGGAGGGTCAAAAAAATTTATGTGGATTTTCCAGATTTCAGGGGTGCCCTACTCCTAACTCCTACGATGAGGAGGAGATAACTGTATTTCAGAAGGCAAACTAAGGTTTTAGACATGAATGATTTCTAAATAGGCTCAGAGAATGGGCTCTAAAGGTTCACGTTCTTTTAGTTCTGCCCCCTGGCTAATTGAGGAGCGGGCTCTGAGAAAATCATTTCCTTTCAGGAGTCTCCATTTTATAATTATTATAGTCTCACTAAGAGAGAGAATACAAGGATTAACTTCACTAAAAAAAAGTCATAGAAGCTTCCTGACCTGCTAAAGGACCCTATAGAAACAATCACCTTCTAGATCTGAATGCCTCATGCTTCTCCCTACATAGAACTGCTTGTCTGTGAGCTTGAGTTCCCCACATATAGCAGCTAGCATTTATACAGCACTTTAAAGTTAAATCACAGTGTTTTAAAACATTGTTCTATTTTATCTTCACAACTCTGAGAGAAAGGTGATAATATTATCTTAATTTTACAGATGAGAGGTGTAAGTGAAGTGTATGAGGATGAATTTTGGACTGTCTGACTTTAGGTCCAGCAGGACATCTACTGAGCCACCCAGCTACTTCTTGTGCAAAACAAGTGACTGGAAGGAGATGAGCTCTAAGTTTTAAATTAGCAAACATTTACTGAGCTTCTGCCAAGTGCAAGGTACTGTTATGCATTCTTTTGGCTCTAAAATCTACAGTCTTAGGAAACATGCAGTTTTGGTTAGAGAGTGGCCCAATCACTGAATGAAGGATGGGTTGGAGTGGGGAGTGTTGAAGCAGGGAACCTAACCACAACTATTCCAATAGTGCAGGCAAGAGATTATGGGGAGCCTGTGCTACAGAAGCAGCTTGAGTATGTATGAGTGTCTGAGTGGAGAGAAGAGCATATATATATATATATATATGAGAGGTCATGAAAATAGAAACAGATTGGATATGAGGGCCAAATCTAAGTTGAGGATGATACCAAGATTGTCAGTGCCTACATGTCAGGAAGGATGGTGATACTCAACTGTAATAGAGAAGTTCAGAAGAAGGGATTATATTGGTGGGAAGATAATGAACTCTGTTTTAGACATGCTGAGTTTGTGATGCCTATAAGATATCCAGTTAAAAATACACAAAAGGCAGTAGGGAGATGGACTGGAACTCAGGAGAGACATGAGTAATGGCTCTTAATATAGTATCTATGGACCCTCTACCATGGCAAGATTTCAGGGGGGGGGGGGTCTGTAAAATCGGATGGGGAAAATTACATATTTCTTTTCATTAATCTTTTGTTTCCTTTGAATCCTATGTATTTTATATTATGGACTTTGAAACACTCCAAGAAAGGTTCCATAGGGTTTAGATTGTTAAAGGTTTCCTTAACACACAAAAATCTTAAGAACTCCTGGTACAGAGGGAGAAGAGAAGAAGGCTTATGACAAAGGTTTGGGGGACAGGCACAATTAGTGGGTATGACACAGGAGGCAAAGAAGAAATGAATGGTCAGACCAGTGAGGAGAAATGGGAAAAAATAGTGTCACAGAAACCTAGAGAAGAAAGTGTCACTGTGATCCACAGTGTCAAAGGCTGCGGAGAGGTTAAAAAGAATGAAGCACATTAAATATGGCAATTAAGAGGTGGCTTTGGAAAGGGCAGTTTCAATTCAATGATGAGGTCAGAAGGGTTTAAGATTAAGTGAAAAAAAGAGGAAATGGAGGCAAATACAGCATGTGGCCCACAACACTCCTGGGGGAAGTCTGAACCAGATTAAAATGTAACTGGGAAATATTTAAAATAAAAATACAGTAAAACAGGTAATATTAATATTCATTTTTCTAAGTCGTTATGTGGCCTGCATGGCTCCTTGTATTGGGTTTAGTGGTTCCCATTTCTATATGAGTTTGACACTATTGGTGTTGTGGGGCTTTTTCAAGAAGTTTATTTGAGAAAGGAAGGAAAGGCATAGGATGACAGCTGGTAGGGCTCAAATAGGGTTTTTTTTTTGGAGGATTGGCCATATTTGTAAGTAGTAAGGGAAGAGCTAGTAGATAGGTAGAGACTAAAGATTAGGAAAAAGTGGGGATGAAAGTAAGGGCAATCTGCTAGAGAAGAATGGAGTAGGTAGTGAGATCAAGGGTGTTTGTAGAAGAGTTTGCCTCAGCTTAGGAGAAGGATCACCTAAGAGACAGGAATGAAGGAAGGGATGGTGAAGGAAGGTATCCAAGCCATGCGAATTGAAGAGGAGGAATAGATAGCTGTCATGAATGGGACAGTGAATTGATTAGGGAGGAGCAAAAATATGGCCTTGCTGCTGATAGAGGCCAATTGAGATTAATTTATAATGGACCCACTCGGCACAGTTTTGTAAATTTTCTCCAGCTTTATTCAGTAGCATGGGAATAGAAAAGAAGGCAGTGAAAGATGGGATAATCCAAGGTTTGGATTTGGCCACGCTTGAGTGTGATAGGCCCAAGGGACAAGTCAGTAGATAGTATAGAGTTAACTTGGTTCAGCAAATAAGGATGGAAAAGAGTATAGGCAATAAAAGGGGTGGCTATCAGAAATGGAGACAGATAGAGGATGGTGAGGATGAAGATCAGTGATACGGTCTCTAAGGAATAAACAGCAAAAGACAGAATAAAAGAATTATGAATTTTGAGACAAATTATGTAGCTGTTTTTCAATCTCCCTCAAAATAACAAAGGACTTAAAAGCTGCATTATTCAAATTAGACATATTTTAGTGTGTGGCTATTCTCATCCTAGAAGGATGATCTCTGGAACATGATACCAAAGGAAGCTTTCTTTCTTTGGAATTCCAATTTTTATGATTAAGTCAGAGCCTCCAGCTCCAAAACATGATCCAGTGAAAAAAAACACAGCCTGCCCAACACTGGGATATAGCCTGACTGATTTTTAGGGGGTCAAAAATGTACTTAGTAAAGAAACAAATGTAATTAGTTGGGCCTAACCACTTATTCCACCTCTACCCATCCCCTCAACATCAAAGGTTTTGCTTTCTGTGACTTACCCATATCAACTGGTAATTTTAATAGAAAATGAATGCAATTCATTATATAATTAATTAAATTCATCTAGCCTGCACAAAAATGGGTTTCTGAGCATTGCCTAAAAACTCAAATTGAGGGAGCAGAGCCAAGATGGCAGGGTAAAAACTTACCCTTTATTAGGTTCTACCTGGGAAGAGAGGAGCAGCCTTCATTAGATATCTCCTAAAGTCCTTTCCAAGGGATTGGTAACCCATGGCAGTAGTATGTAAATATGATGTCCTGCCCCTCAAAAGGGGTTGGCTATATCATAAAAATTATTCATACCTATTCTTTGGTGAAATTCCTTTTTGTGTGGTAGTATAAGAAGTTCAAGAAATCACAACAGTTTCTCCTTTAATCCAACCCTAACATCTACTATTAAAAATTAAGATTATATTAACATTTACATTTCATTGATATACCTTTCTATTTCTTACCCAGTACCAGATGGTTTTGATCTGCCTTATATTATAGTCTAAGATCTAGTATTGCTAAATCTCATTTTTTCATTAGTTCCTTTGATATTCTTAATTTTCTTCCAAATGAATTTTGTTATTATTTTCTCTAATTTGGTAAAATAATTTTTTGGTTCCCAACTGAAAAATGGTCAAGGATATGAACAGTTTTCAGATTAATAAATTAAAGCTATCTATAGTCATAAGAAAAAATGCTCTAAATCACTATTGATTAAAGAAATACAAATAAAGACAACTCTGAGGTACCATATCTATCAGATTAGCTGATATGATAGAAAAGGAAAATGATAAATGTTGGAGATGTGGGAAAATTAGAACACTAACGCATTGTTGGTAGAGTTGTGAAATGATCTGACAATTCTGGAGAGCAATTTAGAACTATGCCCAAAGGGCTATAAAACTGTGCATACCCTTTGATCCAGGAATACCAATACCAGGTCTGTATCCTAAAGAGATAATAAAAAAGGGAAAAGGACTCACATGTACAAAAATATTTATAGCAGTTCTTTTTGTGGTGGCAAAGAATTGGACAATGAGGGCATGCTCATCAATCGGGGAATGGCTGAACAAGTCCTGGTGTATGAATGTAATGCAATACTATTGTGCTATAAGAAATGATAAACAGGCAGATTTCAGAAAAATCGGGAAAGACTTACATGAACTGATCTGAGTAAAGTGAGTATAACAAGGAGAACATTGTATGCTGTAAAAGCAACATTGTACAATGATCAACTATGATAGACTTAGCTCTTCTCAGTAATACAACAATCCAAGACAAATTCAAAAGACTCGTGATGGAAAATGCAATTCACATCCAGAGAAAGAACTATGGAGTATGAAGGCAGATCAAAACATTCTATTTTTACTTTTTTTTGTTTTTTCTTTCTGGTGGTTTTCCCCTTTTGTTCTGATTCTTCTTTCACAATATGACCAAAGTAGAAATATGTTTAACATGATTGTATATGTGCAACTTCTATCAGATTGCTTGCTGTATTGGGGAGAGAGGGAGGGAGAGGGGGAAAAATTTGGAACTCAAAATCTTGTAAAAATGAATGCTGAAAACTATCTTTACATGTCATTGGAAACAAATAAAATATTATTAAGTGAAAAAAATAATATAAACTTATGTAAAATTGTCATTTTTATTATATTGGCTCTGCCTACCCATGAACAATTAATATTTCTCCAATTATTTAAAGCTGATCTTATTTATGTAAAGTTTTTTATAATTTTGTTTATGTAGTTCCTGGGTTTGTTTTGGGCAGGTCCCAGATATTTTATACTGTCTAGAGTTATTTTGGGGTAAATGGCGTATCTCTTATTATCTCTTCTTGCTGGGTTTTGTTTGTGACATATAGGAAAGCTGTTTATGTAGATTTACTTTACTGAAAAGCTTTTGCATTTAAAAAAATAAGCTAGGGTAAGAAGGGAAGCTGATTGGGGGGGGAATCTTTGTATCAAATATCTATAATAAAAGTCTAATGAAAGGTTAGCATGTAATAAACAAATAGAAAGAAGGGTTGGAGGCAAGAAGATCTGGATTCATATCTTGCCTCTGATTTTAGGACTATAAGTTGCTAGCCTGGTATATAGGAAGAGCTTAATAAAAGCATGCTAACTGATCTATTGATTGGCAGAAGTAATGTCCTCTCTGGGAATTAAACTACTGTTTAGTTAAACTAAACATATTTCTGCCTCACTTCCTCAAAGGATCTGCTGTCCAAGGTAAAATGGGAACTAATATAAATATTCAAGGTCAAGTGCCATTTCCTTATGAATAACTTGGTTAAAGGACATGAACAGTTCTCAGTAGAACTGTAAAACTATGAACAACCATGCAAAAAAATTGCTGCAAAAATCACTAATAACAGAAATGAAAATCATTCTGAGTTTCACCTCACATCCCAACCTTCTAAACCCCAATATTGTCAAAATTATAAAAGATAGTAAGGTCAGCATTGGAGGGGCTGCAGAAATGTGGCCACACAAATACACTGCTGAGAAAGCTGAGAATTGGTCCAAACATTCTGGAAAATAATTAGGAATTAAGCAAGAAACATGACCAAAGCTTCCATAAGTTTTGACCTAGAGATCCCATATGCCTTAAGGAGGTAAAAAATATAAAGAAAGGTCCTATAAATAAGGAAAAATCATAGGTGTGGTAAGAAAGAGCTGGAAACAAAGCAGATGCTCATCAACTGGGGAATGGTTTAACAAATCGTCATATGGTAACATGATGGAATATCGCTGTTCCATAAAAAATGAATATGAAGAATCCAAAGACACATGAAAATGTAAACGAACTGATGCAAAATAAAGTAAGCAGAAGTGTGAAAAATACATCACTACAATGCAAATAGAAAAAAAAAAGTTATGTAATTACAACAACCAAGCTGGTATCCAAAGAAGAGATGAGAAAATCTACCTCCTTCCCTTTTTTGTAAAAGTGAGCCACCATGGGTATTTCATATACTGTCAGGCCCAGTTGATGTGTTTGTTAATTTTGTTCAACTGCTTTTTTTCTTCTTTTAAAACATTTTTATTATAAGAAATAGCTAGGTCCTTGGGTGTGGGATGGGGAGGTTATATTTGGAAATGAAGGTAATATAAAAGATTTAAGATTCAAAAACCTTACATTTTTAAGAGAGAATGCTTATTCTTTTCCTTTTAAAAATATTTTCTAACGAGGCAGAGGAGCCTTATTTTAAGAAGCTCATGTAACATTTAGCTCTTTAAAAAAATAAAGAGATCTAGGATACCCAATTATATTCTATTTGATAATCATTATCCTCCAAATCCTGCCATAAATGGGTAAAGAAGTTTTTAGCAAATCATTGAATCCACGAACTAACCCTGCAAAAGGAATACTATTCATTAACGTAATTCATTAAGCATGAAATAAAACGGCCATTCATAAAAGAAATTAAATAAGTCCTTCCTTGGCAAGGAAACATTTGAGTCCCAGAAGAGATTTACCTGAACAATGGTGAAACCAGATTTGAGAATGATGTCTTCTATCTCCTCTTCTTTGTCCACAATGTCTGGTTTGATAATAGCCAGTGTTCTTTCTACGTAAATCTGAGGGGGGGGCATAAATATCGCCATCTAGAATTTCCAGATAAACTTAGTTTCATCAATTGATGGGTATAAATTGCAATGAGCTCAGACCCACTTCCCCCACAAAATGTAGAGAGATTAAGACTCCAATGAGCTAGATAGTAATAATTTGGTGGAAATTTGACAGGTGCCGCTAATTTTCCTAACTACTTAAGAACCACCCCGAGGGTCGTAATCAGAACACCTCCCGTCACTCTGCCTGGTGCTCTCCACCTCTGCCACAGTCGAGCCGTCGCTCTCCCCCAGAGGTGAGCAGGGTACGTCGCGCGGTTTTCAGATGAGGTCACAGAAGCCCAGAGAGGGGCTGGGGGGTAACGATGACCGATGTTAAGAGTTGGAGCGGTTTTCAGGGAGGGAAGAGCCTCCGCTTGGCCCAACCTTCAGTCCCCGGCCCGGGCGGCACCCTTGTCCGAGCCTCCAGCCCTCCTCTTCCCCGGGCCAAGCGCGGCCTCTCTGGTTGCTAGGAGACAAGAGGACGCGCAACGGCGGCCGGCGTTCCTCCCCCACGGCCAACAGGGACTCGTTCGTGCGCCCGCCTCCCTCATACCGCCCCCCCAGTAAAAAGCAGCTCGAAGTTTGTTAAACAACGTTTATTCTGAAGTGAGTCACACAAGAAGCCTGGTGGAGGCGGGCGGCCTCTGGGCGGAGGCACGAGCCGAAGACCCGCCCGCTACCCCGGGGTCCCTGACTAAACGCGGCCCGGGGCTTCTTCTCTTGCGTGACTTAAGGCCTTTCACTCTTGCGAACAAAAGATAACTCAATGAACTCGAACAGTCTCTGAGATACGATCCAGATCGGGGCCGAGTGGAGAGGCCCAGACTCCAGAACGGCCTCGGCCCGGTTAGAGGTTAAGGTCAGGCTGGCCACCCGAGCCGCCCGGCTGCGAAACCCAAGGGCTCTCGGTGGTCCCCTGGTTAATCAGTCCACATCACTCAAGTCTCTTCTTCTGTCTAACCAAATACTTAGCACCTGTGCCAGGCAAGAGGAGAAAAAGCTGTCAATCTCAGAAGCACCTGGATGTCTGCACATCGTGAGAGCAGCTAGCTACGTATCTTTACCCCTTCTCCAGCTAAGAACTTTACTAATTAAAAAAATTCAGTGCAACTAAGGCATAGAGTCTTCACATGCAGGCCTTGTCTGACTGCTACACACCTTGGGAATGGGCAAAGATGGAATGATGTCAAATTTATATGAGCAAAAGCAGCTGCCTGAAAATATTCAAGGGCTAACAGCTTCTCGTTTAGAAGTCTGGCTGCAGTTTCTCCTCCCAGTGGCAGTTGACTTGTGGCTTGGGAAATTGCTCCAGGCAACCTGCAAGATCTCACCACAGAAATTCAGCCTTTCAGGGTTCCTTTCCTCTTCCCCCAGCTCTCGTGAGAACCCATCTCTGCTGCTTTCCCCTGACTACTTGTGGTATAGTGGAAAAAGCCCTGGATTTGGAGTCAGAGAACCTGGGTTAAAATCCCAGCTATGTTACCTTGGGCAAGTCACAACCTCCCTGGGCCTCAGTTTCCTCATCTGTAAAATGAGGGTGACGGATTAGATCAAGGGTTCTTAACCTGGCATCCATAAATTTGTTTTATTATTTTGATTACTGTATTTCAATATGTCCTTTCCTTTTTAATTCTATGTATTTTATTCATTTAAAAAAAACATTCTGAGAAGGGGTTCATAGGCTTCCCCAAACTGCCAAAGGGGTCCATGACACAAAAAAAGGTTAAGAGCTCCCCTGGAGATGATCTCCAAGTTATCTTCCCGACCCTAAATAGAAGATCCTGCACCATATCCTTGTACTCCATAGCTTGCCTTCTGACACAGGTTTCAAAAATGGACCGATGAAATCTGGTAAAGAACAAACCCAGGAAGGCTAAGGGAAGCCCTAGCAAATCACTCTGAATCACAAAAGGAAGATGGAGCGGGTTCACTACAGAGTCCTGTGCTCATCTATGCCAGCCTCCTTCAAGGAAACACTAGCTGGAGCTTAGGAGTTACTGGGCTATGAACTTCACTGTGAACCTATCTACATGATGGGCCCAGGACCACACTTGGTCATGGCCCTTAATCTCTAAGGGAAAGAACACTCCTCCTAGACCACCACTTCTGTGAATGCTCTGAAAAGCAGCCTCCTCCTCCTACAAGTCCCTAAAATATAATACCTGGATCTGCTCTAGGACCTCTTTTTGCATCTCTATAGCCATGTGGTAAATGTGGTGGTCAGAGTCATTGTACATTACAGCATTCTGGAACATCAACATCAAATCACGCTGGAACTGGGCCATGCTGTGGATATGTCCCTTAGAGAGGCTCCTCTTCAGACTGGTTAGGTCCATGGGTCTGCAAGTGGCCAAGAGAGACCAGGAGGAATTACAAAGTCATAGGGAATATAAAGTGGTCTAATGAATTCTTCTAGATAACTGACCTCCCCCTTCAATAGGAGCTACTGCTCCTGATAACACATTATGAAACTCAAATGGTTAGTAAAAAGAGTGCAGAGCACAGTAAACACCTTTGATTTATACCCACTTTCCCTCGATAATTCAAATGCTATGAAGAATGATTTTTTTTCCTCAGGTGAAGAAAACCAAAGGAGAAGAAAGAACTCAAATAGGAGGGATAACCCAAATGGGTATTTCTTACATAGAAAATATTTTTTTATGAAAATTGCTACATTAATATAAAAATTCTGCTTTCATTCATATGCAGCATCCAGTTGGGTTTGCTTGCCTTAATATACCCATATTTAACTTCCTAAGCTTCTTTTCGGGCTTAACAGACAACAGTAACTATACCAAGTGACTGCTCTCACAACAACCGTGCAGATTCTCCTTTTGAAAGTTTTAGTTCAAAAGGAAATGTTAGAAATTACAAAGTGCTAAGCAAAGTCTTTTAGATTCAAGAGTATACACTGCTGCAAATGATCTATTTGTCTTTTCTCACCCTCCTTTTCCTCCCAAAGAGAAAGATGTTGACTTCTTCATAGCTTTATTAACATCTTCCACTAACAAATATTATTCTCCTTATTTCTAAGCGCAGGAAGTAAGGCATGAGATCATTTAAAATACAGGGAAGCAGAATGAAAAGCGAACAGGCACAAGGATATGAAGCAACCAACCTTTCCTTCCCCATTCTTCACTGACCTTTTCACCACATCCTTGTACCCCGGAGCTTGCCTATCTGACACAGGTTTCAGAAATGGACTGCTGAACCTGGTAAGGGACAAACCCAGAAAGGATAAGGGGAGCCCCCAGCAGGTCACTTTGAATCAAAACAGGAAGAAGATGGAACAGGTTAACTACAAAGTCCTGGGCTGTTCTATGCCAGCCTCCTCCAAGGAAACACAATCTGGGAGTGGAAAAATCTGTAAATTCCCTCTTGACGTATAAACGTATACAACACTTTTATGCTAATGCTACATACCATGCCACTTTAGAGCTCAGATACTTGAGACCCTGTCTGCTAGGGTCCTACTAGAAAGAGGCATTTATTTTAAATATAAATTTGATCTCAGAGGTAGCATAGTGCAGTGAATCGAAAGACAACCATGGGATTGGAAGACCTGGGCTCAAGACCTACTTCTGACATAATAGTGGCTATGTGATCATGCATAAAGGAACCTCTTAGTTTCCTAGGTACTGTTCTGCATTGACAGAAGGAGTTTCCTTTCAGAAATTCCTCATTCCAATGAAATAACAGGTTCATAAAAAAATCATAATTTATCTCTTAAAAGTCCCATTTCTGAAGAAAAACTAGAAATTAAATTCAAATTACAGCAATTTTTTCTTCCAGATGCCTGCGAAAGCAGGTTTATAAAGGTAATTGCTGGTGCTAATGGATGAAAAGGACCAAATACAGGATAAGTTTTTGTCTTCTGGGCTCACTTCCAATATATATTCACATCTACTATGCCTGACCTACCTATCTTCTAGCAACATGCATGAGTAATATGCTTCAGTGGCGAAAAGCCATCCTACCACCAGCTTCCTGTCATACTTGAGACACTTACCTGTGACTGGCAATCATTTTCCAGATTGGAAGGAGGGTTTTCTTGAATAGCAGCTGTTCCTTGACAGGATCACCCTGGTTTGGATCAGTCCTATGGGAAGGGACATGGTCATTTCCCAAATGCTGTTCCAATTCTTTTAGGCAGACAATCGAGGTACCTTCCAAAGGAAGGAACTTTACTCCTTGTGTCTATTCAACTAAAGCACTGAAACCTTACTGAATGAGAGATACTATGTGTTTCCAAAGTTTCCATAAATGAGACTCAAAACTATGAACAAGCCTAGTCTTCATGGTAACAATGATGAGCTTGCTTTTTTTAAGACTTTTTTTTTGTAATCCTGACAGCACATCTACAGTGGTCTTTGCTTTCTTCACTCCTGCTAACCTGCTCTTCTGCAATTCTGACATAACATAGTTGGCCTATGAAGTTCATTGCCTGACCTCAGCCAGAATGGCACTCAAATGTTGAGCTTGTCTTTTGTATCTTCAGGAGAATGGAAATTTAGTCACTAATCCAAATGTCTAAGAAGTTTCACCTTCAGGAAATTCCCCTTCATGCCAAGACATCTTCACTGTATGTACTTCTGCCCCCATATACATTTAGAGATTATTTTTGTTTTTGTAGTTAAACCCATGTTAACAGTACATACCAACCCTGTGAAAATGGAGAAAACTGATTTTTAATATTTCTAGATTAACATCGCTGTGAATTTCAGCCTAACACTAATGTCTCATTATAGTACAAGTAGAATAGGTTTCTTCTAAAGTTGGCATCATAGGTAAAGTTTTCAAAATTTCAAAATACATACACAATTACAATTTGCCAGACCTCGTAAATAGAAAAGGCAAAAAAGCCTTTTCAGGTTCTAAATCATCTAAACAAAATTAAACACCTTTCACTTTCATCTCATTTTTCTTCCAAAAGAAATAAAACCCACAAAGAAGCTTAGCGAAAATCTAAAAACAAAAAAAGCAAAACTAAAGAACAAAAAACAACAAACTAAAAATGAAACAAATGAAAAAAGGCCCAACAACTCGGCATTCTGTTACTGATGCAGATGATTCCACACAGGAAAACCAGAATTTTATCTAAAACAAGATCATTAAAAATAACTATGGTACAGCACAGTCACTACATCTCACAAGCAAGTACAGGACACTTGGAGGCAATAAGACTGTGAAGTTGGGCTCAGGCGGTCTCCAGGGTCTCAAATCCTGCCTGGGACCCTTCCCAGCCATGTAAATGTGGACAAGTTACAACTTCTCTGAGATTTCAGGATAATTATTATATGCTATTATAGCATATACCTTACAGGATTATTGTGAAGATTAAATGAGATCATATATATGTAAAGCACATTTTATCAACTTTAAAGTCAATGTGTCAGCTATTATTATTATTATTTTCTTAGTAGTATAATATGATACTGTGTTATGTCCATGGTACTAGAGAATATAATTCAGAAGGTAATTATTTGGCTTCATTCCACTTTTCTAACACAAAGTGAGCAAGAAGGGCAGCATGACTGCTCTGATAGAAAAATATATCTTCAAATGAAGTAATATTTGTCAAAAGTGTTTAGCACAGTACCTGACACATAGTATATCTATATAAATTCCTATATGCTTCACTTCCAGTTTTAAATATTTGTTGCTCTACTAGAATATTTGCTAAAAAACAATTTTTAAAGCCTCTCCCAATGAAGATCACAAGTCTTCCGTGCTTCAGTAGATGGTCTTGGCCAACTTTGGTCTATGGTCAAACAAATTTACCACATTGTGGACCAACCTGGCAACAGACGTCTTGAAACAAAAGAGAGTTTATTACTGGGTTGGTATCTGAAGCTCATCTGGCTCTAGAGGGTCTGCCAGAGCCTGTGTTCCTGTGAGAACTCAGAGTCACTTCTAGGTCATGATGCGAATGTTAGGGTAGGACTTGAGTGGAAGTTTGTTATTACATCCTAGGGATAATAATCACCCATAGTCCTCAAGATAGTTCTTAGGTCTCTCTATAGCTTTTTCTCCTCAAAGATAAAATACCTTAACTTCTACAGCTGTTCCTTTAAGGTCCTAAAGTCTTACTGGACCTGAGTTCAGAAAGGTTCGTCATCAGAATACTGACAACCAGATGATCTTTCTTTGCCAAGTGACTCACAATAACAATCTAAGAAAACACAGGGGTCGTCTACCAGGGTCTGCACAATGATAATTCAGATATTCTTTAACCTTTTAATTACCCTTGTGATTTCCCTTAAACACAATCCTATGCTTACTTTTGCTTCTACTTACTTTAGGTGTAGACACAGAAATCATAAGAGCATGAAAGATGTTCCTGAATTAGTAGAGCTCCTAGAACCCTGGCTTTAATATGACTAGGTGACAGTATAGACCAAGGGGCCAAAATGGGGATGTAGTCAATAAGTCAATCAACATTTATTAAGTGCCTACTATATGCCAGGCACTATGCTAAGTGCTGGGGATACAAATAAAGATAGTCCCTGCCCTCAAGGAGCTTACAATCTAGCGAGCAAAGATTTTTTGGTAGACATCCAGTTTTAAAGACCGTTACCCTTCAGAGATGTTTTTTTGCTAAAAGGACAACCTACAACCCCTACTTTTCAGATATCCGTTTGAAATACAGTCACAATTCAGTAACTCATAGTTACTGCATTTCCAATAAAATGGGAAGTTTTAACCTACCTTTTGGTTTAGAGATGGGAAGTTGTCATGCAAACAGGCTGAAAAATCATCAAAAGAAAAAACATCCCAGAGTCCCTTTGCTGTCTGACATTTATCATATGCATCTTTGCACCCGTTTTGTTCACGTACATAAGGAGTTACAGTAAAGCTTAAAAAAAAACCCCAAACAAACAGAAGACCCCAGATCATCATGTCACATCTGACAACTGTGGTTAAAGCTGTTACTCACATCTTGGAGGAAGAGGCATTGCTGAAAATTAAATCCACCAGTGGAGTCTCCTTATTGTTGAGGCCATCGCCACACTCACCCAAAGGTGGTCTGCTCTCTACCTCCGAGACACATCCTTCACCCTTTTCTTCTTTGGGTTCTTCCTCTGTCCCCCCCTGGGGAGGCCAGGAGACAAAGCAAGCTTCAGAAAAAACTCCAAGAAAACCAGCAATGTCTCTTTCTGGCTAAACTGACTTAAAAACCTACTCTTCTTAGGAGGGCAATTACATTAAATACTGAATAAAAAGCAGTTTTAGGACTAGATGAATTAGCAGAATACTTAACTCTACAACAGAACTTTCCCTTTTTTCCTCCAGAACAAATAAGGACATACTACTCCCCTGCCATCAGCAAGCCCTGCTATGAAAAGCTCTCAAGGCTTGGGCTGCTGTACTCTTCAATACCTATTGTGAAGGCGGTCTTCCTAGGTTAGACCAGAGCACAGTCAAGTCGGTTGGACAATGAGAAACATATCCTAGTTAAGACAGCTGGTTTAGCTCTTCACTTACCTCTTCACTCTCTGGGGGTGGCCCCTGAACTTCACATAAATCTGAGGAAACTGGGGCCATCTCTGGCCTCTCATTTTTTCCCTCCAGCTCCTTCTGTGCTACTGAGCCGTTTCCCTTGGCTGGAAACTCCTCGATCTCCCTGCATGGCTCCCCTGCCTTTCCCTCAACATCTTGAGTTTCCCTTCCTTCTTGCTTCCTACAGCCAGGCTGAGACCGGCAGCCCTCACTTGTTCCCTTGCTGCTGATGCACAGTGGCTCCATCAAGTAGGCTACCTGCAATAACAGTTTATTTCCATATTCATAAGGACACCAATGGGAATCATCAACTAGCCCCACAATTGAGCTAGGGACCAGGTGTGTTCCTGGTCATTCTCGAGATGGCTTTATCCAACTGCCATACAAAACCCTTCTATCCATCACCACCCTCGTTATGTTTCATTGAAGTCACAGAATACTATAACCTCATTATCCTCATTCTTATTAAGTAATTGTTAACCTCCCTGGTTTTACTAAAAGAATGTAATGCAGCAATACTATAGATGGCCCTGTGCTGCTTTTTAAAAAAATCTGTTCCCATAATTTCCTAAACTCCTAGTATAGAAACTTTTCTCCAGTAATGCAGAATGGCAACTCATCTGTAACAAAATCTTAAAGAGCTGCCTTGGGCACTGAGAGGTTAAGTGCCTTGCCCATAGTCACACAGCTAAGGCAGCCAACCGTGGAAAAGGCAGGTCCTCCTGACTTCCTAATTGGCACTCTGGATCACACCACACTTTGTCTCAACTCAACAGTGCTGGACGAGCAGTGATCATCTCAGCTCCCTCAGGTTGGTATTTTAGAAAAATATGAGGGTAAAGTATAAAGCAAAGTTCTCCAAGAAGGTGAAAACTTGCCCTCTTTTGGACCTGACCACTCTGAGCAAACACGATTACCTCAGAGAGGAAATGAAGGAGGTTCTGGTGGTTGAATTGTTCTGTCTCTTCCTGGGATTCCTCACTGCCTCCATCCCCCATAAGGGGGTCACTGGACTCTCTGCCTAAGGTGCTCTCCTCTAGCTCCTCTGCTCCTGGCTCTTCTGTTTCCCTCCAGTTGCCCACTTCAAAATCCAGACTGGAGTCCCATGAGCTGAAGAGGGACCTGTAGTCGTTGCTCAGCTCAGAGTCATTAGGATAATCTTGTTCAGAATCCAACCAAACCCAGTCATGCCCCATCTGCAAATACACAGAAAAAAGAATTAGATTTATTCAACATTCCAGAACCATCCCCAACATCCACCTCTCTTCCATAGTTCCAAACAGTCAAGTGGACAGGAATTTCTCTATCAAATATTTAAGAAGGGAAAAATTATCTAAGTTCCCAAGTTGATTTTTAGTCTTTCTCCTACTTGCAGCTGAAGAGAAATAAAGAGTAAAGAGAAAATACTGCAGTCAGCAAAAAAAAGCAGCTATTATGCCAAATCCCAAGTTTTGTTTTAGATTTCCCGTGTTCAGTTCAAGGCAAAGAGAAGAGACCTAATAATACATGCAGACTCCTGAAAAATACTCTTCTCCTGGAGAAGAGGCACGTTACGAAATGCAGCAAGGTAAACTTGAAGAAATAAATATGCCCACTAACCATAGTCCTTAATTGCTATTTGGCTTCATCTTTGTCATTACTGTGATACCATTCTGAGTTTGCCAATGTTTTCCTAGTCGAATCTTGCAAAATTATAAACCTCTAGTGTTTCCAAGTCATACTGTCCAATTTTCCTAGCCCTCTGACTTTTCTTTCCATCTTCCACCAGACTAATCTTCTTCCCCCCTAACAATGAGCATCAACCAGGGCTCAGTTCCTGGCCTTCTGCTCACCTTATACAGTTTGTTAGATTTCAATTTACTTTAAATATATGTCATTTCCACTCCAGACATTCAGTTTCTTAGCTTTATCTGCCCAAAAGACAATACTCCTTGGGTGCCCTGACATCCTAAACTCAACATATCCAAAACTCAACTTATCTTAAAAAGGTGTTTCTCCTTTCCAACACCCTCATCAAACAGCAATTCTTCTAGACTGCTGAACTAACAACCTTTGAATTTTCACTCCCCAAATCCACCTGCTGGATTTGGAATCAAAAGACCTCAGTATAAATCCCTGCTCTACCAATTACTACCTAGGTAACCTTGGACAAGTCATTTTAAACCTGAGTCTTAGTACCTTCATCTTTAAAGAGAAGACTGGACCAGATGACCTCGGTCCCTTCCAGCTCTAGAACTAGGATCTTTCTAGTTTCTTACAAAATCTCACTCCACGTTTTTTGTATTCACCCTATCTTCTCTGTTCAGTTCCTTCACTCATTCACTCCTAGAGTGACGCAATACTTTCCTTACCCTTAGGCCCTTCTTGCATCACGCAACATTGCTCTAAAAACCTAAATTATTTTCCTAATCAAGAACCCACTAAGATCTCCTATCACCTATTGGGTCAAATCCAAGTTCCTAACATTGAATAAACCCCAACCACCTCTGTTCCAACTAGTCAATCACTAACCATAAAAGCTCTATTTACTCCTGCCTCTATGCCTTCTCATGCTACTTCTATGCTCACTTAAAACACAATCGAAGTTCTCCATCAATCTATATGGCCAACATTACCTTCAATGCTCATTTCCTCCACAAAGTTCTTTTCTATATTTCTTAAAACTTTTGGCATTCTATCACAGCACTTCATGTTTACAAACAACTTGAGAATGACTTCCATCTCTTCTATTTGCAACTTGGCTAGAAAAGACTTTCATGTCACAAGAATTTTAGTATCCCCTCAATACCAAGCAGTAGCACAAAAAGTTAACAATCAGTAAGTAAGTGCTTCTATTTGCTAGACTACAGCCTTTGTGATATTTAACCATAGTAACATTCACTTAACACTTTAATACACCTTTCTCCAAAGATTTCAAAGTACTTTATAAATACCATTATTAAAATTACCCATAATCTCTTTGTAATGAGTACAAGATTATCCCTAAAACGACCCTTTCTTCATTTGTAAATCAATGAAAGAAGCTAGAGTAAGACTGTCCAAATTAAAGGAATAACTTTCAATGGCATTATCAATCCCTCACATAAAAATCTTGTAAATTCATTTCCAAAACAAACAAAAAACCAGTGTAAGCTGAGACTTCAATGCACAACAGGTAGGCAGTCTTTTCTCCTAGAAATGCCATCTGCAAGGTGACTGACATTACTGAAAAGGATAATCCTTCCTATATGTCTATGCATTAGCTAAACTCTACTCTGAGAAGTCTTTTCTCAATGTTGGCCTCTATCCCACAATGCCACTAGCTAAACATATGGATTTAAATTGTGGGTTACTCACCTTTTCAAATCACCCACCATGGGAACGTACTTGATATTTTAGGGGCAATTTTCTCCTCTTACAGTCTCAAACCAAAAAAATGGTGAGACAACTGAATACACATACAGGCTGGCTGACCTCATGAAGAAAGCCAACGAGACTGAAAATGAGCACACAAATATGACTAGGGTTTTCTTTTCTTCTAGAGTTTATTGTATACATAGACACTTGACAAGTTTAAAAAAGTCTGTACACTTCACATGACAGTACAAACTAGCCACAATTGCTAGCTACACACGGGGACACGAACATAGGCCATCACTTCTGCCCTAAAACGGGCAGTCCGCTGAGGGCTCTGCCTTTCCGAGAGGTTTCCTTGGCCTGTGCACAGTCGCCCAGACGCCTCTTGTTCCACCCTGGGAGCAAGGCTAACAAGCCCAAGCTCGTCGTCCTCGACGTCGCGTCGTCGTCTTCTCTCTTCTTTTCTCTCGGCTTCCACACAAAATGAAGTTGATCTAAAGCCTCACTTTTTCATCTTCAAGTCAGCTTCAATGGCGCAGCGGCGCCCTCTTGTGCCCCCATCCTAAATGACAGGCAAACAAAGAAAGGTAGCGTCAGAGAGGAGTCAATGGTTAAGGCAAGGTGGGACCCGGCACGCTTGGGAGTCAAGTTTCTCAGGAGACAAATCAGCAGAGGAATCCAAGGAAATGTGGTGCATTTCTGTCTTCCCACAAAGTGGCTGAAGAGCACCTGGTGGTAAGTGAGAGGAGATGCAAGGGAGATACAGGATAGGGAATCCTGTTCAAACCCAAAACAGAGGCCTTTAGCATTCACCTTGGGGGTCCCCACAGAATGAATATCAGTTACCCCACCCACAGTTCCCAGATCCCTGTGCAAAGGGACAGGAAGAGTCAAAATAAAGATAGAAAAGTCAGAAAGGGCAGTGAACAGTGAGATTCTTGGCTAACGTACCTGTCCAGCTGTTGGGGTCCCTACAAGAAAGGCCTTTCCTGCCGACTGACCCTGGCACTAGCTCCCTAGCACCTCCTGACAGCTGCTTTCCATGAGGGCAGGACAATCAGAAGGCTTCTTTCCATCTGCTGCTCTCTCCCTGCAGCCCAGCTCCTTCCTCTTGAGCAATATTTTGCTGTCTTCAATAGATAAAGGTTAGAAGACCAATCCTATAAACCAGCCTTGCAGCAGCCAGACACCTGACTGGGTGATCCAGAGTCACTGATGATGGGCAGCAGGCCAGTAGGAAAGAATGGTGATTGTATTTAATTTGTTCTTTCGGTAGTACAGGCTGGGAAGCCTGTGGGAGAAGATGAGCTAGTGAACATCTTTGGTGGGCCAGTAAATTTTTGTTACTAATTTGCCAAGTCTTTAAAAATTTTTCTGTTCCCAACTCAAGGACACAGGTTGCCTGTGAAGCAACAGGAAGAATAATAAAAATACCACCATCTTGCATTTGTATAGCACTTTACTCTTTTCAAACCATTTTCACAACTATAATTTAATTCTGTCCTCACAACATCCCTGTGAGGTAGGTAACACAGGTATCATCAGCTCTATTATGCAGAAGAAATGTATAACTGAGGCCCAGATAAACTGGCTTGCCCAAGGTCACAAAGAATATTAGCTGACAAAGCTAGTATAAAGTGATCAGTTTTCCTAATTCTTAGTCTGGTGTTCTATCACACCATGCTGCTTCTCTGACCCACCATGAACCAAGTGGAGAAAGAAAAGTCAAAACCACTTCTTATTCCCAAAAGCAAACTTAGGCTGAGCATTCCAGTGGCTCCCTCATCCCTGTCCCACCCCCTTGTATTATTGCTGTGCAAGACCCTCTGGTATACTTGGCCTTGTAACTTATTTTAGAAGAAGAAATGAGGACAGACTCTGAATATCTGCAAGGATAAGAAGCTGTTAGAAAGCCAGTCAAAAACTGTTTTGATAACCTTTCATTTGCAAAGGGATAACTTTTATAGTTTGGTCCTATAAAAAAGATGGAGAGAAGGAAAGAAGGGAATGTGCATTCTAGATCCTTTATAATACCACCCAAAGAATACATAACCTTAAACGCAATGACCCCTTATCAACATAAGCAGTACCCACCCAGCACACACACACACACATGTACACACACACACATGCATGCATAGAAGACAGGAATACAGTAGAGGAAAAACACTTCTTACTCAATGACCTGAAAAAATCTAAGTTCAAGACACTGCTAGAGTCTGCATGTCAGTTTTCCCTCTACCACCCTCCCCTACTAGGAGCTGAGAACATTTGTGGCATCAACATCCCTTGCAGCCATTCAATACTTACAAAGAGAGAGAGAAGGAAGGCAGGAGAGCCCATGGGGACACTGTCCTGTTAGAGGACAAACAAACACTGATCAGGTTCCACGGAAACTCTCAGCCACAAGCAACCCACACTTCAGGACAGAGACTCAAGCACCATAAACAAACAAACATATCCACACACACAAACACACATACACAGATACAGACATGGGCACAAATTTTTAAAACTCAAGAACAAGAGGAAAGGACACTGTGAAACAGATCTAAAAGCAATCTGGCCATTAAGCCTCTAGCATGGGGATTCGCTGGCACTCAAACCCTTGCAAATTGAGTAGCTTTCCCCACCTTCAAAGTGCTGTCCCCAGCAAGAGCACTCACTCAACTTACAGTTTCCCCCAAGTGACTAGATCTCTCTCTCTCAGTCACTCCAGGCTTCTTCAATGTTTGCTTTGGGAGAAAACGGCCACCATGCTACAGGGAGAACATCAAGGCTTCTGGGAGCAGCCTATCCAACACCCAGAGGTCTGACTATTGACAGAAGATGTAGCTTCCAGATTATCAACCATTAGTCTGACTATAAATGTTGCTGAAGTCCTAAAGATCTATGTGTACTTGTAGATTAGAAAACCTAATCATGGGAACAGCAGCTTTCTTAGATGTTTTGCGTTTCTATCACCAGATCTCTGTAAAACAGATTTATCCTAGGCATAGGGTATAGCCTGGCTCCCTCACCTTCTCTGACGCATCCTGTTTGCGCGTCGAATCCCTCCCTCGAAGACTTTTGGCACTGATTCCAGACTCAGATGTCTGCATGATCAGCTGTGTGGCCAGGAATTGCTGTAAGGAGAAGACAGAAGGTTTACAGAGGCCACTAAAAGACTGGCAATAGCAACAAGGACAAGAATTTCAGTGGGCAAAGCATGGGATTATTAAGTATGGATCATCCCATTCTCCATAACACTCAGTACAATAGTAAGCTGGTGGAGTTAACAGCACAAGATTGAGAAAGAAGAGACACTAGTTGAACAAATATAACATCCAAATTATATAGTACTTCTACAAGTACGTGGGTTCCTGGTAATGAAGCAATAGGACAGAGGAAGAGAAAAGATGTTAATTATCTGCAGAGCTTTTCTGCTGACTCTTAAAAGTATAGGTGGAACAAACATTCAAAAGTGGCTGAACAACCTTCTGTTTCTAGTTGGGATCTCCAGGGCTATAAAATCACATTACCCCATACCATAGTTTATTTTATTTTTTGGTGATTTCTGTGATGTAGAGAGCCTCCCAGTAAGGAAACTCCCTCCAACCAATGCAGACTGACAACTATTCTGCATCTTATAGTCCTAGAGAGTTGACTGGGGTGTCAGGAGGTGGAGACACTTGCCAAATGTCACCAAGCAAGATGTGACACAGCTGAGAAAGGAAACCAAGTTATCCTGACTCCAAAACTGGTCCTGTAGTCACTACACTAGACTTGTCAAATTCAGTACCAGAATGAACTGTAATTGGGAAATGTTTAACAAAATAAATAAAAATACAAGACAACATAATATTCCTTTGCTTTTTAAAGTCACTATGTGGCTGGCAGAGATCCCGTTCTGTTTGCATTTTGACACCTGTACATTATACCATGGCTATGTCTCATGACTAGCAAGGGCTACTAGAGACCAAGCAACAAGGATACTGCCATTACCTGGATTTGTTCCAAAACATCCCTCTGCATCTCCACAGCCATGTGGTAGACATCATGGTCAGAGCTGTTGTACATCACAGCGTTCTGGAACATCAGCATGATGTCTCGCTGGAATTCAGCTGTCGTCCTTATTAGTCCATTCTCAATGTTCTTCTTAATGGTTGACAAATCCATAGGCCTAGAAGGAGACCACGGGATAAACAATAATAAAGGTGCTGCTGCTGAATTTTTAGCAGACAGCAACTCTATCTACTGTTTCTAGGCTATATTCGGACCACAACTGCCACGACTCTAGCCTCAAATCCAAAATGATCAATAGTAATTGACTATTAACCAATATGCAAATAAATATTGTACAAAGAACTTTGGAGACGGAAGAGCTGTGACACTAGACTCTGGAAAACCAGCAAATGTATCCTCCATCTATCCTGCACACCAGTGCTTACCATTACCGATGCTGCTGAATTACCCGTTTTAGTCACATTCTCAGTCACCACTGTAGTAAAATCCCTCACTGCCACATGCCCAAACTATCAAAATAGCCACCTAACAAATAATTTCCTCTGCACTTCTTCTCACAGATGGACTTATTTTTCTCAAGTTTCAATCATATTAAAAAATATCTTCAGTGACTCTCTGCTGCCTACTAGTGAATAGAATTCCATTTTCTTCACCTGGCATTCAAAGTCCTCCATAATCCAGTACCACCTTGCTGTTCTACCTTCATCCCATACCATTCTCTACTTCGGCTTTCCATCCAAAATGACTCTTCTTTCCTCTGAACATAGCACATACTTTCCTGCCTCTACATCCTCACTCACAGTGTTCATTATGTTTGGAATTCCTTCCCTCTTTACCTGTTAAAATCCCTATCTATCATATAAAGCTCAACTCAAACGCCATCACATGTTAACAATTCTATAGAACAGTTTTATAAAACCAGTATCTGATACAGTGTGGGCATTTAACAATGCTTATTATTGTTCCCTGTACTTTTCCCCATCCTAGCTGATTTCCACCTTTTGCCCCCTGGAGTTCGTTTTTTTTCCACCTTTTTAATGCATTCATTACTTATTATTTTTAAGTTGCACAAAGATAGGGAACATTTTTTCAACAATTTCTTTACAAGGAGGTATTGTGTTGCTTAAGTGAATGTAAAATTTGCTAGGTTTTCTCCAAGTCACGTGTCTGCTCCAAGTGCCAAAACCATTGCTTACCTCTGTACAATGCTATGGTAGCCAGGCGCTATATCATCTGTGACAGGCTGCAAGAACACATTGGCATACCTATCCAAAACAGAAGTCATTACAAATTCATTTTACTAGTACAGATATTTGTAACATTTGTGGTTACACAGCCTAGTATTATTTGAACATTTCTTGGATGAGTAGTGAGAACCCTGCCTCTGAATTAACGAAAATCTTACTTGCCTGTGATTAGCTGCAGCTCTCCATACCAGCATGATGGCTTTCTTCCATATCTTCTGGGCCTGAATCGCTTCCTGATCCTCACTGCAAACAGAACTGAAATTAAAAGGACCTGTGAGACAAAGCAGTCCAACAATAAGCACAGGTTCAATAGAATACACTTCTGGGACCCTCAGTCAACTCTGAGCTTTCCCTTTAATCCAGGTCAAAAGAAGATGAGAAAGTTTAAGAGAGAAAAAGGTGAACTCCTATTTCCTACCCTCCCTACTCTGGAAACTGTAAGAGCATTTGATACTCACAACTGTGAAGATGCAGGGCTACTGGGGATGGAGTCTGCTAAAGTGTGGGACTGGAGAGTAGCGTTGTGAATACTAAAGCCATCATCACTCTCGCTCACAGGAGGCTCATTATCCATTTCAGACAGATAACCCTCTCCCTGGTCTTCCTCCTTGGGTTCTTCTAGGCTGGCTGCTTCACTGGCCCCATCTTCATCTTCATCCTCACCTGGGGCATCCTGGGACATAGAATTACAATCAGCAAATTTCTGGTCTGGGAATCAAGTTAGATTAGTTATAAGGACAGTCTAATATTCACATTTATTGACTGTCTCTTATCCACCTGCACTACATGTATGTTCAAATATCATGTACTGATGCCAAGGAATTTTTTGTTTTATAAAAGCTTAACATACCTGGGAACTTAAAAAATAAGTTTCTAATTAAGTCTAAACTATGAGGCTCCCATTCCATCCTTGGCTTTCTCAGGCACAGACATGAAATGGATTTAAGGTTGTGTGTCATTTTACAAATCCACCTGTAATTATGTCCTGAAATCTGGAAAGCTGCATCGACTGAGAGGCAGAAAAAGACTTGAGATTTCATTTTCCCTGTGGATAGACAATTTGCCTTTTTTGAAATTAAATCTTTTTTCTTGCCTATACTGATCTTTACTCTGTCAGCACTCTCTGGTATTTCTAAGGCTTATCAAAAGCAGTGCCATCTGTAAAAACCGCCAAAATGAGCTTTATATTGCTCTAGCTAAGAAACAAATATAGTGATACTAGATATTATCAATCTTGTTCAATCCCTAGAATCAGTTGTTCCATTTCCCTCCAAGCATTTGGGTCTCAAAAAATTTGGGAGAAAAATGTTGAAATTTCAGAGGTATTGCTATATGCAAAATCAAGTCACATGACAAGAAAAAAGAAAATAAAATACTAAATTACCTTTATCTGGCTTCCAAAAATAGTTCCTGATTCTTCTTTCATCGAATCTGCAGAAAAAAGAGACATCTTTCAATATTTTCTCACAAATTTCTTCCTCTCCTGCTCTTTTCTTCCACGCTGACCTGTGGTCCCTTGTTGCCTACACATACCTCAAAATATGTCAAGAATAAGAATTGATTCCACTGAGCTGGTTGGCTGCAAAGCATAAATTTCTTAATTTACCTGACAACTCAAACTTGTGCTGATTATCTGTCTCTGAAGGGTCTTCACGGGGATTTTGACCATGTGGGAGAGACATCACACTTTCAGGAGAAGCCTAAAGAAAAAAAACACATAACACTCAGTATCTGAAAATCTGACCGACAATGAGTCCAAAAAGAGAAATGCCAAGTCCCATCTATGTACTAAATCATAGATCTAGCTTGTATCTTAAGCGAGAATGAGATAAAATTCTCCTTATATCATGGTTTATGGGATTCAAGTAGTACTCAACATACCACTACTAAGAAAAGCTCATATCAGTGCTGTGGTACATGCCACTGGGAAAAGGAAAAGTGTGTCCTCCATTACTTCTCTACCCCAATGTAATTTACCACCCACTCTTCTGATACCTCTATCTTTACTGCAGGATGTGCTGTGTCATCAACTTTCCCAATCAATGTTTCCACTTCAGGAATCTCTGCTGCAGCAGCAGCAACAGCGGCTGCGGCAGAGGTGGCAGCAGTAGCGGTGGTGGTGGTGGTAGCAGCGGCGGCAGCAACAACAACAGCACTTCTGGGTTCTCTGGGTTCCTCTTCTATATCCTGACTTCTAAGCTCAGGTGGCTCTGCATTTGCTGTTATAACAACTCCAGCTGGTGCTTCAGGGCTGGGATGATTGGGCTCTGGCTCTGCAGGTTCAACTTTGATCTCAGCACTTGGTTCCACAATGTCCACTAGATCACGGATTCCCTTGGTCTCTGGTTCCTCAAAGTCAAGCCTCTCTTGTTTGACTGTCATGTCTGCTGGGGGAGGAGGAATTGACTTCTCCTGTTCTGGTTGAAGAGAATGCTCCCAAGGGCCAGGTAGAGACTGGGGGTCATCATTTTCTTCACAGAATGACAGGGCAGCTTCCACAGCTGCTACGTCCAGGACTTCAGGATGGTCATCCACCTGTTCCATAATAGAGACACTAATGAGGCCATCAAGGGAAACCTCAGCCCATCAATTTCATTAGGAGATGGCCCAAATCTTAGTCTGTTATCTCCTCATTCTGACAGTAGCAACCAAGGAGTCAGCACCTTTCCTTTAGGGTCAGAAAGAAAGACAGGGACAGAAGCAGGGGAAATTTCTAGCAATTCTCATTCATGGAGTGAGGAAAGGCTGGGGGAGAGGAATCTTGGACAAGGCTTACGGAAAACTCTCTCAGCCTCACTTGGGCACTTACCTTGTCCTCAATGATGGCGATGATATCTCCCACAGTCTCAAAGTCCAGCTCTTCTCCTGTGTAAGACACAGCAATGTCCATCTTCTCTGCCAGGTCCAAATCTTCTTTGCCATCAATGCTGGGAGCTTTTGATCCTCCAGAGGCCTCAGCTGCCCCAGATCGGAAACATTCCTCTTTGATAGAATTGATGATCATGGAGATTTCACTGCTGTCCATGGAAACAGTCACAGTGTGCTGATCACTCAGAGCCTCCACAGGTACACGAGCGTCAGGCTGACTTACTGAACAACAGGAAGAATAAAACACCTCAGGAGCTCATTAGGTACAAAGCGACCACCCAAGATACCAATCCTGGGAGAGACAAGTGTTAAGTACTTATTATCCATTTAAACCAAGAATAAGAACTTTCATGACTATTTACCCTTCCCCAGTTTCATCCAGGAGGCAAAGCAAGATGCTAGCCCCTAATAACCACCCACCTGCCTTTCCTTGACACAAAGTCCACCCACCCTTCCCTCTCATACCAGTTTTTCTAAGAGCATCAGTCTGTGGATAAAGAATATAAAGTTCTGAACTGGGGCTGATGTTCTTGGTCACTCTGTTCCTTCCTGAAGCCCATAGGGGAACTTTACAATCTTGAAGCAAGTGGCTTCTAAAGTGTCTGGGTCGGGGACGCACCTGGAACTACACTTTCTGACGTGGCAGCAGCTGTAGCAGAGGATGGTGCTGGCAAGGCAGGCATCATGACAATGGTAGCCTGGGGTACAGACTCTACAGGAGGTGGTAGAAGTTTAGCTGGAGACTCACTGGCAACAGCAGAGAAGGAAGTGAGAGGTGTGGTGAACTGTGTAGGACCAGCTTCTAAAAGCCGGGAAAGAGTAGGAGCACCTAACAGACAAAGAGGTACACAAAACAGAATTGGCAGAAAAGCACATGAACAGAAAGCCATAGCTACTTTCTCTAAAATTCATTTAACAATCATTCCCTAGAAATCAGAGGATAAAAGAAACTTTTGTGTTGATCAGGCCCTACATATACATCACTCAAAAATCTTTAGTCATTATCTATACTAGAAGTGAGTCATCAAGATGCTCATCACATGGTGTCTGATAGGAAAATGAACGAAAAATGTTTACACACATAAAGCCACCAATTCTGGTAAAATCAACACAATCACCTTCTTTTCCTCAGCTAGACTGACAACTTTATCTAAGTACTATAACTAATACCAGCCCTACTGACAACATGAACCCTTTACTCACTGTCCAGGTCACCTCACCTTCTCCCCTCTCATCTCTTTAGACTAAAATTTATCCAGTCCATGCTACTCATGTCTTCAGGGATGGGTAGAGTGAGGGGTTTCAAATTCTGAGGGTTTATGATGTTTGTGTAACCAAAATAGTTTGAGGTAAGGTAGAAGTGTCAAAAAATAAACCAACCCAAACCCACTACCCATCTTTGAGTGATAGTAGTTATATTTCAACAACTACTAAAAATGCACCAATAACTGTACCAAGCTTAACCTTGAAAGAAGAAAAAGAAAGAAAGAGCAGCACAGACTTACCTGAGGCAGCAGGAGAGGCTGCAACAGTGCTGGGTGTTGACTGCATTTCCCCTCCATGCATCATAGGAAGGACCCCGCCTACCTCAAGGAGAACACCTGCACTGTTCAGGTGGCCAGAAGCCACTGTCATCTCACTCTCACTGACCTATCAGAGAAGAAGGGAGGTGAAGGCTACATTTGAGGTTTCCCCAATCTACCCAAAGAAACTCCTGAAATAGATCAAGCTTTATAAAACTAAGCCTACACTCCATCTGATAAGAAAAAAATTCTACATCCACAGAACACACAAGTTCTCATTTGTTATAGAGATAGGTTCTCTAGGGAAGAGAACTCAGAAAGTTGTGGTTCAGATGCCTCAGGACTCAAAGCACCCTGTAAAAGAGCTAGACCGCTACTCCCACTTTTGGATCTTTCTAAGGAAATAAAAAGATACATTTTATAAGCCCCAGACACTCCCTTCCAAGTACTAAATCATTATAGCTCTCAAACACCCACAGAAGTCTCCGTACCAGTCTGGGGCTAGTAGGCAGGAGGCTGCCCTTCTTCAAGAGCTCTGACAGCAGAGGGGAGGGGGGTGGAGTTGCTTTCTGTCCAAGCATCTTTTTCTGGGGTGAGTCATCTGTGACTGGGGTCATGGGGGCTTCTAAGGGTGCAGAGCCTGGAGGAGGGGTATCAGGAATCCCAGGAAACGAGGTAACTGGGGTACTCGGCAGTGTCCCAGGGGTTACCTAAGAGACAACAGAGAACCTGTATCTGACTTCTCACACTCAAGGTTTCTACTAATCTGGAAGGGTTAGTCTCTCTTATCTATGTGGTCCTCTTCACCCCCACCCCCTCCAATCTTAGTTCCAAGCAGAATGCCTGGAAACACCTCATAAATAGCTCCTATTCACAAGACAAACACCATTACCTCCTCAGAAATGCTTTGGTTACCCAAAACAACAATATATTCCCTCCAATCCCCCAGTAGAAACTCCTCATTCCCACTTTGCTAACAATGAATGAGACGGTGTGTCAATTTTCTTGTCAACTTTATTTCTCAATCTAGAGAGCAAAATTCCCGGCTTCAACCCTCAAAAGCCTAGAGACTGTAGCAAAGCATTAACAAGTAACATTTTCTTAGCAGTTTTTCCATGCCCCAACACAATGCTTGGTCATTAGTCCCTCCTCTAGCTCAGTGCATGGGACACAGAAAATTAAGACTTCAATTCTCATTGTTCAGTCATTTTTCAGTTATATCAAACTCATGATCCCTTTTCAGGATTTTCTTAGCAAAGATACTGAAGTGGTTTGGCATTTCCTTCTCCAGTTCATTTTAAAGATAAGGAAATGGAGGCAAACAAGGTAAAGTGACTTACCCAAGGTCACACAGTTATTAAGAGTCTTAGGCCAGATTTATACTCAGGAAGATAGGTCTTCCCGATTCCAAGGCCTAGCATTCTATCCACTGCACCACCTAGCTACCCCTCAATTTTTGTAATAGGAGAAAAATTTGAAGGAACCTGGATATTGCTTCTTGGATTTAAATCATTTCCTTTATTTCCCACCCCTCTGCTGGCTTATCTTCCCAGCAGCAGTGACTTTACCAAAGATAAGAACATACTTACTCCTGGACTGGCCTCTTCAATAGCTGATGGAGCCAAGTCACCCAGTGGATAGTCACCTCCTGGAGAAGTAGACCCCGCAGGGGATCGGACCATCACACTTGGTAACCTCCGAGGAGGTGTTTTCACTGCCTGTCGAGCTGGAACACAAAAGGATACCACCCAAAGTCTCAAGACAGAATAAAGACACTAGTTTGTATATATTAAAAAGATACGCTGTGGCATTAATATAAACTTAGGGCAAGAAAACTAGTATCCTTTGTTTTCTTTTACCATTTCTTTCAGATTAATTTCTTCCTTAAATTCAATTTTTTATCCATTATCCAGCAAACTCATTTCATAATCCTAATGGTCCATGGTGTCAGGGAGTGTTCGTTATCATGTCACCTTTCTTGAAAGGGAGTTTATACTTACTGTTTTTGAGAAGGAAACATCTCAATGATTTAGTAGTCACAAATAGAATTATTAATGACTAAACTCCCTTGCATCCATGTGAATAGTTATTTTTTAAAAAATGCTGACTGCAAACTTAGAACGTTAATAAAAATGCTTAGTTGCCACTTACATTATATGAAGACTATAATTGTGTAGTAAACTGAGAAGCCTAGAAATCAGAAGATTGGAGTTCAAGCCCAGTCTCTGAATATGTATTGGTTCAAGTGATCCTGGGCAAATTACTTAACCTCTATACAACTAAGATTGTAAATTGCCAAGAAGGTGCCAACTTGCATTGCTAGAGAGTGTTCACTAAATCAATGAAGTCATAGACCCAGTCCTTAGTCCTACGCTATTTTACAAAGACGTCTTTCCAGATGTAACGGTAATGGAATTTGGAGATCCCCGTGTTGTCTTAGTTTATGGGTTGAGTGTTAAAACCCACAGCTTGTGAATCTCACTTGTGGGATGGACTTGTTGAGGTGAAGAGAGGGCTGAACTGGGAGGAGCCATGAATTTGGAGAGAAGGCCAGAGGGACTTCTGGAGAGCAGTGTCGTGGACTGTTGAGGGCCAGTTAGAGCTGCCCAGGACTTTTGGGAACTGCCACCCGAAGCTGCCAAGAACTGAGGAGGCATGGCTGTGATGCTGGTATTTTGTCTGTTTTGATGTTTTGCCAGATTCACCTGCTGGTGAAGGACCGTGCTGCTGTTTTAGAGGTCCTGAAACCTTGCTGTTGCTTCTGAAACCCTGAAGGAGGATTTTCCTGTTGTATGTTTACAGAAATCCTGGAAGAGGGCCTTACCAGATGTTTTCAGGGGCTCTGGGACTGTTCTACAGGCAGAGAGTGACTTTGTGAGGACACTGGCAATGGCTTTGGTAAGCCTTCTCTCCTTAGGAATAGGGATTGCCGAGAACCTGCCTTTAGTCAAGATGAGGACAGGACCTCTCCTTGGGTGTTCGATGCTGGGATGACATCTTAACCTTATTGTAGCTTAAGGGTAGATGGCCTTTTGTGCTCTCCTTCCCTTTTTGAGAAAGTACTTGGCATTAAGGGATGGTATTGTAATTCAGTTGCGTTCAGGGGTGGGAAACCTTTGACTTTTTCATGCTCTGTGATTGACCAAATGAATGTACTTTGCTTATGACTGGAAACTAATGTCCATTTGAGAAGGGACTAAATGAATGTACTGCCCAGGAGTGGCTACTTTTGACTACTAGTCAGGGGTGGGATAACTGGACCTTGGTGCTTTGCAAATTGAATTGAGAACTTACTTGCTAAAGGAATGAGTTACACTGTATTTTGATTTTCTCTGTTCTGTAAATGTTTGCCTTAATCTGTCACTGAATAAATGGGGTTTGCTATGCTGGTAATCCGAAACTGGGAAGTTGCCTTTGCTTGGCATTACACCAGATATATTTATGTTATTTATGTTTGATCTTAATTCCATTAACTAAATTTATTAATATGCCTAAACTTATTTAACCATTTCCCTTTTGTTGAACATTTAGACTTTTTCCTAGTCTTTTTTTATAACTACCAACCGTGGTACTGTGAAAATCTCTTGAATAGGCAGTGTTTTTTGTTTAATTTTCTCAGGGTATGGTCCCAACAAACAGAATTACTAGATGAAGAGTATCAGTTTAAAAAAAAAACAGCTTTTAACGCACACTACCAGACTGGGCTCCAAAAAGATTCAAGCCTACAATTCTATCAGTAATGAACAAGTATATCTGTTTCACTACAACTTGTCAGCACCAAATTCCACTGTTTGATTATTTTTGCCAATCTGATGTGAAAGGCAATATTGCAAAGTCGTTTTAATTTACATCTTTTTGATTAATGAACTTGAACATTTTAAGTAATTATTCAAAATCTGTTTCCTCTTTTGAAAACTATTTAATCAAATCCACACTGAATGAGCCTTAATTTAAGAAGTATTTAATTTCTAAAGCCAGATGTCTTGACAATCCTGTGCTGTCTTCCAATCATCTAGAGTCAGATCAGGATCAAGCAGAGCTCAAAGTCCCTGTTCTCATTTTCCAAAAGATTATTTTGGCCTTCTAACTACATTTGTGGGCTTAGGTCAATAAACATGAAAAAGGAGAGAAGAAAAGGTGTGAAGTAAGTGAATTATCTTTCTGTAACATAACCTACAACACCATTATCTTCTAACTGAAAATAATACCTTGTGTCTCTGCTCACCCTGATATGCAGCATCTGTAGCCTTTCTCTTCACTTCAGCCTCTTCTTCCTCCAATTTCTTTTTCCTGGGTAAAGGACATTAGGTGTTAATTACCAGGTAGCCCTATTTGTCCAATTCTATGGTGATCCCAGGCATACTCTGCTAGGATAAACTAGGCGTCTTTTAAAGAATCCTTCGTCAGTGAAGGCAGGAAGGAATGAAATCAAGCTCATCGATGAGTTCTAGACTCACACAGAGTACAAACTATCATTTTCCAATGAGAACCAATTCAATCACACCAAAATTTATTAAGCATCTACTCAGTGCAAAATGCTAAATTTGGCATTGGGGATAAAAGCCTAAAGGTTACTATGACAATGTGGCAGTGTTTTTGGAAATCACCTTCTAGAACCAGTTCCACATAGGCCACTGTGGCCATGTAAGCTACCTGGCAGCTTTCCCCTTTAAGACAGTCTCTGAAGTCTAAAGGGATAACAAGCAGAATATATAGACCAGATTTTCTCTATGGGAAAGGGAGAAAAGATGTACAGAGATGAGACCAACACTACCCACATTGCAATGTCATTGTACAGTTCATCGAGTCGGTTGTCCATATGTCCAGCTTGGATAAGTTGTGCATCTTTCTTCAGTTGTCTTCAGGGAGAGAAAAAGATCTTTTGGCTTTTATCCAATTTTCAACACCTACCTTCTACTCTGGCCCAGTACTCAAAGTCACCATTTCTTGACTCTTAGCACCCTCTGTGATAAATACCTGTATTTTTCTTGTGTCTCCTTAATTACTTTTTTCAGCTCCTCAACTCTTTCAGCAGTAAGTTTCCGAACAATAACATCTTCTACTGTTTCTACCACTTCCCCCTTTTCACCGCGTTTCCTCCTGCAAAATGTCAATCCACATAGAAGCAAAAGAACACCCCTCCCATACTCAACTAATATCCTTGTTTCCCCACCACTCAATCATAAGTACTTTCTTCTCTAATCATACCTCCCATCAATATAAAACCAAACTTTCCTAATAACTTCCCTCTACCTCATAAATATGCCTAGAAACACTTGGCAAATCCCTTGGCTCGTCACTCACTTTGGAGTCTCAGTGGTCTCTAGGAGTTCCGAATACTGGGAAGCACAATGCTATGGAAACAAAGAATCGAGAATCTAATGAAATCAAAAGAGATAATAATCACGAAGTACCTAGCATGGTGCCTGGCACACAGTAAGCACTATATAAATGTTAGCTATTATCACCATTAATAAACAATATCTGAACAGTTCAAGGAAAGATCTAATTTTCAGTGAAATGAGATCTAATTGTGCGAGGGAAAAGGAAGTCGCTTTGAAATGACAAACTTCTTTGTAACCTAGTCAGTGCATTAGCACCAGTCCAAGCCTGGCCTAGAGCATGTGTGTCTTTGAAAAGATAATTAAAGAAAAGAGTTTAGAGGGGGGGCTAGAAGGAAGTGGAACAGAAACACTGGACCATTATAGCAAAAGAAGGACTGAATCCAATTAAACCCCCATACTTGGTGCTAAGAACTGAGGATACAAAGTGCAAAACACTCTCTGCCATCAAGGGGCTTATATTCTACTAGGATGATGTAACCTATAGATGGATAAGTGTACACATGCTAATTCTAGGAGAAAGAAAGTCCCAATGACTAAGGAAGCCAGAAAAGGTTTCTTAAGAGCATTCTCATAATAAAACTAGTCTCAAAAATGGGGGCTTATCTATCCCCAAGCAACCATGGTGTGACAGGAAGGGCATGTAATCAATCAAATGGAGAACAGGAAGATGGGTTAAATCCTAGGATCCTCACAAGAGCCAAGTGTGTGCTTGTTCCAATACAACTATATGACCCTATTCGATACTGATCAGCGCTCCCCTACTTCACCTCCTGGGGAGGCAGAGGTAAAGAGAAAGAGTTGTAGCCATAATCGTGACCCAAACATCTATAGCAAATGCAGAGGCACAATTTTCTGCCTTATCTCTCCCCACACCTAGACACTCCCTCTTAGCTCAAGTTCCCTGTCTCTTTCCCTTCTTTGTTTCCTGTGCGACAGTAGAGACAGTACAGGACAAGCACATATGGATAGGTTGTGATCTGCATCACAGATTTCATTTCATCATCTTTCCCACCAAACCAGCCATGTACTGGATTCAGCTCAAAATGGCTCTCTAAAGAGAATTGTTAAAATTTTGAGCATGAGTATTTTCACCTTTGAAATCAAGCTCTACAAATCTGGGCTTGATTTACTATCTGATTGTCTTGAAGTTACAAAAGTAGAGGAAATGTTAATAATTCACGTTAAACTTAAATGTATGTTATCTGTACTTCTTCCACTCCTCCTCCACTACCCTCCCCATCCCAGAGTGCCAATTGCTAAACGTTTATCAGCAAACTGCTACACCGAAAACAATTCTCTTCTGAAAACCACTATTTCTTATCAAGGGCACCACCATTCCTTTTAGTCACCTATGTTCAAAATCATGATGTCATTTTCCATTCCTCACTCTCCCTTACCATGTCCTTTTTACTTTCACAAAAACTCGCATATCTGTCCCTTGTGTTCTATTCATACAGCTATCATGGTCACCTACAATAGCCTTCTAATGTCTCTGCCTGGCTCAAGCCCGATTTTTCCATAGAGCTGCAAAAGAGATTTTCCTGAAGTGCAGGTCTAACTGTATCACTCCTGTATTCAAACTCCAGTGGCTCCTTGTGAACACTAGGCTTAAATATTATTTAACCTTTTATCACATCCCTTTTCAATGTCTTTTTTTAAGTTTTATGATTACCACTAAGTATGATACTGCACAAATATAATTTACAAATAAATATACATATGCCAGAGGCAAAAAGTTTTACTGACGGTGACGTACAATCAAGAGCTTGGAGACAATGCCACAGAAGATCGCTTATGAACTAAAGCTTGAAGGAAGTTAGGGAATCTAAGAGGTAGAGATGAAAATGGAATGGCCTGAATGTAGAATGCATGATGGGTAGTAATAAACAGTCAACATGAAAAAAAAAAGCAGGATCCAATCTGTAAAATGCTTTAAATACCAAACTGAGTTTGTAAGTTATCTAGGTGTTGAAGTAGACAGAGCACTGGGCCTGGAATCAAAAAGACCAGAGTTGAAATCTGGCCTTTGACATGGAACTCTGTAACCTTGGGCAAGTCACTCAACTTTTGTTCACCATCTGTAAGTTTCCTATCTGTAAAATTAGGATAATTATACCACTTAGATCCCAGGTTGTTGTGACGAAGAAATGAGATACAAATTGTAAAGCACTTAACACACTGCCTGGAACATGGTAAGTGCTATATAAATGTTAACTGTTATTATTTTATTCTATAGTCAAGAGGGCCACTGAAGGTTCTTGAGAGGGCAAAAAACATTATCAGATCTGCGCTTTAGAAAGATTAGTGACAACTTTGTGGAGGATGTATTGTTGAGGAGGAGACTGGAAGCAATGCTAACAAGTGCTGACCAGAGTCTAAGAAAGAGGCAAAGAGGGCCTGACCTAGGATGGTTTTGGTGTGAATAAAGAGAATGGCTTTGAGAGAGGTGGTGGAGGCAAAATCAACAAGACTGGTTGGGGGGGGAAGGAAGAGTCAAGAATGATACAAGAACAATGAATAGGATAGCAACAACAATGTAAGAAAAAAAAGACAACTGTGAAATGACAATTAGAGTACTTATGACCGAATGTACTATCTACCTCCTGACATCAAGGGGACGACTTAAAGAGTGGAAATACAGACCTATTTTTTTTGAGATGGTCAATGTGGGAATTTGCTTTGCTTTAACATGTCTGTTAAAAGGACTTCATTTTCCCTTCTTTTTCAATGGGAAATGGTTGGTGGTAGGAAGGAGAGATGTTAGATTTGGTTAGTTGAAAAAAAAAGTAAGTTTAATATCAAAAAAAAACCCCAAGATTATAAAACTGGGTAAACGGAAGGATAATGGTACCCTCAATATAAACAGGTAAATTTGAAGGAGGGGTAATAAGGAAATAAAAGGCAATTTTTCACTGATTTCCTATAATAAAAGTGCATCACTTTAAATTCTCTCAACATAGCAAAAATTTTCTGGTTAAATTAATAGGGCTGGGTGTGAAAGATTGCTATAGAAGGACACTATCCCTGGAGCTTACTTTCTGAGAGAACCAGTCAGGAGGTCGGCCAGGTTCAGCAAAGGGCTTGATTGCTCTGCTAACTGACACCCTACAAAAAAGAAAAAAATAAGGACCTTCAAAGCATCAGTCTTGGACCACAACATACTATAAAACTCCAGCATGAGAGGACAAAAGATATGTTGGGAATTTCAGGTCCACAGGTTAGGGAGTCACACTTTTAAAACCAAAAGGAGTATAGTTAGGAGCAGTGAAGGAACAGACTTTGAATATGGAAGCGAATAAACAACATAAAAGTCATTCAGAATGAAAAGAACGTTCCTAAGTGGAACTTCTAGATGAGAATGAGCAGTAAGTACCTAATGCTGTATCAGTTCGGGGAATATGTCAGTATTTTTACTTTGTCATAGCTCAAATGCCTTAAAAATAAACAAGTATAGTGCCAGTTCAAATTACTTCACTAGATGTTTTGTGAAAATTTGGGCTGGATTTTATACTACAGTAAAATTATCTGAGTTTGCTGGGTTTAACAAATTGGCACAGTTTATTGTTTATTCTGGTCCTTGGTTATGTATCACTTGAGGATTTACAAAGAAATTTCTTCACGATAACCCTGTGAGACAAATAATACAAGTGTTACGGCTCATTTTAAAGATGAGAAAACTAAAGCTCAGACAGAGTGGGATTTGTCCAGGATTACACAACCATGACAGAAGTAGGATTCAGCCTCTGAACTGACCAAAAAAACCCCAAAACAAAAACTGTTCTTTCCATCACATTATACTCTCAAAATGATGCAGATAAACAATATCACTATCACATCTCCTACACGTAATAACTTACATTTATATAGTGCTTTCAGGTTTCCAAAGCAATTGCCTCCCAATACTCTTGTAACATAGGGAGTTACAAGTACTATTATCCTATTCTGCAGACTTAAGACAGTCATTACCAGGTTTTGTATGTGAAGACTCCTTTTTAATGTAAAATAAAGCTACCTCTTTGTGAAATTAATTTTAACATTAACATCCAATGATTGCGAAATTACCTAATAATTAAAAGATACTAAGAAATCAGTAACATTTTAAAAAATTTGCATTCTACTAATCCCCAAAGCATCTGGATATATTTGAAACACTCTTCATTTATGACGATTATACTGGAGCTGTTGCAACTAAAGGCTGGAAAAACAATGCTTTTTATACATATGGATTTACAGACACCTTGGAATAACTTCATGCTGTTCACAAGTAGGATACCACTAGATTAGGAAATACCACAGCAGTGGTTCTTAACTAAGCTCAGGGTCACAAAGTTCATCAATATGCATTCAGAAAAGAAATCAGGCCCAGGTCTTTTGACTACAAGGCCAGTAGTTTTTCCATTATACTATGAAGATAAGGGATGGTTCCTGAACAGTTGCTACTTACAAGGTAGAGAATGACTTGATAATATTATTCTCTACCACCACTGAACATACTTCTGTCAATGCATGGGAAGCAGAGCTACTGTGCTACAGATTTTGGCAACCTTTTGGTCAGTGTTAAAAGGAAATTCTCAAGTTTTTCATAACAAGATTCCATCTAAGGGCCCAGGTGAACACCAGAAGACAAGTATAGAAAGTTTCCTTTAGAGAACAGTATCTTCTATTTAATGAGTGACTGGGTTCTCATTTAAGCTAATGGTATAATGCTCCAAAACTGGAGTTAGATTGAGGGATGAAAAAGTACTAAAAATGAGTGATAACAATTAATAGAAAGGACAGAAAATTAGTCAAGGTGTTCATCCTTTTGTGAAAGTCACAAAAAGGTTTAGCTAAATCTTATGATTCTAGACCCTTCTCTTTTACTTCACAATGGTCTGAGATAGTGGTGAAGGGTTTACACCAGCTCCTGGTCCCTATGGTTCAATCAACCCCCAAGTATAATAAAGCTTTCAATGTCCCAAGCTACTGCTATCCTATATTTGATATCCTAAGCATCTTACCAGTTTTGATCTCCACTCCTCATGACAGAGGAGGCCAGACATAATTTCTCCCGAATAGACCACGGCTCTGTGGGGCCAGTACTCAGCAGTTTGTGTTCTGTAGAAAGAGGAAAACTCAGTGAGAGTCCAGTGAGAATACACCAATCCCAAGCAAAGGTCTAATAGCATACCAATCAACTGAACTAAACTAGATTGGTCTCAATGCAATTGTTTCCATCAAAGACTGGGCAGCAACCCACTGTGGACCAGTACCTTCACTCTATGCCATCAAACATTAACAACCCACCTTGAGAACAAGGTAAAGAAGCAGAAAAGATCTCAAAATCTATCATCTAGTACAGGGATTCTTAATTTTTTTTTTTTGTTATAGACACTTTGGGCAGTCTGCTGAAACCTTTGGCTCCCCTTCTGAGAATTTTTTAAATGCATAAAATATAATGGAAACCAATTATTTTGAAATAAAGATCTGGTTTTTCCCCCCACCCAAATGCAAAAACTTCCTGAAATCTATTTAAGGACCTACCCCAAACCTCCAAATTACTAGCCCAATTCCCTTATTTTACATATAAATAAAAAGGGAGGTTAAATCACTAGCCCATAATCTCACACGTAGTAAGCAGCAGAGCTGGGGTTTGAACCCAGCCCTTCTAACCCCATAGCCAGTGCTCTTTCACGTGTACCATAATGCAGCTAGTCCAACACCTCCTTTTCCCTCCAGTTTACAGTTTAGGAAACTGAGGCCTAAAAAGATCGCAAATTTATAGTCCTAAAAAATGACTGTAATCAAGTGCAGGCTGGAACCCAGGCCTCCTGACTCCTAGCCCCATAATCTTTCCACTGCAGGCAACATCGTTGTTGTTTTTTAAAAGAGAGAAAAAAAAAAAAGCGGAGCAGTTGGCCCCCTAACGTCTAAGGGCCCTCCCAGCCCTCGGGAGAGAAAGCTCGGCCCCCCGCAGACACGAAAAAGGCAGGCCTGGCTCACGGGCTATACGGTTTGCTAAGAAACCTGAGCCGCTCCGCACAGGCCAGGCAGAAGGAGGCCTCGCCCCTCCCAAGCCTCAGGGAACGCAGCACTCGGACGAGGCAGGGAGGGACGAGCGAGGGAGGATCGGGGCCTCCATCCTCGGGTCTCTCCCGAGTCTCGAGGCCCACCTGCCCCGCCCCGCCCCGCCCCCCCCTCGGGTCTCCGCACACGACCCCAGCCCCTCCATAACAATCCTTCCAAAACAATCCCTCCTCGGCGGCCCCCCGGGAAGGCTCGAGTCTCGCCTAGCGCGATCTCAGAGGGCCTCCAGGCCGAGGGCTCTGCGAATCCCAACCCTCGAGGTGGAAACGGGAAGGGGGGCGGTCGGGAGGGTTCTGCCACAACCGCCGCAGCGGCCCATCCCCGAGCTGCGTAGACACTCACTGCCCGTCCCTGTCGCCATCTTGGCCCCGACTCTTCCCCGACCAGGGAAGGAGGAGGTCCTTATCGGGCAGAGCCCCGAGGGCCTCTGGGAAATGGAGTGTGGGCCCTGAATCGACGCACAACCAGATGGCTTCTGGGAAATGGAGTTTATTTGGGGGTGGGTGGTGTATGGTGGGGGAGGAGCCTCTAGTTCTCCGGCAAGTTTCTGGATAAAAAAACGGTAGGGCGAGGGATGGTGGCAGCTCTGGGTTTCCCTTCACATTTCATGGGGGGGACAGGCTGTCGAGAGTTCTTACGGTTGGGCAGGAGCCCTGGGCCGGAGCCCGAAGCCGTAAGGCCCACGCCACGACGGTTGGTAAACCGACCCGCCTTCTGAGCGCCATGATTGGCGGATGTGATCTCGCCGCCGGATTGGCTGAGAGAGCAGAGCGCGTGGTTTGAAACCTTGCATCAGAAACAAAGCTGCTCCTCGTGGGTGGAGCGGATCTAGGCAGGGAGCTGCAAGGATTACTTGGCGTGGAGGACCGCAGCGCCGGGTGGCATCTTCTTCTCCCGGAGAGAGCAGAGACCTAGGGCGCCAGGGGAACCCAGAGCGAGTTCCCCGCACTGGAGACCGAGCTGGGAAAGTCTTCGCGCTAACGGGTAAACGTTTGCATGCCCCGGGGTTTAGTCCTTTGCAGAGGGTCGCTCATCTGGGTGAACTTGACCCCGCAGCCCTTCGGCCTCGGCTCGCCTAACAGTCTCCCTGGGGTGAGGGAACGGGCTGCGAGCCCCGCCTCCGGAGCTCCGGCCCCCGCCCAGTCCTAGTAGATGAGGGGAGCCTCCCTCTCCCCCGACGGCTAGAGTAGGAAGCTCACGCCTCGGTGGGTGGTACGAGGTCCCCTCCACCCACCCCACCCCCCGTTCGATGCCGAGGCTTTTCCAGGAGTAAGCCCACTCCTGGGTCTAGGAAAGCGGAGAACTGAGGGAAGAACAGGTTACCACCGCCAGGTGTGCAAGGTGCTTACACCCCACCCCCTATACCTTCCACCTAAAGCTGTTTTTCATTTCCCAGTAGGAACTTGCCACCGCCGTCATGTCTCGGGGTATCCTGACCCCGCCTGTGGGCCTCCTCTCCGATGAGGAAGTCGTCGTGTCGCCCATGTTCGAATCCACTGCTGCTGATTTGGGAGCTGGGATCCAAAAAGACCTGTTGTCTGAATTCTCTGCCATCTCCCCTCCCCTGATAGAGGACAAAGAGCAGGTAAAGCATGGGGAGATGACACCCATTCATTCCTTCCTACCCATTCACACACATGCCCATACACCAGGGTAAGCTTACCTCCCCACCCTCGTCTTGGTGCAATTAATGTGCTGGCTTTTATGGGACGTTTGTGGGCAGGTCAGGTCTTCAAAGGATATCGAGAGAGGAATGAAAGGCCAGGCAGCAAAATGGCTTTTCTTCGGGACATTAGGATAAGCTTAGCAGTAGAGGGAGATGTAGGTCACTTCCCTGGTGTGACTCTTGGGTAATCTACTGTGTGATCTCAGGCTCAGAGGTAGTTGTTTAATCTAATTAGTGGTGTTCTTGGCTGGGTTTCTGCCACAGGTTGTACCTGAAGATGGTACAGACAAGGTAAAAGTGTACTTGAGAGTTCGGCCCCTGCTGCCTTCAGAAGTAGAGAGACAAGAAGAACAGGTGAGTGTTTAGGGAAGCACACAGTGTATGACATGATATAAAAGGGTCATGAGGCTGCTTCCTTCTCCTGACATGTTTATGTATGTTCCATTTGCTAGGGCTGTGTTCGAATCGAGAACCCAGAAACCCTTGTTCTACAGGCACCCAAGGACTCTTTTGCCATGAGAAGCAATGAGAGAGGTGTGGGCCAAGCCACTCATAGATTCACCTTTTCCCAGGTATCAAGCTGGAAGCGAGGCACCTTCAACAAGGCTGCCATTGAGATATATAACCAGTAGGAGAATGTTTTTTCTGCATGTTTGACAAAAAGAAGATCCACAAAGTTGC
>CM053585.1:303197555-303278780 GCA_028646515.1 Pseudochirops corinnae | reverse complement strand
TACTCCACATGGTGAACTATTAATAAACTTTATTTTTCTTTGGCTGAGAAGACTTCAGTGAAATTCTTTCAGCAGGACCCGGTGTGTTGGTATTTTGGGGTCTTGGGCAACCCTAACTCTCTTTGTTGGTAACCACATCGATGACCCAGTCTATGCTAGGTCATTGTATGCTGCTCTCACACCACATGGAGGGAAGATGGAGTTTTATACAGAGGAATCTAGGAGTGGTCTAAAGGAGGAGTTTTGGGAGGGTCTTCGGGAGGAGTTAATGAGGTAAATGCAAGGGTGGATTGATATTTTGATAGGCTCAAGGGTGGGAAGTAGATGAACAATGGAGGGCTAGGCTAGTAACAGGTTTGGGCCCAGCCACAATGAAAAACTTATGGCTTCTGCAAATGCCTCATCAAGTGGGAAGATTCAATCAGACTTCAAGGAGTTTCCCAGAGCCTGCACCTCCTAAGAACCAACTATCGGGGAGAAATTAGTGGAGCTGAATGAGAGTGGAAATGAGCCTATGTTAAAAACAAAAGAGACTTCAAAGAACTGTTTTCTTTCTAGATCTTTGGACCAGAAGTAGGACAGGCCTCTTTCTTCAACCTAACAGTGAAAGAAATGGTCAGAGATGTGCTCAAAGGCTACAACTGGCTCATTTATACATATGGAGTTACTAACTCCGGAAAGACCCATACTGTCCAGGGTGAGTGAAACATTCAACATCATGAAATTCTGGTGAGTTTTTAGAAGGATCTCTTATCATTTCAAATGCTAGCACTCAGCTTTCTTTCTTTATATTTCTAGGTAGCAACAAGGATGGGGGGATCCTACCTCGTTCTCTGGCTGTGATCTTCAATAGCATTCGGAACCAGCTCTACCCAGCCTCTGATCTGAAGCCTTCATTTGCTAACGAAGTGACCTGGCTAGATAGCAAGCAGGTGAGGCAGGAAGAGATGAAGAAGGCAGCCCTGCTGAATGGCAGCTCTCGGGAGGTGAGTGCCCAGTTCCTGGAATCGTATCAATGAAGCATAAGAGTATTCCAAGAAAAGCTTTTTATTTATTTTCTCTTGGGGTTTCTCTAGGAGGAAATTATAAACTCTCTGAAGAAAAGCCACAACACTGAATCACTGCAGTTGGGGACCAGTGCCAGTTTTGACAGTGGTGTTGCGGGACTCTCTTCTGCTAGCCATTTGACTAGCCAAAGCAGTGTCAGCCTCAGCCAAATGGAGGGTATTTTTTTTTAAACTTTTAAAAATTTGATGTAATTTCAATAAACACGATCTATTTTTTTCCCTCTTTCCCACCTCACCCCATCTGTACCCCTCACTGCATAGTCAGGCAGAACAAATTCCCAGATTGGCCTTGTGAGGGGCATGTTTTTAAATCTTGTCTGCAGGTGCAGTTTCTTCTGCTAGAAACCCAGAGGCCCATTACTGCTGTTAGGAGTAAAGGCCCAGGGTAGCTCTTTGCTACTGAGATGGCAAGCAAGTATGATGATGAGGGCTAGGTTTGTGACTGACTTTTATCGTACTTTCCACAGACACATGTTGTAGATGGGCTGAACCAGGTACTGCCCCATTCTCTGTCCCAGCTGATGTCCGGTTCTCTATCTGGATCTCCTTCTTTGAGATCTATAATGAGATGATCTTTGACTTGTTGGAGCCCCCCAGCCAGCATCGAAAGAGGCAGACACTCCGGCTATGTGAAGACCAAAATGGCAATCCATATGTGAAAGGTAGTGAGGGTTGGCGATCAAGCAAAGTAACTAGAAAAGGGAAAGAGAAAGAAAGGGAGTAAAAATTAGATGTTTCTAACTTATTCCTTTCTCCCTATCATCCTCAGATCTGAATTGGATTAACATCCAGGATGCTGAGGAGGCCTGGAAGCTCTTGAAAGTAGGTCGTAAAAATCAGAGCTTTGCCAGTACTCACCTGAACCAGAACTCCAGCCGAAGGTGAGAAAAGAGATCCATCCACAGCCATTGCTGGAAAATAGTGAACTTGGGGCCCTGTCAGGGGAAAATGCCCGCTGTGCTCATTTCTGCTTCCTCCTTGTGTCCTTTAGCCACAGCATTTTCTCCATCCGGATCCTGCACCTGCAAGGAGAAGGCCATGTGGTATCTAAGATCAGCGAGTGAGTTTTATTTTGCAGGAATCTGACTCCCTGGTCCTGTGCAATTTTCTTTGGGTGCTAGAATGGCCTGGGAGTTACAAAGCTGGACATCCCAGGGAATTGTCCAAGTTTTAGAATAAAGTTCTCTTCCAGGAGATGTATAAGGGTTGGGATGGTAGGAGGGGATAAAGGTTCAGACTCAATTCCTCTGTCCAGGTTGTCCCTGTGTGATCTGGCTGGCTCTGAGCGTTGCAAGGAACAGAAGATGAGTGAGCGAATGAAGGAGGCAGGAAACATCAACACTTCCCTTCACACCCTGGGCCGCTGTATTACTGCCATACGTCAGAACCAGCAACGGTAAGTATCCAGCCAATCACAGGAAGGACAGTGGCCAGATGGAAAGGCCTGTTACTAGATACTGATCACTTTTGAGAGTGGTACTTTGAGATCTCTTAATGGTTAGGGTCCTTCCCAAAACTCACTTATCTCTCTTCTTTGCTAGGGTCAAGCAAAACCTAATCCCTTTCCGTGACAGCAAGCTGACTCGGGTGTTTCAGGGCTTCTTTACGGGTCGTGGCCGCTCCTGCATGATTGTCAATGTGAATCCTTGTGCCTCTACCTATGATGAAACCCTTCATGTGGCCAAGTTTTCAGCCATTGCTAGTCAGGTGAGTCCTTGGAACTTACCAGGTAAAATGGTTGGGTTCATCTTGTGTTCATAATCTTTTGAGATGAAGTCACATGGGTACCAACTAAGATTTCTTTTTCTCTCTAGCTTGTTCAAGCCCCACCTGTGAAACTAGGGCTTCCTTCCCTACATCCCTTCATTAAAGGGCACAGTCTACGAGCCACTTTGGAGACAGGGGTTAAGCAGGAACCAGGGCCTGATGAAAGCAGTGATGATGAAGCTGACATCTCCATGTATGACAAAGAGGTGAGGAAGCAAATGGACTATTATTTCTGAGTAATAGCTGCTAGGATTTGTATTCTGTGGGTGAAATGGGATACTAAGACAGTAACTGCAGTGTAGGACACAGGAATTATCTGGCTTCCCTGACTCTCCTAGGAGCTACTACACGTGGTAGAAGCCATGAAGGAGCTTCTGCTACAAGAGCGGCGGGAGAAGTTGAAACTGGAGATGCAGCTCCGTGATGAAATTTGTACTGAGATGATAGAGCAAATGCGGCAACAGGAGCAATGGCACAGGTAGACAATGGCTGGCGTCCTGGATCTCCTAGAGAAGCAGTGCTTTGGGCATGGAATGGAATGCAGTCTTTGAGTCTGTTTTCTTCCACATACTTGACTTAGGCCCTCCAAAAACTTGCTCATTTTTCTTTCATCTTTTGCATTATAGTGAATACTTAGAAACTCAGAAAGAGTTGTTGGAGGAAATGTATGAGGATAAACTAAAGATCCTGAAGGAGTCCCTGCAGAGTTATTACCAAGAAGAGCTCCAGGTGAATAGAGAAAATCAGAGGGACCACCCTGATTTTTCTCCCTATTTAGATGCAAGGGTGCCTATCACCAAGCTCCTGAGGCTGCGGCCTCTAGGAAACGGAATGGGATTCCTCGTGGCTTTAGTCTCTGGGCTCTCAACAAACAGGCATTTGGAAAATTAGGTTATCACAGTTAAGGGAGGCTGAGTATTGTTCATAGCATTCTGCTCTTCCTTCAGGAGCGGGATGAAAAGGTTAAAGAGTTGGAAGAAGCCCTGCAAGAGGCTAAGAAGCAGTGTGTGCCCCTTGAGACAGGCCTGCAGTTGGATCCAGAGCAGTCCTTGCGCAGATCTAAGCGAGTGGCTTCCTCTAACAAGCAGCTTCAGGAGACTAAAGCTAGACTGGAGCAGTGCCAGGCAGACCTGGCTTCTACCACTGAAGGCAAGGAAGGAGGGAGGATCTAAACTGGAGGGATAGGGGAGGTCTCATTCTCAGGATGTCAAATCCTAGTCTATCTGATTCCAACTCTTCCCAAAATGCTCTGGAGCCAAGACCCAGACAGGAATGTCCATTGACTAGGCTGTCTCCTTTCTTTTCTCAGAACTGCGGAAATATCAGAGAATGTTAGAGCCACCTCCTTCAGCCAAACCACTCACCATAGACGTGGACAAGAAGTTAGAGGAGGGGCAAAAGGTAATAAGAATGAACAAAAGGGAAGAAGGAGGTACATCTCATCAGCAATCACCTTGTATTATGCTTCCTTTTCAGCCTCACTAGCTTGTCTCTTTGCTACCACAATTGTTTCAGTTAATAACTGTTCTGCACTGCCCCAGATTCATGTGAAGACTGCACTGTGTACTTGTGGGGCTGGTGAGCCACTAACATTTCGTCTTTCCGCTAGTTGTGACCACAGTACAATGACAGTTCCTTCTTTCAGAACATCAGGCTGCTGAAGACCGAACTACAGAAACTTGGGGAGTCCCTCCAATCAGCTGAGAGGGCCTGTTGTCATAGCACTGGAGCAGGAAAACTCCGCCAGGCCCTGACCTTCTGTGATGATATCCTGATCAAACAGGTAGTCTGGCCTACTTGTCCTTGCCTTGACCCATACTTCCCCTACTCTAGGAAGCAGAGGATAGTAAGGGAGCCTGAATCTAGGATGAAACTTTTCTGTTAATACCCAAACACTAATCTATACTGTTTTTTCAGATTTATTGTTGATCTTTATAATGAAAAGACTGGTTGCTAAATAACTGACATTTTATGTAGTGCTTTGTGAAAGCACTTTCTTCTTAACACTCTGAAGTAGGTATCAACAATTAATGCTATTATGGGATAAACAGATAAAACAAAGGCAGTCATGAGGATACTTATCACGTGGTAGGAAGTGAGAAATTCTGTCTGCTGCTACCCAATGACTGGGTTCCTAGGGTAACCCTCTGCAATCAACTGAACTTTGGCTTCCAGAAACATTTACCCACAAAGACAAACCGGCAGGATCAGGTGAATTTAGTAAAGATTTGAGTTATTTATAGATCTCCTTATAGAGAAAGGAACACCTCCTTTAGGGGAACAATAATCTAGTGATCTCATCCCAGTGGTTTTATTTCTGTAATTAGCTTCTCAATCCATGATCCTTAGTTCTGTGTACATGACCCTCCTCCCTTTCTTTTTGGTCCTGAGGACAGTGCTGAGGAGTGGGGTAGAATGGGATTTAAGAGATGGATTCTGAGATTTAGCTCTTCTGTTAGCTTAAACATCTCTCTATTTTCTATTTAGGACCAGACTCTAGCTGAACTACAAAATAACATGATGCTAGTAAAACTGGACCTTCGGAAGAAAGCTGCCTACATTGCTGAGCAGTCTCATACAGTCATGAAGTTACAGGGCTCTTCTTCCTCTGTTTCCTTAAAAAAGCGGCAAGGTCCCAACCAGGAGAACCAGCAGCCCACCCAGCAACCCCCAGGAAAAAAACCCTTCCTTCGAAACTTGCTTCCTCGAACCCCCACTTGCCAAGGCACAGCAGAGAGCAGTCCCTACTATCGCATTCTGCGTTCCAGGCGCTCCCCTTTACTCAAGTCTGGCTTTTTGGGAAAAAAATACTAAGAACATAATTATAAAACTAGCCCTTGAGCTAAAGTGGGGCAAGTTGCTCTATGCATGAAATTGTTTTTTGGTTTTTGGGTTTTTTTGTGATGTTCTTTACAAGCTTTAATGTACACCAAGGGCTTTATCTAAGGTGATATACTCCAATGGCTGCTTTTTTCCTTATATGTAATATAATTATGTTATCTGTTTTCATTTTTAATGGTTCCTATGCACTCAACATGTTATGTATGTATGTACGTTATAATAAATTTTTTTTAAAAGCCCATCTGAGGGACTGCATAAAAGTGGTTGTGTTGCTTCTATGCATACTTTTAAGTGGCCTTATATTAGGTCATCATGGAAAGGTTTCTTCAATGGGGATGGGTAGTTTTTCAAAGCTGTGGTTAATATAAAATATATTGAGATACTTGTTAACAGGGATGGTTCCATCCCCCTGATCTAATTTTGGAAAAATAAATGCAGGAAATTGGATTAAAAAAATATTTTTATTAAAACAGACTGGCTCTTCAGATACGAGTCTTCTGCCCAGGCTCTCCCTCTCCTCCATAACAAGTTAGAGAGCCACTTGTGAGTTACAATGTTCTAGACAGGAACATAATGAATACTGTTCATTGAGTAAGACAGCTTGATCTTTTTCTTCCCCACATCTCAGAGCTGAAACCAGTGACCTGTCCAGGCTTCATCTCCCCCTCTACACAGCATCAACAGTTTGCTCTTTGCTCTCCTAGCCTGAAAGCAGTTTCAGCAAGCTACTAGCAATCTTGCTTCTGAGTATTTAGTTGCAACAACTTGGCTCAGTCCAACAGCATCCCACAGGTGCTGAAAACAGCTCTTAGGAGAGCTGCCTGCCTTTCCCAGCTTCATAAGGACAATCCCACCAAGCAGCAAAGAAACAAGGCTTTTATAGTATCACCTGCTAAAGTGCCGTAAAGGGGTTCTTAAAAAAGATTTTGGTTGGGAAAGGACTAAAAACTGCAGCTAGTCTCTGAGTCAGGAGGGAGAGAAAAGTGCTTCCTAAAGAGTTCAGCTGCTCTAACTGTAGCAAATAGATAATGTCTTCTTCAGACAGGATTCAATCAGCCTGCAGCTGGAGCACTGACCCTATATAATCCTCAAGCAGTGGTCTCCAAATGCAGAAACTGAAAGAGATGAGGTCCTTGAAGAACAGATCCAGTTTCTGTCTATGAGTCAGGACTTAGTAGGGGACTGACAATCCAGCGTAGAAAGTAGTAGTCTATGGTGTGACCGAAGAGAGGTTGAGTGGAGACACCCTGCGTGTAGGAGTGTTGTTAGCAGATAGTGATGCAGGTAGAAAAAAGGGAGCAGATATCTCAGTGGCAGAAGTCTCTCCTTGATTTCGAAGTTGTAAGATCTGTCTAAGTAGGGCTTTGCCTTCCTCTCGAGTCTGAAACAAATAATGTATCCTAAGTTACAAAAAAGGCTAATACTTTTAAAAACTATAATTAAGATATCCCTCAGCTTGACAACCCCCTCCCCTGAAAGATATCTTTACTGAATATTGACACTCACATCATTGAATGAACAACATTTCTGTGCACAGGCTGAGGCTTCATCCCAGAGTTTGCATTTAAAGTAGTACTGAGCCAGATATCGGAAAGCAGTGCTCACCTCCAAGTGTTCCACTATTTCCTAAAAAGGAAAAGAATAGAAATGACTGAAGTGACAGTGACAGAGGCACTGACTTAACTCCCCTACCTCTGACACATACCCCACATGAGTAGATATCCTGGATGTATTTGATGTAGCACTGAGCTGCTTGTTCTGATTCAGTCAACTGTTCATGGAGTCTGAAAGAAATGGACTATAAGCATAAACAGACCTCTGACCCAAGGCAACATACAGTCAATACAGGCCCAGAGTCTAAAATAAACCAGACTACATGAAAATAAAAAATTAAATAGAAACAACCTATGGTATTAGTAGTGACCTCTATATTTAATAGTCACCACCATTAAAAGTATCATTACTTTGCTAACAATAAAATATGGGAAAAGCTGAGAGGGTCAGTTCTGGAGGAAATTAAACACATTTTCATTTTTTCAGGAACCATGAAAGAAGCTAGAAGGAATCAAAACAAACCACCTATCAACTGGTCACAACTCGCGTGGGTTCCTAAGTTATCTTGGCCGTAGCCAAGAACAAAAATAAGCCAGCGTAGGATAAAAGAGCTCTTCCAACTCTCTGCCTTACTGAGTATATGGCTGATTTCCTCCTTCTGCCGTACCAATGCACTGCTTGTGGATTTCCTTTAACTCATTCTTAGTACCTCACCTAGCTGAGAACTTCATGTAATTATTACACTCATGTGCCCTAATTGGCCTAAGGGAATATCATTTTTCTTGACTTCTCGCAAGCCCTAGATCTTCAGTTCCCTTTCAGAATCATTCCCAGACACTCCCAGAGCGTATGGGGCTGAAACACTTAAGAATGTTTGGTCTTTTTTTACTCACTTTGCTAGTTTCACGAGAGCCATTTTCTCCACATCTCCCACAGCGTAAGCTCTCCAGTAACACTGCCAAAGGGACAAAGTGGTTACTGGAGCCACCCCACGCCTACCACCAAGCAGACAATTACTTCAAGGCTCAGGCTTCAGCAAACCCTGCAGGAGCTCAGGCTGGTGCTCAAAGTGCAGAGGAACACTTGCTGGTGCCAACAAAGCTCAGGTGGCAGGTACCTGGCCACAGACAGCCCTCCACAGATTGTGGCTTCTGGCCCTGCCTTGCCCAAGAGACACCATACAGGGAATTGCACGTGAGCAGACAAAGTACAGGGCCCAGCACATACCCTACTTGAGACCGGTGTATGCATCAGACTAACACCAAATGTAATCAGAAACAGACCAACCAACCTTCATTAAATTGCAAAAATGTCATGCAATGCCCCATTACCCAACCCCAGGCACCTTTTTGGCTTCCACAAGCTGATTGAGTTTCTCATAACATTCTCCTAGGGCCACTAGCATACGGGAATCGTTGGGTCTACAAGATAAGGGAGACCGCTGTCAGCAGCTATTTGTGACTTCTGTCCAACCACTGCCCCCATCCCGAAGTAATGAATGGACTATCCCACTGCTCTTCAATGACCTATATCAAACTTATTAACGGGGTTCCCCAAAAGGAAAAACTTTAAATGACTCCAAAGCAGTTTCAAAGATTTTACCTAAGTCAAACTATCCATTGTGATTCCTTGAGCAACTAATCAGTGGACACTGATTAGCATCAAGCCGTCCCACACCAAAGTGGTTAGACTTACCGCAGCTGGTGGGCCCGTCGGTAGTAATAAAGGCAGTAAAATGGCATCTTAAGAATTTCATAGGTTTGTCCAAGGCCATACCAGGCTCTGTAGTCTCTCTTGTTTACCTCAATAGCATGTCTGAGGAATGGAAGTGTATTGTTAGGCAGGTGAGGGTAGGTTGGAACAATGCTGATACCCACAAAATACTTGTTTCCCTAATGCAACCTGGCTTCAGCCCAGCACACAAACACACCTGTAAGCTTGGATAGCTGCAGAAGTATTCTTCATTTCCATGTATTCATGTCCCATGAGGGTCCACGCCCCAAGATATCGAGGATTTAATTTTAGGGCTCTCTGGAAATAAAGTGCTGCTTTCTCATGCTGGGAACGTAAGCTGTAATAATTACCTGAGAAGAAGAAGAAAATAAGAAAAACTAGACAGTCGCAAAAGAAATCCCTGGGATAGAAAGAATCTAGTTGGAGACAAAACCAGCATTTTGTCTATTTCATCTGGCTGGGGACAAGTTTCCTGAAATTAAGCATCTGCAAAGCTGCTATCCCCCTATGTTATGCAGTTAAAATTAACAAAAACAATTTCATGCAAATCTAGAAGAGTTCTGATGGCAAGACATAGGGTCTGGTATGCTATGAAAAAAACATCCTGAGATAGTATTTAAAGAAGGAGGGACTTTGGTGGTGAGACATGAAAGGCAGAAGACAGTGAGAGAGCCCCAGACGTGCAGTCGGGAGGGAAGATGGAGAGCCAGACAGTGGCAGCAGAGGAGTGGAAAGCGGGAGACACAACTGAGGCCACATCAGGGAATCTGGATGGATCAGTGACATTGGTTAGTAGTAGAGGGGGAAAAAAAGCGAAGGCTACGGCAAAGAAGCCAATGCCCTGGGAACAGATGCCAGCAGGGAAAAGAGTAAAGAGTGCTATTTGAAGGGGGGGATGGGGAGGCAGGCAAATGGATGTCAGTTTTTCTCTCTCCAAGTCTATCTCCATTTCTTTTCTCTTCAGAATCTCAGTCTTTTTTTTTCTCCCCTCTCACTATCACACTTTTTCCTTCATCTAGTTATATTAGAAAAATAAAATATTTTTCTTATGTTATACTTTTATTGAAAAAGGTTTTTTTGCTCATGCTGAATTGTTTAAATGGTTAAATTAAAGACCATATTTATTTTTTGGTCAGTACCCACGATTTCATTGGCACAGTGAGCTCCTTGTGAGAAAACATCCTCAATTGGTGCAGATCAGCAGTGGCTGCCCTAAGGAATTCCCTGGGGGCACTAAGTAAGTGACTTTCAATAGGTTACACAACTGGTAGTTGTTAGAGATCGGACTTGAACCCAGGTCTTTCTGACCCTGAAGCTAGTTCTCTCAAATTCCCATGTACCTTTTGGAATGTTTTAAATATTTCTCTCTTAAGAAAAAAAAATAATTTAGCTGTAAGCTTCACAATTAATTTTTCCAAAGGGTCAGAAAAAGGAATAACAATATCTCAGGTCCATTCTCTTGTACTGAAACCAGCAATCTGACATTCCTCTTAGGAACCTGGTCAAAAGCTGTCCCCACCCCCATTTTATTTTATTAAGTCCTACCCTCATTACTAGGACTACTCCATTTTGTGACCTCTCTTAAGTCTGGTTTTACTGTCCCAATGCTAAGAGACTCAGACATGAATCTAATACTTTTAAGAATGGTTTCAAATGAAAAGGAGGTTTTCTTACCATCATGAAATCTAGGCTATGGACGGTTACCACTTTAAAAGGAACATCCATTCGTATGCAAGTTAATAATGTTGCCAGGCAGAAAAAAAAGAGATCAACTTGACCCATCCTGTGCACTACCTTCCTGCTTTGCTGACATCTCTACTGCAAGGACCAACATCTTTAACACTTTCCCCCACCTACTCCCAGCACTCCAATGGGAAAAATGACTCTTACCTATTACACAGCAGGTCTCTACCCGATACTTGTCAATTTCACAGAGATTGTGAGCCAGATAGCTCAGTTCAGGTTTCATGCTCTGAAGGAAGAGAAAAAATAAATCAGATCATGGAAAAAGGAATCCCTAGAACTTCATGCAAAAAAAAAGTTAACTGGAGGAAAAATTATTAATTCAGCTGGATGATACCCAATCCCAATAGATTACTGAATCAATGTTATTTAATAAAGTCAAGGCAAAAATGAAAAACAGCTCACCCTAACATAGAGCAAATTGGAGAACGTGTCCATGTTTTCAATCCTGTAGGGGTCTTGCTTCCTTAATTCATTGAAAATAGAGAGGGCTTTGTCAATATCTGCACAATAAAGAGAGTTCAGTAAGTATTAAAGGTACTTCTTTGGTGGCTTGATGGGATTTTGATACTCTGACTCACTTACCTCTGATATTGTGATAAGCAACTGCAATTTGGGAAATGATGTATGTGCTCTTAGAAAAGCCCACATCAATGAGAGACTGATACTTCTGTAGGGCCTCCTCTATCAGCTGCAACTCTGTATATATATGAGCCAAAAAAAATTCCTTCATCCAGGTGTCTGGCAAGGACAGGAACTTCAGCTGGCAGCAATTAAGATCCAAAGAAAGGATATATTTACAAATTGGCTAATTTATGTCCCCAATTCCCTCCCCAAGTATCAAACAACCAACCAGCAATTTACTAGGTATCTACTGTAGGTTCAGCTTTATATTAAGCAAAACAAAAGACAAGATCTCTGACTTCAATATTTTAAAACTCTTAATTTAAGAAACAAAATCAAAACATGGAGAATAATAATGATCAACATAAGACAGCATAACTGTTACATTGTAACATTTAAACTAGAAATTTTATAGTAAGGAATTCAGAGAAGAGCAAGTTAGGGAAGGCTTCCAGGAGGTAGAACTTGAGAACGGCTTCGAAGAATGGCTAGCACAAAGATGAGAGAAGACAGAAAAAAAGGTTATCATAATCAAAAAAACAGAAACGGGAGGAAATCAGTCTAGAGTGGGAAGAGGGCAGTGAGGAAACAAAGCTAAATGGACTGGAGGGTTCATGCATGGAAGAGGGAGAAATAAGTCTCTCTCTGTATGTATATATTCTATGTATATACACACATACATACACATACACACACACACATAGTGTGTGGGGAGAGAGAGGTTATAAGGAGCTTCATGAGCTATGCAAAAGTATTTAGAATTTTCCTTAAAAATGGAAAAAAGGAGAAAGAAAAGTCAAAATATGATGGTACCACTGCCACAGAAGGGGAAGTTGGAAGGTGAAGCTTATTTGGAAGGAAAGAAGAGTCTAGTTTTGGAAATGTTGGATTTGGGGTAACCATAAACTATCTACATGGAAATGCTCAGCAGACAGAGCCAAGTGACTGAATCTTGGGTGAGAGGACAGAAGAAAAGATGCAGATTTGAAAGTTATCAGGGAACATCTTCATTGGGGGAGAGGGGAAAGAGAGACCAGAGGGGGAAAGAAGATAACTCTTGGCTCTTTAAATATGCCAAAAAGGAGACATTTTTTGTTAGTCTCCTTTAATGGGTATTAATAATACCTGAAAAAAAGGAAACAAACTCTAAAGATAATACAGCCCCACAGTGTTAAAGTCATCAACATCAAAAAAATGTTCAAATTTTCACAGAACTTACAAAAGAAATCCTGGAGAAATAACAAAATTTATTCAATTCGAATCTTAAGGTCAGAAAAAATATTCCTAAATTACAGAGGTGGCAATGAACTGCTAGATTATGTTGAAAGCCAGACAGTGTTATTGGAAAGTAACAAAGTTTAGATATAGTAAAACTCCATGTGAAGAAAAATTTTCCAATCAAATTTTAATAACAAACCAATATTAACCGTGAAACAAGAGTAGCCACAAAGGATCAATCACTAACTAGCCAGTGATCTTTCCATATTAGCAAAACAACTCAAAAAATATATAAGAGCCAGCTACATTAGCCAGCAAAATTCCCGTAATGACTGAATCGAATATTTCAATTAGCTAATCCACAGGATGCAAACAGCACATTTTTCATAGCTCCTTCCTCAACTTACCATCTCTTTGTCTGTGATCAGGTTACACAGCTCCAGCCAGGCTCCCCAGTGTAAAGGTAAAATGTGGGTGGCTTCCACAAAAACATCAATGGCCTCTTTTACCAAGTCCAGCTTCCGAAGCACCACCCCATACCTACAAGGTGAGAAAATCATCAGGGAACGCAAAGCAGAAATCAAGACTTTATACTGACAACTATCACTCAAGTGAGGGAGTGCAGGACCTGGAGTTGGGAAGATGCCGGTTCAAATCCAGCCTCAGACACATACCCGCTATGACTCTGGGCAAGGCACTTAACCTCATCTGCCTCAGTTTCCTCATCTGTAAAATGGAGATAATGACAGCATCTACTCCCTCGAGTTGTTGTGAGGATAAAAAATGAGGTAATATTTGTAAAGTACTTTGCAAATCTTAGAGTACTACAAGAACACTAGTGCTTATCACACAGCGCTTTTCACATTTTACAAAGAGCTTTACTCACAGAAAAGTCACATGGTCACCAGTGTAAGTATAACTGATTTCATTAGAAAGATATAGAAACGGAGGCTGCTAGAAATTAAGTGACTCGCTAACTATCACACGGCCAATAAGAGGAAGAGCAAGGACTCGACTCCAGGTCTTCGGATATCTGCCCAATGTTCTTCCTGCCACGCTCCGGTGCCTCACTACAGTGCTCCTCTGCAACTCAAGAAAGCACACAAACTGCCCGTGATTACCCAGACTTACAGATAAAGGCCAAACCCATCCAGCTCTCGGGCCTGGTGCTTTCGGCTGAGTTCAACTCTTAGCTCTCTAAGGGCTTCATTCTTCACCTGTCCTTTCTCCAAGGGGCCTAGGAGCAAAACAAAATCCCTGAGGATCAAACCAGTTTTGCTTTATTCTCTTAGGTTTAACTGCTCCCAATGGCATGAAGTAAGGAATACACACTTGCTTGGTGCTTCTAAGAAACAATAGCTACAAGAAGCCTGCCAACTTCAAAGTTATCTTAATTTGGTTGAAAAGAGAGGCCTTTGGCCATTCAACTCTCACAAAGCCCAACAATCATACCTAACAAACACACACTAGTCTGTCAGTAACTTTTTTCTAAAAAGTAAGACAAAGAACTTCATACCCAAGCTGTCAACTGTTTCATCATCCTTCTTCTTTTCTCCAGACTGTAAAGGAAAATCAAAAAGCAGGTCTTTCATTGTTCATTCTAAAACCTGTTTATAATATTAAAAAAATAGTCTCTACTTTTAAACTTTTCCTAAAAGCCTTAGTCCACACAAAACAGCATCTACAACGGGTCAACACGTCTCACTTCATCACTCTCTAAAGTTTTGATAACGTGATTTGCCCTCCAAAGAGTACATCTTCCATACTTCGGCAAATGTTGCTTCTCTTTATACAGCTGCTTGTCTAAACACTTTTAGTGTCCTGAAGTCAGTCTGGAAAAGAGCATCTAGAAAGAAAACTGTAAGGTCTATCAGTGAAGTATAATTTTTGAAATTAGTTTTTTAATAATACTCGAAAGCTCACAATTTTGGTGAGTTGGCAAAAAGGTACTCTTTCATGGCTCACATCTTTATTGATACACATCAGGCAGTTTTGAGGGCACATTGTATCACAAGAAAAACATTAAACTGATCACTGAAAGGGTCCATTATAGCTCCAGAAGTTCAAGAAACAAGGGCAAAATGCCCTCAACCAATTTTAACAGTTTTGAAACAAAATGTACCAACTGAGATTTTAGATCAAGATAGGCCAGGCTACCTATACGATAGCATTCAGCAGCAACTCTTGAGCATTAAGCATCCTCCGTAACTTGAAATATGTAACACAGGGGGCGGCTAGGTGGTGCAGAGAATAGAGCACTGGCCCTGAAGTCAGGAGGACCTGAGTTCAAATCCAGCCTCAGACACTTAACACTTACTAGCCGTGTGACCTTGGGCAAGTCACTTAACCCCAATTGCCCCACCTTCTCCTCCCCAAAAATGACACAGAAGCTGTATTCCAAAAGAAATATTTCCAAGTTTCTTTCATCATTCTAATGGGATATTTAGGAAATGATTTCAATAAGTAACCCTTTACTATACCTATTAATACCACAATTTAAGAGTAACACCTAGTATCCTGGACTCTCCCATAAAGACTATAGATATTTTTATTATATCTTTAAGAGTCAAATGGGATGTTGAGGAAAGGGCAGTTTATAGTTACAGTTGTATTATAACTATCATTCTATGAGGTGTTTCTCCATGTGGAATTAAGGACAGTTTGGTTTCAATTCTGATCTATGAGGAGGTCTGGAGAAGAAATACAAAAATAAAGTAAAGAGAAACTTTCTTGCTAGAGCTGTCTTAACTGTTAATTTATGAAAAAAACACTGTAAAAAACAGTTTTGTGGAGAGCCTGTGAGGAGCTCAAGAGTTTATAGTACATTTTACAGAGACTGTTACCTATGACAGTTGAAAACAAACACAAAGAACTAAAGTAACTTTTTCCTGAGAGACTGTTTAACTTATCTTGAGAAGAAATATGTTTTCAGGTTTTTTTTGCTTTTTTTTTGGAGGGCAATTGGGGTTAAGTGACTTGCCCAAGGTCACATGGCTAGTTTTTGTGTTAAGTGTCTGAGGCCAGATTTGAACTCAGGTCCGCCTGACTCCAGGGCCAGTATTCTATTCACTGTGCCACCTAGCTGCCCCTTGAGAAGAAATATAAAGAGAATTCTTGAGAAACATTAATTAGTATCTTGAGTCAACCAAATTCCAGAAGGGAAAACAAATCATTTGCCATAAAACTAAGAGAAGATTACTCTGGCTGTGCTCTTTTACAACTAAAATATTGTAAATAATTGTATAGTATTTTTTAGAGATTTTGCCATTAGTAAATTATATATTCCCTAACTTTAACATTTATTCTATCCTAAGAAATTAAGGGATGTAGTATAGAGAGTTATACGTAACCACCATTGGGAAAGGACATTCCTCGAGTTTATTGAATAAATAATATTTAATGAACTGGGATAGGGACTTGAGTTAACTCATAAATAAATGAGAAATATGTTGCAATTTTATTAGCAAGAAAATATCCAAACATATCTCTGGGTTACTTTAAAGTCCAAGATGATAAAATTAAGTACGGGAATGAATCATTAGCAGGATAAGTTGACCTACAAGTGAGTATAAGTGACCCCAGATCCTGCTACATAAGCAAAGGAAAATACTTTTCTTTTTGGTGCTCCATTAGAAAGTTACATTAAGGTCTTGAAGCTATATCTGCTCCTACAGGTACTACAGCCATAGCTACTAAAGACCCAGGAAAGTTCTTGCTATCAAAGTCCTTGGCACTGTCAAATGATTCAGTTTCAGAAAATGGTATAATTTTTGTGGCAGAAATGTCATTAAAGAAGAGGCATTAATATCTGTTTTACTGCTGTACCCTACAGACCATGGTACTCTTCCATCTGACTTGCATCTCCAATCTTTCCTATGTGTTATTTACTCAATTAGAACATGATATCTTTAAGAGTATGGACTGTCTTGCTTTTCTGTTCATATCCCCAGCACTTAAAGCTTTGCACATAGTAAACATTTAATAAATGCTTCACTCATATCTGGAAACAGTTCTCACCAGATATCTGGAATACATATATAGGAAATAGGCTTTCTGGCTCTTGCAGCCACGAAGGAAATGAGCTGCCCGATCATATTCTTTTACATCAAAATAGGCCTTGGCAAGAGTATAAGCATCCAAATCTTGTGCATCCTCCTAGAAAAGAAAATTCGGATTTTTTTTTCCTGAGTGGGAAAAGAAAAACGAGGGAAAAGAAAAACACAGGTAGCAGGGAACAAGCAATGAGATTCTAAGAAATACATTCATGAATTTCAAAACTAAAGAAATATCTATTTTCCTTCTTGCTGACTTTTGTTTCCTTCTACCAACACTCTCAGAGAGCAATAAAATTCCTGAAAAATCTCCTATATGTTTTAACGTCATAGTTGTTTATGCTGACATAAATCCAGAAATATGCAGCTAGAAAGGACTGAAAATTGGAATACAGGCAATATCTTACTGAACTCCCAGATCTTCATTCTGCTGCTGACTGATATGAAAACTATTTAATTATCCTTAGTTGTTTAATAAAGAAGGGAAAAAAGAGTTCACAGTTAAATTATATGAATTCAGGAAGAACAATATGATGGAAGGTTAAAATGTAAAGCTGTCTTTATCCAATCACAGACACATACGGATTTGGCAATATTCCAATGATTGAAATTTCTAATTTTCATCTAGCTATTAATAAACAGCTAAGGCAGGAATTAATTACTAAAGGAAGCACTTATTAATTTATGAGGAAATTAATGCGCAAAGAAAGATTTACTTTTAAAAGGGCAATCAAGTTTCAAATAAAACACTTCTAACTTCATCCAATACTATATAACCTAATTCCCTAAACTTGCTTCTCATTAAGATGTAGGGAAAGAATAATTATGAAAGATGAAAGACAACCAGAGGGTTCAAAGGGCTACTAAGAGAAACCAAGAATCATAATATTAGATTACAGTTCATCTGTTTTAAAAATTTTTAGACCCACTTTAAAAAAGAGAAAGTCTGTTTACAATTTATACTTGAAAAAAAATAAGTATAAGAATTTATACTACTTCATGAAGGATATTATATAATGTCTATAACAGTGGTTCTCAACCTTCCTAATTCCGTGACCCTTTAATACTCATATGTGGGTGTATCTGCATGTGGGCAGACCTACCTAGAGACAGATAGAAGAGCGGTGTCTTGGTTCCTGAGACCATCGGAAATATGTGTTTTCTGATAGTCTTAGGCGACCCCTGTGACCCCTGTGAAAGGGTTGTTCAACCCCCAGAGGGGTCGCGACCCACAGGTTGAGGACCACTGGTCTATAACATTTGAAATTGAAGTCCCATGTAAATATAAAATAACTGCTAATTATTCTTATTTACACTATCTTTTTTTAAGTTTAATTCATTTTAACCTAAATACAAAAAGTAAAAAAAACCTTCCACATATACTATATAAAAAGAAGTTTCAATATGAAACCATGAATTTCCATTTCACACTGTTTACTTTTTTTGAAAAACTGTAATAAATGCTACACATTATTTTCAAAGCTATCCTGCTTTTCTGTGGATTTTCTTTTGTTCTTTGCTATACGTTTTTTTCTCCTTCACTCCACACTAGGGAAAATAATCATTAGACACAGATATGTACATATGTAAAAAATCATACGATACATACTTCTATTTATCAATTCCTTCTCTGGAGGTAGATAGCATTTTCCTTCCTAGGTGCTTTGTTGTTGATCTGAGTATTTACAATACCAAAAATAACTTAGCCGTTTACAGTTGTTCTTCAAATAACATTGCTGTTGCTATATACAATATTCTCTTGGCTTTGCTCATTTTACTCTTAATTTTTTCATGGAAGTCTTTCCATGCTTTTCTAAAATCAATCAGCTCATCACTTCTTTTAGCACAATAGTTTTCCAGCACAATCACCAAACGCAACTTGTTTAGCCATTCTCCAACTGATGGGTATCCCCTCAATTTCCAGTTCTTTGCCACCACAAAGAGAGTGGCTAAAAATATTTTAGAACATATAAGTTCTTTTCCTTTTTTCCTGATCACCTTGGGAAACAGACCTAATAGTGGTATTGCTGGGTCAAAGGGTATACACAGTTTTATAACTCTTTGAGCATAATTCCAGATTGTTCTCCAAAATGGTTGGATCAGTTCACAGTTCCACTAACAGTGTATGATATTTACACTATTTCAAGATAGTTTTAAAATGCGGGGATACTGCTGAAAGCCCAGGGTACAAACATGCTGTTTCCCTTTTTCATTAAACAGACTGAGGTATATAAGCTAAAATGCATATTCATAAAGAAAACTCCTCAGAGGTAGGTAGAAAGGGGAAAATTTCTGCCACCCAATTTATCCATAAAACTTCAAGGTTTCATCCTTTAAAAGTGCTGAGGTGTAATTTCTGTTCCTACTTCACTCTTCTCATGATTCTTTGTTTCTTCCCTCCCATATCAATTATATACTTTTAATGTAAGGGCACTGGTTGACGCTAATAAATGGTAAAACAAAACAAAAAATGTGTTTAAAAGTTATAAAGTTAATAGATGTAGTGATTGTATTTAGCATTGTGCAAGTGTGTGTTAAAATTCAGCGGATCATTACAAGTAAAACAAAAAAAGATGGCATTCCTTTCTGATAAAAATGAATAAAGTCTGATAGAGAATAAATTAAATTTAAAAATTATAACTTTCAATGTGTATGTGGGAAGATCTGAGCAAAGGCACAGATGTAGAGGGAAAGGAGATAGAATGCTGTGTTTGAGAAACAGTAAGGAGGTCAGTTCGTCTGGAATATAAAGTGCATGAAGGGAAATGATGCTTAACAAGCCTGAAAAGACAGGCTACACCAATATTGTGAAGGGTGTAAATGCCAAACAGAAGAGGTTGTATTTGATTCCAAAGTCAATAAGGAGTCATTGGGAAGGCATTGAATAACTGACCAAAAATACACAGAAAAAAGTTCAGAAGGTGACAGACGCAATGAGGAGGATTTTATTTCTACCTTAAAAAAACTAAAATACTCTCCAAAAAAAAATGACTGGAAGCTTATGGTTTCATATACAATCTTCTCTTTCATATTTGGATATGCTGACAGTCAAGTTTATATTTTTTTTAAACCAAACTTCCCATGAAAGGATTTTCTTTGTCTTTATTCGCAACAACATATCTGAAAAGCATAAGCAAAACTCTTAAGAGCTAGAGAAATAATGATAAAGCTTTAAAACTCATAAAACTGATTTAAATTCACAAGATCAAAAAAGGAGTAGTTGTCAGTCTTAACAAGAAATTAAGGAAACATTCTATCAAATGGTTCAGAACACTGGACCCTGATTATAGACTACTTGGCTGGACCCAGGTCAGACATTGACTAACTAGTTGTGTCACCATGGGCAAGTCACTCCAAGGGCCTCAGTTTCCTTCTCTATAATATGAGAATATAAGTATTTTTTTATATTTAAATAGTCAAAAGGAACATTTATAAACCTTGAGTTATTTTAATTATAAGTAGTTTTCAAAAAACAAATAGGGAGCCATCATGGAAACAACAGATACAACACAATGTTTCAAAGAACACACTAGATTAATATACCTCATGAGAGATTGAAACTTTATCAGTATAGTGATAAATCTAATGCTGGCTCAATACCTAATAAATATTAGCTAATCCATATCACTTGCCACAACCTGGTGGTCAGGTGACCAAGAAGAAGTAGGGGGAAAGCACTTAAAATTCAGATTTTATTTTCGCTCTTATTTTAGGAAAGAAGAATCAATTTACAAATATTTCCATTATGTACAGAAAATATCTGATTTTTCCAATTCTGGCTTTAGGATAGATTCCAGAACCTAGACTGCCTTAATTTAAGGTTTGGATATTCTCTTTTTAGGTTTCTATGTAAATTGCCTAGAATTAAATATAGGATACCTAGTTCAGACCTAATTCAACAAAACTCCCCCTTTCAAATTTCTAATCCAAATTCATAATTGGAGCCTAAACCAAATCATTTGCTTCCATTTCATTGGAAGGTAATTTAGCACATCTTTCCAGGATGCTATGGGGATCAATTAATCAACAAACATTTATAAGAGGTGGGGGGGAGAGAGAGGGAGAGAGGGAGAGAGAGAGAGAGAGAAGGAGAGAGGGAGAGAGAGACAGAGAGAGGGAGAGAGAGAGGAGGGAGAAAAAAAAAGAGTGAGAAAGAGAGAGAGAGAGTACACAAAGAACTATGTTACATGTGGAATAATATTTAAAATTTAGTTTAGTTATGATTCCTTACCTCAAAAAACTTATAATCTTGTAAGGACCTTAGAATCCAACACTGATAACTAGAATATATAATTATTAAAAAACAGAACTTTGTATTATTAACTCTTTAATACACTAGTATGATAGCTGAGTAGATAGGTCCTAATTAACGTTTCCAACTGAATGTTTCATAGACATTTAAACTCAACACGTCTTATCTATTTCTATGAAAGGTACCATCAACCTTCTAGGTATCCAGGTTGACAATAACATTAAGAGTCTCTTCTCAACTTTTCACTGTCCCTCATTCTCCTTCTTCTTCACCTTGATATCCAATGAGATACTAAGTCTCAGTAATTCTACCTCCACAATCATTTTCTCATCCATCCTCTTCTTTCCATCCACATAGCCACCATTCCAGTTAAGACCCTCATCACCTCTAATCTAGACTACAGCTATAGCTTCTTAATTGGTTTCCCTGAATCAAGTCTTTTCCTTCTCCAGTCCACCTTCCACAGACACAGCATAAGAATATGTTACACCCTTTCTCAAGCTTTGATGGCTCCTTATTACCTCTGGGATCAAATACAAACTCTTCTGTTTAGCATTTAAACTCCAATCTTATTTCAGTCTATCTTTCAAGTTGATTAAGTATCACTCCTCTTTCATGCATTTTATGTTCCAAACTGGCCTCCTTGCTGAACCTGCACAGCTCTCCTGCTATACCTCTGCCTCTCTGAATCCCTTGCTTCCTTCAAAGTTGAACTAAAGTGCTATTTTAGGCTTTTCCTGATCATGGGGCAGCTATAGCCTCTCAAAGAAAGTTACCATGTGATAACTTTGCATACATTTTGCTTTTATATATGTCTCCCAACAGAATGCAATTTCCTTCTGTCTTTGAATCCCTAGGTAGAAGCACAATTCCTGACAGGTAGTAAGCACTTGATTGATTGATTAATTGGTGGGAGTGGAGGAAATCAGAAAAGACTTTGGGAAGAATTAGGATTAGATTTAGGGCAAAAAGGGGCCTTAAAAATTATCTAGTCCAAAGTCTCATTTTAAAGATGAGAACACTGAAGCATATGGAAGTTAAATAATTTGCCTAAGATCATACATACTTAATTAAATATCAGAGACAGAATCCGTATTACTACTCCAAATCTACCATTCTTTCCACTATGTTGCCTCCTAGAGAACATTTGGTTGAGGTTTAAATGATGCACAAGACTTCTATAGGCAAATAAAGAGATAGGAAACATTCCAAATACAGGGTACACTGACAGCAAAGGCATAGACATGTTCAAGGGCCATGAATAGTCTAATTTAGCTCAATTAGAGCACATTGATAAGGCTGGAAAAGCACAATGGCACCAAATTATGGGGTTCTTGATTGCCAGCAAAGGAGTATTGAACTTTACTTAGAGCAATCACTGAATATTTTTGAGCAGAAGAGTGAAATGACAGATATTCTGGAAGGACACAGAACAGGAACGAAGATAAATTACTAGGAAGAAAAGGATGTCATCTTTCCCAAGAAGTGGTATGGTATAATGAAAACACCTGATTAGGAATCAAGATACCTGGGATCCTATCAAAATATAACACTTATTGTGGAACCAACCATCAGCGAGTTGCTTAATCTCCCTGGCCTAAATTTCTTTATCTGTTAAAATGAGAACAAATAATCCCTGCCCTGCCTTCTCTCAAAGCTGAATATGGATGTCAGAGTAGGAAGAAGTTTTAAAGATCAAATCCTCTGGTTTTATGGAAAATGAACCTGAGACCCAGAGATGCAAAGTGGTTAGAGACATGCTTAGCAAAATGCAAAAGGTATGACAAAATACCTTTACTCCGCAATCCACATTATTATGAGAAAAAGCACTTTATAAGTTGGAAGCAACTCTCTTATAGTTGCAAGAACATTTGCCATGAAGTTGGTTAATGGAACCTGGAGAAGGAAAAATTTAGTGGGGACATGTTAGCTGTCTTCAAGCTACTCTCCCAATTCAGGGTTTGCTTAATCACCAACTACCTAACAGTAAACTATGTCCAACCTCTACCTCCAATCCTGTCAACCCCACCTTCCTCAACCTTACCCCACCTCCCACTCCAATCCTGCCCACTCCTACTATGCCCTCTAGAATTCACTGTTTGTAGTAAACAAATTTATCTTCTTTTGGGGCCTCTCATATTTTATCTTCTTGCTCTCACTGAAACCTGGCTTCCTCTAAAGAATACTACATCCCTTGCCAGCACTGGTTGGACCTTAATTAACACAACTCATACTGTTTCCAAAAAGAGTCAGAATCCTTGCTCCTCCTCCACTAACTTGTGGGTATCATTTGGAAACCTCTCCTTTCAAGTTCATTCAACTGCAATTTTTCTGCCTTAGTCAAATCATAGTAGTTGTTGGCTACTCAAGGAATTCAGCACCTGGCTCACTGTCTTCCTCTCCTTCCTAACTTTCTTATACTAGGAGACTTCAACATTTTTGCTGATAATTCCTCAAACATTCCAACTTCCCAGTCCATTAATCTCAAGTCCCACGATCTGCTCTTCCAATCCTCCAAGCACTCTTCCCATCCTCCAAGCACTCTTCTCATTCTCCAGGTATGTCTACACTCTGAATCTCACTACTACCCAGGAATATTCCACTCTACTGTGCCACCTAACCAGCACTGTCAAATGGAAGAGGAATTAGATTTGCTCTGCTGGACCACAAAGGGAAGAACTAGATGCACTGAATATGTATTACAGACAGGCAAAAATAGCTTCAATGTAAGGCAAAACTTCAAAAAACTATAAGTGTCTCCAAGTAAAAGGTGCTGCTCATGAGGTAATGGGAATGGCTCCTCACCAATCAAAATCTCTAAATGGAAGACTAGATAACCTGGTGTCAAATACAAGAAGATGTGGACATAATCCTGGTCCCTAGACTGAATGACCTATTAGTCCTTTTCCATTCTGAATTAGGGCTCTACCACTTACTAGAATCTAGTAACTAGATGGATGACTTTGGGCAAGTCACTTCACTTCTTAGGGTCTCAGTTTCATCCACAAAATAAGGGGGCTGAGCTAAAGGCCCCTTATCCACCTGTACACCCTATGCTACTAACTCAGTTTGCTCCTTCGGGCCTCGGGTTTTTCGTTTGTAAAATGAGGACAGTAATACCAGGACTACTGCTTTTCTTTTTCCTTAACAAGAACGTCATGAGAAGCCAATGAAACATGGTACGTAAAGAGCTTTGTAAATGTTTTGTAAGTTCCCGGGCCGGGAGATGAGGAAGGTGTCCTGATTCAGGCACCTGGAACGGAGGTGGGGGGTGGAGATGGAAAAGTTATTACCTCAGTGATGGGCGGAGGCGGCGGCAGCTCGGACAGGGGCAAAGGGGCCAGGGAGAAGGCCAGTTCCGAAGCCCTGAAACAGAGAAAGGCCGAGCCAGCGAGGAAGAGGGGCATCTGAAGCAGAGGGCCCAGGCCCGGCTTCCCACTCCAGACCCGGAAGCCTTACCATTTCCCACTGTGCTGCAAACCCCGCTCCCGGCTCAGCCCTGCGATCCGGAGGAGCTGCTTCTTGATTTCCCGCAGATCTGAGAAGTCGCTGCAAGTCCCCGGAGCCACCACAGAAGGCATAGATGCCGCAGCAACAGAGACCAGAGCAGCCATCTTCCTGGCTCCGTCCCCCTAGCCTGGCCAATCACGCGAGGTGATACTTGCTGGTGATCACCTAGCAAGGAATCCCATGGCTATAGGGCACCTCCGTGGCAGAAAGACCAATCAGAACTAGGACTTTTCATCTTGTCCAGAATAGGCTCGGTAAGCACAGAAGCTGAGACCTCTGATTGGCTGGTTGTAGTTGAGGCGGGAAAGTCAGAACTAAAAAGTCAAAAGAGCCCCGACACCTGGGCGGAGAGAAAAGGAAGAGAGCAGCCGGCCCCTCCCAAATAGGAGTGCTGCTAGAGGTGAACAAGGACGATGATTGGATGCTGGACAAGGCTGGTGGGCGGAGCTTGTGTAGAGCTGGGTGGGACCCTAGAGGCTTGGTTTGTTCCTATGGCGACGAGAGGCGTAGTCAGAGTTAGGGGCGGGGCTATGATTATGCCAATTTAACCGAGTACGGGTTGTGGCTAAGAGTTTCTAACCTTCTTGAGTCTGTAGGGCAGAGTACTCGTTCCTAGTGCTTATGTCAGAGGGCATTTGTAGTTATCCCTATAGCATGTTCTCCAGAGAGGATGACGACCACTCAATTCAATCAAAAGAAACTAAATGCCTACTGGGGGCCATCTGCAATCGTCCTGATCTGTATCGCCACTGGACCCAGACGGCTGGGAGGAGAAAGAGAGAGTGGTGACTTTGCCTCACTTCAATTCATTTACCAGTCGTGGCACCACCTTCCTGATATCGTGTTCTTCTTCCGGAACAAAGGACAAACCACAAGAAGTGCGTACTATATGCCTAGCATTGTGCTACAAGGACACTGAACTTGAAAGGGTGCTGGGAGGAGGGAGGAAAGTGACCTGATATGTACACAGATTGATAAAAGCGAAGTGTTTTCAGGGTAGAGAGCCGAAAAAGGTGAGGGAGGGAACTAGGAAAAACCTCAAGTAGAAAGTTGGCAACTGAGCAGTGTTTTGAAGGAGGCTGGGGATTATTTTACAGACTTGAGGAAAGAGGAGAAATTTCCTGTAAGGGGAATTTATAATAATATTATATATTATATATCATTATTTTATTAGTATATATTACATAATATATTGTTTTATATATTTATATATACATAGAAATATGTATTTATATATTATATGTAATATAATATGTTATTAATATATTATACGTATTATTAATAATTAGCTAACAGGACAGTTTGAGTGGTGAAGGAATTGGGAATTATGTCATTTGAGAATCATTTCAAGGAACTAAAGACGTTTATCCAGAGAAGGAAAAATTTAGAGTAGAAATGATCACATTTTTCAAATATTTGAAGAGTTGTCCCAAGGAAGAAATGTGAAAGTGGTTTTGCTTGGCCCCCTAGGGGAGAAGCATGGGTTGAAGTTGCAGAGACAAATTTAAAATCCTTATAAAGGAAAACTTCCTAACAATTAGAGCTTGTTGTTTGTCCTTTTCTGGAAGAATGCTATGACATCAGGAAGGTAACATACAAGTGAATTGGATTTAAGTGAGGAGGGTTGGGCAAAGCCACTAGTCTCACTTTCTCCTCCAGAGCCATCTGGGTCCAGTGGCACAATGTAGATCAGGATGGCTGGAGAAGACCCTGGATGCAGTGGGAGATCTTGTCCTTTTTAAGCTAAAGTTCGTCTCAGTTTGACTGAGACAATACCTAGTCAGTGATTAAGGTGAGGTAATAAATGATCAATAATTAGAGCCATCTAGATATGGAATAACATACCTCAAGAGCTCGTGAGTTCCATACACTGGAAGTCTTTAAGTGGAGGTTTGGCGACCAGTTACAAAGATGTTATAAAGACATACATGAATCTCTATTTTCAATTGATCTTGTATTTACTTATTTGTGCTTCAATATTGATTCCACCTAGAAATTGCACTTTTCTTAAGAGCAGAGATTATTTCTCAGCTTTGTCTTTGTATCTTTACCATCTAGCACTGATTTGCACATAATGGGCACTTAAAACCTGCTTGTTTAATCGTTATGATTTGCTGTCAAAATTAATTAGAATGTTAAAATATTTTGGTACTTCAAAATAAACCAATTTGAGAGGCTACTGAGACCTGAAAAAGTGAAGATACATACTTACTATATATAATTTGAATTTTCTATAATTATCCTTAGCTAGTTAAAGATATGAGCAGCTAGGTGGAGCAGAGAATAGAGTACCAGGCTGGGAGTCAGGAAGATTCATCTACTTGAATTTAATTCTCTATATTTGGGGCCCTCTCTCTGCAGGTGATATACTGGGAAACCACTGAGGGACAGAGGGATTGGAGATCAAGATGAGGACAACCTCTATCCTTTCACTATATATTATGGTCAATAAACCATATGGGCATAAGCATATTAAGTACTTCAGTACATGAATGGGGTAGAGGTTCATGACCGGAGAGAGAGGAACCTAGATGGTTTGGGGAGTATCATGATCTATGATCACAGATTTTGTATTTTGAGTAATCTTTCATTTCTTCTACATTAATTCTGGAACTGGCCAAAAGAAGTTGAACCAAACCACTCAGCTCCAACACTAAAGCTGCAGACCTGGCAGTTCAGGAGCCACTTGGATGTCTGAAGGCTAAACACACTCTACCAGCCAGGAGGGACAAGACTCCTTTTTAGAGAGGCTATCTCACACAGGAGCCATGAAGAAAATGGCAAGACCACAGATCTATTGATTCCACTAGAGCTCTACTTGGTGAGCAACAGAGATGTTATTATCTAAAATTAGATAATTAATACAGTGATATTATGTCTTCTGATAGGCTTAATAACCAAGCATCTTTAGACTGCTTACAGCAATATACAAGAACACACAGATCAACCATCATGCCATCAAACGTGTTACTTTATCAGTGCTATGGCAAGAGACTTAGGAGAATAGAAAGAGGAGAATAATAACCTTCTAAGTAAGGGATGAGAAATTGTAAGTAAACCATAAATAGTAGATTTTATATTTTAATATTTCATTGGGCAAGTAGATTATATAGTGAATAGAACTTGGGGTCTGGTAGTTAGGAACATCTGAGTTCAAATTTTGTATCTTTACCATCTAGCACTGATTTGCACATAATGGGCACTTAAAACCTGCTTGTTTAATCGTTATAATTTGCTGTCAAAATTAATTAGAACGTTAAAATTTACTCAGACATTTACTAGCTGGGCAAATCACTTAACCCTGTTTGCCTCACTTTCCTCATCTATGAAATGAGCTGGAAAAGGAAATGGAAACCCCTCTGGTATCTCTGCTAAGAAAACCCAAAAAATGGGGTCCTGAAGAGTTAGATACGAGTAAATAATGACAATAAAAATACTTCATTTCATCTCCTAGACTCAACTGGAACCAAGCCAAAAGGGATTTTTAAAATGCCACTTCCAAGCCAAGTTATGAAAGTGGCCATTTTGAGGGTGGACACACCAGGTTTGTTTAAACCTTCTTCAGTAGAAAGGGCTACCTAAGGGTCACGAACAGCAACCAGCAAATAGTTCACATAGTGTGCCACCTGGTGGATAACTCAAGTATTGCTCTCTGCACTAATTTAAATTACCTGAATGATTAAGGGAGGGTCCAAATTTGCTTATGATTGGAGACCCTTCAATACTTGAACTCCGTTAAATCACTTCTTAGTGCTGTGAACTGAGAGACATATTTGTGCTCACTCCTAGTACTATACTAATTTGCAGGGTTACTTAAATAAGCTTAAATAAGATAATGGATGTAAAAGTTGCTGGTGTATCTAAGTATACTTTTATGTACAAGTGCATTTATAATTACCTTCCCAAGAAAGTAATAATCACTCACATTTGTTTAGGGCTTTAAGGCTTGCAAAAGATTTTCCTTATAACAGTCATTTAAACTATATGACATAAGCATTATTGTACTCATTTTATAGATGAGGCTCAGATAGATTAATTAACTTGTCCAGATTTATGTATCTTTTAAGTACCTGAGGTGGTTTTCAAATATACTCCCCCAAATTCCAAGCCCAAAATTCGTTACCTTAGTGACTTAACAGGAGATCAGTAGTATATGATAACAATCTGCTCTTATCTCCATAGGAATTCACTTTCCTCCCTGTGAGATAGTTCAAAGTATTTCAGCTCCTGCCACTGGAGGAAAACAATAATAATGACTCACATTTGTACAGTGATTTAAGTTTTATAAATTAGAGGATAAAAAATTACCCTAAGAGTAGTGCTAACGTTAAGTGGGGAGGTAGGAGTGGTTTGTAATTAGTACATAAATCACAAGGTATAATGTAAAAAAAAAGGAGGAATGTGTGGTTTGGCGTCAGGAAGTGGGAACTCTCTTTCCCCTCCCTCACTGGACCTATCTACCTGCATATTAACTAGGATCAGTCCAAGATTAGAAAGACACTATCATAGTCTGTCCTGGCCTCATTAATTCTGGGAAAACCAGGAAGCCTGACATCCCCTTTCCCCCTATTAACTGGATCCCCTTAAAGGGAGGATGGGAAAGAATAGCATTCCCATGCCTCCTCTTCTCCAGCTCTGTTCATTTCATCACTATATAGTTGGCACTGTATTCAAAAAGATTCCTAATCTATTAATAATATATTCTACTATGGAATTATTCTTTAACATTTCAAAAGATCTATTTCATCATTGCAGGTACTCTATCCACCAAAGTAGATAATAACCCTGCCATGACTTAGTAGATGGCCTTCTGGTCAACACAACCTGATGACCAACCCTCTAGTAATGAGCCTTTCTGAATTCCTTAGCTGAGGTCACCTCATGACATGCAAAATCCACCCCCCTCTCCTGTCACTCCTGGTCTGTACTTCAAGCCATTTAATCTTGGTACATACAGCCTGTCAGAGTTTGAGATACACTGGAATAGTCATTGAGAATCCAGTGTCTATGAAGAGACCCAAATGCTTTTCCTTTCTGGGAAGCCTCAACCCTATGTAGGCCCTAGAGAAAGTGGAGGCTTGTTGGAAAGAGAGTAAAAGTTGTTTTGAATATTTAGGGGCGTGGGTGTAAGTCCTTTGTGTTTTTCTCTCAAGTTAAATAAAACTTGTTTTATAGTCATTGTGTTGTTATTCTGGATGTTTTCATGAGAGCTAAAAATCCTTTTCTATTTTCTGTAGACTAGATGTGATCTATATTGTGATATTCTTGGGAAGAAAACCTAGGGGGCAGCACAGACGAAAGACTGATTTGTGGGAAATCCCAAATATTGAACCCAATCTAAAACAAACATAAAACATCGTTTCTAGGCCCCAGGTTAGGCAGGTACTAGTGTGGAGTATTAATTGATGGAATTTATTGTTATTTATTAGGATAAATAAATTGAATGGTAATTAATTGCTGAATACTAATTAATTGAGAAATATTATTCCTTTATTTATCAGTAATTTTAAAAAAAATTTTCTTGACTGCATTCCTAATGTTGGAATTATCCAAGGTAAGGGCTATGTCCCCTCCATCTTCCATCTTCTGTTTCTATAGGTGCTCGCTATCCATGAGTTTATGTCACCAACTGATTAGTGATAGCTTTGTAGGTCTGGAGTAGTGGTCATGTCATAATTCGTTTTTTCCTTTCTGGAAAACAATTAGAATTCTTGTAAGAAAAGTCACTAAACTCCTGCAATCTTACTACTGGGGCATATAGCCCCAAAACCAGAAAGCAGCAGCAAAAAAAACCCCAACTAAACAAAGAATCCATTATTTGGGAAATAACTGAACATTTATGTTACATAAGTGTAATCAGAGAAATATAGGAAGACTCATCTGAACTGATGTAAACAAAGAAAACAGAACCAGGAGAACAATGTACCCAGTGACTACAGTAACTATGGATAAAAACAATGCAAGAAGGCAACTGAACTTAGATTAATTGCCACGGATTATTTGCCATAATCTATTGTTCAGGACCATTATTCCTTTCCTTCTTTCCTTTCTTGGAGAGGTGGAAGACTATGATCTTTTTGTCATTCAGTCTTTTTTAACTGCTTTGTTTTTTTTTTCTCTTTTGTTACAAGCAAAAATCAAATAGAAGAGTGTGAGAAATAACCATGGGAATGACTGTGATGTAAAAAAAGCAAAAGGCATCAATAAACAGTTGTGCCAGACCTTTCAATATTTCATCTCTGTAGGAGCCAAACGGACTTTGAAAGATGCCGCAGGGGAAACTGAATTTGCAGAAAATCAAAAGTAGAATTGCTCCCCTGGGCTCTGGACAGGGATAAAACTACAAGACAGGTTGGGAGATAGGATAAGATTTGATTCAACCTTTCTTCCTCTTTTTTGGGCAGTTTTTGCTGTTGGAAAGAATGTTAGTATGCCTTTCCATCAGTCTTTTTATATGTCTGGGAGCAGGAAAAGGAATTTGAAAGCTAAGAGTGACAGTCAGTTGCCAGTAGTTGCTTGTAGTTTGTGGCTGCTAGACGTCTCCATGGCAAAGGCAGACCTTTGCAGATCATGAAATAGATTTTAGGGAGCTTCAGTGACTGATATGGAAACAGAGCAGGACTGGGCCATCAGCTGCTATAAAATCTTAGAAGATGGTGAAAGCAGGCAAGGAGACCGATTCTCAATCACCTACAATTTTCCCTATTTCTCTGTTTCTTGCCACATTGATCTTGACAGATTATATATAATTCCTTCTCTAAATCTTTCCCATGATCTAGATGAAAGTTTGCAAGAAGCAGTTGGACTTGAGAGGCTCATTAAAGTTTTACTCTACTACATTTTAATAAATTGTGTGGTCACTAAAAAGTCAGTCGTCTGAATATTATAAATGATGTTGCTTGACAAAAGAATACTTCCCAGAAAAGGGAAGGTGGCGGCTAGAGCCGTATTGAGATTGTCGTAATTTTTAAAATTTCAGAATGCCTTCCACTTCCATGACCCCTAAGTCAATATTGAATTAAAGCCCAATCCCCTACCCAATCTTCCCACTCCTTCCTAAAATACAGATTTTGGACCTTGGAAGGAGATTAGTCTAGACAGTATGTAGGCTGATCATCCTCTGATGACAATGGGAGTATTGCAGTCTTTGTGACAGCTCCCCAAAGTCACAAAAAACAAGGGGCAATTACTGCTGTACCACTTGAAATGTGACCTGGGACACCCATGAAGTGTACGAGCACCCACATCAATGCCGCACTTAAAATATAAGTAATAAAAATAGGAGTATCATAGTGGGTAGAAGCATTGTTGTTGTTGTTCACCCCTTGTTCTCAAAGAGGACCAATGACCTTGGGAGGGTGATGTCTTGACTTGAAGGTCAATTGGATTTAAGTGAGGCAGAGCATCAGTCTCACTCTCTCCTCCAGAGTCGTTGGAATCCAATGGTAAGGCATAGGTCAGGGAGACTGGTGATGGCCTAGAGGAGCATAGGAGTCAAGAGAAGTGGGCTCACAGGAGGTTCTCAGGTAAACATGCGGAATTAAATTCAAAGTTAAGTAGCAGAACAGAAACACAAGTCCTTCTGATGTTGAAAACATTCCTTGTTTGTTGAAGTCTGACGTGGTGAGGAGAAAGAGGGGAAGGGAAGATCATGGAGTCATAGATCTAGAGCTGGAAAACAATGACAACTCTTCAAAGACAATGTAGTCCAATTTTCTTATTTTTCTTATTTCTTCTTTTTTTTCCTTTTCTCTCTGTCTCTCTCTTTTCGCTTTTTGGAGGGGGGGGAAGGTAGGGCAATTGGGGTTAAGTGACTTAAGTGACCAAGGTCACATGGCTAGTTTTTGTGTTGTGTCTGAATCTAGATTTGAACTCAGGTCTTCCTGACTCCAGGGCTGGTGCTCTATTCACTGCGTCACCTAGCTGCCCCCCATTTCTTATTTTTTCTTATTTTTGCAGATGAGGAAACTGAGGTCTAAGGAGACTAAGTGGTTTTGCCCAAGATCACACAGGTAGTATTTGAACTCTGGACAACTTTGGAGACAATATTCTTTCCATTGCACAATGCTGCCAGGAAGTAAGGAAGCAAATTTAGATATATTTACAACAAGAAGGAAGAAAAAAGGGAAGGAAAGAAGGGAGGGAGAGAAAAAAGAAGGAAGGGAGGGAGGGAAGGAAAGTTAAAAGGTTAGCTGTAAAGAATCTTGCTAAATCTTATCTTCAAGATCTATATCTAGATTACATTTCATAACCTCACTCTGACACGTTTGCCCGGGCTATGATACCTCTGGCCCTCCCTCCCTTGCTCATCACCTTTGGCCATGTAGCTGATTTTATCAGAGACTCTTCTTATAAAAAGACCTGATTGCCTTTCCCCTAATGTGCTATAGCTCTAATAGTCATTAACTCCTTTTGCCTTAGCATTCTCATATCCTTTGGCCATTTATCATTTAGGGAATGACTTGTATTCTTATAAATTCAACTCAGTTCTCTATAGATTGTAGAAATGAGACCATTATCAGAGACACTGGTTGTAAAAATTCTTTTCCACTTTTCGGCTTCCCTCCTAATCTTTGCTGCATTGGCTTTGTTTGTGCAAAAACTTTTCAATTTAATGTAATCAAAATTATCCATTTTGCATTTTATAATGTTCTTTCTCTCTTGTTTAGTGATAAATCCCTCCATTATCCACACATCTGACATATAAACTATTCCTTACTCCCCTATTTTGCTTATAGTATCAACCTTCATATCATGTACTCATTTGGACTTTATTTTGGTATGCAGGGTCAGACATTGGTCTATGCCCAGTTTCTGCCATACTATTTTCTGGTTTTCCCAGCTGTTTTTGTCAAATAGTGAGTTCTTATCCGAGAAGCTAGGGTCTTTGGGTTAATCAAACAGTAGATTACTGTTGTCATTGACTTCTGTGTCTTGTGTACTTAACCTGTTTCACTGATCTACCCTTCTATTTCTTAGCCAATACCAAGTAGTTTTGATGATTGCTGCTTTATAATATAATTTAAGATCTGGTATGGCTAGGCCATGTTTCCTAGCATTTCTTTTCATTAATTCCCTTAATATTCTGGACCTTTTGTTTTTCCAAATGAATTTTGCTGTTATTTTTTTGAACTCAATAAAATAATTTTTGGTAGTTTGGTTGGTATGGCAGTGAATAAATTAATTTAGGTAGATTTGTCATTTTTATTATATTAGCTCAGCCTACTCATGAGCAACTGATGTTTTTTCCCATTTTTTAGGTCTGTTTTTATTTGTGTGAAAAGTGTTTTGTAATTGTGTTCATATAGTTCCTGGGTTTGTTTTGGCAGGTAGACTTCCAAATATTTTATGATGTCTTCAGTAACTTTAAATGGAATTTCTTTTTCTATCCCTTGCTGTTGGGCTTTGTTAGTAATCTAGAAATGCCAATGATTTGTGTGTGTTTATTTTATATCCTGCAACTTTGCTGAAGTTGTTTATTATTTCAAGTAGTGCTTTATTTGATTCTCTAGGATTCTCTAAGTATACCATAATATTATCCGCAGGAGTAGTCTTTAATGGTTCAATTTCAGCTTGGAAAGAGATCTCTAGAGGAACATCCCAGGTACTATGCTTGGCCCTGTGTTGTTTAACACTGTTATCAATTACTTGGATAAGGGGATAGATCACATGCTTGTCAAATTTCCAGATGACACAAAACATGGAAGGCTAGCTTACTATGTTAATAACAGTTTCAGAATCCCAAAGTAGCAGTTTTAGGATCCAGGATTAACACTGGATTGCTTCTAATAAAATGATATTTAACAGGGATAAATATAAAGTTTTATACTTGGGTTCAAAAAATCAACTTCACAAGTACAAGATAGAGAAGGCATAGTGAGACATCTATGAGTCTAAAAAAGATCTGGGTGCATTAGAGGACTGCAAATTCAAGAAGTCAGAAGAGTAATGAGGTAGCAGAAGAAAGCTAATGCCATATGGGGCTACATTTTTATAAGGCATAGCTTCTAGGAATAAAGAGATGGAAGTCCTTCTATACTGCACCCTAATTAGGCTACATTTAGATTATTGTGCTTGTTCTGGGCACCATAGTTTAAGAAGGACATTGATACTATCCAAAGAACAACAACAAAGTGGGGACCCTTGAGTCCATGTCACATGAGGATTGGTTTAAAGAATTGGGAATGTTTAGTCTGGAGAAGAAAAGAATCAGGGTGGGATATCTTAGTTAACTTTAAAGACATGAAAGCCCATCACATTGATTGGGAAAAAATTAGGAGCACTGGGAACAAGTTGGAAAGAGGCACATTTAAACATATTGATGACAGGAAAAACTTCCTAACAATTAGACATGTCTAAAAATAAAACAGGCTTCCTTGAGAGATGATGGGTTTCCCTTCATTGGAGATCTTCAAGCCAAGACTAGACTTCTTGTTGAATATGCTACAAAGGCGTTTTCTTTCAAGAATGAGTTGGACTAGATTTTGTGATTCTATGAATATCCTGAAGGAAAATATAAGGTGAGATGCTCAGCTGAAAAAATAAAGTGGAAGTAGTAGTATAGAAGGTTTGAGAAGAAAAGAGAAGATTTGGAACAGAAGCTGTGGGAAATAAGATAGAAAAAGTAGAAAGGAGTAAAAGGATTGCCTTGCTACAGTGAGAGCCCAGCTAAGATTTGATAATATAAAATTTGTAATGGATCCAAATCTCTGGCTGGGTGACTTCCCATAGTTTCATTCTTTGGCATATAAGAAAAAGCAGTAGAGACTGAGCTGAAAAACAAATCTTCTCCTCCCATATAGAAAGATAATCAAAAGCCTAACACAGACAGCCCATTCTCACAAATACCAGTTCTGTCCCCCAGTACTATCCACCTCTAGCAGGTGCTTCTTAACAAGCAATAATACTAAATTATATTACTACAAGACTCAACAAAGGAGAACTTTCTTGTTCCTTTTTAAAAACATAATGCTTAGATGAGGACAGAAATGAGAAGATCAACAATATGGTATGGAGAATTGAAAATGAGAACATTAAAAACTAACAGGCATTAATTATTATGATGTAAGTGTTATAGGCTTGAGAGGCAAGGGAGATCAATCATGAAAACGAGTGGTTTGGGAATTTAGCCGAGTTCACAGAGGAGGAGTTGGTTAGCTTAGAAAAGCCCAGCCATGGGTTAGGAAGAACTTAAGGATCAAAGTCTCTTAGAAAGCAGATTAGTCAGTCAGGGAGTCTGTCAACAAGGTGAAGGATCCTTATACACAGGAGAAAGTGATATTTAAACTGGGCTTTAAAGAATAGGAAAGAATTCAACAAATAAAGAGTGGGTGAAAAGAATAGAGAAGGTGAGCAAAGGCCCAGAGACTGAATTATTATCTTCATTTGCAGGGAGAGAAAATTGAATCCCAGAGAATGACTTCACCAAGGTCACACAGCTAATAGGTGGCAGAGTAGATAAGATACTGGCAATTTCAGTTCCCTGGGGAAAATTCATTTGGAGGGTAGAATGGAGATTATCACAGGGTGGAGGAAAAGGGAGAGAGGAAGACATCAGGACACTCCAAGGCCAGATGTCCCCATTTCTAGATTTCTCAGAGATACTATTCAGGTCTCCAAGATAATGACAGAATGCTGCTAATGGGGAAAGGCCTATCCAGAAAGGAGACTGCTGGGAATGGGGAGGGTTTGGTTAAGAGGCCTACACCTTCATCTGACTCCAACAATTTGGGGAGCAAAGGTGGAAAGTGTGGATAAATACCTGTGACAATATTTGAAGCCCTCCCCGACAACCACACTGGGGCTCTGGAGCAAAACCTCTATCATTCACCCAGTTTAGAGCCCTACAGGAAGGAGTAAACAAGAACTCAGGTTTCCTACCTCCCAGTATGGTACACTTTCCATATCTGCCTCCCAACAGCTCAGAGGGTTTATTTACAGCATTAAAAGTGAACTGAGATCTTAGACTGGACAATGTGAGAAAAGGAGACAATATAAGGATAGTGTAAAATGTTTTGTTTCTTTCTTAATAACCACAAAAGGACAATCATCCTTCTTATGGCCTCATCTTCACTTATCTAAGCTCACACTTAAATGGATATCTACTTGAAGTGCCATTTCTTAGCATAATGGAATTTCTACCTCCCCAAGGTAATCACCTTAGGGACGTAATGGACCATCCTCAGCCTGATGCAGTTTCCTGCCAGTAGATTCCCCAATCCTTCCCCATCCCCAAGGTCCTCCCCTCCCTTCCTTCTGACCATCATATATTTCTCAACACCATTCTCCACCCTCCCCTCAAAAAAAATCTCACCTCCAAGGTTCTGGCTGAAAGCAATCAAATGAGAGAAAATTGATTAGGCTGATGTCATTTCTCTGCTTGGAATCACCATTGTGTCTGTCACACACAGATGTATTAGAGAATGTTAGAGAGACAGAGCATCAGAACTATAAGGAACCTTAAAAAATCATCTTGTCTTACCCCTCCCATTTGACAGATGGTAAAATTGAGGCTCAGGGGACATGACATGTCCGAGATCTCACAACTGGTGAGCCTGCAGCTTTAGTACAAAAAGTTGACTCTCCTAATCCTCAGCATAAGATCCTTTCCAATATATATTCCCTTACTGGTTTTCAAAGGTTAATTTTTTTTTAGAATTTTATTTTGGGTTTTTTTTTCAATAATGAGCATTTATTTTCTCTTCCTCTTGTTCCCACCCACCCACATAAGACAAAGAAAGGAAGAAAAAGAAAAGCCTTATAATAATTATGCAAAGTTATACAAAGTAAATTTCTTCTTTGGCTTATGTCTCATTCTGCATTTTAATTCCACTACCTCTGTCAGGAGTGGGGTAGCGTGTTTTGTATCTAGTGCCCTAGAATTGTGGTTGCATTGGTCAGAGTTCTCAGGTCTTTTTTTTTTTAAACTATTTTAAAATTTTTATTTTCAGTTCCAAATTCTCTCCCTCTCTCTACTTCCTCCCCTACCCATTGAGGAAACAAGAAATAATGATACCCATTATGCATATGAAGTATCAACCCAAAGGAACTGGCCTCTAACCTGTGGGCTGCCAGAGCTGAACAGAGCAGGCCAGAGACAGGAGAGTCAGGAATCAAGCAGAAGTTTAACTTCAAAGTGAGGGGAATGGTTTGCAAGCAAGGACCAATGTGCCACAGAGCCCAGTGCCTAGTTGAGGGGTAGGGGGGAAGGACTCGCTTTAGTGTGGAGAGATCGCAATACTTATACCAGTGGTTGTTCACTGAGCTGTAGCCCTGACAATGAGGGGTAACAACAACAGTGTGATAAGTTTGATTCATAGCAGGGCTTCATGACCAGAAACAATTCTGGGGGCAAGGGGGGCAGGCAGCTGGGTGGCAAAGTGAGTGGAGTGCCAGCCCTGGAATTAGGAGGACCTAAGTTCAAATCTGACCTCAGACAGTTAACACTTACTGTGTGACCTTGGGCAAGTCACTTAACCCCAGTTGCCCTGCCTTCTCTGCTCCAAAAATATTTTTAAAAAAAAGACCCAGGATTTTGTTGTGGCTCCAGAGGGTGAGTGCAAAGGATTGTTGTCATGCCAAGTTCAGGGCACATCTTGCTTTCTGGGACTTAGCTCTGGAAAACAAGTGAAGTCATGCAAAACATATTTCAAGTCTTTCAAAGTTGTTTTAATTCATAATGGTATTGTTACTATATAAATTGTTTTCCAAGTTCTATTCACTTCACTTATACAGGTCTTCCCAGTTTTCTCTGAAACTTTCCATTTTGTCATTTTAAATGGTATAGTAACATTCAAATGTCATAATTTGTTTAGCCATTCCCCAATAGATGGGCACCCTCTTAGTTTCCACAGTTTTGCTGCAATGAAAATAGATGCTGTAAGAATTTTGAAGAAATGGGTTCTCTCTCTCTCTCTCTCTCTCTCTTTCTCTCTCTCTTTCTCTCTCTTTCTCTCACTCTCTCAATTCTTTGGAGTATAGACCTAGGAATGACATCACTGAATTAAAGAGTCACAATTTAATGACTCTTCAGGCATTCAGAGGTTAATTTTCATAATAAAACCAAACCCTTCACTTCTTCTAATACCCAAAGAATTCAAATTTCAACTGTTAGGAGACCTGGGTTCCTTCAGACCAGCAAACACCTACTCCCCTTGTCCCTACCCCACAGATGTCTTTATGATCAACCAGAATCTAGCCTTGCCAGTCAGCTGAAAACCTGGTCTTTATGTCCAGACAAGGTATCTGACTGATAGTCACCGCTGAGATATCCTGCTACTAAGACAATTTACTAGGCAGCTTTCTTTTCTGCCAGTCTGGAGTGTAGAATGTCAGTACCAAACAGGACCTAGGAGCTTTGGGATAGAATCATTCAACTTAATTTGATTCAGTTTCACTCAACAAGCATTTATTAAGCATTTCATAAGACAACCATGACCATTTTTTTTAGTCGTGATTCTTGGAGTCCAAAGAATTTCATTAGTGATGATGGAGTCAGACTTGTGCTTAGGGGTAGGCAAGGGGCACCTTATTGCCATGTTCTCGAGGCAGGGCTTCCAGAAAATGAGGGAATCCACTAGAAAATAGAAGTCTTGGACATTCTGAACCCTTCACTGTTCTCCTTAGCCCCACAAAAAGCCAATGCGGCAGTCTTATGAAAAGGGAATATGTCCCTCTTCTCCCCCAAATACCTTGCTCATTACATGTCATGGTACCTGAAGTTCCACCATTATAAAGTCATTCCAATGGCTATTGAAGGTTTAAAGCAGCAAGATAGATGACCTCGTCTGCAGAGCGTTGCACCAGATGCCTAAGAACCTCACCTCCATCCCTGGCTCAGTATTGACTAGCTCAGTAATTTACAATTTCCCCTCTTTTTCCTCCGGACTTCAGTTTCCTTATTTATAAAATTAGTACAATAATCCCTTTCCTGTATCCCTTCCTAGGTGGTTATGAAGCACAGATGAGACCACAAGGGGAGAGGGAAGAATGTCCCAGTCAAGTCAGAAGGCCCAGATTCAAGTTCCAGCTCTGCCCTTACTGTGTGAGTTTGGGCAAGTTCAGCCCTCTCTCTGGGCCCAAGTTTTATCAACTGTAAAATAAGGGGGGTTAGATTAGGTGATGCAAGGTCCTTTGCAGTTTTGTATAAGCAGGAGCATAACCTTGAAAAAAAAATAGATAGGGCAGCAAGGTGGCACAATGGATAGAGCACTGGCCTGGAGTCAGAAAGATGTAAGTTCAAATCTAGTCTCAGACACTTAACTAGCTGTGTGACCTTGGGCAAGTCACTTAACCTGTTTGCCTCAGTTTCCTCCTCTGTAAAAATGAGCTGGAGAAGGAAATGGCAAACCACTCCAGTACCTTTGCCAAGAAAACCCCAAATGAAGAGTTGGACACGACTGAGCAACAACTAAACCTAAAAGAGGCATCAGTGTTACGAAAGAGCTTTTTGAGGCTTGTTGAAATTCTAGGTGATTTGCATAGCTCTGGAGGTAGCTGCCAGAAGCATGATGAGAGTGGAAAGGAATTTAATCATCCCAACCTAAATAAGAAGAGAGTAGTAGTGAGAAAATTCCCAAAGAGGCAAAATACATGGGTTTTGAGTGAGGCAGAGGGGAGGGTTGGGCAGCAGGGAGTAGAGATCTGTTCTGTCCCAAGGGCTGCGGCTGTAGTTAGGGGCTCAACTGGCCTAGGACCTGAAAATGTATTGATTAGCTATAGACACATATCGGTTGAGTAGTCTTACAAAAGAGTGATAATACTCTTATTGAAGAAATCTCCAAGTTCAGAATTGTTAGTGTTCCCTCTCCCACTGCCAGCCTGAGAAATTTGTGGGAGATCATACTTCTTGGTGTCTGTTGTTAGTCAGCAACATTTGGTAAATACCCGGGTTGTTCTAAGCACTGTGCTAAGGACTGGGGATTTTAAAAAAAAAGGCAAAAAACAGACCTATTCTGAAGGCGCTTGCAATCTAATGGAGCAGATGACGTGAAAATAACTCTGTACAAACAAGCTATGGACAGGAGAAATGGGAGAGAATCGATAGAGGCGAGGCACTGGCATGAGGAGATCAGGAAAGGTGGGGTTTTACTTAGGACTTGATAGAGGAAACAAGGGCCTGTCCTAATGAAAACTTTGCTTTTTGACTAATTATGATTCCTGGTCTGTTGGTAGAGAATTCCTGGATGGGGGCTGGAGCCCCACATCCATAACACTTTGTGGCTTCAGAGTGTGTGGGGCTTGTGCTATGTCTGTGATTCTGTGAAAGCAGCTTTGTTATGCTTCACAGATGTAAGATGCTGTTAGGTCTCCTCTATGGATTTCCATGTTCTAATTTGTGTCATCTTTACATGTTTCTTATCACTCCACTGGATTATAAGGTCCTCGAGCACAGGAAATGGGTTTTATTCATCCGGCCTTGCACACAGCAAGCATTTACTAAGTATTCATTGAATTGAATGGAGGGGTTTTTTTATATAAGATTTGGGAGTTTTAAAAAATAAAAGTTTAAAAAGAAATTAGTAGCGTGGCGTAATGGGTATATTCAGTGCCAAGAACTCCTAGGTTTAAGTCCCATCTCTGCCATATTGGCTGCATGACCCTGGACAAGTCTTAGTGCCACTCTCCAGGACAGGTTACAGATAGGTGCCACCTATATTGGTAGGGGATGTTTCCTCATCCCAGAGTTCCCTATTCCAATAACATCATAGGTCTAGTCATTATTACTAGTATTACATATCTATATAGTGGTTTAAGATTTCCAAAGTGTTTTCCAAACAACCACTGGTCCTAGGAAGTAGGTGGTGCATGTAACCATTTTTCCATATAAGAAAACTAAAGCCAAAAAGGTGAAATGTCTTGTCTAGTATAATACAGCTAATAAGGGGAATTGACTCCAAGAGAAAGAGAATGAGATAAGAAGAGGGAAAAAAGAATAGAAGAAAGGAAACTGGAAGTCAAGAGGGGCCAAGAGGTGCTTAACAAGCTAGCCAAGAGTCTGGGTGATTGGTCAGGACTTTTCCTTTTCTCTCTGCGCTTACAGGATTCCAGTCAGGAGATGGCGCCCAGGGCTCTGGATTTAACATGGTTGCAAAGGGAGGAAAGAGATCCTGGTTGCTGAGAGTTAGGTAAATCAGTTCTCCCCACTGGCTTTCTAAGGAAAGCAGTCCATAATTGCTGATGTTTTTCAAGCCCATCACAGAATCCATTCTGCCTTGTGTCCATGCTTAGGGCAAGAAGCAAAGGACATCTCCCCTAGATTGCCTTGGAGTCAAACTCTGCTAGACTCATCCGGGAAGAAAGGAATGAAGTTATAATGTTGTCAGTGGTGACATCACTATTGATCAAGACAGATTGTTACCCTGCAGATTTTCCCTAGGGGAGGAGAGAATGACTCTATTCTGGCCCCATCTCCGTCTCCCCTCTGCCTGCATGGCCCTCTCCCCTACATCTGACTCCTAGGTAGGAGAGAGCATTCAGTGTTCATTAACTTAATCAAAGACTATGAAAGGAAACAGTTCCAAGAACAAACATTTCTTGGCTTCTGGTTCAAGTGCTCTCTCATTAGGGAATATTTCAAGAGTAGGGAGCCCCACTCATAGGAAGGAATGCTGGATTTGGAGGATTGTGGTTGTTCAGCCGTTTCAGTCATGTCCAACCTTTCATGACCCTATTTGGCGTTTTCTTGGCAAAGATACTGAAGGGGTTTGCCATTTCCCAAGGACCTAGATTCAAATCCTAACTCTGCTACTTCTGTGAACTTGAGCAACATACACTAGAATGTCCACATGTTAACTTCACCAAACCTTAGTCCCTTTGGCCCTGTGTTCTAACCTTTCAAGGTCTGTTTGAATTCTAACTCATCCGGTAGCTTATCTATCAATCCCACTTTTGTATCATCTGTATATTTGATGAATGTACCATCTATCCCTTTATCTAATTCATTGATGAAATCGTTCCCCGGCATAGTGCCAAACACAGATCCCTGGAGATCAATTGTAGTGTAATCCAGCATTCCATGGCAGAGTGCCTGCTCCTGCCACTCCCTCAACAACAATGTGCCCAAAGGCAAGGCATAGCTAATGTCTCAAGGATCTCACCCTTTTATTTTGAGCAATATCACTACTCGCTAAACTTTATCCTGTGACTGAACTCTCTGACAATAGTCCATATTCAATTCTGGACAGGAAATATGATTCAGACCCACAAAATGGCACATTCTCCAGTGTGAGTCCCAAACTCTTAGCCATGATATTGTATTTTAGTAGCCCTATGTGTCACAGATCACTATATTCAACCCCTTTCTCAATGGCAGCGGTTCTCAACCTGTGGGTTATGTTCAATTTAAATACATCCTGCATATCAGATATTTACATTACAATTCCTAACAGTAGCAAAATTACAGTTATGAGGTAGCAACGAAAATAATTTTATGGTTGGGAGTCACCACAACATGAGGAACTGTATTAAAGGGTTGTGGCATTAGGAAGGTTGAGAACCACTGCTCTAATGGGATCACCTACTAGACAGGGTTCCTTCCATAGCTTCTTCCCACCTCACACTTGCCAGGGTATATATCAGTGGACTGTTGTTACCTGTCTGTACTTGAAATTGAGGTCTATGCACAAAGTCTTGAAACCTTTCAGTGACAACTCCTTTCAAGGCTATTTATTCAAACCTATAGATGGAAAAAGTGCCTCACTGAATCCTTGTTGCCTCCAAAATAAAATATGAAATCCTCTGTTGCCCAAAGGCCTTCATAACTAACTCTCCACATCCCTCTCCTGCCCCGCACCACTTCCAGTCTTCTCCTACCTTATCCCTCACCATATACTCTGATCCAGTGACACTGGCCTCCTTGGTGTTCCTCAAACAAAACACTCCATATCCCAACTCTGGGCATTTTCACTGGCTGTCCCCCATGCCTGGAATGTTCTCCCTCTTCATCTCTGCCTCCTGGCTTCCTTGGCATCTTTCACATCCCAGCTAAAACCCCACTTTTTACAGCAAGTCTTTCCCTATACTTCTTAATTCTAGTGCCTTCTATTAATTTAACCTGTATATAGCTTGTTCCTACATAATGGTTTGCGTGTTGTCTCCTCTGTTGGATTGTGAGCTTTTCGAGGGCAGGGACTGTCTTTTGCCCTTCTTTGTATCCCCAGTACTTATCACAGTGCCTAGCAGAGAATATGGACACATAGGTGCTTAGTAAATGTTTATTGGCTGACTGACTGAAGGCAAATGACCTAATGGTCATTTTATTCTCCTGGTACAAAACTATCCCAACCCCTGAAGACTGGTATTATAATACATGTGCAGTACAAAAGGCTTGTAAGACCAGAGATTTAGAATTGGAAAAGAACTTACAGGTCAATGAATCCAACCCTCTCATTTTACCAAAGAGCTGACTGAGGCCCAGACAGGTTAAGTGACTTGCCCTATGGTCATATTAGAAAAAGTCAGCTATTGTTATGAGGCAGATAACCAAGTCCTAATAAGCCTAATTCTTTTCCTTATCCTAATAGGGGATACAGGATGGAGTGCTCCTTTCAGTCCTGCTTTTTATGGTTCTTTTCAACCATATAGTTTGCAATGATAACAGAATCGTTCATAAATCTGATCATAGGTACCAGATTCCAGAAATATCTTCAACGATCAATAATTTTTCAGATGCAGCCAAGTGGCAAGTGCTTCTGTATTCTCAGGGTGAGCACTCTCCTCCTAGAGGCAGTGTGGTACAGTGGATAGAGTACTGGAACTGGAGACTAGAAGGCCTGGGTTCAGGTCCCCCCTCAGACATTACTAGCTGTGCCACCCTAAACAAATCACTTAACTTCTCTGAGATTCACTTTTTTCATTTGCAAAATGAGAGGTTGGACTCTTAAGACCCTTCCAGTTCTAATATCATGATCCTATTATGATCTTGATTAAGATACTGGGTGACCTTTGTGTTTGCCAGAGGCCCAGCAGAACTAGCAGCTGTCAATGAATAGTTTTGAAATAACAACTTTGAACCCATTTAATACCTTCAATGGTATATCCTTGTCCTTTTTCAATGTCTTCCCAAATACAGGGAGTTCATCCAGATTAAATGCCTACAAGTGATTCATGAATCTTTTCCATGAATGTTTTGAAAAAAAATTAACACTTTTTGGGAGCTTTAAGGTTTACAAAGTATTTTACATGAATTATCTTATTTGATCTTTATAATAAGCCTGTGAGATAGGTGCTGTTGTTAGTACCCTCATTTTCTAAATGTGGAAAATAAGAATAAGGTTAAGTGACTTGCCCAAGGTCTCACTGCTGATAAGTATCTGAGGGATTCAAACTCAGGTCTTTCTGACTCCAACTGTAGCCCTCTATTCACTGCACTGAGCTGCTTCTCAGACAGGAGTCCTCAGAAATCCCTTGGAGCATGCATTTACATTGATAAAATCTCACTGGACAGGTGAATATGTCTTCTCTCTGCCATAGAGACAACATTGAAAACCACTGTCTCTCCAGAAAACAATCCTGGGCATTTTGAGCTCATGACATGGTGAATCCACGTAGTTCTTTTATTCAAGATCTGATGTTCTGCAGATGTCTTCCTCCCTCTTTTATATCACGTCTATGGGAGGTTGAAGTGGGAGCTCAAGCAAGTTCCTGCTTTTACTCCACCATCTTGGCTCTGCCCCCCTCATCACTCTATGGGTAAAATATACAGACTATAGGATTCTCTGATCCTTTCATTGACTAATCATTCTTTTCTCAGATTCTTCTCTTCCTGCTTCTCTGAGAGGATGATTTTCTAGGAGTGATCTCAGAGATTGGAAGTCAGGGAGGTGAATCATGCTGATTGAACCTTGGGTACATTTCTGCTGCTTCTCCTTCATGCCCTGAAGACACACCAGGCATGAGGCTGAGTTTCTTCTTCAGATGATCCTTACATGCTTTGGGCAATGGGGAATCTTCAAAAATGAGCTCCTGTGGATCTATTTCCAAGCTGGAGTTTCTCACTATTCTTTGTTAGCATTGTTCTCTTTCCCCTAGTAAGCTTCAGTACAAAAGACATGGATTGTCAGGGTGCTAAGATACTGAGTCTCTGCTTGCTACCGATAGTACTCTGAAGAGGTTGCAACTGGACCCAATCAATGCCAAAACACTCAAAATATTGTCCAGATCTTGACATACCAGGGTTGTGGTGTTTACTTTCTTCCTGATGCTCATAAATTCTCTGGGAAACTGTAGATTTACTCTAACAAGGATGAATGGTATGTTCTGTTCATCCATTTTTGGTCCATTATGAACAGGTAGGACCATGGTTAGGAGTAGCTGTCAATCAGCACAATGCCCCATCCCCTTTCCCTAGGTCCTTATCTTATCTGAGTATAATCTATTCATTTTACTGCTCTAGTCCCACTAACCACTCCCCTCTTTTTCCTCTTCAGATTTGTGTCAATCAAAAGCCTCTGATTAAAAGAATATTGTCCCAGTAAGCAGTTTAATTGCATTTTTAAAAGGGTATTAAATTGAAACAACAAACGCATATATTTCAGAAGTGGCCACCACCTCAGTTCTCACTCCACTGGCTCCTCTTGCAGTGTGAAACAAAAGTTCAAATGTTTAATGCGAAATTTAAATCTGATTCCCACAAGAATCTAGAAGGGAGAGAAACAAATCAATTGCTATCACCAGGGTCAGAAGAGGAGCTGAAATTCTTCTCCCTACTTTGAATGATTATAGAAATCTTAACTACACTTATGACTTTTCACGGTGTTCACTTATTAGTCTGGTTGGACAGAGACTCTTTCACTCATACTGATGCCAGGATGTAACTGACTTCCATACTTGCTATGCTTCCTGCCTTCTGCTACTAGAGAAGCAGAAAATTTTCTGTTTAGTGCTGTCAAAGACTTCCCTGTTGCTACCATGCCTTTGTATTTCTGTCCTTCTCTTACCTTTAGCTTCAAAGTCCACACCCTGTGACATCCTGTGCATCACCCATGGGATCTTGAGAAATGGCTTTCCAGACCCACTTCTTCCCTGACCAATATACTTATGGGGAAGTGAGAGTTGTGTATGGAGTGTATGAGATGTTCAGGGAAGACTAGCTCATCTGGTGTGAGGACTTACCAAGTTCTTTTCAGCGCTGCTTATTCACCTTTGGTGTCCACCTGTTACCCAACTCTCACCAGTGGCTCCAAGAAGCTGTAGCATGCACAGAAGCCACACTCTGATAAAACTGTCTCAGTAGACAGGCTAAATCAAGTTGAGGGTAACCAACAGGCCTCAGACCTATCAGTGAGTTGGGGGGTTGTCTACCCCAAGCATGTGACAACATATCCCTGGCAGAATGGGTGGACAAGAACTATTTATTCCAATGGCCATGAAGGTAGCTGAAGCAGGCAGTGTGGGGTGCTTAGAGCTTGGTCAGACATTGAAGAGGTACAGATCATCCACTGTATCCCAGGCCATCCCCAGTCATCCTGATTTTTGTCTTGCTACTAGACTTTGATAACTCTGCAAGAAAGAATGAGGCTGACAAATTTGTACAACTATGCCTCACTTAAATCCAATTCACACACAAGTCAAGGCATCACCCATGATGTCATCGGTCCTCTCGAAAATGAAGGATGAGCTCTCTGCTCTGCCCGCAGCTCTTCAGCTTTTCCCCTCACCCCCTGAGAATGTATGCCTACACCAAGTTCGCCTCTACCCCTGCCCTTGTGAGGAGCAGCTCTCAGCTGCTGAGTAGACCACTATCTGCAGTGGTGCTAAAATGGCCAGAGGTTCAGACAAATGAGAATCTCAGCATTTTGGTAGCCTCAGGTCCCTTGACCTCACTTGTCCTCAGATGTGAATTCCAAACAAGTGCCATCTCAAGAGACATTGACACAGCAGCCAAGTTTATTGGGGATGGAGCTACCACTGTGGGGGTGCCTGGCTCTAGAACTAGGATTGGGACTGTGTTTGGAAGTCTCATCATCACTTATGCCAGGAATCCCTCCCTGAAACAGCAGCTTTTTTTCCTACGCCATCCTGGGCTTTGCCCTGCCTGAGGCCATGGGGCTCTTTTTCCTGATGGTGGCCGTCCTCATCTTCTTCACCATGTGATGGAGCCATTTCTATCCCCCTACATTTCTGAATGTTTCTCCTCGTCCTCCTGGTCCTTCCATGTCTCTTCCTGCCTGTGTATACCTCCACCTCCATCTTACCAGGCAACTCTAGGGAAAGCCATGGGTTCAGGATTTGGCAGAGGGAAGACAAAGAAATACTGTATTAATAAGCTAAAAAAAGAAAATGAAGGATGGACAACAATTTATAGGGAATGATCTTTAAGTCTCCAAACAGAGGTGCAATACAGTTCTATGGTCTACCTTTTGCATGTGCAGTCTTGACCACATGAAGAGATAACTCCTTCTTAAGCTATATATGTCTCAGACATATTCTTCATAGAACAACTGAGATACAGTCATCACTGGGGATCCACTTTCTAGCACAAGACACTCTATATCTTCAGTTCTCACAACCATTGCTGCATTGTGTCCTATGAGTACAGGTAGAAGGATATGGGAAAGATTTCTGCAAAAAGAGTTCATTTTTTTGAGTCTTGTGATAGCCCCTGGTGCTAGAAGACTGACATCATATTCTCAGGTATACATGGTATGCTTCTGATCATCTTGCCCATAGTTGTAGCCCAATACCACCTAAGGTGGGCTCTTAGGGTACCATTTCCAAATTGGCAATCTTGCCTTCTGAATCCAAGTCTATTTGACCCTCTGGGAAGAATGACTGTGAACAACAAGTCAAAATCCTGGCTCAACCTTCTACAGAGAAGTTTCTCTTATTGGTATTAGCCTCTAAGAAGACATATATATCTGTTCCACAGCTAAGAAGGTTACTTAGAGACCAGTAAGGAAACACTTTTCATAGCCTCTGGCTACTGTCTGTTTTTCCATAAGTCATGCTTCTGCCTCCCTGATTGATTGACTGGGCCAGATCTGAGTAGCTGGGTTCCTGGCATGTAGGCAACAATGACAACTTAGCATTCAGTGATTCCCTGATCACTTGGTTCAGCCTCATAGGGTTCATGTGCTACACAGCCATGGCACCTTGATCTCTGTTCTCTGTAGTAGTCCTTCTAACCTTTTCTTTTAAAAAACTTTCTTTTCAAAAAAATTTGATAAACGTTGACAAACATGAATATTTCTATATATCAAAAATATTGTATGTGGCATCATGAACCTCTATATTATGTATAGCTTTTTTAAAAGCACATTTTAAATTTAACCCAGTGTGACAGTGACACTGACCCAGGAGGACCCAGTCCTGGGAGCATGAATATTTTGGGAGCTTACTTCTGAAGATGTTTGATGACATAGAACACTGGGACCAAGCATTACACTTCAGAGTGTGCATATGTATTCTGTAACTGTTTCTGTCTACTAACTGATCTAGGTGAATCCACAAACCCGTGAAGACTGACCTGCTTGACCCAGCTCAACAGTGCATTGACACTAAGATCCTGGGTCCTGAAAGCAAAAGAACAACCAAATCCATTGGCTCTGCCACATTCACATGAGAACTTGGTTGATGAAATACTTTGCAACAATTGATTTAAGTTTGAGCCTATTCTTCCCAAGGACCAGTGCAGAAGAGTGAAGATTGTGCCCCCTGCTATTGAGAGGAAATGCTTTATAGTTTCTATTCTTGCAATACCTTCTCAATAAATAGCATTTTGTGAAAGCTAATTGATAATAAATGGCTAAATGATGGAGGACACTAATCAATCGTCTCCTTATTGAGGACACAATAAGTGGTGATCAATATTGGGAAATTAAAAAACCCTAGGATGGAGGCTTGGGCTGATAGCATGAGAAAAGATACCCACAACTCCTCATGGATACCCCTAGAACTCTGGTGGGGAGATGTAGCTAGCTACTTTCTGGGTAAACAACTTGCCAGTGTGAGTGTAAATTGGGATAAGAATTATTTCCCGTCCCCCCCCCCCATATATATGGACCCTAATGGTATTTACCACATTGTTCTGATTCTTAGTGTCCCCTTCTGATCCTCCTTCTTCTCTCTTCTGTGTATTTTTAATGTTTCATTTGCTTTCTTTTCTTTCTTTTTAAAATTATCACTTCTCTCCAACAATGAATTTTAAAGTTTTCATCTGTCATTAATAATTTGTTGGGTACAAGGTGACAAATCATAGGATGATAAGGTCCCTAATCTAGAGAGGGACCATTAGTCCAACACCCTCATTTTACAGGTGAAGAAACTGAAATCAGAGTTGTTTTGATTTCAATGCATGATTCTTCACCTTCTCAAATGATTAGTCTTAAATGAATAGGAAGCAGAATGGTATACAGGCATACCATGAAGATACTGCCAATTCAGTTCAGACCACTACAATAAAGTGAATTATCACAATAAAGTGAGTCATATGAGTTTTTTCATTTCCAAGTGTATATAAAAGTTATATTTGCACTATACTGTAGTCTACTAAGTATACAGTAGTATCATGTCTAAAAAAATGTATATATCTTAATTAAAAATGCTTTATTGCTAAAAAAAAAAAATTAACCATCTTCTAAGCTTTCAGCAAGTTGTAATCTTTTTGCTGGGGAAGGGTCTTGCTTTGATGTTGATGGCTGCTGACTGATCAGGTTGGGGCAGCTGTGGAAATTTCTTTAAATAAGACAGCAATGAATTTGCCTCTTTCTTTCACGAAAGACTTCTCAGGAGTATGTGATGCTGTTTGATAACATTTTTACCCACAGTAGAACTTCTTTCAGAATTGGAGTCAATCCTCTTAAACCCTGCTGCTGCTTTATTAACTAAGTTTATGTAATATTCTTTAATATTGTTGTGTCTCAGGGAATAGAGAAGCCCAAGGAGAGGGACAGGGGAATAGCTACTTGGTGGAACAGTCAGAACACACCCACAATATCTGTTAATTAAGTTTATTATCTTACATGGACAGGTTTTCTGGGTGCCCCAAAACAATTACAACAGTAATGTCAAAGATCACTAATCACAGATCACCATGACAGATATAATAATAATGAAAAAGCTTAAAGTATTATGAGAATTACCAGAATGTTACACAGAGACATGATGTAAGCACATGCTATTGGAAAAATGTCACTGAAAGACTTGCTCATTGCAGGGTTGTCACAAACTTTCAATCTTTTTTTTGATAAGTGCGCCTCTTATTTTTTTAAATTGTGTTTTATTTTTTCCGATTATATGCAAAGACAATTCTTAGCATTCATTTTTATAATATTTTGAGTTCTAGATTTTTTCCCCTCCCTTTCTCCCCTCCCCTTTTTTTAAAATGGTAAGCAATTTGACATGGGTTATATACATGCAATCACATAAAATATATTTCCAAACAGTTGTGAAAGAAGAAACAAACCAAAAGGAAAAAAAAATGAAAAAAAAATGAAAATAATATGCTTCAATCTTCATTCAGACTACATCAGTTTTTTCTCTGGGTATGGATAGCATTTTCCACCCAAGTCCTTTGAAATTGTCTTGGATCATTGTATTGTTGAGAAGACCTAAATCATTCTTAGTGATCATCACACAATATTGCTGTTACTGTGTACGATGTTTTCCTGGTTCTGCTTGTTTCACTTTGCGTCAGTCCATACAACTCTTTCCAGGTTTTTCTGAAATCTGCCTGCTCATAATTTCTTGTTGCAAAATAGTATTCCATTATATTCACATACCACAACTTGTTCAACCATTCCCTCAATTGATGGGCATCTCAATTTCCAATTTTTTGTCACCACAAAAAAGAGCTGCTATAAGTATTTTTGTACACGTAGGTCCTTTATCCTTTTTTATGATTTCTTTGGGATAAAGATCTAGTAGTGGTATTGCTCGATCAAATAAAATCAAATAACAGTTTAATTGTCCTTTGGGTATGTTTCCAAACACTCTTCGGAATGGTTGGATCATTTCATAACTCCACCAACAGTGCATTAGTGTCTCAATTTTCCCACATCCTCTCCAACAGCTATTATTTTCCTTTTTTGTCATGTTAGCCATTCTGATAAGTGTGGGGTGGTACTTCACAGTTGTTTTAATTTGCATTTCAATCTAATCGAAAGTGATTTAGAACACTTCTTCATATACCTACAGATATCTTTGATCTCTTAATCTGAAAATTGCCTGTTCATATCTTTTGACCATTTATCAACTGGGGAATAGCTTGGTTTATTTTATAAATTTGGCTCAGTTTTCTATATATTTGAGAAATGAAGGCTTTATCAGAGACACTTGCTGTAAAGATTGTTTCCCATCTTTCTGCTTTTCTTCTAATCTTGGTTGCATTGATTTTGTTTGTGTAAAATCTTTTAATTTAATATACTCAAAATTGTCTATTTTGCACTTCATAATACCCTCTATCTTGTTTGGCCATAAGTTCCTCTCTTCTCCATAGATCTGACAGGTAGACTATTCCTTGCTCTTCTAATTTATTTATGGTATCACTCTTTATGTCTAAATCACGTACCTATTTTGATTTTATCTTGGCATATGATGTAAGATATTGGTCTACACCAAGTTTCTGCCATATTATTTTCCAGTTTTCCCATCATTTTTTTTTTTTTGTCAAATAGTAACTTCTTATCCCAGAGGCTAGGGTTTATCAAACACTAGGTTACTATGATCATTTACTACTGTGTCTTCTGTACCTAATCTATTCCACTGACCAACCACTCTATTTCTTAACCAGTACCAGACAATTTTGATGCTTACTGTTTTATAATATAGTTTGAGATCTGGTGTTGCTGGGCCACAAACCTCCAATTTTGTAAAACAAAACAAACCGCAACATCTACAAAGTGCAATAAAATGAGTTATGCTTGCAATGGAAAGTGTGCTGGATTTGAAATCAGAAGACCTGGGTTCAAATCTCAAAATGCCCATTGTGTTACCTTAAGCAATTCATTTAATCTCTCTGGTCCTCAGTTTCCTTATCTGTAAACTTATCTGTAAACTATCCTTATCTGGACTAGATGGACTTTAAAGTCCATCTCTAAAGTCCAGCTCTAAATCTATGATCCTATGAATAACACCTTTCCTTTCCTCTTTCCTGCTCATATGGAATATTTTAAGTTAAGGTACTAGAATGACACCATATAGGAAAGAGCTTACTAAAGAGAGGAAAATGACCTAAGCATCCTAGTTCCCACTTCAGAGCTCCAGTAGACCAATAAGAGGGTTTCCTGACTCTCATCCTTCAGAGTGCATAAAGTCTCCTGCAAACCCCCTTTTCTGTTTTGGTGAAGGGCAAGGCACCCTTCAGGACAACGGGGTAGTGTCTCGATACAGGCTAATTAATTTTTGATAATCTATTGTCCAGCACAAGGCAACACAGGGCACATAAGATAATAGTGAGGAAGCCAGCTTTATCAAGTACATGCTGGAGCTAGGAGCCTGGGGACTGGCTACTGGGTGCTGATTTCCTCCTGAAGGAGAATGGGCAGTTTTTTGATACTCAGACTGCCAAGGGAACTTTGAACTTCCCCTAGACTTCTTCATTTAGGGGGTGCGAAGGATACTGGAGTCAAGGCAGGTCCCAGGAAAATAATTTTCTTTGTACATTCTTTCCTAAGGAAAAGAAAGATAACATAGCGGTGTCTTGAGTCCCCACCTGTCTTATTAATATGGCCTCCTGGAGAGGGCACCCAGTTTTGTAGTTCATTTCACTGTGTCTGGTTTGTGGTGTCTCCTTTCTTATGGAAATCAGGATACAATTGCTTCTTAGCAAATAAAATGTAACTGTAAGTGCCATCCTTCCTCTGGGGAATGTAAATTGATTATTATTACTTGCTAGGACATATGTACATGAATATACACATTTATTCAGTCAGTAAATATTTATTAAGCACCTACTATGTGGCACATACTAAGCACTGGGGATAAAATGAAATGCAAAAGGCAGTCCTTGCCCTCCAGGAGGTCACAATAATAGATGAGACAGTATGAAGAACTATGTAGAAACAAGTGAGTGTAGTCTTGTTCCCCAAACCCATTGTTATTGGACTCTATTGGTGAAGAGTCATGTCCTGCTTGAGGGGCAGGGCAGAGTTGGCAAAAGTAGGAACAACTCTTCAGTTCTCTTCAAGCTTAAGAGTCTTTTAAAGTCACTTTAATTGTCACTTTAAGGGGAGGCTAGGTGGTGCAGTGAATAGAGCACCAGCCCTGGAGTCAGGAGGACCTGAGTTCAAATGTGACCTCTGACACTTACCACTTACTAGCCGTGTGACCTTGGGTGAATCACTTAACCCCAATTACTCTGCCTTCCCCCCTCCAAAATAAAAAGTAATTGTCACTTTAATTGATTCAGGTGTTACCAGCTTCCAGCTGCAAGAGAGAAGATAGAAGATGCCAACCCCACTTCAAGCTGCTGAAGAAAACGATTTCGAAGAAGTTGACATGAGAGGACCTGGTCTTCTTCATCATGTCCCTATCCCTACCTTGCTACACTAAAAACTTCCCCTCTCTTTATTAAACTGAGTTATCTCACTCCCAATGAGAGAGTTCCTAGACTCTCTGTTGTCTGGTATACATTTTCATATGCATCCTTTCTCTGACATCTGTTTTGCTACCAGTTTGAATAAATGGGCTTCTTGGCTACATGCTACATGTGTTTATTATGAAATTGATATTTCGTGTAAAGAGAGTCAAGCCTTGGATAGGAAACCTGCTTCTCCCCATTAATAAAACAGTTAGCTTGAATCTGAAAATAATATCCCCTAAACTAATAATATTTAAGGGAACAGACAGACATAATTCTAGCCATGTGCCTCTTCTCTCTGAGGATAGCAGAGTGGCCAAGTCTCTTTCCTCCTCCTTCCCCTCCTGGCAGGAATTAAAGCCTCCCTTAAAAAGAGTGGAGGGAGAGGAAGCTAGCCTCTCTTCAAGCAACACAATAACTCATGCCACATGCCCCATGACACCTGGGATCACAGATGGGATCCTCCATATTCCAACTGGGAGTCAAACTAGCCAACCCAATAGATTGGGAAGCATTCCAGTTCCTTTTTCTGTGATTAAAGATCCCAAAGCAGAGAGGTAAAAATGGAGGTAACAGGCAACTCCTTGCTCTCAGCCAATCACCATTCTGGAATCACTCCTGACACTGCCCCCCACCACCCTTCAGAAAAGGAGGAAGCATCTCTGATACATGTAGGAAATATGACTTTTCCTGTATAAAAGGGAAAGTTGGGAAGCCATCTTTGAGAGAGCTGCCATTCTACTGCCCCAATCTAGATGCAGATTTGGAGGATAACAGCACCCTTCTCCCATCTACAGCTGGCTATTAAATATATGTATATCTCAATAGATCTCATTTGAGCTCGTTAAGTCTTACGCATATGCTTTCTCTTTTTTCCTTAACTAGTGTAGGTATTGAATTAATATATAATCATTCATTTGAAAGGGCCTTTGCAGCCAAATGTCGGAATTGAAAGAGGCAGAAGAAATTGATCAAATCTCCTTTTAAATCTCCTAGAATTCACATGGAGCCCTCGTTCAAACTGTTGCAATGAATAGCCTTAATTTACCTAACAAAATAGGGGAAGCTTCATCTCTTCTCCCGTCTAAGTTTTGATTAGGGGCAGGTTTCTTGGACCCGGAAAAAGGAATAGATACTATTTACTAGGCTGTAATACTTGACTGACTGTTGGGAGGTGGGGCCATTGGGATAGAAGAGGAGAGACATATCCTACTCTCAAGCTCTCTCTTGGGAGAAGTGGGAATCTCCAATCACTCCAAATCACCAGCTTTGAAACCTAAAGTCTCTTAGACTCAGACACAGGCTGAGAATGTTTTCTCTGGGCCCTGACCAGTGACCTCTAACGTAGTTTCAATTGTACCTTCAAGAGCTCCCATCCATTAGAACCATTCTTGCCCACTGGAGAAGTGTGATGACCTCAGATTAGACCAAAAGCAATTATCCAGAGTTACAGAGAATGGAGTCTCCCAGTAGTCCAGGCAGGCCCCCTGGAGCCCAGTCTGATTTAATCCCTGTAATGGGATATGATTGAGATAACGCTTTTATCAGCCCCGCCTGGGCTGCCTAATTCAGTGGATGCATCAAAGCAAGGAGCATTTCAGCAACTGGATGCTTTCCCTGCTTGACCCTGGGAAGATCTACAGGAGCCAGGATCACCTGGGAAGGCAGAAGGAGCTTTCAGAGAATAGTAAGGAGCAGTTTGCTTTGGAAATGGAATAAAGAAAGGACTTGGGAGGAGGGGTGGGCAGAGAGACATTCAGCATCAGAGCTAGAAAGGCAGAGAAAACTATAAACAGGTTGATGCTGTCTTACCTGCCAGAGAAAGAATTGACCCTCCTAAAGAAATTCCCCTCCATGACTTGTAAACTCTCCTCCTCTAGAGAGCCCACCAACAAAACCATAGGAACTGAAGTTTCTTCCAAACACCCCAGATATAACAAAATGGAAGAAGCAGAGGGAGAAAAAGAATAAAGAAAAGAGAGCTCTACTTTACCCACGCTGTATATCTTAGGTGCTCAATAAGTATTTATTCAAATGAATTACATTAAAGTGGTGGCTCCGTCCAATTTCAGGTAGCTGTTATTTGGGCCTTAAAGGTTCAGTTTCACCTCATACTATAGTATGCACAATATAGTATAGTAATATAGTGTAGTAAGAATTCTGGTTTCAGAGTTATGAGACCTGGGTTCTGACACTTACCAGCTGTGTGACCCTAAATAAATCACTTTGCCTCTCTGACCCCAAGTTTCCTCAACTGGAAAATGGAAAAATAATATTTACATTACTTAATTCACAAGGCTGTTATAAGGAAAACACATTATAAACTTTAAGATCTACAGAAATATGAGCTATTATTATTCTGTCAGTAGGCTCCTCTCTCTCCTATCTGTTTTTTGCTTTCTGTTCTTCCTGCCTAGCCCTTCCAGGCTCTTTGACTCTGTAAGTGTAGACATGAAAGACAGCAATGTGAAGAGACAGGAGAGAAGCTAAATTTTCACCCTTAGTTTAGGTCCAGTTATCCCTTCCACATCAATATTCTCATTGTAATTTCTTTTTTTTTCCAAATATTTTTTCATTGACTTGTTTATTTACTTTTACTTTACAAGATTCAGTTCCACAATCCCTTGAGTTTCAAATTTTCTCCCCTCCCTTCCAACCCTCTCCTCTCCCCGCCATGGTGGCGTGCAGTCATGTATAGGATCTGCAAATACTTTCACATGTACAATAGTCTGGTTGTTTAGAAGGGTTGTAACCAATGGAGTGAACGATGGGAAAGAAGAAACAAAACCAAACATGAAAAAGAACAAGAGCATGTAGATTGCTTCAGTCTCCATTTAAACTCTGGTCTTTCTAGATCTTTCTCTGAATGTAGATATCTCCTTCCATCCTGAGACTTGTCTTATCCCTGTGTGTTACTCTCATTGCAATTTCGATATATTGTGAATCAGCATAAGAAATTAAATGGGATATTTGCAGGAATATTGTAGAAGCCACAGATGACCTGTTAAGGCCAGGAAAACAAAGAAAAACACAGAAAAAGTTTAGAAAATATGTAGTATTATGTAATATCGACACATTTCATCTTTTAATGCCACAGTAATTCAGACTTCTCAGGTACAAAGAGAAGGCCATGGGAAGGGGGGACAGTCATGTCCCTAATGTCTCCTTCCCATGGGGCAGGGATAAGTGTTTATCTCTGTACCTTCCTTGCTCCTCCTTCAACCACTCCCCCAACTCATCTGATTGGAAAAATGGAAAGGGCTTGAGAATTGAGAAACTGGGGGACTCCAGACTCAGAATAGCCTTCCTTGACAATTGTTGGTCAAGTCTCCCCTACATAGATAGTAATTAGGTGCAGTCTAGTTTTCAGAGATTAAAACTGCGAAGCATAAGAAATATTCCCAAAGTGTCGTATCTTTTCTTTTTTTGGAGGCGTATCAACAATGCAGTATTCACAACGCCTACGGTAACTATAAATATGCTGATTAATCATTAAAATGTAACAGGCTCTCTACATGGGGGACATAGCTAGAACATTTATTCAAATACTGGAAACCTGAGTCCCAAAACCAGAAAGTCTAAGCCATCACAGTAGCCACAAAGTTCGCACACATAGTTAATGGAGTAAAGACCCACATTCTCAAGGCTTCAAAACAGAACAGGATATCTCAGGCAAAGATCCTTCTCTTCTCGCTCATGGCAAATGCTCAGCCTCTGTGCAGCTCACTCCCAGCATCTCCGGCCCCTGCAGTTCTCCTCCTGGGAGTCCTCAGCAGGAGTCCTTAGCACAAGTTCTGTCTGGCTCAAAAAAAGGAGTTTGTACCATCACCCTGTTTCTAGATACTGCACTGGCTCCAGCCCTGCTCCTACTCCAGCTTCTTCCTGCCCCACCCCTTCCTGCTACATCAGCAAGTTCAAAGGGCATGAAAGATCTTCAAACCCCATTACCATTATAGAAGGGGGGAAGGCAGGGCAATTGGGGTTAAGTGACTTGCCCAAGGTCACACAGCTTGTACGTGTTAAGTGTCTGAGGCCAAATTTGAACTCAGGTCCTCCAGGCTCCAGGGCCAGTGCTCTATTCACTGCACCACCTCACTGCTCCCAGTGTCATGCCTTTTGACCAAGGACAAGGAATCAGGAAGATCTGAGTTTGAATCCCACTTCAGACACTATCTGTGTAACTCTGAGTAAGTTATTTAAACTCTCTTTCCTAATCTGTAAAAAGGCAATTAGTTAATAGTAGCACCTTTCCCGACAGCTTGTTATAAAGATCAAATGAGAAAATATGTGTAAAGTGCTCTGTAAACCTTAAGGCTCTATGTAAATGTTAGCTATCATTATTGTGCTTTGGGCAAGTCACGGACTCTCCCCTGGCCTCAGTCTCCTCAACTGTGATATGAAAGGGTTGGACTAGATGGCTTCTGAAATCTCTTCTGACTTTATATTTATTTATGATCTTATGACCATCAGTGGGAAAGAGAAGAAACATGTAGGGAATATGTGGCCAGAATGCACACAGCATGAAGGAAGGAAGGAAGGAGGGAAGGGAGGAAGGGAGGGAGGGAAGGAGAAAGGAAGGAAGGAAGGAAGGAAGGAAAGAAGGAAGGAAATTAAGAAGAAAACATTTGTTAAGCATCTACTCTGTGTCAGGCATTGTGATAAGTGCTTTACAAATATTATCTCAATTGATCCTCATAACAACCCTGTGAAGTATTATGATCACCATTTTACAGAACAAAACCTCTAGTGTACCAAGGACTGAAGAAATCAAGACTACTTTCTTCTCCTCATCTTAAGAGAGGGAGAAGGGCTAAAACCTCTAAGAGAAGTGGGAAATGAGCATAGCAGCCTTATAACACATCCAGAGAGATCAGAAGTCAGTGCATCCCACAGAGCAGCCTCTTTGGAGATCAACACAGGGCAACTCCATGAGAAGCAATGTGAGGAAATCACCAGAACCCATCAGCAGCCCTGAAGCACAGGCATGAGCTGCCCCTCCATCCATGCATACATTTTCCCTACATGGGAGAACTAGGTGACATAACGGATAAAGCACTGGTCCCGGAGTCAGGAAAACCTAAATTCAAATCTGACCTCAGAAACTTACTAGCTGTGTGACCCTGGGCAAGTTCCTTTAAAAGTCAAATGGGGATAATAATAGCTCCCACCTCACAGAGTTGTTACAAAGATCAACTGAGATAATATTTTGTAAAGAGCTTAGCACAATGCCTGACACAGAATAGGAGCTAGCTGGGTACATCCTGGCCATATATTCCCTATATGTGTCTATTTTTCCCACTGATGGTTATGAGATCATTGTTTCATAAATATAAAGCTGGATGGGACCTCAGAAGTCATCTAATTCAACTGTCTCATTTTTACAAATTAGCAAACTGAGGTCCACAGAAAGTAAATGATTTGCCCAAGGTCTCCCACGTAATGTGCTTTTGTGGGAAAGGAGGCCCCAAGTTTTATGAAGGATTTCTTTTTTTGCTACTTTTCTTATGCTAGATCATTTGCTTTTATATTCAACTGAGTTCCTTCAATGCATATTAAAGGGAAACACATCAGTAGGTGTAGAGGACCACAGGCCAGTGGGACTCTGACCCTGGTGGCTGAATAAGCCATCTCAGCTGAAGAGCCTGCTATTGGGCCTGGATCGGTTCCACATCCCCCAGGAAGGAGCTCAAACACACAGGTGAGAGCCTTATGTCCTCAAGATAAGCATGGTATATATACACCCATGGCCTGGGAACAAAGAAGTGCACGATGTCCTCAGGGGAGCATCCAATAAAAGGTCATACACAGGGCGATAAAGACGGCTCTGCTTTCCACCACTCCCAGAGTCCTGTCTCTTTGATGCATCTTCTTGCCGCCTCTGGGTAAGCAGCTCTTCTCTAGCCCTGCTGTGGGATGGCAGGGCTCCCCACAAGTAGAGGCTCATAAACTACAGTTTTTGTGGAGGACCCACAGAGTACTCTGAACCTAGAGTAGCCTTGTCTAAGGAACTGAGGCCATGATTTGAGTGTTCCCTTGAGAGCTCCACTCCTTTCTCATTACTGTCAACTCTGACTGTATCCAATTTATTCCATAAATACATCTTATTGAGCCAAACAACACACATTTATTGGGAGGGAGAGTAGCACAGAGGAAAGGACTGGCTCTGGAATTAGAGGACCTGGCTTCAAATCCCGCTTTTGACAACATCTATATGACCTTGGAAAAGTCCTTTAATCTCCTTGGGTCTCAGTTTCTTTGTCTGTAGAATGAGGAGATTGAAATAGATGGCTTCCTCTGGCTCCTTTTTAAGCTCTAAATATAGGATTCTAATGAGTCTATTATGGGCCAGGCCCATGCTCAGAAATATTAGAGAACAAATAAATAGAACATAACTCTTACTGTTAGGGAGTTATGGAGCTAATGGTATAGGAGAAAGGAGACATGAGCCTTGTTCAATAATTTTTCAGTCATGTCTGATTCTTCGTGACTCCATGGGGGATTTTCTTGGTGAAGATACTGGAGTGGTTTGCCATTTCCTTCTCCAGCTCATTTTACAGATGAGGAAACTGAGGCAAACAGGGTTAAGTGACTTACCCAGGGTCACACAGCTAGTGAGTGTCTGAGGCCAGATTTGAATTCAGAAAGATGAGTCTTCCTGACTCCAGGCCTAGCACTCCATCTACTGCACCACCTAGTTGTCCCTAGTCATAATCCTAGAGAAAAGAAAACCTTTTTTCTTTTTTTTTTTACTTTTTGGAGGACAATTTGGGGTTAAGTGACTTGCCCAAGGTAACATGGCTAGTAAGTATTAAGTGTCTGAGGTCAGATTTGAACTCAGGTCCTCCTGACTCCAGGGCCAGTGCTCTATTCACTGTGCCACCTAGCTGCCCTTAGAAAACCTTTTTTCAAAAAGAAAAAAAAGGTAGTCCTCAAATCATCTTCCTGGACAGTCTTCCCAAATGAATCTTGCCGGGCTCTGCTGACTCTTTTCTCTCCAGGCTCCTACTCTTGCTTAAAATCTTGGCTTCTCACAGCTGCATTAATTAGCACTTGCTTTGTGGCTTTCTTTGCCAGTGTTCTCCTGTTTGTGTCTCTGTTTCAGGATCAGTGGAGTAAGGTGGAATTTCTGTGCCAAATTCCAACAGCAGTAGTCTCTTCTTTGCCCTTCCCCACACCAGGGAGATTTCCAAAGAATGCAAATTCACCCCTGCTGTCCAAGTTCATAGAACAAAGCCAAATTAAAATAAGTCTTTCATTTTAATTTCATGTGTTGATCTATTACACTTCTACTTTGAGAAACAAATTACATGCAAACAAATTCGACAGCTTAATTAAAGGGGAATGAACCGAGCTAAAAATATTCAGACTATTTGATTTGGTCCAGAAATTTACATTTTAACTCTATGGACATGAATGTAAGGGAGAGGGAATGTAAATTTTCCCAACCTTGGCCAATTCAGTAGATGTAGTTACAGAATTTAGTCAAATGATGAGGTTTTAATGTGGTAACAACAATTAAACTAATTATTAAATTGTGGACATACTGGGAGACTCTTTCATAAAGTATGAACCATCTCTCAGATTGAATTAGAAGGAAACATTATGATTGGTTGGACAGGCAAATTAAGGAAACCCTGAGGCCTTTAAATAGATAAGTCCTAGGGTGTTTGAAGGGGTGTAGGCTCCAGAGCAATTGGTCAAAGAAACTCTTAAAGGGAGGGAGTAGGGACTTTATCTCCCCCCTCCAATAACCCATGACATCTAACCACAACTTGTTCTGAGGGAGAAATCCCATCTAATAGTTCCAGAGTTCACCAGTTTTAGAATCCAGAGGTACAACTGAAATAACAGATAAGTAGTCCAGACAAACAAGGACACGGGATGGCAGTCACTCCAAGAAGACAGCTTTTAGTGGTGCGCCTTCTGACAGCAAAGAAAACAGCCAGCTATGGACTTAAGAGAAAGATTGATTACATTTACAGATACAAAATTCTAGCAATTGAGAATTGGGCTAACAAAGAAGACTAGACAAAGGGCTCACCTGTGAGTGGAGACAGCCCCCACACCAATGAAATTCTAGATCTTTGGATGTATAGAAGTATGTCTGCCCAGTCCTCCATACTTTGCAATACTTTTTCATGTCCATTTTGATCCTTACAACAATTCTGTGAAGTCAGCAGGGTGGGAATTGTGATCCCTGTTTTGCAGGGGAAGAAATAGGAACTTTGAAAATGGAAGTGATTTCCCCCAAATCACACAACTAGTAAGGCGACAGGGGCTGGGACTCAAACTTAGATTGTCTGACTACAAGTCCACATTGCCTCTCAATAGTCACTGCCTTTGTAGAGCAGACAATGTTGTTGGGGAAATAAAGATTTCTAAGAATTGAGATATGTTTCTTTTGATTTGGTATAATCTAATAATGCCTTACATTGTCTTCAAATATGTAATGGTACGGTATGATACATTGAGAGCAAGTCTGGAAATCAAAGTAGGTTCAAGGCTTTCTCTGATACAGATATAAAAACTGTGTGATTTCAGGCAAGTCACTTAAATTTTCAGGGTCTCCAGGCAACACTCTCCATATAACAGAATAGTAGAGATGTATTAATAGAAGGAATTTCCTCACCTTCAATTGCTACCACCAGTGGAATCACAGGTCTGGACCAAAAAACACAAACATGTACAAGAGGGATTATACCTATTCTGTTTGGCCTCAGAGACAAGAACCAGGGGCAGCAGATGAACGTTACATGGAGTCTGATTTTGGCTTAAGGTAAAGAAAAATTTCTTAACAATCACTTCTCTCAAAGTAGAATGGGCTGACTCAGCAGGTAGTATAAGTTCCTTTATCCCTGGAAGTATTCGAAGCAGAGGTGGAAAGGACACTGGTCATTACGATAGTATAGAGAGAATTCCTGCTTGTAAGTGGCTTGGACTAGAATTCAGAGGGGTCAAACACACAGCCTACTGGGCCAGATTGTAGTGCAAACATTAAAATGTAATCGGGAAATATTTAACCAAATAAATAGAAATATAATAGGGTATGGATAATGTTAGTATGTGGTTTCCTAAGCCTATACGTTGCCGTAGGATCCTTCTATACAGATAGGTGGCCCCTCTGTCTATTTGACCTGCTAGACTAGATAACCACAAGTGTGCCCAACTCAGAATTTTTGCTTCGTTTTTTCTCCAAAAAATTTTCTGCTGAGAATTCTACATCCATATTATTAATGAGAAAAAGATATGACATAAGGGATGGTTTATTTTATGTTCAATTGGAGAAATAAATTAGGAGCAAAGCAATTTCCTTATACTAACTCCTCTCAGTTCTGCCCCTTACCTTTGACAGACCAGCTAGAGAACAGAACAGAATTAGCTAAATAAGAGTAGTTTGCCCAAGGTTGTCTAGATGGGGTGGTAAGTAACAGAGCCAAAATAGAAGCCAAATGCGGGACTCCTCAAGGTCAGAAAACATTGCCTCTTTTTCTTTCTCTTTTCTCCTTCCTCCTTCCCCTGTAACTTTCAGCACATACACACACACACACACACACACACACACACACACACACACACACACACACACACACACACACACACACACACAGTTCAGGGCTCCTCTCATAGTTCATGGTCAAATACCTGGAGAAAAAGAGAGACAGAGAGAGAGACAGAAAGAGAGACAGAGAGACAGAAAGAGAGAGACAGAGAGAGACAGAGAGACAGAGAGACAGAGAGAGACAGAGAGAGACAGAGAGAGAGAGAGAGAGAGAGAGAGAGAGAGAGAGAGAGAGAGAGAGAGAGAGAGAGAGTGTCCCAGGTGTGAAGAATAAGGGTGGATGGTTGGAAAAGCTCAGAGAGATTCTGGCTGTAATTGCCTCTTCCTTGCAGTGCCTGGGCTGCCTGGACAAGCTTAGGCAGACTGTCTCAATCTGACATCTTGTTTAGCTTTGATAACACTACAGAGGGTCCAATTAAAGTGTTCCGTGCAGCCGCCCCAACACAAGCAAACATTGATTGCCTACTAATGTGTATTGAATTTTAGCTAAATAAGGCCCCAGGTACCTGGAGAGAGCTCAAGCGATTCCCTGTCAAAGGCTCTTAATTCTTTTTGTATTGATTCCGCAGCTAATGACCAAACCTTCTCTTCTAATTAACTGACTCCTGCATTAGGCTGTTCCTGCTCTCCCCCACTCCTGAGGAAGCTCCATTCATTCCCTGGCTGCAGGGCTGGGCTGGACTCTGACACCAAGAGACACACACAAGTGTTTCCAGCAGCACTCTTCCCTGAAACTATGTAGTCCCTAAGGAAAAGCTCAGTCCCTTAGGAACTTCCTTCCCCTCACTCTCTTTCTCCCGCCTCAACTCCCCACTTCCCTCATTCCCTGAGGTTGGGCCTCTTAGATCCAAACATTCTTGCCTCCCATTTATCCCTCCCAGGAGCAAAAGGGGGCTTTCCAGAGTCTGGGTAACTCCATCATTTGAAGAGCTTTTAAATAGTGTCTAATTTGTGTGCTGTGAAGGCCTGTATGTTGTACAAGGAGGGTAACAGAGTTGGTCCCCAGAGCTAGAATTAGGAGCAGGCAAAGTGGATGGTCACTGGAGTCACTTAGGACACTCCCTACAAGTAGGAAAATGAGGTGGGAGGAAATGCTTTTTAAATGACTTTTTAAATAAATGCACATATTTTTAATGCTAGAAAATTCTGTTCTTCCTGACAGGCAGGAATTTTTATTGATTTTCCATGAAGGCTCGAAGCTTCTGGTGTACTTTTTTGAACCAGAAGGCAAAAACTAGCTAGCTTTGTCCTACTTCTGCGTGCCCTGATCTTGGGGAATTTATTAAAATTCTCATGAGAGGCTCAGAGCCAATTATTCATTCATTCATTCATTTAAGGAATATGTTTTGAGCCCTCCTGTTCATTCATTCGTTTAATACTCATACTGAGTACCTACTATGTATTAGGCTCTGTCCTTGGTGTTACAGGGAAAAGAGGTGAACAAAACTTAGTCCATTAATATAGTGGGAATATTGTTCAGTCAGGTCTGACTCTTCATGACCCTCGTGAACCACAGCACACCAGGCCTTTCTCTCCTTTCTCTTGAGGTCTGTTCAAGTTCATGTCCATTGTTTGCCTGACACTGTTATCTCATCCTCTGCCATCCCCTTTTCCATTTATCTTCAATCTTTCCCAAAATCAGGGTCTTTTCCAATAAGTCCTGTCTTCTCATCATGGGGCCAATATATTTAAGCTTCAGCTTCAGTGTTTGACCTTCCAGTGAATAGTCTGAATAAATTTCTTTAAGTATTGACTGATTTGACCTCCTTGCTGTCCAAGGGACTTTCAAAAGTCTTCTCTAGCACCACAATTCAAAAGTATAAATTCAGCAATGCTCAGCTTTCCTTATAAGCCAACTCTCACAGCCATACGTTGCTACTGGAAAAACCATAGCTTTGACTACACGGACCTTTGTTGGCAAGGTGATGTCTGTGCTTTTTAATATGCTGTTCAGACTTGTCATAGCTTTCGTTCCAAGGAACAAGCATCTTTTTGTTTCATGGCTGCAGTCTCTGTCTACATTGATCTTTGTTAACTTAGGATAAGCAACTCCATTTTGTGACTAATTGTTATGTAAGTTGCTTTTCTGTAATAAGTTAGGGACTTGAGTAATATAGTTTGGCAATGACATATATGTCACCCAAATTTGGCAAATAACCACTAATTATTTCTTTTTGTATTTAAAATCTATAAATAACTTATAAACACTAGTTTAGGAAACTAAAGCATTGACTGATAGTTTCCTTTCATCATGTGCTTAGGTAATTGATCACCAATCAGAACTCACATGTAATTTGTAAATGCCCTTAGTTAGAACCATAAAAATTCACCTGAGTCCCCCCAGACATCAGTTGGCTTTTGAGTGGCTACCAGGACTGACTCCTGCATTACTCAAATTCAGAGACTCAAGCATTGTGTTCACCCAAAGAAGGATACTAATTGACAAATACTTGTCAAAACACCACCTTGGAGAGACATACAACCTCCAGCTGGGAAGAGAGGGATCCTAGGTATAAGCACCTATATGAGACAATTGCTGGGACTCTTAGGAATCAGGTTGGTGGTTTATTCTAAAGGGGTTGTATGTATTGTTTGCATGCACTGATTAATAAAGTTTGATTCATTCATTGAAAAGTATGTCTAATTTGGTGTTTCCATTGCACTAGTTAGCAGATGTAACAGTAAGTCAATTTTACAGGTATACCATAGCATTTGATGACAAGGATGGGATGCTGTTAAAAGCATCCCATATAGATAGAAAGGAATTAGTGAAGATAGACTGAGGACTGACTTCCAGCATTTCCTTTTAGATCCATGAGTCACTGATGAAGGCTGAGACCAGTTTTATCTACATCCATATTTCTGTGGATGAAGCGCAAGGTAAACAGCTTTGCTGACACCCCATGTGAGGCTCAGAGCCTCTGGAGAGAACAAAGGCTGAGATACCAAGCACTGTGCCTTAATGGCAGGAAACTCTTACCTCTCTAGATTAATATATTGCTGATCAGAACTGGGACTAAGTCTCATGGCAGCTGTACCTTTGCTGATACCTTCTGTTTTCCCTGGATAGAACAAAGGCTACATTACTGGACCCCTTGTCTTAGCAAAAAGGAATCTTTGTCTCTCTCTGTGTCTCTGTCTCTATGCTTCTCTCTGTGTGTGTCTCTCTGTCTCTCTGTCTCTTTTTCTCTCGCCCCATCAAAACAATATAATTCCTGCATCTCTCTCCTTGAGATGGGATTCTGTTAAAGATGCCCATAGAGGAAAATAACTCTCATAATGATCTCAGGTGTAATATTACCAAGTGTTAAGAGAAAATCTTTAAAAAGAAAATGTCATATCAGAGCCACCTGTCCTGGTAGCATAGAGATAAGATGGAACTTTGTAAGCAGCTAAAACAATTTACTGTGTAGACTTAAAACCAGTTTACTAGGAAGTATTTCAAGAGGCATGGCTAGACAAGGCAAGGATACTTAGACCAGCAGTCAGAAGCCTCATGACTTTGATAAAATCAAAACCACTGGAACAAAGAAAATTTAAATCCCCCCTTGCAAGATGTTGGGAATTTCCTACTTAAGAAATTAGGAGAAAAGAATAGATTTGATTTTGCATAGAAAAGTGTATCTCTTCCTTTGAAACTAGATAATAAACTAAGAAATTATTTAAAACAATGAACAGATGTTTTGAGTTTTATTAGAAGCATTATGCCAAAGAACTTTCAAACATAAGGAAACCAGAGCAGCAAGTAGAAGGCAAAGAAGGAATAGTGACCCATTTGAAGGTGGGTCAAATAATTCACTGCTGGGGGATAGCAGGATATGAATGGCCCCTGGCGAGTCTTGTGTCTTTTACAAAAACAAAATTTTACATAGAGAGGAAATAACGACCAACTTTGAAACCAGAGTTTTTACTAGGACCAAGCTGAGCCAAATTTAAGACTTTGTTCAAAATCCAGAAGACTTGGATGCCACTTGGCTGTGAAGAATCTACCAATCATAGAGAGGTTAAATGTTTGGGGATGATTAGTAAGGATAAAAGACTGACCCAAACTATCAAAACTATGGCAGAAAAAGGGAGAGGGTTAGTGGAAGGCTAGTGGACATGACGTGGATGAAGAACCAGCAAGAGAGACTGAGTAAGAGTGGTCAGACAAGTAGAAGGAAAACTAGAGGAGAGCAGTGTTATAAGAAACCAGGGAAGAGAGTATTCAGAAGAATATGATAATCAGCATTGTCAAACGTTGCAGAGAAGTAAAGAAGGATGAACATTGAGAAAGGGCTGTCGGATGCAGAAAAGGCTTTTGACAAAATCCAACATTCATGTCTATTAAAAACTCTACAAATCACAGGAACAAATACATCTTTCCTTAACATTGTAAATAGCATTAATCTAAACCCAAGAGCAAATATATGCAATGGGGAAATTAGAGGCCTTTTTACCTCAGGGAAGAGCAAAGGCCCTAGAAATATTAATTACAACAACAAGATTTTAAAAAGAGGGAATAACATAAACAAAGAGGAAATAAAATGATTAATTTTTGCAAATGATATGATAATGTACTTAGAGACTCCTAGAGGGTTAACTAAAAATTACTTGAAACAATAAATTAAGCAAAGTCATAGGATATAACATAAATCAACACAAATCATCAGCATTCCTATATGCAACCAACAAAATCTAGCAAGATCTAGCAAGAGAAATTACATCCAAAATAACTACAGAAGCTCCCAAATATTTTGTTTGTAATTTTAAATATTTTATTAATCTTCTTTCTCTTTCTCTTTTTTTTATCTGCCCACTAACTTGCCCCCCCCTTCAGACTTCACCTGAAAGTGTTTGTCTCCTGCACCTCCAAGTTATCACCTCTTTGCCGAAGGGCAGGAAGCATGCTCAAGGATTTATTTGAACAAACAAGCAAACAATTGCCACAGTATGACAATATTGTAATAATTGGTAGACTGCTATTGATTATTCACAGTCACCGTATATTTTTCCAGTGCCCTTCTGGGTGATCAGAAACTTTTATTCTTTTGAGACAGTGGTATTCTATGATTCACAGTCACATAGCATTGCTGGAAGAACATGTTGGTGGTGAAAAAAATTGGGTCTTACAATGACCATGTATTGACTCAAACTATTATCTAAATATATATATATGCACATATATACTTAATATTACAATAGAATATTACTGAGCCATTAGGAAGACCAGATAGGAAGAATTCATGAGCATATATTTGAAGTAATACAAAATGAAAAAAAAAAGGAATCAAAAGATCAAGGTACATAATGTCTAACGCTTATTTGTGCCAGGCACCGTGCTAGAGATACAAAGAAAGGCAAAAATAGCCCCTGCCCTCACAGAGCTCACAGTCTAACAGAGGAGATAACATGCAAACAAATAGAGTTGTATTTGGAGTAAATTGGAGATGATCTTACTTAGCAGAAAGGCAATAGGAGTAGGGAGCAAAGAGTGGTGGGGAGCAGGAAAGGCCTCTTGCAGAAGGAAGGATTTGAGCTGAGTTTTGAAGGAAGGCAGGAGGCAGAGATGAAGAGGGAGAACATTCTAGGCATGGGAGACAGCAAGTGAAAAAGGCAGAGTTGGGTGGTGGAGTGGCATGAACAAGGAATATCTAGGAATCCAATGTCACTGGAGGGAATAAAGTGTAATGTATCCCAATTCCCAAAGCCCTTTGGTATAGATTCTCTCCTTATTGGTAGAGAGGCACACAGGTAGGAGGGGCAGGGTGGGGCAGAAAGATCTAATCTCTTCAGCTTCTTCCCACTCTTGAGTCGTTTTAGGTTCATCGTCTAGTGTACAACTTTGAGAGAGAAGATGGGAGATGCCAACTCCTCTTCAGATTGCTGATGGGAGGAAAAGACTAGAGGAAGAAGCCAACTGGAGAGGAGCCAGCAGTCTCTATAATGTCCCTATTCACAGCTTGCTCCACTAGACACTCCAGGGAACTTCCCCTTGGATGAGATCAAAGATATCTTTCTTTGTTGAGCTAAGTCACCTGACTCCCAATGGTAGAACCTATTTACTCTGTGTATTGTCTGGTATGTATTATCATATGTATACTTTCTTTGATTTCTGTTTTGCTATCAACTTGGATAAATGGGCTTCTTTGCTATCTGCTCTGTGTGCTCATTGTAAAACTGTCATTTGCTGGGAAGGAAATCAAGCCTTAGATATAAAGCTTGAAGTCTCCCTTCCTCTTTTAGAAATAACAACCAAGAACTTATCTTGAGCTTAAATATCACACCTTCCAAACTAATAATATTTAAGGGAGTAGATAAATATAATTCTAGTCTGGATTTGGTCAGACCTACAGTATAAGAAGATAACTGTGAGAGCTGAACAGAAGATGGACTGGGCTGGAGACAGATTTGTGACAGGGAGTCCCACTCACAGGCTATTGCCATAGTTCAGGCACAAGATGATGAGTGCCTGCATCAGGGGGGTAGCTGTGTCAGAGGAGGGAAGGGGCGAATAGGAGAGATGTTATGAAGGCAGAAATAATAGACTTGGCAACAGATTAGATGTGGGACAAAAGAATAAGGAGTAGAGGGGGACAACTAGATTGCACGCATGAGTGACTGGAAGGATAGTGGTGACCTTGACAATGACAGGGCAGCTGGGGGAGGGTAGGACTTCGGGAAGCGGGGAAGACAATGAGTTCTGTTTTGGACACGCTGACTTTTGAATGTCTATGGGACAACCAGCTCAAGACATCCAAAACACATTTGGAGATGGGAGATTAGAAGTCAGCGGAAAGGTTGGGGCTAGATAAGTAGATTTGAGAATCATCTGCATAGAGATGATAATCGACTTCATGGGAGCTAATGAGATCACCAATCGAGGCATTATAGATGAAGAATAGAAGAGAGCCAAAGACAGACTCTTAGGGTGTGACCCGAATAAAGATCCAGAAAGGGAAACTGAGAAAGAGCAGTCAAATAGGTCAGAGGAGAATCATGGAAAAACCTAGGGAAGAGAGAGTATCCAGGAGAAGAAGTTGAGCAACAGTGTCAAAGACTGCAGAGAGGCCAAGAAATATGGAGATGAATAAAAAGGCCATTAATTTGGCAATGAAGAGATCATTCATAACTATGGCAGGAGCAGTTTTAGTTAAATAAGGTCTGAACCCAGACTGCAGAGGGTTTAGGGGAGAATGAGAGAAGAGGAAATGGAGATACCAATTGTAGCTGTTTTCTCAAAGAATTTACCCACAAAAAGCAGGAGAAAAATCCATTAAATTGTAAGGTCCTTGAGGGTAAGGACTATCTTTTGACTCTTTGTGTATCCCTAGTGCTTAGCATAGTGCCTGGCACAGCATAGAGACTGATACTAGTGGTGATGGATGGATCAAGCAAAAGCTTTTTAAAAATTTTTTTAAAAATTGATTTATTTACTTTTAGTTTACAAGATTCAGTTCCACTCCCTTGAGTTTCAGATTTTCTCCCCTCCCTCTTCCCCCCACCTATGGCGGCATGTAATCAAGTATAGGATCCACAAATACTTTCACATTAGACATTAGTCTGGTTGTATAGAAGGATTGTAACCAATGGAGTGAACAATGGGAAAAAAGAAAGAAAACCAAACATGAAAAATAACGATAGCATGTAGATTGTGTCAGTCTCCATTTAAACTCTGTTCTTTCTAGATCTTTCTCTGAATGTCAATATCTCCTTCCCTCCTGAGACTTGTAGAGTTGTCTTACAGCTGTGCGCTGCTGAGAAGAGTCTAGTTTATCAAAGCTGGTCTTCACTTCACATATAATGTGTCTGTGATTGTGTACAAATTTTTCCTGGTTCTGCTCTTCTAAGTGAAGGCTTTTTTAATGTGAGACAGACATGGGTGTGTTTGTAAACCAGAGGAAGCACACAGTGGACAAGGAATTACTGAAGATTAATGAGATAGAGAGGGTAATAGTAGAGTTGATCTGCTGGAGAAGATACGATGGAATGGGATAATTTGTGCATGAAGAAGGATTTGCTTTGGCAAGGAGAAGGTCACCTTTTCATGTGAGATTGCAATAAGGAAGGCATCTGAGTGATCTAAAATGAAGAAGAGGGAAAAAAAGAAAGCTGTCATTGAATAACTTCAATTTTTTCATTCAAGTCTGAGGCAAGATTCTCAGATGAGAGGGTAGGGGAAAGAGTGCCATGGGGATAAAATTGGAATAATCATTGGGGTGAGTGGAATTGTGAAGGTTAATTAGAGAGGTATAAAGGTTGTCTTGTTGTAATGAGGGTCTAGTTGACAACACTGAGAGGCAATAAAATTGTGGTCAATTTTAATGGACAATATTATCAAAGTTAGAGCATACATCTTTCCTTTCTGTTGACAATCAGTAACATGGAAAGTGAGTCATACTATTTGTTGCAATCATACTATTCCAATTTTGCTTAGCAGTTTTCCAGGAAGATACTTTGGAGGGAGGAGGGACTAGGAGGGGAAAAAGGAGTTGTTTGAGTATTTGTTAATGCCCTGTCAGAACAAAATAAGTTGATTATTTTTAAGTGAAAAAAAAGATAGAGGCTTTTTTTTTTCATTTATAGAAAAACTTGAGGTTATTAAAAGAACTGCAAAATTCCCCAAATACTATCCAGCCCACTCTCTTCCTTTAATTCAATTGTAGCCCAATTATTGTCCCACTGAAGTGTCTGACCAAGACACTGATGTGATAGAAAATCTCAATGGACTGTCCATCTAGCAGCAAATTATAATCTGGGCAGTCAGTATTCTTCTTTTCCTTTGTTTTTCCTTCATAAAATGATGGGCCAAACTGAAGCAATTTTTGGATCTAATTTAGAGGGTTCTTAGGAGGCTCAGCAGTGATTTAATTCATCACGATGTCATCTACAAACAGTAGCATCTGGAAGAGCTTACCATCTGTGGGGGATTCTCCTTTCCATTTGGATTTTATGCTGATTTTCCTTCAAGACAGTGGCTAGGACATTTGGCAAGGATACTTCTCTGTTGTATGCCTTACTCAATATTAAAAAACAGAGGATCATTGACAAGAGTACTTCTGTTGTACTGCTCAAGGAATTCTGTGTGATTTTAACATGTGCTTTAGAGATGCTGTTTTTGCTCAATGGAATAAAATGGTTTTTAAAAATATCAGCAAATCAGAAGCACCATGGGATCTCTTTTGGCTTTGTTGTATCTTTCAGTCAAGTTGGATTAAAAAGACGTGCTCTGTAGCAGAATACTGTTTGTGAAGGCCCATAGCACACTACTAGAAAAGATTTGAGCCACAAAAGCAGCACAAAATAGATAACCAATGAGATATCCAAGTGGAAGAGGAAATGGACTGGTCAAGTAACAAGGTCAAGGGATGATAAACAGCCCATGTGCTTTACTGGTATTCACTCAACATCATGAGACCTAGTAGAAAGCTTCTACCCATTTCTAGGATTTTTAGTGGAAAGCTTCTCCCTCATATTATATATCTAGAGCTGGAAGTTAGAGGTCATCTACTCCAATATCCCTCATTTTACAGATGAAGAAACTGAGGCCCAGGGAGAGAAAAGGACCCGTCCAACATCTCACAGGTAAAAACTGTAGAACTAGGATGAACCCTATGTACATCCAGGATGGATGTTGGATAGAGATCCTGTGAGAATTTATTGGAGTACCTAAACAAAAGTCAAACAGGATTCAAAAGAAAAAGTATGTATAGGTATTATCTGTACTGTTTGAGAGAGTACAAATTCAACAAAGTTATAGAACTAGGTCAATTTAATTTCAAATTGAGCCCAGTCTTCCAAACTGTTACACTTACGCTCTGGTACAATGAGAACTACTATATAAAATTTCAACCCAGAGTCCCTATGGGGTATTGGCTCATTATAGAAGTTTTCCATTTTGTTCAATATCCTCAATCGGTTTACTGTGGCAGGAAAGTAGGCCAATAAGATCATTGGTTTAGAGCTGGAAGGCATCTGAAGACCACCTAGTCCAACCCCATCATTTTACAGATGAGGAACTAGGGGTCCTGCGTGATCAAGTGATGTGAATGTCACACAAATGGTAGGCATTAGATGTAGAATTTGAACCCAGGTCCTTTTACTCAAGACCCAGTGATCTTTCCACTGTGCCACATTATCTCCAATACATTTGGGAAAGAATTTCAACAACATAGACTCACCCAGAAAGGAATTAGGTAAAACCCTGATTTAATCGAAAAATTCAATTAAGCCAAATACCCCATTCTCCAAACATTTCTGTTAATGGAGTTTTTACTATATTATTCATATCCCCTACACACCCATTTAGTAAATTAACATTCCAGAGTACAGAAGAGGACTGAATGGAGTAATTTAGAGACTAGAAGAACTTTCTGCAGAATTAAGTCCAAATTTAAGGCCATCCATGTTTCAGCCTTATCTCCCCCCAGAAACATTTGTCTCCACTCTAGGAAACTGACAATTATAATGACAATTGTCATTTGTATAGCAGTTTAAGGCTCTCAAGGCATTTTCCATGTGCTTTATCTCATCTAACCCGCACAACAACCCTGTGAGTTAAGTTCCCTTGACTCAAGAATACCTTTCCCACCTTTCTGTTGTCAAAATTCTGCTCATCCTTCAAAACAATCATGATAACATCTTTTGTCCCAATCTGGAATTTGTTCCACTACCACCTATCTGCTGCTTAGAGTCTTGCTTGGAACACTGAGAGGTTATGTGACTTGGCCAAGGTCCCAGAGCTAGTATGTGTTAGAGGCAGGATTTGAACCCCAAAGTGGACCTGCCATCTACTAAACCTGTACTGCCTCTCAATATTAGCTTGCAACTGCAGTAATAATAATTCCCTCACTGCCACCTCATAGGATTGTTGTGAGGATGAAATGAAATAATTGCTGTTAAAGGACTTTGTACATTGTAAAGGCTATCCACACATAAGACATTGTTATTATCCCCCTTCCCTCCTGGCTCCCATCCCACTCCTGGGAGCTCTTCCTAAGGCCAAGATTTCAGACAGCTCAGTGGGCCCAAAGGAAATGAAGAAAGAATCTACTTTGAAAAGTCATCTGAAAGAGAATGGGAAACCATATCCCATACAGCCTCTTGCACGGGCCAGATTCTTGTCTCAGTCTTGCTCAGTGTTGGCACAGCCCGGGTCCTCCTCCCTTCTCTCCTCAGTCTTTTCATTCTCTCCCCAACACACAGACACTACACCCTATCCCCAGTCCTTCCCTAGGGAGACAACTCTCCTTCTTGCTTGGCTGAATTCCTGACCGCTGTCTTCCTGGAAATCAATCGCCCTAGGCATATATCAACCCCCAGCTGCTTGCCCACCAAATCCACAGAATGCCCCAGGCTCCATCCCTTATGCATCCTCACCACCATCAGAGCCAGGCCTGGGAAGGAGCCCTACCCTGAGAGGAGGGAGCCTTACCCGGAGAGGGGGGAACCATTGTGAATCAGAGGGTCTGTCCCTGAAAGATTGGAGACACAAGGAGGCTTTGTGGGGAAAAGTGGTTGGAAAGGTCCAGCAAAGACCCGCCTGAGGCAAAACTGAGGAACAGGGTAAAGTTTGTTTTCAGTGCTATTCACCAGCTGACTTCTCTCTCCTATTTATTCTCTGTGCTTTTGAAGGTTACAACTTTATAACTAGAGGCTGTGAAATCTAATGACTATGGGGGCCGGGGGAGAAATAGCTCTGGCCTGAAGCCCCTGGACACCCAGCCCATACACTGGCCTCTTGGCAATAGGGGTCAGCCTGCTCTGGCATAAAGGGGAGGCATCTCACACTGACCTCAAAATATAAAGAAGTTAGTGAAGACAGGGTCAGTGGAAGGAATTCCTTGGGTTTCAGTAGACTGAAGAGACAGAGAGGGGTCAGGGCAGGATGGGACTGAGCAGGCTTGTTTGTGACTGTCTCCCCAGTAGAGGAGGGGTCCAGTGTTTTTGTTCCCCCATCATTATGAACTTAGACACAGCCCCTGCTTCATCTTCTCCCTCACATACAATGACCTCTGCTCTTCTCTCTTTTGGCTGCAGAGAAAACAGAAGGAAGCCTGGGCTTGGGGATGCCAAATATAATTCAGATGTTGAGCTACTAAAGGGTCTAATCCCTATCCTGTTTCCCCAGGGGAGCCCTAGGACCAAATACCCTGAACAACCAGGAACTTTTATGAGGTATTCTGGGTGGTCTGTCACACTCAAATGATCCCAATGGAGGTGAGTGGCTGTGGAGACAACCCAGGCCAATCTCCCCCCAAGACCTCAAGAGGGTCTATCAAAAAACTTGGTGGGGGCACAGCCAAGATGGCGGAGTGAAGGCAGGAATTTGCTTGAGCTCTTCCCCCAAAACCCCTCCAAATACCTGTAGAAAATGAATCTAAACAAATTTTAGAGCTACAGAGCCCGCAAAATGACAGAGTGAAACACATGTCCAGTTGGAGACAGCCTGGCAGGCCAACAGGAAGTGTCTATCACACTGGGCTGAGAGCAGAGCACAATCCAGCATGGGCTATGTGGGCACAGACAGGGCCAGAGCAGACCTTAGGGGACTGAATCATGGGCAGCTGTGGAGGTTTACAGACTTCTCAACCCACAAATGCCAAAGACAAAGTAAAAGACCAGTGGGGAAATTCTGTCGGACTTGGGTGAGAGAAGAGCAAGGTTCAGTCCCAGCCCGGGGGCAGTGGAGGTGGTGGCAGCTGGGGCATCAATGGTGGCAGCAATGGCAGCAATGGTGGTGGCTGCTTCAGGAGCTCCAGGCCCACAAATGGTGGGGGGATCAAGCAGCTGCTCAGAGAGGGTAATTGCTCTTGATTTGCCCTGCTTGGATCTGGGTTGCAGTCTTGCCCTGCAGGATCTGGGTGGTGGTTCTGGGGTGAGGAGTACTGGTCAGCAGAGCTTGTGGAGGCTGTGGAGAGGGAATCCTCCTCACAGTTCTTAGGCAGAAAAGAGTGCCTGTGGTCACTCCCAGAACAGAGAATAGATAGTGTTCTCCTTTGATCATATCACCTTAGAACAGCAGTTCTCAACCTGTGGGTTGTGACCCCTTTGGGAGTCAAACGACCCTTTCACAGGGGTCACCTAAGACCATTGGAAAACATATATTTCTGATGGTCTTAGGAACCAAGACACTGCTCTGCTATCCATCTCCAGGCAGGTCAGCCCACATGCAGATATGCCCAGATACGCCCACATACGAGTATTGAAGGGTTGCAGCATTAAGAAGGTTGAGAACCACTGCCTTAGAAGAACTGAAATTTCACAGGTGCCTAGAAGTAGCTCTGACCAACAGCTGCACAAAACCCCAGAAATTTAGGACAGAACACTCTCCACTCTAGAAGCAGAGTCCTACTTTGGCAAAGAGCTCAAAGGTCAAGTAATTGGCTAGGAAACTGAGCAAACAGAGGGGAAAAAAATCAGACTGCAGAATTTTTCTTTGGTGACAAAGAAGACCAAAACAAAGAACCAGAAGACAATGAAATCAAAACTCCTACATCAAAAGCCTCCAAGAAAAATATGAATTGGTTGCAGGCCATAGAGAAGCTCAAAAAGGATTTTGAAAATCAAGTAAGAGAAGTAAAGGAAAAATTGGGAAGAGAAATGAGAGTGATGCAAGAAAATCATGAAAAATGAGTCAATAGTCTGTTAAAGGAGATCCAAAAAAATACTGAAGAAAATAACAACTTAAAAATAGACTAACCCAAATGGCAAAGAGGTCCAAAAAGCCAAAAAGCAGAATTAACCAAATGGAAAAGAAGATCCAAAAGCTCACTGAATAAAATAATTCTTCAAAATTAGATTGGAGCAAATGGAAGCTAATGACTTTATGAAAAATCAAGATGTTATAAAACAGATCCAAAAGATGAAAAAAATAGAAGACAATGTGAAATATCTCATCTGAAAAACAACTGACCTGGAAAATAGATCCAGGAGAGATCATTTGAAAAATATTGGACTACCTGAAAGCCAGGGTCAAAAAAAGAGCCTAGACATCATCTTTCGAGAAATTATTAAGGAAAACTGTCCTGATATTCTAGAACCAGAGGGTAAAATAGAAATGAAAAGAATCTACCAATTGCCTCTTGAAAAAGAAAACTCCTAGGAATATTATAGCCAAATTCCAGAGTCCCCAGGTCAAGGAAAAAATATTACAAGCAGTCAGGAAGAAACAATTTGAGTACTGTGAAAACAACAATCAGGATAACACAAGATCTATCAGCTTCTACATCAAGGGATCAGAGGACTTAGAATATGATATTCCAGAAGTCAAAGGAGCTAGGATTAAAACCAAGAATCACCTACCCAGCAAAACTGAGTATAATACTTCGGGAGAAAATATAGAAATTCAGTGAAATAGAAGACTTTCAAGTATTCTTGATGAAAAGACAAGTGCTAAACAGAAAATTTGACTTTCAAATACAAGAATCAAGAGAAGCAAGAAAAGGTAAACAGGAAAGAGAAGTCATAAGGAACTTATTAAAGTTGAACTGTTTCCGTTCCTACATGGAAAGACAATATTTGTAACTCATGAGACTTTTCTCAGTATTAGGATAGTTGAAGGGAATATGTATATACACACATATACATATATGTATATATATATGTATGGGTATGTATATATGTATTGTATGTATATGTGTGACTGTGTGTGCATATGTACGTGTATGTATGTATGTGTATGCATATATAAATAAATATATATATATATGGACAGAGGGCACAGGGAGAGTTAAATATGAAGGAATGATGTCTAAACAACAAAATTAAGGGGTGAGAGAGGAATATATTGGGAGAAGGAGAAAGGGAGAGATAGAATAGGGTAAATTATCTCACATAAAAGAGGCGATCAGGGAGGTGAAAGGGAATGAGTCAACCTTACTCTCATTGGACTTGTCTTAAGGAGGGAATAACATATACACTCAATTGGGTATCTTACCCTACAGGAAAATAGGGGTGAAGGGGATAAGAGAGGGGTATCATAGAAGGGGGGGCAGATTTGTGGAAGGGATAATCAGAAGCAAACACTTTTGAAAAGGGACAGGGTCAAAGGAGAAAATAGAATAAATGGTGGGGCAGGATAGGATAAAGGGAAATATAGTTAGTCTTTCACAATATGACTACTATGGAAATGTTTTGCATAACTACACAGGTATAACGTATATTGAATTGCTTGTCTTCTCAATGGAGAGGGGTGGGAGAGGAGAGAAGAAGGAACAGAATCTGGAACTCAAAATTTTAAAAACAAATGTTAAAAAAACTGTTTTTACATGCAACTGGGAAATAAGATATGCAGGTAATGGGGTATAGAAATCCATCTTGCCCTACAAGAAAGTAAAGGGTAAGAGGGTAAGGGGGGGATGGAAGGGGATATAAGAGAGGGCAAACTGGAAGAAGTGGTAATCAGTGTCCTTGCCATCTTGGGGTGGGGGTAGTGGAGAGACGGGGAGAAAATTTGGAACTCAAAATCTTGTGGAAATGAATGATGAAAACTAAAAACACATTAAAAAAAAAAAAAGAAAACTTGAAGTCTTGTTTCTTTTCCCTTGGTAGCTTGACTGGGTGGCTATTTGGCTAAAGGAAAAGAGTAGGCCCTCATCAGACCTAGATAGACCTAGAGATAGAAGAGACCTTAGTGGTCATCTAGTCCACCCCACCCCCCTTTTACAGAATGAGGAAACTGAGCCCCAGGGTCATCAAAAATGACTTGCTCAAGGGCACCAATCAAGTAAATGTCAGAGGCACAATTTGACCCACGTCCTCTGAGGCCAGAGCCCATGGATGAGAGAATCAGGTAGGGGATGCACTGGATAGAGAAATACTCTAAGTCTTTGGTGTAAGGTCGAGGAAGTACAAAAGAGAAGGTGGAGTCAGGCTGCAAAAGACCTACACAACGGGCTCAAAGTCAGTAGGGACTGATTTCTATCCAAGGAAATTCAGTTCAACAAACATTAAGGATCTATGTGCAAGACACTTTATTAGGCTGAAGATGAAAAAGCAAAACTCCTCACCTTTAAGGTGTTAGCAGAATACAATGTGTATATATATATGTGTGTGTGTGTGTGTGTGTGTGTGTGTGTGTGTGTGTGTGTATGTATATGTATATATATATGCATATGTATGTATGTATGTTTGTATGTATGTATGTATATGCATATAAGTGTAGTCTTTTCCACAAACTTCCAGGGATCAATCACATACAAATTTCAAGAAGGAAAACAGGCTAATGATCAGGTCATTCCAAAATATTAGGAAAGGTCCCAAGTAGGAGCTGTTATCTGAGTTCTGCTTCAGAAGAAACTAACAAATTTCCAAGATAAAGGGAGGACAGAATATTCTAGACATGGAAAATCATGATGTGGGGAAGAGGAACACATCCCTTCTGCCCCCAAACCCTGCCCTGTGCATACATGCAACTGTTCACCTGAAAGTTTGGTTAAAAGAGGCAAACAGGCTAGGTGATGATAAATTCATAAGGTTTATTCCCTAAGCTAGCAGATTTGTGCTTGCACGGAGCCAAAACATAAGTTTTGACTGTCAGATAAAAAGAACAAGCTTTTTATGTTTTAGGGCAATCTCAGGATGTCTATGACCCTCAGAGAACATTTCTTAGTTAAATAAGTCGTAAATACAAATTGACAAGACAACTGACAAATGTAGCGTCAGTTGGAAATTACCATTCTAGGACATCTGTGTTTCCCTTTGTATAGCCCCTAGGAAACCAAGATAAGAAAAGTCCCCCTATTCTGCACAAACAGGAAGAATGCTCCTTGTCAGTCTTATCTGGTCTTAAAGTTGCTGGCACAGGAAAGGGCATTTTTAAAGCAAAGTATGTCTGGTTGATTAGTTCAGGTTTCGGCCTTTATTGGGGTTCAAATGATCTAAAATAATTATCTATCACTCCCAAAAAGAGCCTCATTGCAAAACAGATCCAATGACCTCCACATTAAAATCTCTCTTGTCCACTTCCTCCTAAATTCTCTAGCTCTTCTCCTGTTCCCAGTGAAGCTCCCTAATTTTATCCCTAGGAGGATAAAAGAAACACATGTGGGGGGCAGAGTCAAGATGGCGGCATAGGAGCCGCAAGGTTTGGCAGCTCCCACATAGCCACCTCAAATACCCATAAAATATGACTCTAAACAAATTTTTAAGGCTCTAAAACACACACAAATATACCTCCTGCTGAAGGCAGCTTGGCTCGAAGGGACCATCTCAGTGCTGGGAGCCGAAACCAGCCCAGCCTGAAACCATGGCTTGGCCTCGGGGCCAGATGAGCCAAGCTGAGCCACAGCTGGAGCTTCAGGAGAGTAGATCAGTGGCAGCTGTAGGAGTTTCCAGAATTATCAAGCCATAAGAAAAAAGGACTAAGTGAAAGGTCAGTGGATGCTGGCTAAAAGTGGGGGAGAAAAGCGGTTCAGCCAAACTGCCTCCAGGGCAAGGAAGCAGCAGAAGCAGAGGCCCTGCAGCCACCTCCACATAGCTGCTTCAGAGCTCCCGGCCTGCAGACTGCAGGGGGCCCAAGCCATCGTTCAGAGGCCAAGTGCTCTTGCGTTGAGTGGCCTGGATCATGGTCTTGGGTGATGGTCCTGGGGTGCGTTTTCAGTGAGCCAAAGCTGGTGGGGGCTGCAAAAAAAAACAACAGCCCCCTAATAGCTCTGGCAGCTAGGAAAACCCCAGCGATTTGGGGCAGAGCTTTCCCCTCTGGAAGCAGAGTTCCACAGAGCTAAAAAATCATTGACTGGCCATCATGAGCAGGCAAAGGAAGCAAAGTAAGAACAGCAACCAAACTCTAGATTCCTTCTTTGGGG
>CM053585.1:303157473-303197455 GCA_028646515.1 Pseudochirops corinnae | reverse complement strand
AAGTAGGGGAAAAATTGAGAAGAGAAATGAGAATGCTGCAAGAAAATCATCAAAAGAGAGTCAACAACCTGACTGAAGAAATTAACACCTTGAAAAATAGATTAACTCAAATGGCAAAGGAAGCCCAAAAAGCCAATGAGGAGAAGAATGCCTTAAAAAGTTGAATTTGCCAGATGGAAAAAGAATCTCAAAAGCTTTCTGAAGAGAATAATTCCTTCAGAATTAGAGTGGAGCAAATGACTTTATGAGAAATCAAGATACTATTAAATAGATCCAAATAAATGAAAAAATAGAAGGCAATGTAATAAAGACATGCCTGACATCACAGCAGAGACCAGACTCCACCTCCTCGTATCCCTTGTTGAGGAAAGAATCTCAGAAGATATTCCTTCAAACGTAGCAAGGAAGGAAGCCAGGGCATAGAAAGGAGGAGGCTTCAGCTCTGCCGCTCCTCCTCCTGCCAGTCCCTGTTGCTCCAGACCTAGAAGGACTGTTCTAACCAATAGAAATTCTAAAGGAGCACAAACCCCCCCCAATTTCTGACACTTCTGATACCTGGATCCCAGGCTATATGGTCAAAAAGAGAGTCATCTCTTAAAATATAATTTGTAGCGTAAAATGGAGCTTTGGGAATCCTTAGATCTGAAGACTAGTGCTAATTGTTCATTTGCCTCCGCCTGGGCCCTGGGACAGCAGCTCAGGCATACACAGCCTATTTGAGACTGGCTGTCTAATAGGGTGATATTTTTTTCTTAACACACACACACACACACACACACACACACATTTTGTTAATTTAAAAAAAAATCTTCCCTGAACTCTGCCTTATGACAAAGAAAACACACACTGACTTATTTGCAGCATTTGCATCCTTTACAAAAAGGAGAAAAGTAAAGCTTCATCACTCGTTCTCTACAGTCAAGTTAGTCACTAAAGACCTGCTAGAAGGTCACTGAGGGCATTTTGCATCTTTGCATTCAAAGTGCCTAGAACAGTGCTTGCCTCCCCCCCCTTCATAAATGCTTGTTGAAGGAATTATGTTCATTTGAATTGTCTTTTCAGCTTGGTTTTCCTTCTTATTACTAGTCAGTGTGTATGTTTTTCTACATAACTTCCAAATATTCCTATATTTGGCTATGCTTTTTCACTCTTTATCTTTTTACTTGTCTTTCCAATTTTCTCTGAATTCCGCACATTTGTCATTTTCATAGGGCGATCCTATTCCATTAAACTCACATTCCAAATTTGTTCTGCCATTCCCTCATTGATGGGCATCCTCTATGTTCCTAAGATTCCTTTTTCTTTTTTCTTTTCTAGCTATTGCAAAGAAAAAAGTGCTACTATGACAATTTGGATATATATAAGCTCTTTCCTTATGTCTTTGATCTCCCTAGGTACATGCCGAATACTAGGAAAAGGCCTTATCTCTTTTCTTCCCCCAACACACTGATAACTGACCTCTGCCTCCATACTCTTTCTCCTCCCCCTCTGTTTTTCTCTCCATTCTTCCTTATTTATTAGCCAGCCTAATGGCCATAACTACATGGGTGTGACTCGGTGGGCCCTCAAAGATGAAGTCTTGACGCTTCATTTCCCCACCACAGCTCTTGGCTCCTGGCCCGGGAAGTGGGAGCTGCTGGCTTGTTTACCAGGAATTTGGTGCCACATAAGAGCAAAAATGAACAGCCGTCTATTAGTCTAATTTGAGCACTTAGCTGTGACTGTTCTGCTCCCCTGGTCCAGGGCTAATGGAGAGAGCCACAGCAAATGGAGACTGGGCACTGGGAGTGAGGGAGACATGGGTGGAGGGGTTGGGAGGAGATGGGAGCTGGTAAAAAAATCTGTTTAATTGAGCAGGTGACCCCTGGAGTCTAGAGAGAAAGCAGTCATAAAGTGGTGGTGGGAGGTAATTGAGAGGGGACAGTGTGATGGTAAGAAAATTAGAGCCAAGGAACCAGGTTTCTAGTCCCAGCTAGGAGGGTTTAAGCAATTTGCTTATCCCCCTGGTACCTCCATTTCCTTATCCAAAAAATGAGGCAGATGGTCCCTGAAATCCCCTGCAGCTCTAACCTTCTCTGGCCTCTGATTTCCTGTGAGGGTAGGAGTGCTAGGTAAAGACAGGACAGCATTCCTGGTCTTACCTCTCTCTGAGCTTTTTCATTGGATATCCTTCCCAAATGAACATCTTCCCAGCTCCTCTCTGCCAAACTGTCCTTCACCCCTTTTAAAATTCTGCTCAACACTCACATCTTAAAGGAAATCTTCCAGGATTTTTTTTTTTACTTTCCTCGTCAACTTCTCGACTCTGTACTTATTTGGACCTCTTTGACATATTAGTCCAGAAACATTCTCTTTCATATAGATAGTGTTTTTTCTCCTTGTCTGGACTCTTAAAAGGGCAAGAAGCCAAACCTGTGTGAGGGCTAAACTCTGAAAGTTTAGCAAGGTGAATGGCTAGAAGTGTGTACAGGGATTGGGAGCTGCATAACAGATTCTAAGGTGAGGGAGAGGATGCCCAGAATTGGCTACAATGCTAACACTGGAGATGTCTGAGCCTTCCTCTTATTGGCATGGCAAGTTCATTGTGAAAAACTGAGGCACAAAGGGGGAGGGGCAGCCTAGATAGGCATGGGGAGCAGTGAAAGAGGGGGTCCAGTTTTTCCAAGGAATTATGGAAATTATATTCTGTTTAAATGTAGAATGGAACAAAAAATATGAAAAGAATCAAGTTTTAAACTGAAATATTTAATGAGAATATAACTGAGGGTGTGGGAATTTGGGGTGGAATAACATATCAGAGCAGGGCACAGGGGGACCCATTAAGGAACCTATAAATCCTCTCTAAGGATCTGGATGCCTGCTACAGGACAGTCCAAGCTGCCTCTTCTCTCATTCAGATTAGGGGCCAAGGGTTAGACAAGATGTGAGAATCTTATTTTGATTTTTTCTACTGGGGGGATGAGAGGGACTATCCTAGAGACACAAAACTGACAAATTACCCTAGGTTGTAAAGTTTTTGAGGGCAGGACCAATATTGTACATAGTAGGATTTAATAAATGTTTGTTTTATGAATGAATGAAAAAATATTTTAAGTAGAGGGAGAGGGAAGGAGAATAGCCCTTGGGGGAAAGGGCCATAGACTAGGGAAAAGGAGAGAGAAACAAGGAGGAAATTTGGCTTACTCAGTCATGGGCTAATTCCCACTGCCAGGCAGTCAGGGAAATACAATCATCTAGCCCCCAGGCCCCTAAAGACAAATAAATGACCTAGGGTGGAAGAGACAGAGAGTCAAGGGAACCCCAGTCAATCAAAGCCATCCTATCCAGTTCACTATTTCTTCTTCTCTTCTTCCCCATCCCTAAGGCTGTTGCTTCATCTGGAACCCAAGACCTCTGGAAGGGTGTGTCTAGGAGGAATGATCACAGAAGCCCTTTCTCTGCTGTGGAAAGGATGGCCTCAGAGGGCAGCCCCAGTTCAGTCACCTTTGTCTCTACTTTCCAGCTATTCAACAGTTTTTTTTTCCTGTTAGGCCTCTTCTAGTGATTACTGATCATAGAAGATTTGGGGTAGACATGGCACAGTCTTTTTTCTCCCCTCTAGCTTCTTCTCTCTGCATTCTTAAAACAGCTCTGGCTGGGACTCTCAAGGAGGTGATATGCAAGGCGAAAGAGAGACCACAAGCAAAGTACTATTACAAGTGGCCAAGGACAGGGAGCAAGAACAGAACCAAGGTCAGGGGACTCAAGGAGATGGTGGAGACCCAGGGTTGTAGTCTTCCAGCCAGATTGTGATCCTGAGAAGAAAACATGGTGGAGAGGCTGTGGTCAATGAGGAAGGCTATGTCATCATACTTTGACCTCATTACCAAACTCCTCCCCTCTCCCATCTACCTCAGGAGGCCCTGCTCCCTCCCATCAAGCATCCCTTGGTCCCTACAAGAGGTTCCTCAGACATACAGTTCTCTCCTTCCTGAGTGTGAGAAAACCCAGAGGGACCACATCCCCTCCCCAGGGAGGGGTCCCCACCAAGTGATCTGGGGAAAATGTTGCAATAAAAAGAGGTCTGTACCTGAGATACATCCACAGAATAGGAGGGATCCCCCAGGACTTGAGTGTTATCCTGAGAGATGGTAGTGGGGGAGCTTTTGGAAAGCAGCAGTTGGTGAACTTGCATCTGAGATTCAATAGCCTTGGCTAGGGAATAGGAAAGAAGACAGAGAGACCTGAGAGGTGGAGAGGGGCATTATACCATAGGATCATAAATCTAGACCTGGAAAGGAGTTTAGAAGCAATTGAGTCCAACAATCTTATTTTATGGTTGAGGAAACTGAGTGCCAAGATGGTATGGGGTTTGCCCAAGATCCCATCATGATCAGAGACCAAAGTCAGGATTTGGACCCAGGACCTCTGACTGGAGCACTAGTGTAAAAGGGTGGGTCTGTGTTTGGGGGGAGGGAGCTCCTTCAGCCTCCAAAGATAAAGGTGAAGCCCTTAGGGGGCATCGGAATAAGGAGAGAAATGATATCATGGCAAATCACTGGATTTGGAATCACAAGATTTGGGTTTGAATCTCAGCTATGCTACTTACTTCTGGACAACCTTGGCCTTGTTACTTCCCCTCCAGAAAAGAAACTCCTTGAGGTCTGGACTGTTTCATTCTTATCCTGGTAGCTTTGTATATAGTAGGAACTTAATTAGTGTTTGTTGAAATGTCAATAAAAATAATAGAATGCAACTGAATATTATGTAACACAAGCACCAAGGTTGATTCCCCTGGAAGAGTTGATAAAAACAACCCATTGTCTCCTCCTTACAGAGGCAGGGGTATGTGGGTATAGAACCTTGTTTCTACTATCAAACTCAACTGATACGGTGGTTGGTTTGCTGAACTTTTATCCATTCTTTTTCTCTTTTATTCTTTGTTCCAAGGGACGGATCACAGGGGAAGGAAGGACAGACAGATATAGTTGGAAATGACATTGATATAAAAACAAAAGATAATAATAAAAATTGTAAATTAAAAAAGAATCTGTGTGTTCTATCTTCCCTCTCTCTGGGCCCTAGTTTCTGCCTCTACAAAATGAGGGAGTCTATGTAAACACTGAACTATGGTCAATGGGAACTTATGGTTCCTTCTAGTTCTGATATTCTGATTCTTAAGTTGCCTAGGATCAAACAGTGAGTAAGAAAGAGGAAATGGAGGGGTAGCTAGGTGGCGCAGTGAATAGAGCACAGGCCCTGGAATCAGGAGGACCTGAGTTCAAATCCGACCTCAGACACTTAACACAAAAATGAGCCATGTGACCTTGGGCAAGTCACTTAACCCAAATTGCCCTGCTATCCTCCCTCCAAAAAAGAAAAAAAAAAGAGGAAATGGAAGACTATAGGAGAAATGGTAGTAGAGAAGGAAAATATATTCTTACAATACTCCAAATTTCAGGATCAAGAGGAACATAGCAAAAGCCTTCTTGTTCCTCCTCATGTGTTTAGAGAAAATGGCTCATCTGTCTGGAGCCATCATCTACTTCACCTCCATACTCCCTTCCCACCATTACCACCCCTAGCCTCACTCAACCCTCCCAACACACACACACACACACACACACACACACACACACCACATGCATACACAAAACTCACTGAGGCAGGGATTTCTGGAGAAAGATTCCTGTATATGCACGCATTCTTCTAGTTGGTTGCCACTTCCCCGACAGGAACAGTTCACAGCAACATCAGCACTGAGATTGCTGATGTAATTGGGGGTCATAACAGTACCTGTGCAGAAAGGTGGTGGCACAGGAAAATGACAAATGTTGGAGAAGATGTGGGAAAATTGGAATACTAGTTCATTGTTGGTGGAGTTGTGAACTGATCTAACCATTCTGGAGAGCAATTTGGAACTATACCCAAAGGGCTATAAAACTGTGTATACCCTTTGATCCAGCCATACTACTACTAGGTCTGTATCCTAGAAAGATCATAAAAGGGAAAAGGACCCACAAGTACATGTACACAATATTTAAAGCAGAAGGTGGTGGCCACCATCAGGCCACTTCTTCTAAAACCAGGCCTCCTCACCTGACTTGATGCCACCTTATCCTTGGTCTCATATGTTTCAACCTATGGAGATCCTGACTATCCACTGCCCAACCAACTCCCCTCTAGGTACCCACTCTTGGTCTTACCAATCAAGCCCATATATGCCTTCAGGCACCTTTGGGGTTCTATCCCTACACAGGTCCCGAGATGGTCCATATGACAGCAGTGCATCTGAAAATCAGCCAGGCGGGATCTGGAAAATGGGAGAGTTTGTGAATTGAGAAGACCCAAGGAAAGTGGGGAGTTAGGGCTGGAAAAAGAAAGAGACCTCTCCCATCCCTAGTCTCAGTGAGAACTGAATTTGTAGAATCAAGTATCACCTTGAGGAGGGAAACAGCAATGTTAGGGGTGAGAAGAAAGGCTAAGGACAGGAACCTAGGGAAAGGGTAGAGGGTACCTCTATTCTTGAAGTTCTCATGAATTTAGGGATTCTCTAGGAATTTAGGGATTCATGCTAAGTTTATTTGTTATTCTCCTCCACGATTCCCTAAAAAGGCCAGAATGTTTTGTGGGGAAAAAAACCACTGGGAGTGGGTAGGGAGAATACCACCAAGTGTCACTCCATAAAAATAGTAAAGGAAGGACATCTCTCATTATTCAAGGCAATAGAGAGGCTGCAACAGGCCCAGCTAACAAAAAATCATTTTGTCTTTGGAGCAAATATATTGTAATTGGTTTGCTTACCTATTTCCCTTTCTAATACTTCTTGGTTAGTTCTGTTCTGTGAGTGAAGAAGTACAGGAAAGCCAGTTCAAGATCAAAAGTTTGCCACAGAAAATCTACCCAAACTATATAACCCCTCATTAACCATGGGGCCATGGGGGATTCATCTGCTAATACAACTCCTCTCTGGGCAGGTCTCACTGATAAGTGAAAACCACTTCCATTTCTAGGGAAGGAGAGGGAGAGGTTGTCCTCCCGCCCCACAAGGCCAGACCCACCTGCAGAGCACGTCTTGAAGGCAGGTATCCCAAAGCATCAGGCAGTTGGGGGGATCTCTGGCTGGAGAGGTACAGCTGGGGGCAATGGCATTGCGCCGTCGTGCCCCACAGACATCATCCCCATCATCACAAGGGCAGAATAGAAGTGCTTGGGCATAGTTGTCTGCTACCTGCTCAAAGAAGACACGAAGCTCCTGCTGACACTTCTGGGGCTGACATCGAGCCACCGAGCAGACTTCCCCATAGGCCAGGCGCAACTTGTTACATCTGTCATTCAGGGTGCACAGAGTGATGGACTTCAGGCAGAGATCAGGGCTGCTTTGGGACATGGAGCCTAGGAGAGAAGGGTTGCAACCCCCTACTATTCTTCTCCTGTACCAGGAAGCTGGACATGGGGTTGCAAAACACCCAGCATCCTCCTCCTCCTCTTCTCAATATAGCCCTTAGCTCTTCCTACAGCCCACCCAGGGTCTAGAGCTCTGATAGCATCTGGAACCTAGACTCTCTCTCAATCCACCTAGAACTCTGATACCCAACAAAGCCTCTAGCCTTCCCTATGAGTCACACAGAGCCTGGGACTCAAATCTACCCATAACCTTCCCTATGGTTTGCTTAGAGACATGAACACAAATGTAGCTCCTAGCCCTTCCCACACTCTTTTGAGGATTGAAGGTGGCCAGAACTTGACAAGAGAGGTAATAAGATATGGAAGCGCCTGGAACACAGCCTCAGGTAGAGGCTCAGCCCAGACCATAGTCTTGTTTGGCTGTCTAGGCTATGTCTAAGCATTTCCAATTCTGCTCCCAACTCTACCACACCTTTGCCCTAATTGAAAAATCTAAATGCCATCAACTTCCATTTCTGTAAAACACACTTCCTAGTCCTAGATTTAGTCATGGAAGTGACCTCAGAGGTCATCTGGTTTAGAACTTTTGGTTTATGGATAAAGTAAGAAAGTTAGGCGACTTACAGAATGTTGGAGCTAAGATTCCTGCCTGGGTTTCCTGATACCAGATCTACTCTCTGCACCATGCTGCTCCTAATTATTTTCCAATATTAGAAGGCAAGGTGGTTTTAGTGTAAATGAAAACTAACTCTTGAATCAGAGAACCTGGGTTCAAATTCATGCCTCTGATGCTTACTACCTGTATGACCCTGGGCAGGTCACCTAACTTCCATGGACCTCAATTTCTTCATCTGTAAAATGTGAGGGTGGGGGCGGCTAGGTGGCACAGTGAATAGAGCACAGGCCCTAGAGTCAGGAGGACCTGAGTTCAAATCTGGCCTTAGACACTTAACACAAAAACTAGCCATGTGACCTTGGACAAGTCACTTAACTTCAATTACCCTATCTTCCCCTCCAAATAGGAAAAAAAAAATTAAAATTTGAGGGGGTTGGACTAGATGTTTTCTAATATCTCTTCTAACTCTAGGCCTATGAGTCATCGGGGCATGGAGTCATATATTTTTACTAGCTTCTCCCCCCGCCCATTTTTAGAATATTTGAAAACATTTTCAGGTGTTTGGGAATATAGACCCTTTCCTGGGATGCCCAGGATAAGGATTAATTATCTAATAAATTTGGGAGCTGAGGTCTCACCTGCCATATCCTTGGCTTCCCTGAACTGTGTGGACCTGATGGAAAAATGGTTTAGTCTGCCTTCCTTAACAATTGTTGTTCTTTAATAATTGCACTGTGACCAAAACACACAGAATAGCTCCATCTGCTATTGTGACAGATACAAACAACTCTTTAATCTCCCTTGGTTGCAGAATTCTTCATGCTATAACCCATGAATAAAGATTCTCCACTCTCCCCTGACACCCAGCTCAAACTCCCAGCTCCCCAACCTGGCCTGTCCCACAAACCTGACTCAAACAAGTTCAGATGATTGAATTTCCTGGATTTGCTGGTCACAATTTCCTTATATGGTGAGCCTCCCAAATCATAGTTACCTAGAAAAAAGAGATGAAAACATCAGAGACCTGTAGAATAATTTTCTATGGAGAAAAGCAATAGGAGAAAGGACCCTGTTTTCTTCTGCGGAGCAAGGTACAGTCTATTCTTCAGCCTCAGCTTCTAGAAGGAAGCTACCTGGCTCCGAGGAAAGTATCCCATAATGAGGAAGAAGAAATGGGGTCTGACTTTGCGGGGGAAGGTAAGACAGCAATAACCCCCTGATAGGAACTGCCTAGAAAAGGTAATGGAGGCAGAAGATACCAGTATCTAAAAACAGACTGCCTTGTCTTGCAATTATATGTCTGTGTGCCTAAGTTGGGACAAGATGACCTATAAGCTACAATTCTATATTTATGACCCTATGATCTAAAATGAATGAGAAGACAGTTGGGCATAACCCAGAAGGGTACTGTGAGTGTGATTTCGGTATTTGGCAAAGAAGGGCCAGGTCAGGAGAGAAAGTAGTGAGTATGAGGAGAGAAATAGTCCATAAGCAAATTGGAAAGAGAGAGGGGAAAGAAAGGATCTATTACCAAAAGAGGAGAGGAGAGTTCCCCAAAAGGACAAGAACATCTTGCTCTTGTCCTGAAGAGCTTTCTCCTTTGTCTTATCTTCGTCCTTCTCCCTCCTGGTTAATGAGTACCTTATGTATCAACAGCAGTGCCAAGCTCCCTGGGGCCTTTTCCAGGATGATGTCTGGGTATTCAGTCTGGCCCACATCATCCTCTACTTGCTGATACTGGGCTACTCTGCATAACTTCTAAGTCGGTCTATGAGAGTGTATACTTTCTTTCTAAGAGCTTGGAAGCACCTTAGGGCAAGAACCACTTCAGTAACCATTAGGTCAAATACAGTACACAGTAGGCATTCAATTCACCAGAGTGATTCTTTAGGGTCAGGAGAAATAGGAAAAGAGGGTAGTATATTGGGGATCCCATAAGGATAATTAAAGACCTCTTTCTAAACTCCTAAATAATTCTGTGCAATGCAGGCATCTTTGGCCAACACAGTCTACCAGACCCTTGTTATCCTGCAGAACCAGGGGAAAGTCTCTATCCTCACAAGGGACTCACCAAGGCCATAAGCAGAGTGAATGGTCCAGTAGATAGCCAGGCAGGTGTCCTGATTCTTCATGCGCCACTGGCACCTGCAGCTGCCCAGAGAGCTATTCTGAAGTTGCTGTGCTGCCTCCAGGCAGGCCTCCAGGTTTTCAGGCTTCTGAGGAGCTGAGGCCGTGAAAGGAAAGCAGGTTTCCAAGAAGAGGAAGGGGGTGCTGCAAATGAAGTCAGCCAGGCACAGTTTTCTGGCACTGATGCAGGAGCTCACAGATATACTATCCATGGTTGGAAGGTCTCCTGTTTGGAGGGAGATGCCAGATAAGGGGTGATAGGAGATAGGGAAGAGAGCTTAGAGAACCAAACAGGCAGGAATGTGGGGAACACACTGAGTCATATAAAAATGAAGTTACCAAGAAAGGGAGATTAAAAAGGGGCCAGAGGTAGAGATCCTGCAGGTACCACAGGCTAAGCAGAGGAGGACCTGAGAATCCCTGTCCTAAAGGAAACACAGGTAGAAGAACATTCCAAAAGAAATCACGTCTAGGGACACTGCCATTCATCATGGAGAATGTAAGCCTTTACAGGGCCATGTTGGGATTATGGTCGGCAACATCACAAACAAGAAGAGTAGGAAGAAAACCCTAAGTCTTTGGAGGGGTAAGGTATACAGACTGGTGTATCCACTTCCCAAAACGGAAGGCTAAATACCAGAGACAGTGTACCAAGTGCTGGGAGAGTTCTGATACTCTATAAGTATACTTAAGGATGAAGGGGTCAACTCCGCATCAACTTCCCCTTCCCCTCCCCTGCTATCCTCATTCCCCATAGCTGGAGAGAGGGGGAGGAACCCAAAAGTCATTTCTCCCTTCCCCTTCCTGGGTCTTCTCAACATAGGACAACAAAGGCTCTATTTGCTGAGTGCCTCATACTATTTCAGTACCCCCCTCGCTTCAGCGTTCGTCCCACCATCCTAGGCTGCCTTTCTACAATTTAGTAGACACCCTTAAGCCTGTGATGTTGAGAGATCCCCGACATTAGTGGCTCCTATCTACCTATACATACTAATACATTCCTATACGTACTAATTGTTGGTGGATCTGAGAATTGGTCCAACTATTCTGGAAAACAATTTGGAATTTAACCCCAAAAGTCACTCAACTGTACAAAAGGAAGTCAAAGACAGAGAATAAGGTCCCACTGAGAGAAAAATATTTATAGCTGCATTTTTTTTTTACTAGTAAAGAATAGAAAACAAAGTCAGTGTCCATCAGTTAGGGAATAGCTGGACAAATTGTGGCACGTGAATATAATAAAACATCATTTTGCTGTAAGAAATGAAGAACATGAAGAATTCAGAGAAATTTGAGAAGGCCTGAATGAACTGATATAAAATGAAAAAGGCAAAACCAGGAGAGCAATTTATATGACTATAATATGTAAAAGAAAACAGACTTCAGAATTCTGATCACTGTACTGACTAATCATTTTTTTCCCACAGGAATGATGGTGAATTATGCTTCCCACCTCTTGACAGAGAAGAAGAAGCGAACCAAAGGCATAGAATAAGGCATACATTTTCAGATATGGTCAATGTGTATATTTGGTTTACCTGACTGTACTTATTTGTTATAAGGGAAGGCTCTACAGGGAGAAGGGGGAGTCAGTGGGAAGTGATAATGGGGTGTGTGTGTGTGTGTGTGTGTGTGAGAGAGAGAGAGAGAGAGAGAGAGAGAATCAAGAAAAGCCTTTTAAAAATAAAAATGTCTTGACTTGGGAGGAAAAAAAATGAATCTATTCTCCAACTCTGCTTTGATTTACTGGTAATAGGGAAGTGACTTCACTTTTGCTCTCAGTTCTAACATGGACATTCATACTATTCAGGGCACAGGAGAATTGTCTGGGCAGGCAAATAATGTAGCAGCTGTCATTCCCTGGAACTGCTAATGGCGTCAAATAGTTTGGTTTGGTGGCCAATATTTCCTGAATTTCTTCTGTTTCTGCCTTCATCAAAGGCAATGAAGTACCACCTTGTGGACTAATGCTTCAGTGCAATTCTGGGAGCGCTTGTTGGCGATCTTTCCTAGTGAAAAAAACTCTGACCAGGTTCTGGAGAGCAAAGACATCTGGAGATGGGAAGAGGCTCACCAGGAGCACCATGGACTCTAGTATCTCTTGGGGCCACCTGTTCTGTCTGTCTTTTCCCAGGGGGAGAAGGTAACGTTAATGACCATAGTTGCAAAATGCTCATTCACTCACTAAAGAATGCTTAAGCAGTTGCAATATGTAAGGCACTGTGCTAGGCACAGTCAAGCATCAATGAGTTATTCAAAGTTTGCAATGGGCAGGCAATGTCCCATACAAAAGCTGTGTCAGTTATGTTGTCATGGGGAAAGCACTGGACTTATTTGGGTTTGAATGTTGGCTCTGATAGTTTCCAGTTGCAATGTCACAGGTGACCTCCCAAGCCCATTTGCTCATCTGTAAGATGAGGGTTACAATATTTTCACTAACCGTCTAACAGTGTTGTTGTGAGAAAACCACTCTGTAAAACTGAAAGTGCTATAGTGTATAAATGTGAGTTATTTCATTCCCCAAATTCCATTTAGGTATTTCTGTTCCTTGAGATTGGGGGTGGGGGTGGTTATGCCCTCCTACCATGTGCTTAAACGGGGGAAAAAATTCCAGCAGGTTCCAGACTTGGAACAACATTGACCTCCGACAAACTCTTCCTCAGATCTAACCTAAATTCCTTCCGTTTAAGCTGCTTTTTGCTTTCCCATTTCTTACAGGCATGAAAGAATCAAGCCTCAGAATGGGAGCTTCCATGCTCAGGGATGCTGGTACGCTTGGGTATCCGGAGGTCTTCAGACTGAGGGAGGCTGGGGTAAAGACTGACTACCACTGCCTAGCCTCTCAGATCTGTGCATCTCAATAAAGGAAGAGAAACAGAGAAAAACAATATTGGGACCTGTTACCTAATCCATCCTTAGCTTTCAATATGCCTTAGTTCAGATACATACTCTATCCAGCCAGTCTCCCCAGGATTCCTCTGACTCCCACCACCTGCTACCCAATGTTGTGCGTAGTTTCTCAGATCAACTTCATCCTAACCTCCCTTGGTGCTTTGGGCAGACCCTTCAAAACTCTAAGATGGTTTGCGGCCCCAGGCAAATGTTTATTCCTGCCTCTCAACTCCTACAGACGTCTCTGGAGAAAACTAGTCTATCTTCGAGGACGCTTATTCCCTGTAAGTAGATCTTCCAGTCCAAGTGCCTCCGTTGCACGTTCCATTCAATACTTGCTACATATGCACGTAGAGGACCACATACATACACATGTGCACACATACACCTATACCAAGACATTTACACTCACACCTATACTCACCGGCTTGGAGTGGAGGAAGCACGGACAGGAGCAGCAAAGCGAACAGAACGAGTTGGCCTCCCCGCGGCATGGTGCTACAGGCTCCGTGTGTCTGGCCCCTCGGGCACTCCTAGCTCAGCTCCTGCGCACCCTGCCCAGCCGTGCCCTGTCCTGCTTGGTCCTGTCCAGTCCCGCCAGTGCTCTCCTTTCCGTTCCTAGAATCCCTAGAATCGCTCTGAGGCACCGCCTTAGCCTCCGCCCCTATCCCCACCCTAAGCCGCGCGCCTACATACTAAGCCCCCACACATCCAAGAACTCTCATGTAGGGGAAAAAAAAACAACTAACTAATACAAACCTTACCCAGGAAATTGGTAGGACCTTGAGATTAGACGGCAAGGGGGTGGGGAAGAGGATTTTCTTTGGGGCGGGGTGTGGAGGGTGAAGAGGTTTAGGACCCTTCCTCTAAGTAAGGGAGTGGGGTGGAGTGGGGTGGGGTGGGGTGGGGTAGGGACAGACTCCTTTGGTTCCATGTCTATACCTTAGGATGTAATTTAGGAAACTTTTGGTGGGTCTAGGGAGTGGGAGTAAGAGACGGTGCAAAGAAGGAAGATATCTGCTTGCCCCTAGAGAAGGGCTGTGAGACTCAATATCTGGGTACCCCTTCCTTCAACCTGTGAGTGAGCAGAGTTCAGAAATTATCCAGTGGGTCCAAGGGAAAGAAACACTTTCTTACTCTCCTTTATCAACTCAATCACCCAGAATTCTCAAGATCAGCACTAAAAATGGAACAAAACAAAAAAATTTAAATATCACCCACAAAACCAATATAAAATCAACAAGCCACCAAAAAAACCCTTCCTTTTCACAGCATTCTCACATCTATTACCCAATTTCATCTTTACAACAATCCTAATGGATGTTATAGGATTAGTATCCTTAACCCCATTTTGCAGATGGGGAAGCTGGGGCCCCAAGAAGTGAAGTTACTTAGCTCATGTTACTTGATGGCTGGAGAGCTGGTCTTAAAATCTAGTTTTCCCGACTCCCAGCCCAGACCTCTTCTGCCTCTCCCACTAGTTTATAAGTGTATGCCCCTGTACAAACCCAGCTCCTCTGCCCTAGCAGACAAAATTTGGCATCTGGCCTATTATTGGTTTGTGTGAGCCAGAGAGGTCATTTGTTACCAAAGACCCCAACTGGAGGAAGCAGGGAGGTCAAGGGTATTGATGACAGTTGGGAAAGTCCTTCCTTATCTCTAGCCTTCCTCTTTCATGTTGCAGTTTCAGCATTTCCTCTTGTTTAGTCCATAGTGAAGAAGGAGTGAATGGCAGCTCTTGGACAACTTAGTCATATGTTGTTGCTTGGCTCCGGGGTTGGATGTGTCTTGGAGTAAAATCCTTGGGTTTTTGAGTTGCATTTTCCCCTTAAAGAATGCCATGAGACATTGTGGAAAAATAAGCAGAGCTGCAGAAAAGGAGAGAGGAATTTCCTTTTACTGGTGATGGAACAGGGATTTTTTTTTCTCCTACCCCTATCTACTCCCCTTTTCACCTCAGCCCCCATCCTTTACTACAGAAGCAGACTTGGCAGAGGGCCCAGGAGGGAGGGCATTGAGAGGCACTATATAAACCCCAGAGATTTATCAGCTGCTGTGCCTGAATACTCCCATTTTGCAGTGGCCTCTGGGGGCATTTGCTGATGTAATCAGCCTGGAGAGAGAGAGAGCTATTCCAGGTGGGGGTGTAAATCACCCTTCATGAAGCCGAAAAGGAGACATGTGGCCCCAGATAAGGAGAAAGACTGACAGTGGCCTCCGTGGCCTCCTACCCCTCATTAACCACTAGTTTCTAAGCTTTAATGCACTTTAAATGGAGTTTGTGCTTCATTTTATCTGTCTGCACTGCCAGAATTAAAAGGGACCCAGTAAAGTAAACATCTAGACTTCTTTCCTTTCATTAGAGGCAAGTGTCTATGGGTATAGAATGGTATATGAACTATCAAAAGTGATTGCGTTAAAGTCTAAAAACAAAATAAAACAAAAAAAACTATTTTGGCATAAGGCAAGAGAGAGATATATTTTTAAATTAATTATATAAAAAAGTTATCAATAAAGCAAAAACAACCCAGCTGACTTCCCATTGATTTGTCCTAGTGCTGGCCCCAGGGTCTCTTACCTTTTTGTTGGCCAATTTCCCTAGTTCACTCTAACTGTTTTCTATGTCCTCTCTTCACTGAGACTTAGGGAAAGTCTCATCTAGGATGCCACCAATTCCTCTCTCATGTTGCTAGAAACTCATGGAAAAAATTATATTAAAAAGGGGGGAAATGCCTGAGAGGTATAGGATGAGCACAGAGACTCCAGAAAGGTAAGGGTTAATTATGATGCCAATCTTTTACCCCTTCCTCAGAAGTAAATCCAGGGGACAGGGGAATGCAGTGGAAAGGGGCTTTTGTTCCATATATCCCTAAAGTTTCAACATCAGTGCTATTGACCTAGTCTAGAAATAAGTGTCAGGGGGAAATGTCAGTCTAACTAGCTCAATGCCACACCTCAATCTAACAAAGTTGAGGCTGGTATTTCTGAGGCCTTTAGAATGAGTGGAGAGGTCTTTAGGGCCCTAGCAGTCATGAGATTTTGTGAGCAGTAACCAGGGCTAGGGGCTGAAAGGGTAAGGATATATTAATAAACACTACAAACAGCAAAGGCTACCATTTACAGCACTATTCTTTACTAGAAATCCTTCGTGACATTGCCAGCAGTTATTCCTGTCCACCAAGGAAGGGGCCACATCCTTTGGATGCCCAACAAATAATGTGTCATCCCTTTTAAAGAAAGATGATGCTCTCAACCTATCATCATTAGAGGGGATAAGTTTGCATTTGGGTCCCTTTTGTAACCAGTACACATTTATAAGATGACTGCGGTTAGGGATACATTTGTGGCTATGGAATGCTGTTCACTGTGCAAAGCTAACTGACCCAATGGGGAGAATTAGTGTCATATTTTAGTCAACTGAACTAATCCATCACTAAGAGCTTAGTAGAAGCTTTGTAGCTCAATATGGCTACATGTTTCAAAGTCAAAAGACTATTCAGTGAACTCTGTAGGTGAAAGATGTGGACCAGCAGATACACTAATTACTCACGTCCATCCACAAAGGGATGTTTCGTTCCCATGCCTCTTTGCTATCAACATACAGAATTCATTGTGAAGTACACTTACTGTAGGAGAGTTGAATGTAGAGCCTAAAATCAAATGCCAGACCTTCCAACCCCAATTCCTTGAAATGATTTGGTTTTCTCATTTTCTCATCAAACTACTCCAATTTTGTCCCAGGACCCCAAGAGATGGCGGCAGCTGAGATGGAATGGAAGGACAAAAGCTACAATATGCCTTGTTGTTTGTCCTTCATTCTCGAAGGGGACCAGTGACATCAGGAGGAGGATGTCTTGACTTGCAAGCGAATCTTTTAACTTGAAGGCAGAGACACTAAAGATTCCTAGTCATGTGACTTTAGGTATACCTACAGAACCCCTCATTATTTATAAAATGAGGGGAGCCAAAGGGCAATGTGGTATAGTGGGAAGAGCATAGGACCAGGCGTTATGGGACTTCAGTTCCAGTTCTTGACCCCTGGCTTAGGCAAGTTATGGATTTCAACTCATTTCTTTCTAAGATTACAATAAGTTCAAATATACATAAAAGGGTGCTACATAAATGTTATTGTTGAGGGAGCTTCCTATTTGGTTACGTTTCTATTATAACAATATCAGCATACATTTGAATGAGCTAATAAGACACTTTAAATACATTATCTCACTTGGTTCTCAGGAAAAGCCTGTGAAGTACATATTACAGCCATAATTGCCCCCATTTCATAGGTGAGGAAATTGAGGCCAAAGTGAAATTAAATGAATTGCCCAAGGGACACAGCCAGTAAATTACAGAATTGAAATTCAAACCCAGAGTTTTCCTGACTCCAAGCTCACAACTCTAGTTTAATAAACTAGTTTTCCTTTTTCAAGTCTGTTTAACTCAAAGAAGGCTGTTGATCAGCTGCCTCAGTCTCTACAGATATATTTTCTATTGTGGCAAGAGATTTAGATTAGATTTAGGGGAGAATTTTGAGTCTATAAGATTAGTTGGACTAGAACAGATTATTAAAGAGGTGGTTTTTGTAATTACTTAAATGGAAATTACTAGAAGAATTATAGACAAAGATCTTTTTAGAATGGGCCATCTAAAAGATAAAGCCGTATATAGAGACAGAAAAATGGAATAGATGGTTCTTTCCATTCCAGTGACTCACATTAGAGAACAGTCCTTCAGCACCTTTTCTTCTAACTCCATTATTTCTGAGAGAAAAATAGTGTAGGGAAGGTGGAATAAATGCTCCATTGTTCATTGTAGTGAAGAGAAACTGTGATGACAGTATTCCAAAATAAATTAGGTAATCTCATTTAAATTATGCTAATAGGATGTGATATTTGTTCATAATAAAGCCGTCTGTTGTTAGCTTTGCCACATTTAAGCTTACTTTGCAACTTGGGGGAAATGGTGGATTCAGCAATAACACTGTTTTAGAACCTCATAGACACACGTTAAGTGGCCATCAGTTATGCCATGTCATTTCTTCTTTTGTATACATGATTTCCCTTACCTTGACTTTTAAGTGGGAAACAGTATGGTGTCATGGAAAGGAGGCTTAAGTTGAGTTAAAATCATGGCTTGGTCATTTATTACCCTGTGACCTTGGACAAATCTTTCTGGACCCAAGTTTCCACATCTGTAAAATAAAGTATTGGACTAGATGACCTCTAACATGCCACCTCAAAATCTATGACTCTAGGAACTTAAAAAAAACAAACTTATCATGTAGTCAACCATAGGCTACTTTTCACTTTTCTTCTCTTTCTGGTATTCACTAGGGCAGATCTCCCTGGTACCTGGGGGACTATAGAAAGTTTATGAGCTTCACTTCACAAAGATAGGGGTTAGAAGTAAGACAGCTCAAGTATTGAGTTCTCTCTCTCTCTCTCTCTTTCTCTCTCTCTTATATATATATATATATATACACACACACATACATACATACACACATATACATACACATGCACACACATACACATATATGTGTATGTATGTATGTATATTCAAGTATTTAAAGGAATTTGGTTTCCTTTAATCACCTTTAAGCCAGAATTTGAGGCATTGTGGCACAGTAGAAAAAGCACTGGTTCTGAAGTCAGAGGATCTGGGTTCAAATTTCCCTTCTGATTCCTTCCTCCTAATACGAGCTTGGACAAGTCATATAACTTTCTTGGAATTCAATTTTTGCAAAATGAGAAGGGTGCTCCTAAATGGCTTTAGAGGTCCCTTCCAGATCTGGATCTATGATTCCATGGTCTAGGTCTGAGAGACTTTTTCTCTAACCAAAAGGGAACACTGTCCTAGGCTGAGGACAGGAAGAAACAGTTCTTCATACCTGTATTCCCTTCCTCGACCTCAAACTAACAAATCCAAAGTTAGGGCAGAATTTGGCACCACAACAGCTCTATTCCTTCTACAGGAGCACCTCCAGTTTCTACCCAACTGCAGTGTAGCATACTTTATTAATCATGAGCCTAGCATTACTGGGACAATTTGGGCATGGAGAGCTATTGGACCTTAGAGTCCATCTGAAATCTGCCCCCATTCCTACAGACTAGTTCCATTCAGTGCAGCACCTTCACAAAGGCTTCCCTGCCCCACCTCCAACTGAGGCCAATTAGTTGATCCCCAGCGGTAACAATCACATCTGGAAAACATACTTTGCTAGGTGCTAACAGCACAAACTATAGGTACACATGCTATTTCATAATGGCATAATTTAGGTGGAACCCACTTTATCCAATAAGAACACTCACATAAAATTATGTGTAAATCAAATTACAGTTTATATATACCAGAAAAGGTTATTTAGAACTTTGCAAAGAGAATAACCACCCACAACATTTGCTTTATGTATCTAAATTCTCATATAACAGATTAACTTAAAAAGCATGCCACACTTGTACTGGTTTTATCTTCCTAGGAAAGATGCCCACCATTTTTGCCTTAGAGGTAGCACCTTTATCTGAGATTTCTAGGAGTGTCTACTGAGCCATTTGGTCAGGAATTGTTACATAAAAGTGTAGTGCTTCCACTCCACATTTAAAGGACCAATGTAAAGACATGATATTCTTTAGCCATTGAAGATCTTGCCATGGTAATGAAAGGGCGCACAAACATGAGGCTGCCATTCTTTCCAACTGACCCAGCTAATGGGCAAGAGTTCTCTTTCAAGACTTGTGGAGAGGGATTGGGAGGGGCAGCTGACACAAATTGTACCCCTCTCCCTTTTTGTGGTAGCTAGGTAACATGGAGGTAAGAAACCAGCTAACTTAGGATAGTGTAGTAGTGCCCTCTGCTGTAAGAAGTCCTTGTCACACTCCCTGTCCGAAAATGTGCTACCAGTGAAAACGTGCAGCCAGTGCACTACATACTCCCTTGTCATCTGCCTCCTTTTTCAAATTTCCCTTTTTCATAGAAATGTAAACTGAACTGTCCAGTCAAGATGGAGCAAAAGGTTCAGAATAAACAAACCTCTCAAAAAAGAGGAAAAACTGCTTAATGAAAACAAAAAAAATGATATCCAAAATAGGAATTCCAGAGTTTAAGAAGAACAGGCAATTTTAACTCTAGCCTCACCTCAGTGATGCTTTCCTAATCTCTTGGTTCCCTTCTATATCCAATCAGTTGCTGGTATCCTTCAAATTTGTTCCATAGTTCAGATTTTTTAATCATCTGTCATCTATACCACAGCAATAATCCCCTAACTGGGATCCTTGCCTTATTTCTTTCCTTTCCAATTTCTCCTCCAGTTTCCAAAGCAATATTTAGCCAAATGACTTTGCATGAATTTTGTATTTATTTATTCATATACATCTTGTGGTTTCTACCTATTCTCCACTCCTGGGAGACTAGCTTCCTTAAAAAAAGAGACATTCATTTTTAGTCATATCTCTAGTGCCCAGCATACAGCTGGCATTTAATAAATGCTTGTCAAATTAGATTGGAGCTCCAGTCCTAGGTCACCAGTGCTTCCTCCACACTCCCATCACTAAATGTCAAAAAGTCACAAAGTTTGATGGAATCTCAAGGTGCCATCAATGCCCCCAATTCAAGTACAGCTGTGTTTAGAACACCCAAATGGGATACTCATTTTAAGATCTCTAGGGAAAAATGGCCTAAGTAGCCTGAATGAAGGATGGAAAATACTGCCAGGAAGTGTTTCATCTCTATTCTTCCTAAAATCAATTAGCAACAAGATTTATGGTAAATACAAGGGATGACACAGGTGCTACCTCATCAAGATTAAAATAAAAGAAATCCATATTAATTAGTAACAATAGAAGGGTCATTGTATAGTTGCAGCCACTTTTTTGCATATTGTTGAATTGTTTTCAGGGATGATTTTGTTTCGGTGGAGCTTTTTGGTTGATTTTTCTTGTGCTTTCTTTGGTTCTCATACATATGAACACTTATGGGTTGACTAAAGTATGTCACTAGAATATTAGCTCTGTTAAGCATATTATAAAGTGGCTTATTTGGGTATGGCTTGGCCTATAGGGTATGTGAAGTCCTTTCTAACAGATCTGTCATTAACAAAAATTATCAATAAATTTTTAAAACTTTATAAAAATTTCATCTCATTTTTTCTTCTCTCTATAGTGATGTTTCAAATACTCTGAGCCCCATTTTAAAAATCATGAACTTATCAATAAACACAAATATTTCAATATACAAAAAGAAAAAAGTATATAAAACTATGAACTATTATGTAGTTTAAGTATACATTAAGTTTAACTAAAGAGAATTCAAACTACCCTGCCTGTCTGTACTTCCTTGACTTCTGCTGGGTTTTTTTGATGGGGGTTGTTTTATTAACACAACCTAATCCATTTTAAAAAACATTTTATTTCTCCCCTAGTTACAGGTAAAGACAATTTTAATTTTTTTTTAAAATTTGAGTTTCAAATTTTCTCTTTTCCTTTCCCCCTCCCTGAGACAGTAAGCAATTTGACAAAGGTTATCAATAATTATTTAATCATGTTTTGATTTTAATTAAATTAAATTAATCAATTTAATTAATTTAATCAATAATTAATCATGGAAAACATATTACCATGTTAGTCATGTTGTGTGAAAGAAGACACAGACCCAAAGGGAAAAAAATTCACACACAAAAATACAGAAAGTGAAAAATAGTATACTTTAATCTGCATTCAGACTCCATCAGTTCTTTTTCGGGAGAGGGATATCATTTTTTATCATGAGTCCTTTGACATTGTCTTGGATCACAGTATCAATGAGAATAGCTTAGTAATTCACAGTTGATCATCATACAGTATTGCTTTTACTGTGTATAATGTTCTCTTGGTTGGGCTCACTTCATTTTACATCTGTTCATATAATTCCAGGTTTTTCTGAAATCCATCTGCTTATTTTTTAAAATAGTATTTTATTTTTTCCAATTACATGTAAAGACAATTTTAAACATTTTTTAAATAAAATTTTGAATTTCAAATTTTCTCCCTCCCTCCCCTAAGATAGTAAGCAATTTGATACAGGTTATGTATGTGCAACCATGTAACACTTATTTCCATATCAGTCATACTGTGAAAGAAGAAAGTTTGTAAAACAATTAGTTTGCAAAAGGAAAAATAATAAAGTGAAAATACCATACTTCACTCTGCATACAGACTATTAGTTCTTTCTCTGGATGTGGACAGCACTTTCCACCATGAGCCCTTTGGAACTGTCTTGGACCACTGTATTGCTGAGAAGACCTAAGTCTATCACAGTTGGTTACTGTAGTGTTGCCATTACTTCATACAATGCTTTCTGGTTCTGGGTTACTTTACTCAGCATCACTTCATGTAAATCTTTCCAGGTTTTTCTGAAATATGTCTGCTCATCATTTCTTATAGAACAATAGTATTCCATTACATTCATAAACCACACTTGTTCAGCCATTCCCCAATTGATGGGCATCCTGTTTCCAATTCTTTGGAAAAGAGCTGCTAGAAATATTTTTTACAATTAGGTCCTCTCTCCCCCCCCCCCTTTAGTCTCTTTGGAATACAGACCTAGTAGTGGTATTTCTGGATCAAAGGATATGCACAATTTGATTGCTCTTTGAACATAGTTCTGTGAGAGATAATTTATAGTGAAGCTTCCCCATTCTGAAAAATCAAACTGTGTTCCAGTGAGAACACATACAGTAGAGGAAAGAAAGGAAGAATCTCCCTGGTTACTGTAAACTTTGCAGCTCAAGCAAGAAAGAACAGCTTTCAGGACACAGCCCACAAAGATGGCTCCTATTCTCACTGGAACAGTGAGGTTGATGACTTTTGCAGTCAGAAGTGTTGGCTTGCTGAGTATTTTTTTAAACCATTGATCTAGTTTTCCACAGAAGTCACTCCTTTCTCTCTGGGGGTCCACAGTGTGAGCCAGTGACTGTCATGAGGACAGCTCCTTCCTCAGCTTGAATTCCCATTCTTCATGAGACAAGCAATCTGTTTCCGGAGCTGCCGCTCCTCAGTCCATGCTTTGCTCTGGCTGTGGCACCTCAAAAGGTCAGCTTTATGGTCCTGGTCATGCATTGGGCAATAGCTCTGGGGTTCACATAATTCCTGGGGAAAAGTGGGAGAAAAGGAACAGGAGTAAGCGAGGCTCCAGATCCCTGGGTAGAAAGTCAGCTCCACGCTTCCAACTTTGGCTGCTAAGAGTTCTCCTACTTTTCAGTGCCAAACTCCAAAAAAAGAGTAGTCCAGGCTTACTTCTTCCATTTCCTTGTTGTTGTTCAGTCCTTCAATTGTGTCTGACCCTTCATAACCTCATGAACCATACTATCCATGGAGTTTTCTTAGTAAAGAATGATTTGCCATTTCTTTCTCCAGGGGATTAAAGTAAACAGAGGTTACATGATTTGTCCAGGGTCACACAGCTAGAGAGTGTCTGAAGCCAAATTTGAACCCAGGTCCTGATTCTAGGTCCAGCACTCTATCCACTGCGCCATCCAGCTACCTTCTAGGCAGACAAAGGTTAAGTGACCTGCCCAAGCTCATGAAGCTAGTGTCTGAAGCCAGATTTGAACCAAGGTCCTGACTCTGAGTGCTGGCTGCCTCATCTAGCTCCATTTCCTTAACACCCACTTATTTCTCAGACCCATGCAATCTCACTTCCAACACTAGCATCCTAGTGAGTCTACAGTCACCAAGCTTACTAAGGATCTCTTAACCAGGAAATTTAATGGCTTTTTCCTCAGTCCACATCTTTCTTGACCTTTCAGTTTTTCAACATGACCTCCTCTTCCCTGTGGCTTCTATGAAAATGCTTTCTCCCAGTCCTCTTCTTACCCATCTGAATATTCCTTCTTAGTCTGCTTTGCTGTATTCACCTCCCTATCAACACCAGCAAAGCCCAAGGCTGTCCTGGACCCTCTTCTTTCCTTACACTCTCCCCCTGGTGATCTCATCTACTACCATGAGTTCAATTATCACATCTATGCAGATAACTCATTCAAATCTATACATCTGGAACAGTGGTTCTCAATCTGTGGGTTGCAACCCCTTTGGGGGTTGAACGACCCTTTCACAGGGGTCACCTAAGACCATCGGAAAACACATATTTCCAATGGTCTTAGGAACCGAGACACCTCTCCTCTATCCATCTCCAAGTGGGTCCGCCCACATGCAGATATGCCTAGATATGCCCACATACAAGTATTAAAGGGTCACAGCATTAGGAAGTTTGAGAACCACTGATCTAGAAAGTAAGAAAGACCTTGGGCAAGTCACTTAGTCCCAATTGCCCTGCCTTCCCCCCTCCAAAAAAAAAGCAAAAAATTTTAAATAAAATAAAAAATAGAAAGAAAACCATTGAACTAAAAAATAAAACTAAGAGTTGGTTTTATGAAAAAAAAAACCAATAAAATAAATCATTGGTTAATTTCATTAAAAAAGAAAACTAAATTATCAGTATAAAAAATGAAGAAGGTGAATTCACCATCAATGACAAGGAAATTAAAGCAATAATTAGGAGTTATTTTGCCTAACTGCATGTCAATAAATTTGACAATCTAAGGTAAGTAAAATAGATAAATATTTACAAAAATATAAATTGTCCAAATTAATAGAAAAGGAAATAGGAAACTTAAATAACAAGTTAAAAAACTGAACAAGTTTTTAGGGAAAAAAACTGAACAAGTTATCAATGAATGCCTTAAGAAAAAAGTCCTCAGGGCCAGATGGATTCACAAGCAAATTTTGCCAAACATTTAAAGAACAACTAATTCCAATGACATATAAACTATTTGGGAAAATGGATAAAGAAGGAGTCCTACCAAATTCTTCTTATGGAACAAACATGCTGTTGATATCTAAATCAGGAAGAGCCAAAACAGAGAAAGAAAACTATAGATCAATTTCCCTAATAAATATCAATGCAAAAATTTTAAATAAAATTCTAGTAAGGAGATTATAGCAATATATCACCAAGATCATACACTATGATCAGATGGGATTTATACCAGAAATGCATGGCTAATTCAATATTAGGAAAACTATCAGCATAATTGACCATATCAATAACAAAACTAACAAAAATCATATGATTATCTTGATAGTTGCAGAAAAACCTTTTGACAAAATGCAGCACCCATTCCTACTAAAAACACGAGAGAGCATAGACTAAATGGAGCTTTCCTTAAAATGATAGGTAGTCCTGCTCTAAAACCATCAGCAAGCATTATCTGTAATGGGAACAAGCCAGAAGCATTCCCAATAAGACCAGGGGTGAAGCAAGGATGCCCATTATCACCACTATTATTTCAATAGAGTACTAAATGTGTTAGCCATAGCAATAAGAGAAGAAAAAGACATCGAAAGAATTAGAACAGGCCTTCAGGAAACAAAACTATCACTCTTTGCAGATGACATGATAGTATACTTAGAGAATCCTAGAGAATGAACTAAAAAACTATTTGAAATAATTAACAACTTTACCAAAGTTGCAGGCTATAAAATAAACCCACATAAATCATCAGTATTTCTATATATTACAAACAGGGCCCAGCAGCAAGAGACAGAAAGGAAATTCCATTTAAAATAACTGAAGACAATATAAAATACTTTGGAGTCAGCCTGCCAAGACAAACCCAGGAACTATATGAACATGATTACAAAACACTTTTCAAACAAATAAAGTCAGATCTAAGCACAGGTAGGCCAAGTGAATATAATAAAAATGACAATTCCATCTAAATTAATTTACTTATTCAGTGCCACACCAATAAACTACTAAAGAAAACCCAACTATTTTATAGGACTAGAAAAAAATAATAACAAAATTCATCTGGAAGAACAAAAGGTCAAGAATATCAAGGAAATTAATGAAAAAAATGCAAAGAAAGGTAGCCTAGCCATACCAGATCTCAAACTATATTATAAAGTGGCAATCATCAAAACTACCCAGTACTAGCTAGCAAACAGAGTGGTGGATCAGTGGAACGGAGTGGGTACAAAAGACACGGTGGTAAATAATTATAGTAATCTAGTGTTCAATAAACCCAAAGAACCCAGCTTCTGGGACAAGAACTCACGATATGACAAAAACTGATTTGAAAACCGTATGGCAGAAACTAGGTATGGACTAATATCTTACACCATTTACCAAGATATGGTCAAAATGACATAAATGGTGATACCATAAACAAATTAAGTAGAGCAAGGAATAGTGTATCTGTCAGATCTGCGGAGAAGGGGATAATTTTTGACCAAACAAGAGAGAGAACAAGATATAAAATGGATAATACTGATTATATTAAATTAAAAGGTTTTTGCATAAACAAAACCAATACAACCAAGATTAGAAGGAAAGCAAAAAGCTTGGAAATATCTTACTCTCATTAGATTTGGTTCAAGTAGGGAATAACATTCACATTCAACTGGGTATCTTACTCTACAGGAAAATAGGGGGGAAGGGGATAAGAGAGGGGGATAATAGAAAGAAGGGCAGATTGGGGGAGGGGACAGTCAGAAGCAAACACTTTTGAAAAGGGACAGGGTCAAAGGAGAAAACAGAATAAATGGGGGGGCAGGATAGGATGGAGAAAAATATAGTTAGTTTTTCACAATTTGACTACTATGGAAATGTTTTGCATAACTACAAATGTGTAACCTACACTGAATTGCTTGTCTTCTCAATGTGGGAGAGGGGGGAAAGGAGGGAAGAAGGGAGAAAATCTGGAACTCAAAGTTTTAAAAGCAAATGTTAAAAAAATTGTTTTTACATGCAAGTGGGAAATAAGATATACAGGCAATGGGGTACAGAAATCTATGTTGCCCTACAAGAAAGTAAGGGGGGAGGGGGTAAAGGGGAGAAGACGGGGGAATAGAAGAGAGGGGAAATTGGAGGAAGGGGTAATCGGTGTGCTTGCCATCTTGGAGCTGGGCTAGGGGAGAGATGAGAGAAAATCTGGAACTCAAAATCTTGTAGAAATGAATGTTGAAAACTAAAAATAAATAAATAAATTCAGGGGGGAAAAAAGTTTGGAAACAATTTTTATAGCGAATGTCTCTGATAAAGGCATTTCTCTAATAAATAGAGAACTGAGTCAAATCTATAAGAATACAAATCATTCCCCAATTGATAAATCATCAAAGGATATGAACAGGCAGTTTTCAGATAAAGAAATCAAAGCTATCTATAGTCATATGAAAAAATGCTCTAAATCACTATTGAGTAGAGAAATGAAAACTTAAACCACTCTGAGGAACCACCTTACACCTATCAGATTGGCTGATACGACAAAAAAGGAAAATGATAGATGTTGAAAAGGATATGGCAAAGTTGGGACACTAACGCACTGTTGGTGGAATAGGGAACTGATCTAACCATCCTAGAAAGCAATTTGGAACTTATGTCCAAAGGGTTATAAAACTGGGCACACTCTTTGATCCAGCAATACCACTACTGTATTCCAAAGAGATTTTTTTTAAAAGGGAGGGAAAGGACCTACATGTGCGAAAATATTTATAGCAGCTCTTTTTGGGGTGGCAAAAAACTTGGAAACTTGAGGGGATACCCGTCAATTGGGGAATGGCTAAAAAAGTTGTGGTATATGAATGTAATAGAATACGATTGTACATAAGAAATGATGAGTGAGCAGATTTCAGAAAAACCTGGAAAGACTTACATGAACTGATGCAAAGTGAAATGAGCATAACTAGGAGAACATTATATATTTTAACAGCAACACTGTGTAATGAACAAGTATGAAGGACTTAGTTCTTCTCAGCAATCCAATGATTCAATACAATTCCAAAGTACTCATGATAGAAAATGCTATGCACATCTAGAGAAAGAACTTTTGGAGCTGGAATGCAAATTGAAGCATACTATTTTCACTTTATTTTTTTCATTATTTTTTTCCTTTTGGTCTGTTTCTTCTTTAACAACATGACTAATATGGAAATGTTTTACATGACTGCACATATTAATATATCAAATTGCTTACTGTTTTAGGGAGGGGGAAAGGGAAGGAAGGAAAAGAATGTGGAACTCAAAATTTTTAAAATGAACATTAAAAATTGTCTTTACATGTAATTGGAAAAAATAAAATACTGTTTTAAAAAAAAAAATCTACACACCTAGGCCTAGATGTATAGCCCTATACATCTCTCTCCTCAACTCCTACATTGTCAAGATGCCAACCAACATCTCCACCTGGAGATCCCATTAAAATTTCAAAATCTGTGTCCAAAATATATTTCATAAGTTTTACTCCTAAACCACTCCCCCAAACTTCCTTATTTCTGTTAGAGGCACTACCATCTTCCTAGTCACCCTATATGCCTACATGCCAAGGCACTTTGTCAAGGCTTTCCAAAATCTGGCTCCAGTCTCCTTTTCCACTCCTTTTCCATTCTGCTTCTCTTTACATGTATACTCTTCATTCCAGCCAAACAGCACCATCAGCTGTTTCCTGAACTTGGTATTCCATCTCCTGCCTCTAAGAATTTGTCTAAGACACTCACTGTGCTTGGAACATAGTCCCTCTTCTTCTCTGCCTCTGAACCTTTGTCTCCAATACTCGTCACTAGTACTACCCTTTTCCATGAAACCTTCCTTAATCCCACTTGCTAGCGTTTTCTTCCTTTCCAAATTACCATGCATTACACTTACCTATGCAAATACTGTACACCCCTTGAGCTGTCTTTGTATTTCCAGTGCCTACTATATAGTCATTTGACAAATTGAACTGAATTGCTGACTAAGCTTAAGAGAAAGAGCAGATATACTTTGAGGACTGAGGATGGAGGCCCAACACTGGCACTCACTGAAAGACAGGATCTGGATCTGTCTGTATCTAAAATCTTGCTTTGCTCTCTTACCACATATTCCAGGAAGAAGTCTCTGTAGCCTCCTTTGAGGATATAGAGCTCAGGGTAGTATAGTGCTGGGTACTTGTTCAGAGCTCTGTCTTCTTCTCTTAGATAGCGGCACCTTCAAAGGGAACCCCAGAGCCAGGCATATCAAAGGGAGTGAAGGGTAGTGATGGGCCAAGCAAGCTCTGAGCCACAGTAGAGAGGGATTCAAATATTTTGGGGACTTCCTTTCTCTACTTCCCCACCCACTATTTGTCAGGGGTATATCCCCAATTTTTTATTTCCTGCTGAAACCCCCTCCTACCACTCAAGCAATAAAATCACCTTCTCTGTTCCTTTTCCTCATGCTACTCACATGACAATGGAGTGAAAGCAGTGGACTGACTGACTTCCGGGAAACTATGGAGACATTTTTTGGGAATCAGACCCTAAACCCATGCTCTGCCTCACCCAGGGCCCCATTCTCACATTCGGGGGCCCCTTTCTGAGGAGAATTCACAATGAAACACAATAACTGTTCTTCTCTGGGCACTGGAAGGGACAAAAGGCTTCTTTAGGAAGAAACTATGTAGTTCTTCTTGACTGTGGAGGTTCAGAGCTCCCTGTCAAAGAGAAGAATCTAAGCAGCAGATTCTACAAGACTCTACAGATAGTACAGACACTTAGAAGCCCCTAAGTCACCATTCTTGGGGTAATTAGGTCTATCTTATGTTACTGGGGCTATTGAGTCAGCAAGTCTAATAACAGGGAAGGAAATCAGGGACAGGAATTGTATTAATCTCCCACATAACAGAGAACAAGACTGGTCTCCAAATGTTAAAGAAGCTGTTTAAAACTATGTCTACTATGATACTAAGACAGAATGAGGGATCAGTTTTGAGTCCCCAGGACCTCGTGATATTTCTAAATATACAGTCTCTGCCCTTCTCATCCTCACTGTTTCCTGTTGTGGAGCGTTCCTGTAGAACATGAGGCAGTCCTTCTTCCACATATACCCACTCAGTGCCCATCTTCTCTTCTGTGAATGTGTACCCAATGTCCTTACCTGGATGTGACCTCCTTGATACTCATATGGGTAGCGGCAATCAATAATATAAAACTTCTCCATCTGGTCTTGCAGCTGCCCCCGTAGCAGAGCAGCTACCTGCAAAGGAGCAATAATGACTAAATGTGTTGGTCACTGTAGCTACTTTGAAGAAGGTACTCGGGCAGTGGCCTTTTTGGGATGTGGTCCTGCCTTCTTACTGTGTATTCCAGAAGAAGTGCCAGTGGCCTCCCTTGAGGACATGCAGCTCAAGAGAGGACAGTGACTTGTGCAGCTCCAGATGCAACAGTCCTGAGAATGCAAGATTCCAAAGCTGCCTGTCCTGGAAGCCAAGGAAGGGAAGAACAGGCCAGACTATAGGCAACAATTGTAATTAGTCTCCCTTGGATACCTCAAAAAGTAAAATGGTTGGGGAAAAAATCAGGCAAGTGATTTAGGACGACAGTGACTCAGAACCCATATTTGTCTTTGAAAGGAAAAAGAAATGTGGGAGATAGCTTCCTTAACCTCCAAAAGAAAGCGTCTGAATTAGAGAATATTAATTAGGAACCCTTCAATCCAGCTTATTTGGCTAAAAAGACTCTGTTAGAGAGGACAAAGAAAGGCAAATGGGAAGTGAAAGATGAGGATGCATGCCTGTATAAACACCTGCCATCTCCAAACACAAATTTACCATCTCTGGGTTGATGTACTTCAGATCTTGATGCTTCCCTGACACTGTTGGTAGCATGCAGACCTAGGAAAACCAAAAATGGAAGGGAGAACAGTTACCATGCTTCTCAAATGTGGGAAAAAATGACCTTGCAGAATAAAAATGTATCAACCTTATGCTTTTCCTTTCACATCTCCCTAGAACCTCAATGGCTTCTCAAAACAATAGCCACTGACCTTCTCTCTGTTCCTCAATTGTTCCACAGCATCTCATAAGAAAAGCCCATCAGCCTGGCCTTTTACTGGCACCTTCAGGCTGCTCACTACCATAGGACCTTCACCTTATCACCAAGGGGCAAGTGAAGGACGAGGCATGAAGCACAGTCCCTCATACATAAGCCTGAATGCTTTTCCCTCAGGAAGGAGAAGAAAATGTCCCATCCCAAAGTGGCTGAATGAAGACCAGGATGAGGATAGCCATACTTACCTTGGTGAAATCACCTATCAGTTGTCTCTGGTCAAAATTCTCCTCTAAGATCTGAATGGCATTAACATCACAGAGTGAAACTGTCTTCTTTAGATCTGATTCCTGAAGATGGAAAAAAAAAAGCCCTCTATTTCCAACTTCAGCAGATTTAGAATTCAGGTACAGGACTTCTCAGTAATCACTTTCCACTAAACCATTTCAAAGTGTAATGCTGGTTCCTCCTCACTCCATGTACACAATCTAGTACATTTTTCTTTTGTTTTTGCTTTTTTGGAGGGCAACTGGGGTTAAGCAAGTTGCCCAAAGTCACACAGCTAGTAAGTGTGTCAAGTGTCTGAGGCCAGATTTGAACTCAGGTCCTCCTGACTCCAGGGCCAGGGCTCTCTATTCACTGAACCACCTAGCCGCCCCGTCCATCTAGTACATTTTTCTACAGTGGTACCTTACCAACCAAAGATCTCTGATTAGTAGACTTAGAAGATAAGACTAATATGACTATAGTATTTCTAAGATAATGTAATGCAAAAAATTATACTTAATACTGACATCTCTCACACTAGGATGTGATGACAGAAACAATGGGACAAAGACAGGGAAGAGCAGCAGATTATTACTGAATAGGAAGGGATGGAGAAAATGGATCAAGGCAATCCTTATCCTGTAAAGGCTGAGAAAACAATTCAATAGAAGTTCTGAGCTAATGTTCGTACTTTCTCAGGTTCTCTGATGCTAGAGCAACATTTTTTTGGCTCACAGTGTCTTTTGTTTTCCACCAGCTGTTTAAGTTTTGACTTGTCCAGTTTCCCTGGGGAATCGGATAGACAGCTTCTATTCATGGACACCTGCTCAGAAATGCCAAGTCCCCTGGGAAAGTGCCATTCCTCCTCTCTCTTCTCTCTCTCTGTAATGTGTCTTTCCCCAGCCGGCCCTGGGATGTAACGAGTTTCCATCTCCATCTCAATTCAGAGCCAACTCCTTCAGCACACTGCCTCATACAAACCTATCCTTACAGGGGAAAGAAAGCTCCGGTCCAATTCCTCCATGTAATGCTGGGATACTGACAATTAGAGGAGAAAGAATCCAACAGAGCTCAGGAAGGTGATAAAAAGGAAAAAAGGCCACAAAAAAAGCAGCAAGCAATGGAAATTGGCAGCTACTTTCTGCTTAGTGACTTCTTTTGAGACACTTTCTTGTACTGATTTTTTCTTCAAGGGAATGCGAAAGAAGATCATTTCCCCTTCCCTTTCCTCTTCTAACTATAAATCCAAACCAACTGTGGTGGGAAGAGGTGAAAAAAAGGAGGGACATATCAGAAGTGAAAAACAAGCACAGAAAGAACTTTGCAGACAAAGCAAAACAAAAAACTTTGGATAACTTGGATATAAAGTTAAAATCATCAAGGGAAAATATACAATGATTACAATGAAAATGGAAAGAACAATAACAAAAGAGAAACCCAACACTATGTAACTATAACGACCAACCTTGTTCTCAGAAAAGAGAAGAGAAAATATATACCTGAGTACCTTTTTTGGAGGGGTTGGGTGGGGCAATGGTGGGGACCAAGGTTGTGGAATGCTGCATGTGATGTAAAATTCTGCTGATGAATTGGGTAATGCTGACCTGCTCCTCACCCCACCCCATCTTTTCTTTTTTTATTTTAGGAAGAGACATATTTGGAAATGAAGATGATAAAAAAACAAAAGATGAAAACAGTTTAAAAACTTGAAAATCATCAGAGAACAATTCTTTCACACACATGGGAACACTTGACTGAAATACTAGGATATCTGCTGTAGAAGGTGATTTCTAAGAAGGATGTAGAACTCTTTATCAGGGAAAGAATGGTCACATTTCAGCACGTGAACAAGAAGTACTTTAGATACCTCCTGAACTTTATAAAAGTTTTTATCACTGCACTGGTCTGAGATGTAAGAAGTACATACATAGACACTTACTTGGTGAGCATGATTTAGGTATCATTCAATAAGCACTTGCTAAAAGCACCTACTATGTATAAGACACCATGCTATAAGGATACAAAGAGAAAATGGGAGGAGGGAACCACTCCCTACCCTCAAGGAACTTCCATTTTACTAGAGGTACCCAACATTTAAACAAATAAATAAATACAAAATAGTCTGAGGAAGAAATCGACACAACCCCTGGAGACGTCTTCCAGCAGATTTTAAAGGGCTTCCATAACTACATTCTACATTTTGCTGGCGTCTCCCTAAATAACTCCAGCTCTGGATTAGAGAGGTTTAGACTCCTGCTCCTTTCCCACACACTCACCTAGCTAATTGTGATGTCCTGATCTAGGAGAGAACCAGACAACAGGACAGTTGTACTAGAAGACAGGTAGATAGCCCCTGATTTCTGGGGAGGGGGGAGTAGAGAATCATCCATGGCAGCTCAATTATTGTAAACCAAGAAATCATCTTACCCAGATTTTAGAATCATTTCAGTTACCTAGTAAGAGAATTTAAAGAGTCAGCATATCTGTATCTAACACAAATTTTGTTGTTTCACCAGAAACTTCTCAAAGGTAAGGACAGTATCTTTTGTGTATTTGATTCAGCTGATCGGTATATACTGTGAATGTTTCAAAATATTAACTGTTAGTGTCAGAGAAGTTAATGATTATCATGCTGAGTTTTCATAATTTAAGGACAAGAAGCTAAGAATAAATGAACATCAGCAGACTGGCCACTTCCATAAACACAGGGAAGCACTATGTTGTAGTAGTTTTCTAATTTGTTTAAAAGGAAAGAAGTTATTTACCAGAACCTGGCAACTTACTGCACCCAAAATGAATGTAAGATAATTTAAGAATGGCATTTTGGCCCTTTCTCACCAATGAATAACTTGCCATTTCCCAGAAGCTGATGAGGAAAACTCTAAGAAACAGCTGCTTCAGGTTGTACCATACACTAATTTAACATCTCAAAAATAATGGTTTTTATTTTTAGAGGAAAAACTGGATCTTTTCCAAATGTCTGATGGACCTTTTAAATACTCTGAAAACCCAAGAGGTTTTCAGGCCTTGGTAATCCTGAATCCTACCTGCAGCTTTTAAAAGATCATTTACTCGAATACTTTTATTTATGTTGCAATGAGCCTTGAATTGTGGGGCCCATATATTTTGCACTAAAGACATTTTCTAATTCTTACAAGATCAGCACAGTCATTAGATTGAGACAGCTGGTCTATTGGCCCTGGATACTACAGCTTCCCTCTTGGTGGTTCAAATTTTCTTTAAGAGTGTTTAGATGTCGCTAACTTTACTGCCTGGAAGTGATCCAGTTATGACCAGGTAAGAGAGGTTACTGTCCCTTGGTCCGTTTCACTGGAGATTTGATGTAGCCTCACCTACAATGCTAATGTAGGAACTCCACCTTCCCAACCATCAGCAATAACTCATGTATGTTAATTTCCAAGAAGTTTATAATTTATTAGACATGAGCTTGTTTCCTCTCTCCATCAAAAAGAGAAAATCGAGAAGGAAAGACTTCTCCCCCTTTTTCTCATCTGAAACCACACTTTAGAATCTATAGCTATTCATCTATCACCTCAACTATCAATCCTTCATCTCTCCCTTTCACAACCAAACTCTTAGCAAAAGCCATATATAAATAAATACAATAATACAAATGAAAAGAACCCTAAGACAAAGTTAAATGCTGTATAACTGCAATGAACAGCCTTGATCCCAGAAGGAGATATGGAATACTGCACACCCCATAAGACATAGTCATGGTGCCAGTTTTGAGGAATTCTTTTTTTTTTGTTGTTACAAGGTAAAATAAAAGTGTGGAGGGGTGGTGAGAATGGCATATCTGAAAATGACTATGATATAAAACAAAACACGTCAATATTTAAATAATTACTCATTGACTCCATTTCCTCAACTCCCATCCACTTCTCAACGTCCTGCAATCTGTGTTTCAATCCCACCATTCCACTGAAACTGCTCTCTCCAAGGTTACCAACGATCTCTCTCTTAAAAGATATGTCTTTTGTTTTCTATGTACTCATAGATTTCCCAAATATTCCTTACCCTCCCAGAAAGTCATCTCATATAACAAACAGTATTTAAAAAAAAAAAACCAGTACACCCAATCAATTCAAGAACAATCTAAAATCATGTGCAACACCTGTGGACTTCCCACCTCTTCAAAAGGATGGGCCTCAATATCTCTTCATTTGAGTCTTGCTTGATCTTTATAATTTTGCAATACTCACTTTTTAATTTAAATTTTTTGTTGTTGTTCCCACTTGCACTTGTTGGATTATCACTGTGTACATTGTTTTCTTGGCTCTGCCTACTTCACTCTACATCAGTTCAGAGAGATCTTCCTCTGTTTCTCAACATTCATCACACACGTCATTTTTTATAGGACAGCAATATTCCATTACATTCACGTACTACAATTTGCCTAGTCGTTCCCCAGTCAATGGACGTATACTTTATTTCCAATTCTTCGCTATCACAAAAAATACTGCTACGGATATTTCATCCTATACGAGAGCTTTCTTTTCATCAATGGCTTCCTTGAATACAAGCCCAACAATGGGATCCCTGAGTGAAAGCGTATCAGCATTTCAGTCACTTCACATAATTCCAAATCGCTTTCCCAAATGGTCATACCAATACACAGTTCTACTGACAACACATTAGTGTGCGTCTCATCCCACAACTCTTCCCACACTGACTACTGTCATTTTTTTGTCATCTGTGCCAAACTGCAGGATGCTAAGTAAAATCTCAGGGTTGTCTAGATTTGAATTTCTCTTATCATCGGTGATTTGGAGCATTCCTTCGTGTGGCTGCTAATACACTGCAATTCTTTTGAGAAGTGTATGTTTCTGTTCTTTGACTATGAAGGAATAGCTATTGGTCTCACACATCTGTTAACTGTTCGTGTACGTCAGATGCCAAACTCTTGTCAGAGAAGTTCGATACAACTTTTTTTACACTATTTGACCACTTCCCCTCTCATCCTAGATGAAAGGTTCTGTCTGTACAAAAGCTTTTACGTTTCATGTAAAAAAATAAAAGTTATCTCTTTTATCTCTTGTGAACTGCCTCTGTCTTTTATTTGGTTGAGAATCCATTTCCTTATTTTTATATGTAATTGGAGAAATATAAAATATTAAGACTTTTTTTTAAAAGGAATCCATTTCCTAGTCATAGCTGTGAAAAGTATATGATCTGTTTCTCTCCCAATTTTTGTATAGTATACACTTTAATATGAAGGTTAAATTATTGTGGAATGCAGTATAATGTGCTAGTCTAAGCCTAATTTCTGCCAGACTACCTTCCATTTTTTCCAGAAGTTTTTATAAAATTAGGGACTTCTTTCCTAGGTAATTTATGTTTTCCACTTTATCAAATACTGGTTTATTGAGTTCCATTGCTTCTGACTCTTTCTTGTCTGGTCTGTTCCATTGATCTCTCTCTCTTTTTTAACCAAGACTAGATGCTTTTGATGTCTACTGCTTTATAATATAGTTTGAAGCCTGGAAGTGTTATTCCCCTTTCATTCCTACCTCTTTTCATCATTTCCTTCAATATTCCAGATCTTTTATTTTCCTAAACGAATTCTGTTATTATTTTTATCAAGTTCTATCAAGTATCTCCTTGCTAATTTGATTGGTAGAGAATTAAAAGTAGAAGATAGCTTTGTTCATAACCAATGATCTCTTAATTGCTAAAATCACGGACCTTTTCCTCAGTCCTCATCCTTCATGATCTCTCAGCAGCTTCTGCCACTGCTGACCAATTCTTTGTCCTTTCTCCTCTCTGCACTTCTATGAGATAGCTTTCTTCTTGCTCTCCTCCTACCTGGTTGATCCTTCTCAGTCTCCTCTGATGAATCATTATCTATCTCCTGTCCCCAAACAATAGATGTCCCCTGAGATTCTGTGCCCTTTTCTCTTTTTTCCTCTCTACTCTCTACCTTGGTAGTAGCATCAAGTACACCAGGGGTTCAGTTACCATCACTAGGCAGATGACTCACACATCTATATATTCGGACCTAATCTCTTTCCTAAACTCCAAACCTGCCCTATGTACTGCCTATCATGTATCTTCTCCTTGATATCCCATCAAAATCTCAAATTCAACATGTCCAAAAAGGAACTTCATTCTATTCCATCCAAACCCACTCTCCCTCCAAAATTTTGCTTGTTTCTGTTGAGGGTTTTACTCTTCTACTCACCCAGGTATGCAACCTCAGCATCCTCCCCAACTTTCCTTCCCTCCCATTCACAAACACCAAATCCAATCAGTTGTCAAATCTTGCCAATTCTACTTTTACAACATCTTGAACTTCTGTTGAATGGTCTTTACTCACATGATAACCACCTTAATTTAGGCCCTCATTACTCCTTGCCTGGACTACTGTAATAACCTCCTAATTGGTCTCCTTTCTTCCTTCTCTCAAGCTGACTCTTTAAACAGCTACCAAACTGCTAAAACCACAGCTCTATGTAACTTCCCTACTCAAAAATCTATAAGAACTCTTTTTTCCCTTTAAGATAGAATACGATCTCCGTAGTTGACATTTAAGGCCTTCACATCTCTAGTCTACCTTTCCAGACATTTTCATATTGCTTCTCTTTATACACTTCATTCTGCAGTCAAATGCTGCTCTGTGAATTTTGCATTCCATCTCCCACCACCAGACCTTTGCACAGGCTGTACTTATGCCTGGAATATGCTCCTTGACTCGTTTCAGAATCCTCATGTTCCTTCAAGACTCAATTCAAGTGCTACTCATTAAAGCTTGTTATGATCCCTCAAGCTGTTATTGCTCTCTCCTTCTCAAATTAACTTGTGTTGACACATTGTATATCCCGGTAGAATTTAAGTTTCTTGAGGAAAAGGATCATTTAAAATTTTGTCTATGTACTCTTTGCACTCAACATGTGGTACTCTGTGCTTTGGTAAGCACCTAATAAATGTGTGTTGAATTGAACTAAATCAACCTTCAGTTAATCATATGTTTCTCTCTCTTGAAATCTGCTCCAGGAGGTCTGTGCCATGGATCTAGGCCATCTGGGCCAGTGCAGCTCACTTGGGACTGCTCTCTGATCCCAGCTTGGTGCAACAGACCCTTTCTGTCAGCCTGCCAGCTTGCCTTCAGCGGGAGATTTCTTTCTCTCTTTGTGGGTTCTGTAGCTCTAAAATTTGTATAGAGTCATTTTTTACAGGTATTAGAGGTGGTTGGAATGAGAACTCAAGAAAGTTCCTGCTTTTACTCTGCCATCTTGGCTCCACCCCCTCTCCAAATCCATATGTTTCTCTTTACATTACATTTTAAGGAAAAAGAAACACAAGAAAATAAATTTTGGAACTCACTCCCAAATCTCTTCCAATCAGAGCTAGAAAATATACCAGAAAAAAAATTCAATGGGGAAATCCAAGAAGAAAAATCCAAGTGAGTCATTTTTTCCAGTCCAGGTAAGCATAAGGAGATAGATGGAAGGATCTGTGGTCACTGGGGGATGGATCTAATCCAGAAGACCACTGGCAGAGCACTATATAGCAGAGAGAGGCTGTGCATGAGTGTGTGGAATGGAGTGTGATCTCTCATTAGCTAAAGTATATAGGACCTTTGGCCTTAGGGCCACAAGGTAAATAAATAAATAAGAGAAACAATTTTTTTTGGCAATGTTGTAAGATTGTGAACTAGGTCATCTGGGCAGTTGTTTTAAGGCTCAAAACTTAAGGTTGTTAATTGGTATTGGAGGTAAAAGAAGGGGGAAACTGATGAAAGTGTTATCCTGAACAGTTCCCCTTGCATGTATCAGAATGGAGAAAGCAAGAGCACGCCGTCAGTCCCTCCCTACCTCAGCTACTTCTTATGCTGCAAAACTGCCAGAGCCTCTAGGAACTGTCTCTACTAGGCAAGGCCATTCTGAGAGGGAAAACAATGATAGTAAATGTAATTCCTTGCATTTGTGAAGCCCAGTAAAAATTTTCATTGCTTATTGCAGCTAAAACTGGCTCTAAGCTGTAATTAATGAGACTTGCTGTTTGAGGAAAAAGGTATTTGGGACCAGAACTAAATTTTGTTTGGAGTTTGAATCGGGTATAGTCGCCTGCATAAGTCAGTGCCTGCATTAAATGTCCCAGAAGCCACTCAGAGGAGTGTGATCCTATGAAATGCTGGTGGAAGTCTGTATCTCCTAAAGGCCGAAGGGGCAGTTCTAGCCTCACCTAGAACGGGACCTCTCTGGTCAAACTCATGAAATTCCTGTAAAAAGGAATGTTTTCCCACCTGTTCCTGAATCTAGCATGAGGTGGCAGTGAATACTGCATGGATGGATATCTGTGACTTTACCCAAATTTAAACAGAGCCAAGGATGGTTATCCTGTCATATTTGGAATGTCACATGTCCCGGCTTATTCCTTCTATAGCAAGTTTCAATGACCAAAGCAAGAGGCCAGTAAAAGATTTGGACCATTTTGTTGTGTGGTTAACAAATGTAAGGACTTACTGAGTAAAAAAGGAGGAAAATGGTTTTTGAGAGATCTGGAAGGGTAATTAAAGGTTTGACGAGAAATGTGAAAAATAGATAAGAAGGTTTGGGGACAAATGAGGGTTTATCCAAGCCCCTCTTGTCTCTAAATAACTGATATCGGTTTCAGAAAGGTTTAAGTATGCTGACAGTGTGTGAGGAAGTATTTTTAGAAATCAGAAAGATTTGTAAGTTGATTCTAAAATTCTAGGGAAAGCAACAGGATCAGACTGATTCTTCTAAGAACTATATAGGTGTAAAAGGTCGGCTTTCAAAATTTCTCTATCATGGAAACTCAAACCTTGAGCATGTTTGGTAATAAGATTAAAAGTTTGGATTTTTTTTTTTTGATGCAGTGTTGTAACTGTTGT
>CM053585.1:303134624-303156973 GCA_028646515.1 Pseudochirops corinnae | reverse complement strand
CCTTCTGCCTTGGGGCCCTCGGCCCTCCCCACCCTGGAACTTTTTGTTCAGTGGTTGGACTGCCTGCTTCTTGCAAGATTCTGATAAAGAGACCCTTCTCTATTCACCTTGAGCTGTCTCCAAGTGATTTAAAATCTTTTTATCACACACATGAGGAAAAGAGGAGGTCCAAGAATCATAATGGGCACCTTGACCTCATGCAGTGTACAGAAACATGTGTCAACTAACAGCTCTGTCAATCACTACCCAATTCAAAGTCGCAGATCCAGAGTGGTCTAAGGAGGCCTTTCTGAGCAGTGGAAGGCCCTGGGCTATATACTTAGAGAAGAGCAAGTTCAAAAGCAAGTAGCAATGGTATAGCAGGAGACATTTCCAACTTCTAACCCAGTCTGAAGCTTTCAGAAGAATAAGAAGGGCAAGAAACTCAGACCAAAGGGAAACTGACAGTTCTGTCACTCTGTACCTGCTAAGCTTCCCTGACAGTGGCTAAGTCCTGCAACTAGTCCACTGTTGCTTGGATCCAAACCCAGGTCAAGAACTTGCAGAGTTCAGACCAGCAGAACAGTACAAAGACTTTCTCCAGGATCAGACCTCATTGGGAGCACTGAAGGCTAACAGGGCCCCAACTTCAGTTGTCCCAGAGAGCCTGGAATAATATAAGACACAATAATCCAAGAAAGCAGCAACAGGACCAGCCCAGGCATTCTCTCCAGCAATGCAGAAAGTCTGTCCCTAATACCAAGTTTGAAGTCATAGAGTTGGACAGGAGAATTAGCAAACAAAAAAAGAATCCCACGATAAAAACCTGTTATGGTGACAAGGACACTCAGTACATAAATCCAGAAAAAGAGAATGATTCCAAAGTATGTACAAGTAAATCCTCAAAGGAAAAAAAAACAAAACAGTTTGGGTACAAATTCAACTGGAATTTCGATATAAAGCAAGACTTAAAAAAAAGGTTTTAAAAAAATTTTTTACTTAAATTTTATTTAAATAATTCATATTTCAACAATTTAAATAATTAAATAAAATTTATTTAAATTTAAAATTTACATTTTAAAAAAATAAAATGAGAATGCTGAGGGAAAAGTTAGAAGAGAAATGAAAACAATAGGAGAAAGTACTGGAAGGCAAATTAATGGCTGTGGCACAAGAGGTATAAACTTGACCCAATAAATAAACTCCCTAAAAATCAGAGTGGACCAAAGACAAACCAATGATTCCATGAGACAACAAAAAAAAATACTAAGACAAAATCAAAAGACCAAAAAGATAGAAGCAAATATAAGGCATATCAGTGTAAAAACAACTGACCTGGAAAAAAGACTAAGGAGAATAAAATGTGAGAATCATTGAACTATGTAAACACTATGCCCAAAAAAGAGTGTAGACATCATACAGTAACACTAAATAGAAGCTTGCTTCATTTTTCTTCCTCCCCCTACTAATGGCTTCCAACTTATCATATTATGCTAATTAATACAAACTTACTACTATGTTTCTACATTTTCAAAACACCAGTTGTACCCATTATCAGCAAATCCTAAAGAATGTTTATCCTTTAGGAAGGTCACTGTCAGTCCTCATCACCTATACTGTCCCTCTCCACTTTTGGCATCCTATTTTCCCATTGATTAGGAAAATTACAATAAAACTTGTACCTAATCTGGCCATGAAGAATATTCCAGATATTTTAAAAGGTGAAATTGAGAGGTGGGAGAGGATTAGAATGAGAGGAGACAGGAAGAGACAGAACAGGGTTAATCATCTCATATAGAAGAGGCAAGGGATAACTGTTACAATGGAGGGGAAGAACAGGAAGGCAGAAGGGAATGGGTCAAATTACTCCCATTGAATTTGGCTTAGGGAAGGAATGACACATTCTAAATTGGGTATCTTGCCCTATAGGAGAGTAGGGGGGATCAGAAAGAGAGGGGGGATGATGGAGGATGGAGGGGAGGACAGGTTGGGGGAGAGGTTGTTAGAAGCACACACTTCTGTAAAGGGACAGGGACAAAGCAGAGAATGGAACAAGTCGGGGGAGGGATAGGAGAGAGGGAAATATAGTCAGTCTTTCACAATATGTCCACTGTGGAGATGTTCTGCATAACTACACATATGCGGCCTGTATTGAATTGCTTGTCTTTCCAGTGTCTGTCCTCAGTGGGTGATGAGGGAGGAAGGGATAGAACCTGGAGTTTAAAGTTCTAAAATCAAATGTTTATATATGTGTGTGTATACATATATACATAAATAATAATAATTATTATTATTATTTACATGCAGCTGGGAAATGGGTTATGCAGGCACTGGGGTAGGGAGATCCATCTTGCCCTACTGGAGTCAGAAGGGGTGATAGGGGAGGATATAGGAAAGAGCAGATTGGGGGAGAGGGTATACAGTGGGATCACTGTTTGGGGGTGGTGGGTAGGGGAAGGATGGGGAGAAAATTTGTAACTCAAAATCTCGTGGAAATGAATGATGTAAACTAGAAATAAACAAAAGTTAATTTAAAAAAAAAAAGAATATTCCAGATCATTCATTAAGAGTTAAGACACTGACCAATATCTTCCTTATCTTTCCACCTTCTCCAGTTCCTAGTATAACGCGTGGCGCAGATCAGGTGCTTAAAAAAAGTTTCATGAAGAAATAATAATGATCCACTATACTCTTTGCTTCTTTCCATCTCAAGTTCATGACATTCAGCTTCATCGTGCTATCCAAATTGCTACTGCCAGTGCCATTGTCTACTTCTTCCCTGGACCTATTTCTACTTTCATCAGACTTTTAACACCCTGGCTCACCTTTCTCTTTTCTATCTTGAACCCTAGTGACTGCCCAGCTGACCCCTCAGTTTCACAATCTCTTACCTTCTTTTACTCCCTCTAAAAATCAGTGTTTTTCTCATGTCCAACCCTTCAGGAAGCTAGTGCCACCCACTAGCCTGGCACACTAGACCTCGTCATCACACAACACTACCACACTACTATGATCTCAAATTCAATGTTCCCTGTCTCTGATTACAAATTTGTTACATACTCTCTCTCTTCCTTCTCCCAACACTCCTTAAAGCATGCTTTTCTATCCACATGGGAGCTTCCAATTATACAACCATTCCCACTTACAGGCTCAGTTAGCTCCCTTACAGGCATACCTTGGAGACTTTTTGGGTTCTGTTCTAGACCACTGCAATAAAGTAAAGATTGCAATAAAGTGAGTCACACAAATTTTTTGGTTACCTAGTGCATATAAAAGTTATGTGTATACTATACTGTAGTCTATTAAGTATGCAATATTATATCTAAAAAAAAAACAATGTACATACCTTAATTAAAAAGTACTTTATTGCTAAAAATGCTAACCATCTTCTGAGCCTTCAGCAAGTCATAATCTTTTTGCTTGATGTTGACAGCTGCTGACTGATCAGAATGGTGGTCTAACTTTTGGTGTATTTTGGCTTTTGACAAGTCTTGCTCACTAAGCTTAATCAATTCTAGTTTTTATTTAAACTGAGAGATATGCGACTCTTTCTTTCACTTGAACACTTAGAGGCCACTGTAAGGTTATTAATTGGCCTAATTTGAATATTGTTTTGTCTCAGGGAACAGAGAGGCCATGGGAAAGGGACAGAGATGGGGGAACAGCCTGTTGGTGGAACAGTGAGAACACACACAATATTTATTAAGTTGGCTGGGGTGCATGACACCCCAAAACTATTACAATAGTAGCATTAAAGATCACTGATCACAAACCACTATAACAGATAGAATTATAGTGGAAAAGTTTGAAATATTACAAGAATTACCAAAATGTGACACAGAGATACAATTTGAGCATATACTGTTGGAAAAATGGTGCTGATAGATTTTTTTAAACGCAAGGTTCCCATAAACCTTCAATTTGTAAAAAACACACTATCTATAAGGTACGATAAGGTAAAGCACAATAAAACAAGGTATGCTTGTATGTGATTCCCTTCTTAACTCTGATTGCATTACTGCTTAACTATTTCATGTGAATATATCGTATCTCCACAACTGGACAGCAAATTTCTCAAGGGCAGGGTCTATGTCTTACAATTGTTTTGTATCTTCCCTCACTGATAAGTAGAACAATGCACACAGGAGGCATTCAGTAAGTACCTGCCAAATTAATTCTTTTTTTTTTTTGCCTTTTTTTTTTGGAGGGCAATTGGGGTTAAGTGACTTGTCCAAGGTCACACAGCTAGTAAGTGTGTCAAGTGTCTGAGGCCGGATTTGAACTCAGGTCCCCCTGACTCCAGGGCCGGTGCTCTATTCGCTGTGCTACCCAGCCAACCCCAAATTAATTCTTTAAACCACAGAACCCATTGGCCAAAGATATAAAGTTGGAATAGAAAGTAAAACCACCACCCAACAACTGTACATGGCATGTACTTCAGAGTCTCTAGCCTTTTACAAACCATTGGACATAAGCATTCTTTTCAGAGATAGAAAGAAAATAAATAAAATTGGAGATATGGTATGAACTACTTGGAAATATTCCGCACACGTGTAGGGAGCATCCTCAGGAGGAGAAGAGATTTCTTTGACAAGGTTAACTCTCTCTCGAGGTTGATTTCTTGCTTTCTAGGTTTACACAGATGGAAGCTTGTTTGGGTGTGGATGATATCTCTATGAGGAGGTATGAACATGCTGTATCCTAACAATCCCTGAGTTAACCACACCTGCCCAATAACTATCTCATTCCTGAAGTTAAAACCTGAGCTGTACCCATGGATATAGCCTTTTTTTTACAATAAGTTTTTACTGAACTCTTCTATTTCTTATACCATCATAGTTATCAATATCTCTATCTCTCTCGAAGAGTCATCCCATATAATAGTATTTTGTAAAGTGTTAAAAAAAATCAGCACAACTGATTAACACATTGAAAAGGTCTGAAAACATGTGAAATGTATAAAACCAGCAGATTTCCTACCTCTAGACATAAACTCCCCCCCCCCCCAACTGGACTTAAGTGACCTACCCAGAGTCACACAGCTATTAAATATAGAGTGTCTGAGCCAGAATTTGAACCCAGATCCTCCAGACTCCAGGGCTGGTGCTCTATCCACTGTGCCACCTAGCTGCCCCTAAACATTAGTTTTAAAAAGGGGCAACATGAGCCTGAAGAGACAGAGGGAAGCTAGTCTTGGGGACTCGGATCTTGGAGACATGTCTTCATCTCTATGTGTTCCCTACAAAGTCCTTTGTATACTAAGAAATCATTTGGTCTGTGACATCAGAGACAGCAATGGATGGAAGCAGAAATGAGCTTCCACTGAGCAAAGCCAAGGAAGCTGCAGGAATTGGAGCCAGCAGCAGGGAAGTAGCAATGGCAAAGCCATGCAGCATTTACTGGAACAGTAAAGGAATGGTCACTATGTGGTGAAGGAAACCAGGATTTTGTTCTTAATTAGTACCGTGAGTGCCATGGACTGTGACAGTGCAGGAAGAGGAATGTGCAGGGGAAGAGTTGACTCTGGCAAGCCTGAGTGTCTTTTCCTTGTGGAGAATGCAGGGGCTCAACTGAGGGGTAGAACTAAAAGTCTGGAAGAGCATTTGGTCCCTGGCCCCTTCCTCCAATGGACCCTTCCTCCCTTAGTGACCTATATAGCTCTTCGGATTTAAACAACTACCTTGGGAGGAAAGTTTATCTTCACGGTGGAATGAACTCAGTGAGGACCAGAACAAGGAAAATTCATACCTCATAAAAAAATCTCAACATCCCTAAACAAAGGTTTCACCTGCCTTAATATGGTTAACTTTGTAAAGTGAACCTTAAGTCCTTAAGGAAACAGAAGAAGGATTTAAGAGGGAATTCTCCTGGGCATAACCCCCCTAATACATTCCACTTATTACTGCATTTCCTAGACTAATGACAAATCAGAATTGGTAAGACTAAGGATTTTATCTGAATCAGATTTTATTGATGAGTACTGGGGCTATCTGGGTCATAGATCTAAGGCTGGAAGGGACCTCAGAGGCCATCAAGTTCAAACCCTTCCTTTTGTAGATGAGAAAGTTGAGGCCCACAGACATTAACTGGCCTGTCCAAGGTCACATAGCTGATACATCAGAAGAGGGATTAGAAGACAGGCCTCTGACTGGAGAATTATCCCCAGGCTGTTCCCCATTAAAGTAAATGATGTCTAAGTAAAACATGCATGGTATTCACTCTATCCACAATAAAGTATTGTAGAACCATAGAATGAGAGATTCAGAGTTGGACATGGGCCTTAGCAATCATCTAGTTGAATCTCCACCTTTTAAAGAGGAGGAGCTTTGGCCCTAGATTACAGATGTAGTAAGGGACAAGGCCAAGACTTGAACCCCGGTTCTCTAGCCCTCCTATCCCTGTACTTTTAAGAGAGTCTTTACCTTGGCTTCTTGCTCTTCCAGGAAAACCTCCATTAACTCAAGTGAAATCTCCCCTGCACAGCCTTCCTCCCCATCCTGATGCAGTAGAATCCTGGGAATGGGGCTTCCCAGATCATTCATTTCCCCTTCCACAGAGTTTTTGCTATCCTGTCAAGAAAAAATGATATTGTAAGAAACCAACTGGCCCAGCCAGAGACCTAAAATCTGAAGCGTAACTCCACTAGCCACTTAAAATATGTGCGGCCACTTTTCCACCCAGATGGAACTCACACAAAATTTGTATTCTGATCCAAGGAAAATGTGAGAGAATAATAATAAATAATTAACTTAATCTATCCCTCAGGAGAAAATCAGTTTAAAAATAAAATAAAATCACAATCTAGATTACTTCCCCATCTATGAGGCACTTTACCTAACTTTTAAATTAAGGCTGAAAGGTCTAAGATGGTTCTCTGTCATATTTGGATCCTTACTGATTCTGAGACGTGATTCAAGCTGATGGCAGTTGTTTCAATAAAGATCTGTTTTATCTAACCTGCTTGCTCTATCAGTCTTGCCCACCCCCCCACCCCTGCCCCATCAGTACAGTCTGGAATGACTAGATGTGTAATGAGCCCAAGTCTTCCAGGAGGTACCATAGTGCCCAGAAGGCTAACATTTACCAGTCGAGAAAGAGGAGACAAGAGAGGTTTTCTTGATCTTTCTTGAAGCCTTAAGGACCTGAGTGTAGGGTATTCCAGAAAGCTGTTCTTCTACACAAATAAGAAGAGCTGGTGTTTAATGGGGGAAGAGTGAAAGAAAGGTGTTAGCAGCCTTGACACCTGCTTCTCACTTGACTTAATAATGGAACAAATTCTTCCTCCCCATCTTCCACAGCATATAAACACTTAAACACATCTTTTTGTTCTTTAGATGAAAATTATGATACTATGGGATGTGAGTGCATTTTGGATGCTAATTTTATCATGACAGAATGACATGCTCACAGGCTAAATAAAGCTATAGAAAGGAAGGGTGCCTGATAGGAGAAATGAGAGAGTGAAATAAAGTGAAATAAAGAAATAAAAAAGTGCTGAAAATATGTAGCAAAAAGGAACTCTAAGAAAAGCATGAGAAAGTTGGAGGTCAAAGACACTGCCTTGGAAAACGGGAGGAAAGAGGTACGCTCTGGGAAGCAAACAACTAGCTTAATGTTCATATAACTGTAGAAACAGTAGAATAAAGATTGGTGCTTGGGATCCTGGTAGAGAAGACATAGCTTCATAAGGACAAGTTTGAAGGAAAAAAAGTCAAATATGCTACTAGGTCACACCAAGCAGTGTCTGTGACTGAGTTAGACCACTGTTAAGCTGCTTCTCTGTATTGGCTCACCAATTTCTCACCCTCCAGCACAGTGAGCACTCTAAGGAACTGGATGAACTTGAGATCCTGGCTGCCTGCTAGAGAGGACCAGCAAGCAGTACTCATGTGCAGACGGAGAGGCTTCAAGTGAAGACAGGGATAGGGATTAGCCCTGTTATTTCATTAATATAAGGAATTCACAGATGAGAAAACCCCCTCTACCAATACAGGTCCACTTACAGAGGGTTCAGAAGAAGCCCAGCCGACTCTGCGTTTCCCACTAGCTGCTCTCCTTGGATTCAACTCCACCATCATCATGCCCCCACACCAGGTACCTTCTCCTCCTCCTCCCCTACTCCCTTTCAGCTTCCCTTTAAAAGCTGTCTTCCCTAATTCAATAGTAAGCTCCTGGAGGGCCCAGACTATCTTCCTTTTTGTTATTTGTGTCCAGAGCTTAGCAGGGTGCCTGTCACATATTAAGTACTTAAAAAAGGTTTATTGCATTGTATCATATTCAAGAATTGCCTCAAGTACTGGGGAGTTAAGTGATTCACCCAGAGTCACACAGCCAATATGTGTCAGAGGCAGGACACAAGGAGAATCCCTTATATTTCCTTAATTAGAAGCAGAAAAGATTAGCAGCAAACAAAGGTGCCTTCTATTTGCTAGTGTCCATCTCCAACTAATACAGGGAACAGGGATGGTAAGCTCCCAGGCACTCCTCCATTCAGTGACTTAGGTAGCACCATGATCATACAGTTATTAATGGGTATTTCCACCTAAGGTAAAGTGGTTAGTGGACCTCTCCTTCCCCAAAATGCTTGGAAAAAGAGGACCCAGCAAAAACCCCAAACCAGCCAGTTTGTGAGCAGGAAAAAGAGGACCCAGCAAAAACCCCAAACCAGCCAGTTTGTGAGCAAACTGCCCGAGTCCCTACCCTGTTCACACTGAATACTTACATTTTCTTTGTCTGAAGAGGAGCTACCTGTTGCATCTGTCTTTTGGCAGAAGGAACCAAGAGCACTGGGAGTGCTACACAGCAGCTGGGCCTGGAAGTGATCCAGAGGGCAGCTTTCTAAGGATGCTGAGCCATGTGCAGCATTCTAGAGTTACAATCTAGTTAGAGTGCCCAGCCCCCATCTCCTATGAAAAACAAACCCCATAAAAAGCTTATACTCACAGGGAAGCGTTCCCTAACATGCTGAGGATGATCCCTGCAAAGGACAAATTACACATCAGTGAACTCTCCCCCTCTTCCCCCAAAACCAATCTCCTCTTCTTTTATCATTTGGGAAATTCCAAAATGCTTCCTTTTCCTTCTATCCTAGGTACTCTGGACCTAACCTAGCCACTTCCTTGGTCATCACCTGACATGGTAGTATTATATGTGATATCTGGGGGCTAAGAATACTCTCAAGTATTCTTTCCTCTCATCATTTCATTTGCAAAACTATATGCTTAGATATCTCAATGATGAATCAGCCTGAATCTTTTTTTTTTTTTATACCGGACCTGTTATTTCATTGGTGTATGAAATGCTCAGTGAGGAAACTTCTATCAATTCAGGTCACAAATTGCTCACCAATTTACAGTCTTCAAGAGCTGACTGGGACTGAGATAGTTTAAGTGACTTGCTCAAGGTCACATACGCATTCTGTGTCAGGGGCAGAATATGAATGTAGATTTCCCTGACCAAGGCCAGCTCTCCACCACAGTTTATGCAAACATAATTGGGCTACTTGTGATTTTTCATATATTTTCTTTCTTGTCTCTATACTATTACCATCTACTCCAATCTTATACTTGGCCTTCTGCCTGAATTCTTCACATTTTAAGCCAGACTTGTCTATAGTACATGAGTTGGATATGTAAAATAAATGAAGGGAAAAAATCAATATTTTCATATGTGCTAATAAAAACTCAGTGTACTGAAAAATAATATAAAATTCACCTAAATAATTAAGTGGCAAGCTCTGAAGGGATCCAAACATATTGGTCCCTTTGCTCACTTCCCACTGGACAAACAGCCAAGTGAAATGTAAAGGTTCATAGGACCAAGGGAGGTAAGAGATCTTAGAAATAATTTGGTCCAACCTCCTAATTTTACATAAGATCCAGACAAGTTAAGTAAATTGCTCTAGGTCACAGATTATAGATAGTAGAGACAGGTTCTCAACCCAGATCCTTCTGAATTCAACTCCTCTGCTCTTGCCACTGTAATTACTTTGCATTTGTTGAATACAACCCCACTAAATAATAAGGGAAGGTCACTGGAATATGGTGAGTAGCAAGGGGAAGGAAACTGATTTGCTATTAAAATTTACACCAGATAATCCATATGTAAATTCAAGTATAAAACTGTCTTTCATATTCAAAGATATTATGACACCAATGGCTATTTGTATCTACAAATAAAAACATCTGCAGTCTTTTACACATTGCATATATGCTATAATATCTTTCATTTTATTGCATTCTTATGACATCAATATTTTAATTACATCCTGTTTCAGGAGTGGGAAAACTTGAAAAGAGAAAAGCATTTAGGCCATAAAGAAGAACACCTACAATGTCAAGTGAAAATTTCTTTATTTTACAAAATGCCTGAAAAAGTTAAAATCCAAGCTGTCCCCTAGATAAGTTGGTGTAATTAAAAAATCTTGAGGGCAGAGATATTTAATAAGTTCCAGGACTAGTAACTTACATTTTAGCTAGCCATACTTCTGGAGGTCCTGAGGAATCCAAATTACCTGTAACCAGACAAGAAGAGTCAATGACAGGCTGGCAAAACCTTCTGGCTCAGTGTTTTCGAACAACAGTATTGAGACACACTAGTATACCACAAAGATGTCAATGCTATGTCACAACAAGCTAGTTTTCCTCATGAGTTCCTCCTTTCTTTGCCCATGTGCTACTCCCATTGTTAATCTATATCACTGATGATAATCATTTAATATCATCTGAACCTCAATAAGGGCCAGAGCCTGAACTAATCAACCAAAAGAAGAGCCTTGACCTAACAGATTTCCCTTTGATATCTCTCTTCCTATGTCAACAAGGCCAGATGGGGCTGACTTAAGAGCATTTTTTTCCTCTGTTTATGGCCATTAAGGATGAGACTCCTAACTCAAGACATTATCTTGAATAATGGGACTTTTTCTTGTCTTAATATTTTATGGACATATGCTATGTTATGGCATGCTAATGGTAAAGAAAACACATGTTCTGGGTTTAATTTCAATTAATAATTTGACAACACACTTATCTTATTGTATATACCAGCTATTCAATTAAGAAAATTCCTTTCTCATAATATGGTTAAACATATATAGAGATCATAAATGACTGACATAGAGACCCTGAGTTGGGATTGTTCTAAAACACATTTAATGTTGGTCATTCTTTTATCAGATGGTCAGAATTCACATTCTGGCTCCTTGTACATATATACATGTTTGCTAGCTTTAACTAACTTTAAGGGAATAAACAATGTGAATTTACATATCATCTAGCTTATTTGCCTCTTTTAACCAAATTTTCAGATCAACACTGATAATTCATCCTCTTAAATGGGGACCAAATTAAGAGTCAGTCAAGTACAGGTAGCCTGTAATTGTTCAGAGACAGACCAATTCAAAACAACTAAATGATTACTATTGCTAGGTTCTACGTATACAGGTTTCCCTGCCTTATCAGCATACCCATTATTTTCAAAGACTGAGTTCCCCATTCCCTTTAAACAGAGCACTGCTCACATCACAAAATGTGAGCTCCTTGACGATAAGGAGTATCCTTTTTACACCAGTATTTCTAGCACCTAATACGGTGCCTGGCACGTGGTAGACTTTTGATAAAAGTTTAACAAATGACCAATTTTCATCATTTACAAATTTCATCTAACACCCTTCTTCCCCCAACTAGGTATTCCATGGTAAACTTGGAAATTTCTAAGTGTGTCATCAAAAGAAAAAGCCTTAGAAACACCTATGGATGTTTTCCATAGGAAGGAAAGGAAGCTATAGAATTCAGGAAATTTAAGAGTAGATCAAATATTGAGATGAATGTTGAAGAAAATCATCTTCAGTCTTGAGGATGGAGACCTTCCACAAACATCAAGTTTGGGTTTTTAAAAAGGGGGGGAGGGAGTGTCCCTTTGCTACTGATCTCCTCTGTTCTTTAGAAACTAGACTAGAGCACTAGACCAAATCTCACCTGGGTCACCGGCTTCCCACTATCAAGCAATTAAAAAAAAAAACTGGATTCTCTCCCTTGAGTTAGTGCTACAAGTATTAATTGTTATAATCCCTTCTCAGACACTGCTTTGAGTATGTCAAAATATTTGAGTGCCTCCCTAATTCCCCTCAGATAAAATTTCTAATTTTTTTTTAAGTTCCTTTACCAACTTTCCCCATCTTAGTTCTTCTCTTCTATCCTTAGATATAATTAAACTATCCTTCTCACAGAAGTCTTTTTGCCTCTTTTCTTACCAGTTTCATTGAAGTCTGGCGATGTGGCAAGTTGGACGGTAGCTGTCTTCTCAATACTAATATTTGACAAGTCAAGGCAACACTTTGGGGTTGCTCTGTTTTCATTAAAAAAACAACAACATCAAAATCCTTGTTAGAATGGAAGTTCTTCAAAGGTAGGGCCTGTGTCACTATCTTATTTTGTAACACTCCAAAGTATCTCTGTGTACAGTGGATGTAGAGATGCTATATAAGAAGCAGTTTTGGTAAAATCAAAGAAAGAAGAGACTCCATTTACACAAAAATATTTATTGCCAAACACTGGAAACTAAGGCACTGTCCTTCTAGTGGGTAATGGTGAAAAAAATTATTGTATATGACTCTAATGGAATATTACTATTCCATAAGAAATGATGAAACAGACAAGGTCAGAGGGAACTGCAAAGACTTTTATGAACAAATGCAGAGAAAAGCGAGCAGAACTAGAAGACTATATATGTTGATAACATTATAGGAGAAAACTTTGAATGACATTAGAACTCTGATCAAGGAAGATGAAACACAGTACTTACCTCCTGACAGGGAACTTAAAATACAGAGAGAAAGACATACGTTTTTGGACATGGAAAATACAGGAATTTATTTTATTGAATTATGTAAATACATATGGAGGGTTTTGTTTGCTTTTAGTTTGCTCAATGGGGAGGGAAGTAGAGGGGAAGATTGACTTTAAAGTTTATTTGAAACATAAAAATAACCAAAAAAATGCTCAGTGTCCAAAATCAGATCATATTGGCTTTCCAAATTTCATAGAACTACCTAAGAATAAAAAAATGCAATTGAATGACAAAACTAAGAAAAACTCTCATCTCTTCATTATTCTAATGGTTAGTATCTCTTACTGGATTACGAAACACTTCCCCCTCAATATCATACTGCACCAGGATTCAATTCACCTCAACAAACATCAAGACTTTGCTATGTGCAAGGCACTGGATCAGACCTCTAGGATACAAAGAAAAAAAGGGGGGGAAGTTCCTACTCTCAAGGAGATTACATTCTCTCAGGGAGATACCATACATACATGGATAAGTAAATAAAATATATGTAAAAGTAATTTCAAGATGTATAAAACATTAACCACAAAGCTGAGGATTTTACATTTTATCTTAGAGGACGTAGAGTTGGAGATTTTGGAGAAGGGAAGTAACGAGATCAGATCTACATGTTAGAAATACCAATCTGGCAGATATGAGGAGAATGGAATGGAGAAGAGCGAATTAGGGTACTATTACACTTGATGTGTCCATCCCAGATAGCTATCATCCTATCTCTCCCCTCCCTTTCATGGCTTTCTTCACCTCACACCTAGACTATTGAAACAGCCAAAAGAAGACTGGTCATCCTAATGTCATTTCCCCATTCATTAAGCTGCAATGGTTCCTCAAACTATTGTACAATGTGAAAGTATTTGCAGATCCTATACATGATTGCACGCCACCATGGGGGGGGGGGGGAAGGGAGGGGAGAAAATCTGAAACTCAAGTGATTGTGGAACTGAATCTTGTAAATTAAAAGTAAATGAGTAAATAAAAAAAAATTTAAAAAAAAAAGCTGCAATGGTTTCTTATAACCTCCAGAACCAAATATAAAAACTGTCTGCTTGGCTTATAAGCCTTTTTTAACCTTTCCACTCTTCTTACACCTTACTCCCTATCACATACTCTGCAATCCACGAATACTGGTCTCCTAGCCATTCCTCCCACATGACACTCCATCTCCCTACTCCACTGCATTTTTACTGGCTACTTCTTAGGCTTGGGACACTCCCTCTTCATCTCTGCCTCTGGTTTCTCTCTGAAATTATTAACAATCTACATTGTATATATTTTGTTTGTACATAGTTATTTGCATTTTTTATTGCCTATTAGACTGTGAACTCCTTGATAATGGGGCCAGTTTTTGCTTTTCCTTGCACCTCCACTGATTAGCACATTGCATGGAACTTAGCACAAGCACAGGAACTTACTAAATATTTGTTGGTTTGATTTGAATATTGCAATAGTCCAGACCAGAGGCAATAAGGTTCTGAATTAGAATTGAGATGGTCTGGATGGAGAACAAGGAGCAAATGAAGGAGTTGCTGTACAGGTAGAATCAACAAAACTTGGCACCTGATTTAATACAGGTGATGAGGGAGAGGAGCGGATTCAGGAATGAGTAACTCCAAATATGAGCTATCTGGAGAGAATATAAGAAATAGGTAAAGTGCAGTAGTACAAAACAGATTTACCCTGTTAAAGAACTGAGGTTTCCAGAATCAATAAGGAACTTGCTAGACGGAGTCTTGGGAAGTTCTGAGTTAAAGGAAAAGGAAGCATCCTTCTCTAGAAGCAAGTTCAACTTCTCTCTGCAGTTAGACCTGAAGCAGGATCTGAAAGGAGTCCCAGACATGGCCTCAAAAAGAATCTTATCCTGGGAAAAAATTAGTCCCTGACAATCAAAGAGAAAACATATCTCAACTGAATATCCATATCATAAGTCATAACCCTCTTCTCCCATGTATTCTCTTCACCCAAATTACCCATCAAGAAAACAGCAACCACTAAGATCAACAGTAGAACCAAAAGGCAAAGTCCCCAGTTACCAAAAGGAATGGGAAACATGCTACCAGAGTGGAAAGATCACCGGACTTGATGACAGAAGACCTGAGTTTCAGTCAGAGATCCTGCCATTCTCCACTTCTGGGGCCTACAGTCAAGTCCTTTTCCTTCTCTGAACTGAACAAAGTATACCCTGTAGACTCTAAATTGCTACAGGATGAGAGCTGACTAGAACAAAGCCTAGAACAAAAGCAAATTCTCTGCTGCCAATGGGACAGAACATTCTTCTCTCCAGGGGCCACCCCCAAAGAACCACTCTGGATATTGTGTGAGAACTCGGCATAGTATAAAAAACATTTTAATTTAGAATGAAAGGACCTACTATTTACTACCTGTTACTATACTTACGACCTTGGGTACAAGTCATATCCCTTTGGTGAACCTCAGACTCCACCACTGTAAAAAAACGAATGGGTTGGTAAATGGAAGATTGTGTAATTATAATAATCAAGTTTGGCCAAGAGATGAGAAAAAATATACCTCCCTCTGTTCTTAGAAGAGGTTGATGTTCTGGGTCAACCCAGTGACTCAGGCTTAGACTTAGAAGATACTATCTAATCATAAAATTCAACAAAAATGATTAAGAGCAAAAGTTAAAAAGGATACTGTTCCTAAGGTTTAAAAAAGATAGTAATCCACCCCACAACCTTCCACAAAAGGAAAACATATGCCCCCCAACTCCCCATTGGCTGGCCTCAGGTGGACAAGAAGCCAAACTAATGATAATCTCCAGAATGGTTTCCCCAATTAGCTCACCTTACATAAAACAGGTGCTGCTCATAGCACAATGGGGGACTGTGGGTGTAAGAATATTGAATACATATCCATCAGACTTGATTGATAAATTAGTTTTGTTCAGCTGCATTCTATGAGCCCCCTCCCTGCCCTGTCCCACCCCTTAAGTTTTTACCTTCCCTTCCTATAGGTGAAGTAGAAAGTTACTGTTTTTACTACTGAGACAAATGGTTACACAAAACAAATACATAATAATTACACCCTGTAATGTCAAAACACAGCTGCATATTTTGAAAGGTTGAAAGAAAAATGCGCAGTATGAAGTAACATCCATTAGGAGGTTGTCCCCACAAATCTATCAAAATTATCTCACAGAAAGCTTGACAGCTGACATTCATTCTTTCATACGCTTTGCTGATATCACTGTTTAGCTCTCTAAGTTGCTCCTGGCCAACAAAGCCACCAACTTAGTCAATGGGAAAACTCCTTTTCCTATCTCAGTTCACTTTAGTTACTACTTGGGACATCAGCCACGTATATTGATTTATATGCATTTAATCCTAACAACATCTATGAGATAGGTATGTGATCCTCATTTAATAGACTGAGTTTCCTACTCCGCAAAATGAGAGGACAGGACTGATGGAAGCCTGGCTAAACAAAGTCCATGAACATACCACTGCACCATAAGAAACAATGAATTAGGAAGAATTCAGAGAAGCATGAGATTTATGTGAACCGATGTAGAATGATACAAGCAGTACTCGGAAAACAATATACCCACGATGACTATAACAATATAAATTTAAAAGGTCGAAAACAGAAAATGAGATATAATGACCTACTGAAAAACTGAGAAAATGCAACTGCTCATCCTGGCCTAGGTGATGGAACACGGGCTCAAAATGCTGCTCAGAATATTACATCACATGCAGAATTTGTGTATATATTATCAGGAACTTGGATGTGAGGGTTTGTTATGGGGATGGCTCCCGGGAGAGAGGGTGATCTATTCGGAAATGGAGGTGATGACGTATAAACCAACGATTCAAGTCCCAACACGAGAGGGCTTAACTTTAAATATTGACAACAGCAGGTCACACTCAGACGGTGCTTTATGTAATGCCATTCAATCCTGACCATCCTGCGAGAGAGGTAAGCAAATATAGTTCCCATTTTACAGATGAGGGCACCGAGGTCTTCTCCGGGAAAAAAAAACCAGAAGGATCAGCGGATCTTTGCGATTCCTTTCGGTTCTTAAGCTAGGATCGAGCCCGGGCTAACATACCTGCTTCCCTGGGGGTTGGAAGGTGTGCAGGGGGGGAAATTGTGTCGGATGCAAAAAGGACAATTTCGGCGGGAGGTAGCAGACAAGAGTGTGCGTTGGTTCCGTGCCCCGACTCCCCGGGGGCGCTAGGGGAGTACCGAGAGTTATACGCCAGGACACAGGCAGTCCAACAGCTCGCCACACCTACAAAGTTCAAAACTTCCGCCGGCCTTAGGTCTGCGTGCGGCGCCTCCCAGGCAATCCCCGAGCGCCTACGGGAAGTCCCGCCCCCAGACTACGTCCTGACCAATCGCCGTACGTCTTTCAACCAATCCCCTCCCCCTCACTCCCACCGCGTGCGCCTCAGCCAATCTTCTAATCTAGTCCATAGACCCGCTCGCTAAAGCGTCACCTGCCGCCAGGCAGGACCCAAACTCAGAGACGGGTGGGACTCAGGATTGGGCTCATCTTCCGAGCTAGCGCAAGTCGGAGGCGGATTGGCTACGAGGTTGCGGCGAAACTCCGCCTTCCGGGGAAATAGGATACATGATTGGCTCACGCCCTTCCCACGCCTTCCGCCCCGGGAGATTTAAATCTCCACACCCACTCGCCCCCTCCCGCACTGCCCTTTCCCTCCGCTCCCACCGACTTCTTTTGAATGATATCTGGGAGAAGTCAGGTGAGGAGGTGAGGGCTTCTGGGTTGGGTTTTTTCCCCCCGCCTTCCCTTTCGCCTTATCTAGTGCTCGGACTTCTTGCCTTAGTGCTCTGTGAGGTGATGCGATGAAATGGAGAATCCGCCTTTGGAACCTCAGAGATTGAGGAAAAAGAGATGTGTATAGGGGTGTGCTGGTCCCCCATTCCTTCCTTGGAAGGGAGCAGAGGAACGAAGTGCTGCTCCTGGCTGCTATCCAATTTCAACTATGTAGCCTGACCTCCCGTTTTTGCACCTTTCTATGCACTAATCATGTATGCTATTGTGTATGATTATCTCTATGTTTGCATCGCCCTACCAGACTAGTTAAAAAACATCCTGAAAGGAAGGGATGTGTCTTATCTGAACTCCTTCCCGCCAACCGGACCTGAATACAGTAGGTGATTAATAAAAGTCTAATGTAATATTGGCTATTTATTGAACTTCTGAGGATTGTGGAGCATGTGCTAGAGATGTGGACACTAAATCTGGCTGTCCAGGATCCAGATGAAGAATGTGAGGATGAAGGAAAAAGCAAAGCAGCCACCTAGTCATTCTGATACCTTCTTTACTTATAGAACCCATATTCCCCAAAAGAAGATGCTTGAGCCTGGGAATTCTTCCTCTAGAGTGAAGATGGTGAGTGTGGGAGTCAGCACAGAGCCCAGCCACAGAAGGTCCAGGTGAGTTATGGAGTCTGGTAGATGGGGTGAGAAAGCCTTCGGTGTAATGAGATGTTTAAAAATATTTTATGGTTTTCATAGCCTAGGACATTTATTTCTCCACAGGCAGGAGGTAGAGACAGATGAGATTGTTCTTCGAAGGAGGCAAAAGCAGATAGACTATGGGAAACGAACAGCTGGTTACCACTGCTTCTTGCTGCAAGTCCCTAAGTAAGAGCAGAGGGTTTGGGGATGGGTAAGATTTATCCTTTGAAGAACTGGAGACAACATCTTTAACCATGAATAGTTACCAGTTAATAGCAAGTTACCTTTGCCAATTCATATTAGAATGCCTTAAGAAAAATTAGGCAGCCTATCATTTAATCTTGCTATTTTCTAAACATCTTTAAGCACTCCACATGGTCTATAATACTTGTTCTGATCTTGTCAATGGCTACCTGTTCTTCCTGGACATTGTCACCACTTGCCTTTCTGCATCTTTATAAACAGTCTTCCATTTAAAAATGTTTATTAGGCTAAAACTTTCCTAGACCTATCTCTTCTCTCAGACTTTGAACATCAGTCAGTACACTATTATTTATCAGTAAGGGAAGACATTTTAGAGGTATTCAACCTTGCAAGCAGTAGAGTATGTTAGAAAAAGTGGATTTTGAGTGAGAGGACCTGAGTTCAAATTCTGGCCTTATTTACTGTAACTTTTGTGATCTTATATACAAGTCACTTAATCAGCAAGTGTTTATTAAATGCCTACTTATATGTTAGGCAGAAATGAAATAGTACCTTCCCTCAAGGTCCTTCTGTTCTGAAGACAACAGGTACACAAAAGTATACAAGGTAATTTTTTTTTGGTGAGAGGAGCTGAGGGACACAAAGACTTCATGTAAAAGGTGGCCATCGAGCTTAGCTTTGAAGGAAATTAGGGATTCTAAGAGGTGAGGTGAGAGTGCGTTCTGGGGATGGGATATAGCTACCACAAAGGCCCAGAGCTCAGTCTCAGCTTTATCGGTAAAAGGAGGGATTTGGTCTAAGCAGTCTCTGAGGTATACCTTTCAGCTTTAAATCTGTGAGCCTATGAACATTGTTCTAAAGTCAGTATCTGACACCTGCAAACATTTAATGAACTATGTTCAACAATTTTTTTTTCAACTAGGCTCGTTCTCAGTCACACGAATACAGCAGCACTGAGCCTCATCCATCTATTTATAAGTGTCTTTGACCATAGTTTAAGATGTTCGTTTTATCTCTAGGGCAACACGGCAGCCAGGACTTCACCCTCAAACACCTGACAAAAGCCGAAGGTACAGCCGACGTTCCTGGGATGCCCAGATCAGGCAATGGCGACGAGCCCTACATGCTTGGGACCCCCCCACTCAGCCTTTGTTGTACAAGGAGAATGATTTGTGTTCTTGTATCTGGCTACAGTGAGTTGTGGGATTTGGGTTCTAAACCTTCTCTTCCCTTGGCAAAAGCTAGGGAATAAGGAGAGAGAAAGGACCAGGGACAAAATTTCTTGTGATTGTGATATAATACCTGAACCTTACACTAATCTAAGCCTTTTTCTTGCTCCTAGTTCTGGCAACAGCTAACTATATAAAAAGTGAGTTTGCATTAGTCCTGCTTTATTCTGCTTCTTTTTCTTCCCCTAATAAAGTATGCCTTTGCTAGGCAGGAAGTGGAGAGTCTTTCAGGGACCGTAGATTCAGGATCTTCAGATGACTTCTTGGAAAACTGGCTCAGTGTTCTGACCACCCTGTGGAATCTAGATCAAGACCAAATGAGAACCCAGGTAGGTTGATAGGAACAGTATCAAAAGAGTTGTTTTTCAGGGTGTGGGTATATTTCATAATGAATATAGCTGAATTTAAGCTGAGTTATACTAGGATAAACTGGGGTGGGGGTTAGGGTGGTAAACTGGGAACTGGAGCCACTAGTTTTCTTTTTATGCAAACAAGCCCATGGTATATTGGGAGGAAAGCTTAAATATGGAAATTAAACATAAGTGGTGAGGGAGGGCAAGTTTCTCAATTAGAGCCCTAATTTTAGCCTCTGCCCCATATTACGTTATCTACAAGCCTACTACCTTAAACTTTAGGAAGAATTGTCTGTTTAATACTTCACAGTCTGATCTCTCCCCGGGTTTTACTTTCCATTGTAAAATGTTTGTGGTTATTCTCCAGGAGTGGGGAAAGGGGAATAATAAAGATCCTAATGAGTATTATTCTTCCCTCCAAGCTAGGTTACCTCTTTGAGGAAAACAGGGAGGATAGCTATTGTCTACCTACCTCTTAAAAATGGTCCCCTTTCTCTCTCTCTCTTTTCAGTTTAACACATTGGCTCTTACCACCTCACTTCCACATCCCCAGCTGGAAGTTCCCTGGCACTGGCTGTACTGCTTGGGGGATGGAAGCTACCTACCACTTTCATTGTTGGGAAGTGCTGGGTTTGCTGAGAAGACAAGGCCTTTTTAGGAAATTGGTTCCTGAAGGCCAAGGAGGCTGCTCAGCTCTTTGGGGCAAGACCAACATTGATCCTTGATGAAGAAAATGCCCCCTATTTAGCTTAGTGTCCTACCTTACTTTTTTTTTCTTTTTTCCTGTTCCTTCCCTGTTTTACAGACTTGCCAGCCTGCAATAAAAAAACCCTTTTCAGTTAGCTCAAACTTGGGTTAAAATCACTCCTCTACCCATTTGCCTCTCTGATGGCATGGCTGTGGATTCATTTATTTACCTTGGCATTCTCAAGTCTCTGTCCCTGTTCTTTTCCTCTATTTTAGCTTCTTTCATCTAGGCCTTTCTTGGGGGCTGAGTTTTAGTCTTAACTTGCCCCCTTATTGCAGAGTCAAAGATCCTGTGGCTTTGATGAAAGAACAGCCCTTTCCTTTCCCTGACCACTCCTGCTTTATGGACAAAGAAGGTCTTCACGAGGTCTGACCTCTTCTACACAAAGCATGAAAAAAAAGGTTTTATAAAGGAGTCCTGCAGGCACCTCCTCTCGAATATGTTGGGAGGGAGGGAAAGGGAGGAGAGGAAGAGCTGAGCTTATTATGATGTCATAATCACAACCCAATTACCTCATCCTGCTGTGACTGGGGGGGGGGGGGGGGGAAGGCCCCCGCGATGGAAGAAGAGAAGGAGTCCAGACCCACTGAGTGTAATGAACGTACAGAGCGAGTTCTGGAGAAAGAAGAAAGTATTGGGCATGGGTCTAAGGTCTGGGATCCAGAGCGGCAATTCACCCCACCCCTGCCTCTCCTGCCCATGGTTCTGGAGTCCTTTCAAGCAGGCCCCAAGTCTGGCCAACGTTGGGACTACATCTCCCATCTGCCCCTGGGTCGCAGACGAGTCTTCAGAGGCAGGGAAGAGGGGGTTTTTTCAGATCAGTGGCAGTATAGAGAGAGAGAGAAAAACAAACACCGGGGTGCGAGGCTTGTTCTGCTAGAGGTCAGAGTCGGAGAAGAAGGCTCAGGCCGGCCGGAGCACGAACAGTAGACAGGAGGCCCGAGTTTGTTTACTTCTGTTTGTTCTCCCCACTGGCCCGAAGTTAGTTGAGCCTAGAGCTGGTCCCTTCCACTTTCCGCAATTCGGCGGGGGAACTTGGTGGGGAGAAAGACCCCCTTAAGGCGAGGTCCATCGGAGGGGAGCAAGTGAGGCACCTTTTCCATCACGGACGCTACTGTTTACCAGTAGTTTCTTGGGAAAGGGGAGAAAACCCCAGGGATTCTGACCCTAGCACGGGGCTTCGTGGCAGGTCCTGGGAGTGGGCAAGCTACCCCCCCCCTCTCTGGCAAGGGGACGATTGGTTCGCTCCGGCGTTATTTAAGGGCGCCGTGGGGCGAGTGGCGAGCTCAGAGCTGCTCCGGCTGCGGCCCTGCGAAGGGGATCGAGCTGCGGTAGGTAGCAGGCGGGCGGGCGGGCCCTGGGGGCAGGTGGCGCTGGGCCCCGGGGCGGAGACCTCAGCTGCCCCTCCCTTCCTCCTTCCCTTCCCAACAAGCCCCTCCCCACGGCCTGGCTTTGCAGGCCGCCCCGTTGCGGGGAGCCCGGGACTGGTGGGGGAGGGGGCCGCTAGAGCTCTGTGTCCCCAGACACCTCCCCCCCAAACTC
>CM053585.1:303102894-303134124 GCA_028646515.1 Pseudochirops corinnae | reverse complement strand
TGGGGGAGAAGGCCTGGGGTCTCCAAAAAAGTCTCCCGCCAGCCTGTCCCATTGCCAGCCTGTTCCACTGAACTAAGTAGGATCCACCCCCAAGGGAGATTTGTGCTCTAAAGCCCTGACACTTTCTCAGACCCAAGTATCAATAAATGGTCCCTTAGTTCTTTTAAGAGTGGGGGAGTTATCAGTGCCTCATTTGGGGAGAGGACAGGAAAGTGATGGGGGAGAGGGTTGGGCCTAATGGGGTGCCTAAGAGGCCAAGCCAGATGCCTCCTTCCAGAAGGGTTTTGCTCCTTGCCAGTTGTTAGACTGCGAAGTTTTAACTTGTTTAGTGTGGGTTCAGGGCTTTCTTTATTCTGCAGTCAGAAGATGAGTGGTGAAGGAGCCAAGAGTAAGTCTTCTGATGCTTTAGGTTTGCCTAGACTAGGGAGGCAAGCCCTCTTGAAAGCTAAAGTGCTGCCTTTTGTATTTTGGTTCAATTGTTTCAGGTTTCCTCCCCCTCCCCCCCCCACTCTGTTTTAAGAAATGTAGGGCCTAAAATATTAGTTAATGTGATAGATAGTAGTTGGATTGTTGCAATGACTTGTGTATGACCATGTCTAAGCAATTAAAATACAGAAAATATGAAATCATCATCTTCATTTGATTCTAGAGAGAGAGAATTAAGAGTTTACTGTGGTCCAAATCTTAAGAACGTGGAAATGAGTTTGTCTCATACTCTGAAGGCTGTCCCTATTATCTGAATGCATGCAACTTGGTACCCTTTTCCATTGATGGATCTCCAAAAAAGCAGCTTTAAGAAACCAAGAGCATGAAGTTTGATATAGGTTGAGTTCTAACTTCTGTAACAAGGGCATATATAGGGGGAGCAGCTGGGGAGAAATCTCAGTTTATAGGATTTCTGTAGTGCTTTTTTTCCCTGAAAAACATAGAGAACTTTCCTGGTATCTCAAAAAACTCATCTTTCCGTGAGATGGGTATGAATTAGGGAATATTCTCCCCATTTTACAGAAGGAAAAAGTCACAGGATAACTTGCCCCAAGGTCACATAACGAAAGCAGAGCTTGTCATACACAAACAGTGCCCTTCTAGACTTCTGTGAGTACACAGGCACAAGTCAATGAATGAGTGAATGGTGTCCAGCCAGAAAGGTAGAACAGATTGCCTTCTGCATCCTAATGATGTCATCACTCCCAGCATCCCTAGGCTTTGTGGTGCATTGAACAGGAAGAGTGAGAGATGATACCCTGCTGGACTCCTCTGAAATGATTCCCTGGATTTATGTAGTGTGTTGTTTAACAGAGCTCACATTGCTTTTATCCCTTATCTTAGTTACCAGCATGCCATTATTTCTCCCTCATTTTAATTATGAAGAAACTGAGGCCCATAGAGAGACTGATGTTATTTGCCCGAGGTTCACATAGCAAGTAAGGTTGGAATTCATATTAAAACCTAGGTATCCTTTAACTTCTTTCATTAGAGTAAAATATGTACTCTAGAGGATCATATTGCCCTCTAGGTCATTCCTAAAATTAGATAAACAGAAACCATTGGAAGACCAGGTTAACATCCCTTCTTCAGTCCAGCAGAAGTCCCACTGCCGATGTGGGTTTCGAGCCTACTGTTACATCCACGTGTTCCTTCGAACTTTTTATCAGGAAGTTGCTTCACTATCAGAATGTATTATATGGCCTTTGAGCCAGAGCAACGCTGAAATTTGGCAGAATGAGGTCATATAGATCTGTAGGATTTAAGTATGACTGGAATTGTTCTGCTTGCCAGGTTTTTGGTTTTCAAAGTTTTTAAGGAAGCTTTTAGCAAACACTTCCCATTATGTCAAGGAAAATAATAACTTCTTAGTAACTCGAGTGCAGTGCAAAATTCTGTTCTGCAAAAACCACATATTTTATCACACTTTTCTTGTGAGAAACTACAGGTGAAGTTTCTTGGCCATTGGTTTCATCATCCTTGAAAGAAAACATTCAAACTTCCCATCTGACTGAGCAAACTTGAACTTTGGGCATAGGTTTAACTAGTGTAATCCCTGAGCAGTTGGCCCTACTCAGGTCTCTTGTTACCTTTCATAGGACTTTGTTAAACTTGTATATTTCACATCCTTCTTACAAAACTAAGTTTATTGAAGGTAGGAAATTGTTTTGTCTAAACTTTGTATTTCCCCAGTAACCTCTAGAGCAGTGGTTTTCAACCCTCCTAATGCTGCAACCCTTTAATACTCGCATGTGGGCGTATCTGCATGTGGGCGGACCCACCTGGAGACAGATAGAGGAGCAGTGTCTTGGTTCCTAAAACCATCAGAATATGTGTTTTCTGATGGTCTTAGGCAACCCCTGTGAAAGGGTCGTTTGACCCACAGGTTGAGAACTGCTGCTCTAGAGGCACCCAGTAGGTCTGATATATATTTGTTGATTTGAAGGTTGAAGAAAATATCTTAGCAGGAGACCAAGATGGGAATGACTACTTGAGTGCTCAATCCTTTCCCAATATAGACATCGATTAAAATGATTCATGGCTGTGTTTAGACTGCAGCCTAGTCAGGTAATATGAAAGCAGGCTTAGTTAACTTAGATGGGAGTATAATAGGCCAGGAATACATATCCTCTAATATTGGTGGTCGGGAGCTTGGTCCTTGTGTACCTTGCAGATTTCAGCAGGCATGAATCGAGTGGGAAGTCCCGGTGATGCTAGAACGGTGATGGAGTGGCAAAAGGTGACTCCGAAGTGAGGTGGTTAAAGGTCACAAAAGACAAAGGGAGACGTTCCACTTGTCCGCTCAAGTTCTGGGTCTTGGGGAGAATCATGATAACTTTGATTACTGAGCAACTACAGAAGCAGAGTTTGGAAGAATTGAAATGCACGTGCTTCAGGATCAGTCTGGTAAAAAAAAGTTTCCCTCCACATGTCCCCTTTCCTAATATCTTGTTCATCACTTTCATGCTGCATGTTTCCAGTCTCTCTATTGAAGTAGCCCATAGAAGATTATCTAGATGAAAACTGGCCTAGAAAGGGAGGCATTAAGGAGAGGGAAATGCTATAATCATGTACTTGGGATGAAAATTTTGGTTAGATTGTGGGGAACTCTCTTGCTTGTTTTGACTGAGTTGAGGAAAGGAGTAAATTGCTTTGTGGGGAGAAGATAGTCTGGTTCAATATCCAGACCCTTCTGTATCACATGAAATTTTTTGAGCTGTATAGGCTAGCTGGGGTCTTATGCAGAGATTCTTCAGTGTGTCTTGACATCTTGTTCTGCTTTCTTTAATAAAGCCTTTGCCTGATCATTCTGATGTCTCTACCTGTGGGGACCCTTTCCAGCTTGTTTCTGGTAAGATCAAGAGTAATTTTTGATGTGTTGTCACACATGTCATGTTTTTGTATGGTTTTCTACATTTAATAATAACTGACTAGTTCAAGGATGGGGAACCTTCAGCCTCGAGGCCCCACATGTGGCCCTCTAGGTCCTCAAGTGTGGACCTTTGTCTGAATCCAAACTTCACGGAACAAATCCCCTTAATAAAAGGATTTGTTCTGTAAAACTTGGACTCCGTCAAAAGACCAAACCCAAGGACTTATAGAGCCTTTTGGCCTCTAGGCCAAAGGTTCCCCACCCCTGGACTAGTGACTGACTTAGAGAGTTGTAGACTCTTTTTAGACATTGGTTGAGTCTACCCAAACACACTGAAAGGCACCAAGGTGGTTCAACTTTTAGTTCAAGGATTTCAACAGGTATTTGTTTTCCATTTGTTTTGTCTACTGCAATATTTGGAAGGATGTGATGAGCTTTGCCCCATTCTGCAGAGCTGATTTGTCTAGGTTTAGAATTCTCCCACTTTTATTATTCTTTTTCCTGGATAAAATGGCCAGGGAAACAAAGAAAATACTATCTGGAAGGCATTCCCAGAGAATTTATACTCCTTGGGATCAGGGACTGTTTCATTTTTGCTTTTCTATCCCTTGGCGGCAGAGAAATATACAATAGTATATTTTCCCAGTGCTTGTTGGTTTGAATTGAATCCTGTTTCCTGCTAGCAATGATGATGGTAAGATAAGTTTGTCCTATGAGAAAAGCTCATGGGCTGACCATATTAAAAGGGACTACCTGGGCTTGGCATCTGTGGTGCTGTTGGAGAAGGTTTTATCCAACTTTTTCCCAACTCTGCAGACTGTCCTTGGGAAGAACAATAGAGAAACATATAAAGTATGCTGTGTATAACTGAAACCACTTCTGGAAGAAGAGGCGGAGTTAGGGGAGAGATCAGAAATGTTCATATAGACTCAGTTCATTTCTTAGGGTTTTGATTTGGCAATCATGTGGGATTTCCCTGGTTTGGCAGAAGAGGAGGAATGATTTAAAATCTGGTTTTCTTAATGTGTTCCAGAAGGTGCTTCCTGGAGGGGTCTGCCCCCCTGTCCCTGTGCCGGGCTCAAGGACAGCCTTAGTCTCAGCTATCACCACTCTAGTCTGAGTTTGCACTTCAAATCTCCAAGCCGAGGAGGCTCCCCACAGGAGAAACCTCTCTGCCAGGGCCTTTCCCCAGAGTCTCCAGGCTCAGAGAAAGTTCCTGTCCCTCCTGCCCCTCCATCCAAGAGGCATTGTCGCTCTCTCTCAGTACCTGTGGACCTGTCTCGATGGCAGCCTGTGTGGCGGCCTGTTCCTTCCAAGTTGTGGACTCCTATCAAGCGTCAAGGCAGTAATGGAGGAGTGGGTGGACCACTGGTACCGCATCAGAGCTCCCCAAAGCGGGTCTCCAGCCTCAGGTTCCTCCAAGCCCCGAGTGCCTCTCTTCAGTGTGTCAAGGCCAACAGATCTTGCAGCCCACCTTTCTTCAGTTTGGCCCTGACCCATCATGATTCCCCAAGACCCTGTGCTGCATCCCCTCCCAGTGGATCATGGGAGAGTGATCATGAGCCCCTATCCCCTTTACCTCCACAGCGCCGCTTCTCCTTGTCCCCCATCCTCATCCCACAGGCAGGCCGGTTCCTGCCCTCTGCCCGGAGTTCCCCCTCCTCCTCCCCAGAGCTGACCTGGCGACCCCATGGTCTCCCCCGAAGCCGATCGCAGCCTTGTGACCTGGATGCACGAAAGGGTGGGGTCAAACGGCGCCATGATGATGACCCCAGGCGTCTTCGACCCTCACTGGACTTCGATAAGATGAATCAGGTGGGGCTGACGGGGATAAAGGGAGCTTGGGGGAATCTACTCTGCTCCCATCCTTGAGTCAGCCCCCTCCCCCCCACAAGCAGCAAAAGAGAGCTCCGAGGCAGGGGCTCCCTAAGATCCTTCTCTAAATTCTTTCTGTCTTGGGTTTGGCAAAACCCAGGGCAAATTAAACCATTGAAATAAGTACCTGAAGTGGATCATTCTGGTATACCTTCTTTGCCTCCTTCTGCCAACCCTTCCCCACTCCCCTTTCCCAGCTTGCACCAAGAATGTTGGTGGTAAGAGAAGCAAAATCCATAATTTTTCCCCATATTACCAAGGTTTTAACACTTCCACCTTTCAGCTTTTCTCTCAAGTGAAAAAAAAAAGGTAGGAAAGCTCTCCCTAGTGCTTTCCATAGCAGCAGCTTGAAACAAGACTGAGCATTAGGACACCTGAAATAGTCTATGAGTGAGCACTTTGGGATAGATAAGCTTGGAACATACACTGTTTATGCACTTTTAAAGATCTCTGAAACTTAGAGTCTTTGATCTATTCCAGTTTTGTGGGAGGGGGTGGCTCAGACAGGAGCAGGAAAATAAAAGACCCCCTAAGTAGCTGGGCTATTTGCCCATTAGAGCAGAAGACTGATGACTTGGACTTATGCTCTGGGATTGCCTAGGTTGGGAGGTAGGGACAGGGCAATGTTGCCTTTGTATGCTTAACTTTTGTTGTTTGTTTGACAGAAACCGTATTCAGGAGGTCTCTGTCTCATAGATACAGCCCAGGAAGGCAACAGCATCTCCCCACCGTGGTTCATGGCTTGTAGCCCTGCGCCCCTCTCTGCCTCCTGCAGCCCCCTTGGCGGCTACTCCCACGTTCTGAGTGAAAGCGAAGAGGAAGAAGAGGGGACCAGGAGGTGGGACCGATCCCTTTTTACCAAGCGGACACTCTGCCAGCAGGACTTTGGGGACCTGGACTTGAATCTGATTGAGGAAAACTAGAGCTGAGAAGCTGCTTCTTGGGGGGAAAGCAAACTTCATGTCTACTAACAAGTGATGAGGCCTCCAGGCCAGAGACTAAACCTGGGAACTGGGGTGAGTTGAGGGCTCCAGTTCCGGGCAGCTGGGAAACAGCATGCACCATGAAGCTCCACAGTGCAGACCCAACAGCTCAATCAGAGGAGCTGAGTTTGGTTGTGGGCGAGCAAGGAGTGAGATGTTACAGAATTCAACTTCTGTTGAAAGTCTTTAGCTAAAATCTGAGAAGAGCTACTGTGTGTGATATCAAGACAGCAGTGAGATGAAGTCTAGAGGAAGGCTTTGGGGTCCCATGTTTCTGTGTGGGGATGTTCACAAACTTCTTTGACTTGAGGGATCTGTCAGGTCTTAGAATTTGGCCAAGATGTCAGATGATCTGTGTGTGGGGTATATGGGGTTGGGGGTGTGAGGGTGTTTGTGTGAGCAGTCCTGGGAAAAATGTGGCTGGCCCACCTTGGAGTATCAAGTGGTATCAGGTGGTATATAAGATCCCAAATTTTGATGAAAGATTAAGGGGAAAACTCTAAATGGGAGAGATGGGGACCCTGATCAGGGCACACTCCCTCCAATTCTATTCTTTCCTAACTGGTCATGTGCTGGTATATGGTCAACTTTTTTCCTCTGGTTCACTATGTTTCTATTTTGGGTGGAAGCTTGTTCTTTTGAGAGGGGCTGCCCTAAAGTGGGGGACTTATAGAGATGTCCCATATAGGACTTCTGGATTGTCCTAAAATGTGCTATTAGCCTCCCAACTCTGGCATAGTACCAGCTGTTGGGGGTAAGTATATACACCCCAGTTTGGTCAAAACCAATCTTTTGATCCCAGTCAGAATGGTCTTAGTATTCTCCCCAGCCCTTCATTGTATACACAACTGGTAAATGTGGGGGAGGGGATGTTGAAGAGAGAGTGGCTATGATAACCCTGCATGTTCATTTCTCCCTTTATCTCTACTTGGAGAAAGGTGTCTGTCACAGATACCTTTCTCTCTGACCTTCCCCCATCCTCCACCCTACCCCTTTCGTTAGTCTGGGAGAGGGAAGCTTGGGAAGGCACCCCTTCCTGTTCCAGATCAGATTCAGCGGCCTACATCTTCACCAAGAACTGATGAACACAGCAGCAGGAGGAGTGACAGCAGGTCCCAGCTGGCTTGGGTGAGCTCACCACATCACAAACATTTGAAAGCAGATGGGGAAGACAAGGTGGGGGTATGTGGGGGAGTCATTCTTAAACCCAAGCCTAGCCTGTCCCAGTTGCTAAGCTTGACCCCAAGCGGGAATTGGTATACTAAACTCCAGCGAGGAAATGTTTTTGTTTCTAAATGGCCCTGGGAGATAGTAGGGAGGTTGGGACTCACTGAAGTAATTAACTGGCTGTAGATTTTGAAGCAAAACCTGTGAGAAACAGGTTTTGGGGGGGATTTTTTTGTTTGTTTGTTTTGTATTATTTTTTTATCCAGTGACCTGAGCCAGAGTATCAGGCCCTGTTGGTAGTGGTGAGGCTTTTAAGGGCTATGCTGGTGACAGTGGTTATCACCTTTCTCTGCTGCTGTACCTGCTACCACAGTTGCTAAGTAGGTAGTTTGTCCAGTATTTGACTGGATCTAATATAGGGCCCTGCCTTTCCTATTATAGGTATGGGGGGGAATGTCTGTTTCCTCTTTTAGTTGCTAGGATGCCCTAGGGGTCTTTCTAGGTCCTCATCTCTGGAGGCTTCATATGGGTTTGAACTTGCCATTTCTTCTGCTTCTCACATTCCCATAATAGTAACACCAGTGAAAGATGCTGACTCTTGGGATCTGAGGGATCCTCTAGTAGGTGCTAAAAGGGCCTTGCTGAACTGGGCATGACTACTAAGGTTCTTTTCCTTCTATCTCTTCACCATCCATATCTGATTTCATCTATACCTGACCGTTTCTCCTTTCTTGAATCTGTCCTGACTGTAGATGGGGGTGCAAGCCTGATAAAGACTGGGAAATACAGTGCTGGAAATTGTCAGTCCTTTGTTTCTCTCCCTCCTGCTTTTGTTTCTTCTTGCTTTTCTCCTTCAGGTCAAATTTTCTTCTAGCCCAGGCTTCTTCTATTTTCAGCATCATATTCCTTCCTATCTCACTACCTAGTGAGTGCTTTTCATCTATTGATGACTGCTTAATCATTTGATGTCTCCTTATGAAAGGAGTTATCAGCTAGTGAAGTAGGAGGGTTGAATTCGGTAATTTGCACCCTTGGCCTGGCTCTCTTCTTGCCTTAGGGGGTATATTCAATTGGGGGGAAAAGCCCATAGGTACAATACCATTTAAAATTGAAAAGCTTGAAAGTGTTTTTATGAAATCTACTGGAACCACTGCCTTGCCCCAGGACAAGTCTTTTAAAGAGCAGGTGGATTTTGCATTACTGAATATATTCCTGAAAAATTTTGTGTAACCTGGATCCAAATATTTTAAATATACTAAAGGAAGTTAAACATTTTAAAGCATCCTGAACCTAATTTTTGTCAACAAAAAAACCCCAAAACAAAAACTTCCCCTCCAATTGATCTCATTTTATAAATCTAGACGTTTTACATCAGTTGGGTTTCCCTAATAAAGGGGTACCCTTGTACCAGATTTATAGTGGGCATTGCTGGGTGAAAGGCTCCATCTGTGATGTGTTGGGTTGTTTGGCTGACCCATGGGTGAGTATTTCTATGTGTGATTGAAGCTGCTGTAAGACTGGTGCTTTCATCCTCCTCAATCCTCCTGTCCCCTGGTAACTGCCCAGCAGCAGCCCCTGCTGCCATGTACACTTCCACCTGCTGCCAAAGTCCCTGTGCTAATGGGATTAAAACCCACACGACAAAAGAAAATTTTGGTAACTTTGTTTTATATTAAAAGAAAAAAGTCTGTGTGTATTAAACATGAGGTCCTGCCTCTGTGGCTGTGTTTGAAAAAATAAAGTTTTATTAGAATAAGTTTTTCCCAAGCAACCCTCGTGGGCTGCGGTGTCTTTGTCCCTTCCCAATTTCTCCCTCTTCTTCCTCAGCATTAGAGAAAGGACATTTTGTATTTTCCGTATAACAATACTGCTCATTTTCTGTCCTCAGAACCTTCTGTAACTTCAACTAGTATCAGCAGTGGCCAAAGACTCTGCCAGAGACAAGTTGTTTGTACCTTTCTGCCCCAGGCTTTGCTTTTTCAAGAGACTTTGTCTTTTGTTGATCTTGGTATCTTACCTTTGATCTTGGTTTTCTTACCTTTTTGCCACATCTTCCCTGTTGCCATGCCTGGCTCCTAGTTGGTGGAGATGTTTCCTTATCCCATAAGGATTGTTTGATTGGGGGGTGTGGGGGGGGTTTCTCTGTTCAAGAACAAGCACTACAATTAATGCTCATTTCTTTCCTTTTGGAGAGTATTACTTGGTAACAGTGAAATCTCAGGGCATTGGAGAAATAATCAAAATTAAAACACCAAAAGTCCAGATAGTTTTTTACCATCCTGACATTGATTTTGAAAATGACTCAACCATTTGTCTCATATGAAATGAAAACAGTTTTTTCTACCATAGTAAGGGTGTTTGACCCTGTAATTCTTCAATTTGTAATGTTAATTGGTTGAAAAAAAACTTAGTGATCCTCTGGTGTGGAGCCCCACTGGGCCTCAGCCTTTAGTTCCTGACTTTTCAAGTCCCAAGAGTCAAATTTTGCTTAGCTCTGAATTGGTGGTACTTCTGTCAAAAATAGAGGTGGTTAATTATTAAGTATCTCTAAGGACAGATAGTATTCCTTGGACTACTTCAAACAATATCCTTAGAAACTGGTGAAATCTCATCAGAGAAACAAATGGAGTTGCAAGGAGTAACCAACAGTGAAAGCAGAAAATGGGCTGTCTGGCCTGCTGTGGCAGGACAACAGCTAAGAAATAAAATCTGGGCTGGACAGTAGCCTCTGCTTGGATATTTTTTTTAAACATCTCTAGCCCACCTGTTTCTTGAGAGTAGAGTGTTCATGAAAAGGGGTAGATGGTAACAGAAGGATGTGAGGACAAAAAATGATCAGTGTACTGAATTTTCTTCAACAAAGGATCATTTCAGATTGAAGGATTGGGTTTCCTGACCAGAGAAGTAAGAAGTATGTTGTATTTTTAGGCATTTGTTCCAAACATGCTTAACTAATTCTACTACTACTGTTCATCCTCCTGTTTTGGTGAAAATTTGAGGACATAATTGTTTTCCATGTTTCTCCTTTCACTACTGAATTAGAGGATATTTTCTTATTTATTTAGCATTATTTCTGGTTATAGTGTCTAAAGGTCAGATCTCCTTTTCTCTACCAATCTCCTCCCCTCCCCAGTGCCCTCCAGTAATTATAGCACTATGTGAAAAATGGCTCCAAAACTATTAATATTGGCTAAAAGGCCAATGGACCCTAAGTGTGATTGTAGACCAGTCAGCTAAAGAGAAACACCCCCAAGCCTCTAGGCCAAGAATTAGGGGGATTCTCAGCCCTGGTGTTGTCAGAAAGACATGTTAACCTAGAAAAAAAAAACATACTCAAGGGTTTGGGTTCAGTCAAAAGAAGGAGAGTTGTAGAAGAAAGAAGCCGAGTCAGAAAAGAAGCCAGTTGATTCTGTGCATGTTCCAGAGTAATATTCTAAAAACTTAGTAGCCATAAAGAAGAAAGTAGTTTCTAGCAAGAGAACTGGGACTCAAGGGTGCAAATGAGATTTAAGGAGACCAAGCCAGAACACAGCAGTATAAGAAATTACCACCCTTTCCTAAGAAAGCTAATGCGGAGATTTGACTGTTTAATACTTTTATCTATTCTCAGGTAGTTTTTCTTTTGAATACAACTCCCCTGTTCTAAATAATTGCATATCCTTTTTATAAATCTTCATCTATGGAGACATTTTTTTACTTGGGACTTAGGAAATAGAAAACACCTTGTTCCATTACTAGAGTTACATAATATAAGTTGCATACCTGCAATGGGCATTCAGATTCTCTGCTCAGGTAGCAGATTAATTTGACAGCATTTCCTATTCCCCACACAATTTTCAAATAACTCATAGGGTGGCATCAATCTGGTGTGCTTTATTACTAAGCTGGTCTTGCATGACAAAGGAGCCATGAGTCTTGAACACCATCAGGGTCTTCCATATCATCACCACGTTGGTTTGAAGAGGGTTTTAGAAGAAACTCATGAGTATGCAACAAAAGAGATGCTTAACTGGATCACTAGCTTATTCCCAGTCATACTTGATTAAAGAATGATGTTTGTAAACAAGGAAAGGAGAAAGTGCTAGGGAATATGCCAAAACAGGCAACAAGATGCTGAAGAATGCTAGATTGGCCATGGGCCCGTGAAAAGCGAAACAATCACGTTCCAAGGTTCAGTGACCAATGGGAAAAAAGAATTTAGGCCATATGGGCTTCTGACCAATGGGAAAGGATGAATGCGATACCATGTGCTTTGAGAGCCAATGAGAAGAGAGAGATTGACCTATGAACCAATGGGAAGAAAGAAACCACCTTATGGGCCAATGGGCAGAAAGGGATTGAATCTTGGGTCTGCGGGGTGAGAAGCCAAGACGTTTGGGGGTTTGACCCTATTTATACTGGACAGGACCACTGTACAAACTGAACTTCCCCATGTTAAAAATCTTTAGTCTGCAAAGAAGATGACCTACAGGGGCTCAAGGAGTAGGGAACCCCCTGATTGGGGATCCATGAATCCTGCCACGAGTGCCTTTGTAGAGGGCGCTGTTTATCAGAGGCTAGAATAGGGGGCAGGAGAAAAAGGACACCCCACCCACCCGGCGTGCAGTTCCCCTCCCGACCGCAGGGGGCGCTGCAGCGGGGAGACGGGGTGGGGCGCTGTGAGGAGCCCGGGCCTGCGGCCCCGCTCCGGACCGCGGGGGGCGCTGTGAGGAGCCCGGGGCTGCGGCTCCGCTCCCGGCCGCGGGGGGCGCTGCGCGGCGGCGGTGGTTGGTGGTGGCTTGGGGGTGGGGGGGAGGGGGGTAGGGGGTGCGGAGGCCTCGCGGGCGGATCGGGCGCTCGGCGGCGGCAGCTTCTGGGTTTGGGGAGGTGGTGGGAGCGGCGGGTCCGGCCGGCCTTGGTCATGGCGGACGCGGCGGCCTCCCCGGTGGGGAAGCGGCTGCTGCTTCTGTTTGCGGATGCGGCGGCGGCCTCGGCCCAGGCACCGGCGGCGGCGGCGGCGGCAGCGGCAGCAGCAGCAGCAGCAGAGAGCGGGGATCCGGGGCCTGCGCTGCGCACTCGGGCCTGGAGGGCCGGGACAGTGCGGGCCATGAGCGGGGCGGTGCCCCAGGATCTGGCGGTGAGTGGCGAGCACGTTGGGCACGCAAGGCCGGGGCTGCGGGGCCTGCGGTGGCCCAGGGGGCAAGGGGGCGGCTCCTGCCCTCTTCTCGCCAGTAAGGATCTCCGTGAAGTGGCGGGTGGGGGCTCAGGGCCTCGGGGCCGCAGGAAGGGGCGAGCCCCCTGGAGTGCCCCCCATTTCCTCCCGGGAGACGTGCCGGGGACTGGGAGCTGCTGCTTTCCAGCCATCAGGCCCCGCCTCCTGGGCGACCCCTTTCCCGACGCCCCCCTCTCCCCAAACACGCCTTCCCAACAGTCCCCCGGAATCCTTCCCCCCAACCCCGGGGCCCAGCCGGGCCTCCGGGCCCCGGCCAACAGTGGGCGCCCCCGGAGCTGCAGCCCCTTCCCTGCCTCCCTCCCTGTCGGCAACTCCCCCCGGGAGGGCTCGGAGCTGGGGCTTCTCTCTCCAGCTCCCCCTTGCAGGAGTCCGGCACCCCATCCGCCGCCCTCGGCCAGCCTCGGAGCCCGGGCAGCGTGCGGGGGAGGGCGGGACGGAGGGCAGGGGCCGCGGGCCGCGGGGCGCGGGGCTGGGATAGTCCCGGCTGTCGGCCCGGCCTCGGAGGAGGCCCGCAGCCCCTGGCCGGCCTCTCCGGGTTTCCCGCACCCGCAGTGTTCCCGGAGGGTGACAGCCGTCTCGGCCCGGCCGCCGCCCGGGGCTCCCGCTCTTCCTCCGGGGCCCGTTGGTTCGCCGGGTCCTTCAGTTTCATGCTCCCGGACTCAGCTCCCGCCCGCCCCGGGAGAGGTTCTGGGTTTTGTGTTTTGGTTTTGGTTTAAACTTTGCGTTTGGCCTCTGCCGTTTGGGGGAGAAATTGGGGGGGGCGGGTGTCGTGGCCCAAGTTAGGAGTGTCCAAGGTTAGGGTCTATCGGGGCGGCCAGCTCTTGTCCTGGAGCCTCTGCAGGCCTCCAGTTCCTCCTCCCCGGGCCGGCCGTAGCTTCTCTTTTGTGGGGTTAGCTTGTGAAATGGGGGGGGGGGGGCGGGGGAGGGATATGTGACAGTTAAACGTTATGCTTTGAAAGTTTGGTTTTCTGAAGTAGTTTGCACCTGCCTATATTTATCAGCAGTTAACCTAAAATCAGTCGTCCATGATTTTTGAAGTTTGGGAGTGGGTATAATTTATAAGTATTTGTCTATCTGATATTTTTTATTTCTGAGTTCTGTTTTGAGGGGCGAAATGTGTAGAATATACGTGGTTCTGCGGTGTTACTTGATTTGTAGCTCCTTGGTCATCCTGGCCGTCTTTTAAAAACTCAACCTTGGTGCTTTGTGGATTGTTGAAGGGGACAGTGGAAGGATTTATTTTTTAAGATAGAGGGAATGTGCAATGAAGGAAAAGGCTAAGGAGAAGGGAATTTGGAGGGGGAGAGATCTCCTGTGATCTTGTTTCATACTTTGACTTAGGGAAATAAGAGTCAAAGTGGAGTAGTGTTCCCCTCACTTTGCACTTGAAAGTGGGCTTGCAATCAAGGTTTAAGGCTCCTTTAAGATCTTTGGAAACGGACTGGTCCACATTTCTTCAGTTTAATTCTTACTTGCCAGTATAGTTATCAGTGTAAGAAATTAATTAGGGTTAACCATGTTTTTTTACCTCTCATTTTGAAGTGATGGTCTTTAAACAACCACTTTCATGTCTTCTGAGGGAGTTGGGTATTCGAAGCAAGTAAGCTTAACACTATCAGGTGGAGGACTATAGACCTGGTTCCACCGAGTAGATAAAGTTGCAGTAATTGTAGAAATGTGAGTTAACACTTTGAAACTTCATTGTGAAGTAGCAGGGGGGCTCTGCATGAAGTCAAAACAAGTTTTGTTTTTTTAAAAGCTCTCATAAAAATGAACTTATGGAAATTTTGACTGGCTTGCAAAATATTTCTTGCTCTTCCACACTTAAGCATTGTTGTTGTAATAAGTTGATTAAGTGTATATCTGTAATTTGAAGATGTATAAAAGTCAAACTGTATGCCATATTTTCCATTTTGATTAAATTTCTTGTTTATCCACTATCCTATTTCTTTTAGCCCTTAGGCTTGTGGGCCTTTCTAATTTGCATGGCCGTCGTACAACACACTGTAGTAAACATATCACACTGTAGTAAACATATCCATCCACCAATCACAAGTGCTCTTCCTGTACTCATGGGTGGAGTTTGTAGATAGCAGGCCAGTGATTGGGCACACGTTCTTTCTGTTATTTTTGAGATGTTTTCAGGCATTCATAGTTTTGAGTAATGCATAGCAGGGCTCCCCTATTTAGTATGAATAATTGAGGGTTGACTGAACAAGCTTCTGGAGTGATTCAAAACATTCCTCTTAACTTTAGGCACAAATGATAGTGTAAATTTCTAAATACATTTTGATGCTGAAATTGCTCAGAAGTTAATGCTCCTCCATCAAATCCATAGAGGCAAAACAACATGGAAGTTTACAAAGAAAATAAGGATATAAAAACCTGTGTCTTTTAGCTTAGAAATTTAAATCTAAGTTTATCTGGAGCCACATTGAGTTTTTAGGCACTCAGTTACCTTGTACTACTTGGGAATTTTTTTTTATGCCGATTTCTATCAGATCAGATGCTGCTCTTGAACAGCTAACTAGAGTTTCCAAAATAGCATCATCTCAACTTTCCTTTCTCTTCTACTCATTTCAAGTTTGTTCAGTATCTTCCTATCTTCATATTTTCTCACATAGTAGGTACTCAATAAATGGTTGTTAAATGAGTGAATGTATCATAACTTCCTCGTTTTCCTTAGAATATTCTCTATTAACCGATCTTCCCCTGGTATCTCTCTAAATGGTTCCAAGTGAGAGATGCTCACTCTTCACAGACCTTTCCTAGGCTAGGCCTAATTATTTTCTGCTTCACTAAGTATCTCTTTCCTATCATGGATTTCCTTCCCTGAGAACAGGATTTTACCAATCCTGTTGTTTTCCTCAGCAGCCATCTAACTTCCACCTCAGCATGACTACTAGAAGGTAATAGGTCAGTTTCACTTGTCAGTAGCACCCTAAACAACAGCTGGGGTGGGTTTCTTCAGGCTTTTCTTGCCAGAAGGGCTGGGGGCCATAGCACCTGCTCCTGCTTCTCAGTTTTCACTTGCCTTTGACAGGTTGGTGTTTTTTAGGACTCCAAAATGCCTTTGCTTCTTGAGATGACAATTATTGTCTATCTGTTCCAGGAAGATTTTCATGTGGTAAACGCCTTTTAGGAATGTGGAGGGGAAGTCACTCTGTCTACAGTATTGCAGACTGTGAGAAGCTTACTTTCATCTCTTCACATAGGAGCAGTCATGATCTTAATCACAAAATCTAAACTCATAAGAGACTGGTTTATATTTTATTAACCATTTTATTAATTTATAGTGGAAGCTATGCTTAGCCTGAGAACTGGGTTGGATGGTCTACACAGACTGCCTACTCCCTGCCCACTACCTGGAGATTAAGCCAATTCCAGAGATCAAATTAAAAATTAAAAGGTTTAATATGTAGCCAAAATAAAAAACAACAACTCAGTCAGTAACTATTTATTAAATGACAGCTATGTGCCAGGAACTGTGCTAAACAAAGGAGATATAAATATGAAAAAGCAGCCCTAGTCCTCAAGAAATTTGGGGGGGGGGGCAACACGAGACAACCCATAAAAGGAAGCTGAAAAGGCTAGGAGGAGTAGGAAAGGAAGGAAAAGGAAAGTGATAGAATCCAGTCCGGGCAGACAAGTGGGAAATGGAGAGATGGCTGGACTGGGAGAGCTTTTTAAATAAAAACTGCCCTGCCATCAGAAGGGCAGAGGGAACCAGAAGAGAGGTGGAAATTCCGGCTGTTGCAGCCTAGTAGGATGATTAGTTTCCTGGGGGCATGATAAGAGTCCTGGCCAAACCTATACTGCTGAGTAGGAAATGAAGTGGAAAAAGGATGTCTCCAAAAAGATACTGTTGTCCAGCTAATACATAGCCTATTGTGTTATCTTGTACTACTTAAACAGTATTTCTGCCTAAAAGATAGCTGTTACTTTGATTTGGCACTTATTGAGACCTAGACTTTCCTCTCTTTCAGGGTATACAAATGCAAAGCAACCCAGTCCCTGCCCTCAGGGACCTTACATTCTTGTGTGGGAAGACTATACTTAAAGGGGAGTTGAAAAAATTTGGGGGAAGAGTGGGGGACGGTTTAGCTATTCTTTGGAGCTTCAGCCAGGAAGTAAGGATGTAAGCTTCTTACCTGGGGTAGAAAGGCAAAGGTCACTTGTCTGGGAGTCCTGAGGTGGGGGTGGGGGTGATGGCCTGGGTGGAGACTTTGTGGTTTGAAGCTGTTGGCAAGAAGTAAACCAGGAGCAGTATCATACGTACAGAGCATGCACAATATGAAAGACACTGACCCATTCTTTGTTAACTGTCATTTTTTCCTCCAGTCTCTTCCATCCATTATCAGCACATTCCGTTATTTGACATCACTTTTGCTTCTTATCTTTTAGTATATTAAAGTTTCCAAAATCAAAGCCCAATTTATATAAGATAGTACCCTAATTGTATCTGCAACATTTTTTTAAAGTGTAGGTTGCCATTGTAAAAAATTTCCAGAGGAGATTTTAACCCGTCTATTTATGTGAACTTTTGTTATCCCAAGCCATAGAGCATATCCGTTCTGGACTTTACACCTCCATTTGCAGTAATGTCATTCACCTTCTATACCTCTTAATTATTGTTACCACTAAGCCATATCCCTTCTCACTTGCGTTTATAGATAGTATTTTTGTCAAGTTCTACAACTTTATTTTCTAGCTAAAGAAAAAAAGTTCTCTTCCCTGGGCTTTTTTTTCTGTTGTTGTTTTTGTTCTCCTCTTCCCCCCCCCAGGCAATCAAAGTTAAGTGACTTGCCCAGGGTCACACCGCTATAAGTATCTGAGGCCTGCCCATAGTGTCTGAGGTCCAATTTGAGCTCAGGTCCTCCTGCCTCCTGGGCCAATGCTCTGTCCACTGCCACCAAGCTACCCCAGGCTCTTTCTTTGTATGGCCAATAAATGCAAACTTAATTTTTTTTATTGTGTGGAGGAAGGAAGGATGTCAAAGAGACATCATACTAACATCAAAATAGAACTTACTGTTTCCCCTACTCCTCAAAATTTCCTGTCCTCCAAATTTCCCTATTTAATGTTGAGGGCACCATCATTTCTTCTGGTCACCCATTTTCATAGCAGTGTCAGTATCCTTGACTCTTAACTCTCCATTATCCCAATTTCTAATTATTTGCCACCTCACATCCTGCTTCCTCCACAGTATACCTTTCTCATTCTCAACTCAGACGATCCTACTTCTGGCTCTTATCATCTCATCATCTCTTCCTGGACTATTGTATTCTTTGTAGAATTTCCAATAATATTCCTCAAAGCACAGGTCTAATCATGTTACTGCTGTCTTTCTCAAAAATCTTCAGTGGCTCTCTGTTGCCTCTAAGATACAATATGGGTCATTTCTGTCGTGTCCCACTCATCATGACCCCATTTGGGGTTTTCTTGGCAGAGATACTGGAGTGCTTTGCCGATTCCTTCTCCAGCTCATTTTACAGATGAAGAACAGAGTCCCAAGGTCACACAGCTATAAGTATCTGAGGCCTGCCCAACCGCTCCTTACCTTGGCACTTAAAGCCCACGGTAAACCTGGCTCCAGTCTGCCATCCGGACTTTCAGGTTTACTTCTCTCCATTCTAACCAAATTGTCTTACTCTGTGTTTCCTGAACTAGCATTCAGTCTCTTGCCATTCTGTAATTTCGTACTTTTTCTGTATTATCATTCCCCCGTGTTTGAAATATGCTGCTTCTTAGAGAATCTCTAGCTTCATTTAAGGCTAACAGATGGAAACTCTGCTTCCACTTCCTCAAATTTGTTGGTATTTATTTATCTGTGTATAGGTTCCCCTCCTATTGCAAACTCCTTGGGGGCAGGGGCTGTATTGATTTTTAAAATTTGTATCCCTAGCTCCTTGCCTGACTCCTAGTTGGTTGTAGGTAGTTAAATGCTGATTGATTGATTGAAATTCTAATACCTTTGTCCTGGTTTTCTTTAAAAAATAAGACTTTGGGTTGACCTACAATATTCTATAAGAAAATGTGTTCTAGATTCCAAGCAAGACCAACTTAAAATTTTTGGAGGACAACCCATTCATAAATTGGTTTAGCCTGTAGGGGGTAAATCCAATTTGGATTTCCAGTGGCATTCCCACACTGCAGCTTACATTTCAGTGATGTACTTCACAGAGTTTACAATCAAAGTGTTTCTTCTGGATTTATATAGTGATGGTGGAATAGTGCCAATAATTTATTTGTCTTGAGATTACCAAAGTCATAATATATTGGGCCCTTTTAAACTGTTTTTCTGGATCAGAGTTGCTAGAAAATTATGTATCTCAATGAGCAGTGACTGCTTATTTGTTTAAAATAAATTACTTCTTATGTTCCCCATTTCTGTTTTGAAATTTTATAACCTTGTTTCAAGACTATGAAGTGGCTGTTGCCAACACATAAGAATCTTGGACTATCCTGGGATCTGATCTTCATTAGCCTTTGGAAAGCTGAGATCATCTATACTTTCTGCATCCTAATTGGTACATTTAAAGTCTTGAATGGAAAGTCCTCCTGGGTGTTTGTTACTGGCAGGGACCAGCATCAACTCCCTTTGGGAGTTTCCTCCATCATCTTCTTTTGGGATATTGTTTTTAAATTAATTAGACTAGGATGTAAAATTGCCCTAGTAGACAATTTTTCTACAGTTTTGGGAACATTTAAGATTTACCTTTAAAATACCTCCTCATAATACTGTCAGATACTCAAATGGATTTATGATTATAAGGATGTGAGTATTACCTCTCGGTATGAGTTTTGTAACCCACTCACACCTAAACATTTTGTGTGACTCTTTTCCAAGTCTGGCCATAAGCTAGCCATGGAGATAATTCTAAAGTACTCGTATGTGTTCTTTTGACATAGTAGGAATGCCAGCATAGCACATGTATCCATCAGTATCAATTATACTTACCTCACTTGTCACATGACCAGCCCATCCTGGGATTTTGCTCATACTTTTTTTTTTACAATGTCCTTTAAACCTGCACTCTTTTGGAATTCCTGACTAACAGAACAAACTACAAAAGTTTATTTTGATTTCCTGTGTTAAGTTCATACTTATTTTGGTGAGCAAAGAAAAGGGAAAGGTTTGGCAATTCTAGTGACTAATCTCAAGTGAGTTAATGGGTTTGCTGTTTGAAGTAGGGCAGGGAGCCTCTTCAGGTGGGGGGGCGGGAGGAACAGGAGAGAGATGGAAGAAGGGAGAAGGAAAAAGGGTCTATCTTATTATGTCTTCTAGGGGAGCTGATGGAGAAAATACAAACCAGAATAACCTATGGGAAGTCTTTGGAGTAGTTTGGAAAAGGATTAAGTGTAAATTGAAGGTATTTTATTTTATATACATGCAGGTGTTTTTAGACTATATCTGTGAGGTACCTAAACTATTTAATTTTAAAAGTCACTCTGTTCAGGAATGTTTGAGCTAAGTTTTTATAGGAGGAACCGTGAGAAGCGTGAAAAGGAGGAATAGTGTCTACAAAAGTAAGGGTTCAACCAGAGGTCCTTTCCAGCCCCAGGTATTATGACACAATGAGACAATTGGTTCTTCCCCAACATTGTCTCATTTTGCTACAGTTTTGTAGGATGGATGTTTTGGAAGACTCCCATTTTGTTGTAATCTGTAGAGAAGATTGGGAAGGAAAGTTCTGTTATCAGTGATGTCTCATATGAGAACATACCTTGGGAAAGCTAAAACCTAACATTTCTCTGACTTTCACTTTGGAAAGTCTGTATTTTTTTTCCCCTCCTTTCTGGAGAATTTATGAAAATGCAATGAATGTTTCAGAACTTTTTCCTTATTTGATTTTAAAACTCCTAAATCATATCAGTCTGGATTAAAGAAAAGCAAAAAGTTGCACTACTATATCTCTTAGGATAACTCATCCTCTGGTTCCCAAGTCCCACCTCACTGTTTCTTTTTCCCATCTTTGAGAAACAGTGCTATTTTTTCAGATATGTTGAACCTTTTTTTTTTAATCACATTCCATTTATAACTTGTCATTTTGCTTTCAGTGTTCTCTGGGTTGATCCATGCACCATTACCTATTTTGTCTTAATCTTTACTACTGGCTAATCTGTAATCTGACTACCACCAGTTATCTTGTGTGTAAAACTTTTCTGACTGTAACTCATTTCTAAGACCTTTATTTCCAGATAAGTATTAAGCTCAATGTTAGATGCATATCCTTCAACAGGCAATTACCAACTCATCAAAAACGGTCCACATTTTTATTCTAATCATTAATTTTTAAGAAAATAGATGCTTTTTGTTTTTTTATATCACATTCATTTTTTAAAATCTCTTTTAATTCTAAACCTTAGAAACTAAATAAAACGAGTGTTTCCATATGCATAGAACAGAAAAAGAAGATTGATCATATGTGAAGCTGGGAGTCTAGCATATATACAGCTTGCTTTTTTTTTCTTAAAATATGTAATAAACTCAGAATATAATTTCCAAAACCATCTTGCTTGTGATGTTTCCTAGTTTCTTCATGCTTCAGTGATTCTGACTTCTTTTTTCCCTCATTTTTTTGGTTCTCCTTTCCCTCCCCCCCCCTTTTTGGGGGGAAGGAAACCTTATAACAAATATGCTTAGTCAGGCAAAACAAATTCCCACATTGGCTATAGCTGAAAATATATGTCTTGTTTTGTCCTTTATCATTTCTCTGGAATCATAGTTGGGACATTGCATTAATCAGAGTTCTTAGATCTTTTTCTTTATAATTTACAGTTGTTGCTGTTGTATAATTCTCTTGGTTCTATTTATTCTTCATTAGTTCATAGAGATCTTCCTAGTTTTCTCTGAAATTGTTCCTTTCATCATTTCTTACAACATAGGAATATTCTATCATATCATGTGCCATAATTTGTTCAGCCATTCCCCACTTGATGGGCACTCCTTTAATTTCTAGTTCTTTGCCTCTACCAAAAGCTACTGTAAGTATTTGTGTAAATATCAGGTTTTTTCCTCTTTGATCTCCATGTGCAGTATATAGTTCTAGTAAAGGTTTCTCTGAGTTTAGAGGACAAACAGTTGATGATTTGGGTGTTTGAAAGACAGATGGTAATAGTTGCAGAATGACTGGGCTGGTTCACAGGTCTGCAAATGGGGCATTACTCTGCCTGTTTTACCCCAGTTCCTTCAGCAATTGTCATTTTCATTTTGTCTCTGCCAGTGTGATGGATATGAAGTAGCAACTGGAGTTGCTTTAATTTACATTTCTCTAATTATTACTAACAGGGACTGTTTTCATTTGGTTACTTATAGCTTGAATTTCTTTCTTTGAAAACTTTGTATCCTTTGCCCATTTATTTATTGGGCATAGTTCTTATTTGAACATGTTTTAATCAGTTTCTTATATATCTTGGATGTGAGACCATTATCTGATCACTTAGTCAGTGCTTAGTCTCAAGGAAATAGTTGTCCTTGGCTTGCCAAAGACTCATTCAGCCATAAATCCTTACATAAGTCAAAAGTCAGGGATGTTAGGAAATAATTGATTTTGTATCAGTTGGGTGACTCACTGTATCCCAGCTCTTAGAATTAAAAAACAGTTCAGAGAGTTCCTAAACGTTTATGTTTTACATTATTGTTTTCAGTTTCCAAGATTAACTGTGATATAATGTTACATTCCAACGTGTGCAAAAGGTTTCAATTTATTCGTTATTATTTTTCCTTAGATTTTAGCATGAGTTTTAGTTGAGTATATTAGTGTTAAAAAGGCAGCATGGTATAGTGCAGGGGTGGGAGACCTGTAGTCTCAAGGCCACATGTGGCCCTCTAGGGCCTCAAGTGCAGACTTGAATCCAAACTTCACAGAACAGATCTCCTTAATAAAAGGATTTGTTCTGTAAAACTTGGACTCAGTCAAAAGGATGCACCCAAGAACCTAAAAGGCCACAAGGTTCCCCACCACCCCTGGTGGAATAGAGAGCTGCCCTCAAAGCCAGGAACCCCAAGATTCAGATCTCACCTGTGACACCTACTGGCAGTGTGACCTGGAGATTAAGTCACTTAATCTCCTCAAACACTGAGATTTTGGATTATGAATTTCAGAGAATCATTTAGTTAACCAACAAGCATTTATTAAGTGCTTACTATGAGCCTGTGTGATCCTATGAGATATTTGTAATATGCTTATTACAGCACCTACTACAAAGTACTTTATAAGTGATTGTTCTTTGCCCTTCTTCAGTGCTGGGTACAAAAAGAAAAAACAAAAATAGTTCGGTGCCCCAAGCAAACTTACATTCTAATGGAGGTGGGGAAACAACATAAGTATATAAATTAGAAAATACAAGATAAGTACAGGAAGATAGCTGGTAACCTTAGAGGACATATTACCAGTAATTGGGGGGATCAGAAAATGCCTCCTGAAGTCAGTGGAACTTGAGCTGAGTGTTTGTTAAAGGAAGTTGGGAATTCTAAAAGTTAGTTTGGGAGGGAGAGCTTTCCAGGTGGTAGAAAGGCATTAGGGAAAGATGGAGCCTCTTATATGAGGAATAGCTAGTAGTCCAGCATGACTGGATCCATAGAGTACAGAGAGGAAAGTAGGATGGAAAGGTAGCAAGAGGCCAAGAGTAAGATCCAACTGTGAAACAAAGGACTTTATATTTGATCCTAGAGGTAATAGGAAGCCGTTTGAATTTATTGATTGCGGGTGTGTGGAGGGCGTAATATGATCAGACTTGTGCTTTAGGAAAATCACCTTGACCAGCTGTGTGAAGGGTAGAGTGAAGTAGGGAGAGACATGAGGCACTCAGACCATTTAGGAGATTTTTGGAATGGTCCAAGCAAAAGGAGATGAGATTCTGAACTAGTGGGGCTGGGTGGATGGTTGTATTATAACTGTAAAGAAATTATTGTATTCTGAAGATGTTTTAGAGAAAGCTTACAAGACTTGGCAGCTGATTGGATCAAGGAGTCAAGAATGACAGTCACACTGAAGTTGCAAAAGTGAATGAAATGGTGCTGATGCCTCTGACAGTACATGAAGGAAGTATAGAAGAAGGGAGAGGTTTTTGCCGGGCAAACAAGTTTGGGATGCTTATAGCTGTCTTATACTTAAGAAAGTTCTTTGTCAGCAAGGTCCAATAAGGAGGGATAGTTGTTTGGGGTTTTTTATTTATTATATTTATTTATATATTAATATATGAAAAGGCCTGCTTTGATGACAGGCTAGTCCTACCAGAAAATAAGCAGCCTTCCCCTTCCTCCTCCTCTCCCTCCACCTTCTTTCCCCTGCCCTTGGCCCAGTGACATGGTTAAGTTGACCATGTTATACTTTTCAACTTATACTTTTTAACCCACACAAGTATGCTTCATTCGATATGTAAAACCACAGCCACCAAAAGAGACCTGGTGGTTCCTCCTGCCTTTTATACTAGCTAGGGGTCAGAAAACTCAGCCACCACCACAAGCTGAAGTAAAAGTTGGCGGCAATCAAAATGGGCCTTTTTGTCCCGATTCCCTTCTGCCAGGAACCATCCTTTTCTCCTGTCTCTGTAGTTAACAGAGCTCTATTTCTGACCACACCTTCCATTTGCTTTGCCTCTCTGGTAGCTGCTATAATGGCCACAACACTGTAACCTGTTAAGTTATTAGATACACACCCTGGCCCCCATGTACATATACCCCATATAGTTTTTTAAATTTAAATATAAAAAAATATTACTCTGTTTCTGGTGAAGGGAGGATAATTGGCAGGAAGTTTCCTTTTCTCTTTTCTAAAGTTGAGCAGTCCACACTTACTCACATGGCCTACAAACTATCTTTTGACTGTTTCCTTCTCTAGGCCATTGGAAATAGGAAGAGGCATATACAGCTAGAAGACAGCGGCTCTGTTTTCCTGAGCACCTCAGCTGTGAGCACCACCCCTCACTCAATCTTACCTTACAGCCTCATGGGTTTAACATTTGCCCCCTCCTCCCAAAACCCTCCCCAGTAAATCCCTCCCTCTACCCACCCAGCCTCCAATTTCAAATACTTACTCTTTTTTTTCCTCCCAGCAACCACAATTCTCTGCTAATGTATAAACCTGATTAGGTGGAAGCAGTGGTTGTGTTTCCTCAACCCCTTTCCCCATTTCCCATAGCATACTATTTCAAAGGCATCAATGATGGAGAAAAAAGACTAAAAACATCCCCTAATCCTACTCCCTTGGAGAGAGAGAGAGAGACATATATGAGACACACACACACACACACACACACACACACAAAGATATTTTATGCCCTGCGTTACATCTAGTAGGGAAATTTGGACTGGGCAGAGGTGAGGTGGAAGAAGGGGCATGAGGTTATGGGATGGGGACTACAGAAGGTATCTTGAGAAGTCTTGAGAGACTTCAGAGAAAAGAAGGTCTGGAATAAATAGAGAATGGCATCAGGAGTCCAAAAGGACTGCCGTGCCAGATAGAAAAAGTTCTAAAAGGTGGAGGGGATGAGAGGTTGTGAGAAAGAAAGAAGGATGGCTTAGGAAAGTTAAAGCATAGGGATAGATGGAAGGTAAGAGGAGTATTTGGTCATATAGAAGAATGTCAAGATTTTTGGTCAAGGAAGTAGAACAATTGTAGATAATGGTGAGATCCTGGCTGTGATCCCTGTGTGAGGAAGGTGTCCCAAAGGAGTGAGTCACGCATTTTAAAGAGATTGAAGAAGTGAGAGGTTAGGAAGTTGGAGGGAACATCGGCATGGAAGTTGAAGCATCTTCACCTGAAGTTGAAGAGGAGAGGAAGACTGAGCCAGCCGGGTACCCAACTCTGAGAAAGGAAAGAAAATTAACTGGGCAGAAAATTTAATTGGCCAAACTTCAGAGGAAAATAGGTGAATTATAAGGTGGCAAAAAGGGAGTCTCAGAGTGACAGCAGGAAGCAGTCTTTCAACCCCTCCTCCAGGACTATTATATAGGAGGGTTTGAATGAAGGTACAAGTGTTGGAGAGGATGGCCTGGGGATGCACTGTCATCAAGGGGAGTGAAGGAAAGCTTGTTCACTCTGGAGTGGGGATTCCAGAGGGTGTAGGAAAGGGCAGGATTGGGGTTGGACATAGTGGAATGGGGTCGAGAAGGATGGAGAGAGCAGGAGGTTTTGTTTAGAAATAGTTTGCTTTTAGGTACCCTGTGACTGAATAATAGAGGAGCTAGGCAGAGGGAGAGTCTCAGCTATAGGAGGAGCAGTGGGCAGGTACCTTGAGAACAACGACCATCTATATCATTTTCCTTTTGTTCCCTTTCAGTGACTGAGTAAATATTTATTGAATGAATCCAACTGATATTCTTCCCATTCCCTAATTTGGATTGATTATTTGGTCCCAGAATAATGACAGGAATTGGAAGGAGGAATCTGGGCCCATAGTATGCAACATACTTTATAGTATATTGGGAAACTAGAACTTTGCATATATCACCTTATGGTTTAGACAGTTTTTTAATGACATCTATCAACAAATATTTTATTGAGAATTTGCTGTGTGTTTAGCTACTAAATAGATTGTTTTTTACATTAATTCTACATCTGTATAGATCCGTCTTAAATACTTTGTGACTTGTGTGATTGGGAGCCAAAATCAAAAAGCAGATGGTATTGGGAGCTTGTTGACAGAAGTAGCTTTAGTATGAACTGTGTTCATGTAATAATTTCCAGTTAACTACATTTTAAGAAAGTGAAGAATCTCTTCAGGGAAGAAAGGAAAGCTTTATTGTGACTAAAGCATTCCTTGGCCTACAGATTATTTTATTAATTCACATGTCCCTCTTGCAAACCATTTTTAGCATAGGTACACGGAGGGTGTCGATACACCCTGTAATCTTGCCATAGAATCCAAAAAGGGATTTAGAAGCCAGAACCATATCTTTATTTTTATGTTATCACTCCCCTGAGATCATATAATACATTAAAATTGTTCATTTGCTTTGAGACCTAATGAGAAGGAAGAAATTCTTGTGTAGACCCTGCTGAGAATTATTATCTCTGTGGTCATCAGTGTTTATGCTTCTGTTTCTTAAGTGATAAAATGGATCTGAAAACCAGCCTTCTGTCTCATTAAACTACGCTCAGTAACTCTTTAAAATTATTTCTAAAGTAAATTGTAAAGGAACTTAGGGTTTTTTTTAACCATTTGCAGAGCACAAGGGGTTTGTATGAGTATGTTATAAAATGAAGAAATTCCAAAATAGAGCTTCTAAATCCTTTCTTGGATTCTTTGGCAGATATTTGTGGAATTTGATGGCTGCAACTGGAAGCAACACTCCTGGGTGAAAGTCCATGCCGAAGAAGTTATTGTGCTGCTACTAGAAGGGTCATTAGTCTGGGCTCCTCGAAAGGATCCGTTTCTCCTCCAGGGGACCAGAGTCTCAATTGCACAGTGGCCAGCCCTGGTGAGTACGGTGTGCAGCAATTAATTTAACCTTCTGCCTTTTGAGTTTGATTTGAAAGTTATATTTGTAGTAGGTGTATCTGATGGGATAACCAAATCTATTATGTGTGAGATTTTTATTAACAACTAACTATACTTTTTGAGAATTAATCTGCATAATTTAGAAACATGGACCTTTCTGTGAAATAATTTTCTGCAGGACCAGACAAATGCAAATAGGGAATGTTTTCTCAGATGTGCTCCGAAAGTTTTTATATCTTAAAATATTTAGTTACTTTTTATCTCTGGGGAATTTTGTCATCTTCAGTACACCTTCTTAGAAAATTTTTGAAATGGGTATATTGTCCTCGAAGACTTTTTAAATGATCAAAAATTTGCCCTGTTAAGGTGTCAGTTAGAGAGCTAGCCTCAGAGCTAGTAGGATGTGGGTTCAAATGCTGCCTCTGGCACTACTAGGCTCTGTGACCCTGGACAGGGCCTGATTTAACTCCTCAGTGCCTCAGACAATTCTCTACTCCAGGCGAGTTTGGGAAACTGAGAAGGTGCAGACAGCCTTGGTAGCCGTTTCCTCTCCTGGGAGTTGCCCTTATCAGCTAAATTACCGGTCTAGTCCTTTTCCCTATCTCTAAGGTAGGATATAATAAACAGAATATAATTCTAAAGGTAAGTACTTTTTTCTTACTTACTCTCTTGTTGAAAACATTAGGTGAACAGTGGCAACAACTAAAAGAGAATTAAATCGTTTTATGGTTTAAATTTAAATTCATAAAAAAAAAAACTGGACCTTAAACTTTTAGTGTGTCCCATTGTCAGTGTAAGATATATTTTCACTTGCTAGAACAATTTTTCTTTTTGTTTGTCTTTGGAGTGATATTAAATGTATTCTTCCTTTTATAAAATGTTATTTTAAAGTATATTTAACAAGGCAGAAATAAAATTGACCTGTTGGTTTTTAAGACCTTTCTGCATTTCTTTTCTGTGTATTATATGAATTTTGTTTTTGTTATAATCGTCATCTTTATTACCATAGTTGTTGTGGATATTATGTATGTTGGTGTAGGTTTTCTCAGTTCTGTTTTCTTTGCTCTGCATTACCTCTGTTTTCTCATATTTGTCTGTATTCTTCCTACTCAACTTTTCTTATGACTCAGTAGTATTCCATTATATTCCTGTACCATAATTTGTTTAGCTACCTCTTTCGTTAGAGCTTTGAATATTTATGGTCAGTTTATATTTGAAAAGTTATTGCGTACCTATGCACATACGTTTTTAAGGACCTTGTACATTTTAGACAATTAATGTTTGTCAAATTAAAGAATGATTAATTTTTGGAACCCCTCAGATTAGAAGAATACTATCCAGAGATCTTAAATTTGAATCTATTTTCCCTGGGTCTTTACCTAGGCTCAATTCTAACAAGACCTGGCATGATGAAGGTTAAATTCCTTAGAGATCATAGAGAATTTCGGAATTTTTGCCTTAAATTAACTTTTCTGCACAGGATTGCCTTGGTTATGATGCCGATCAAAAAAAAAAAGGACAAAGAAAGGGATTATTTGAGGGATTTGGTGCTGAGTTAGGAATCATTTTGCAGGGTTTTGTGCTTTAAATTGTCAGTCAACTTCATTTGCTATAAAGTGGTGACAAAGAAGTTTATGAACAAATGGAAGCTTTAGGGTCTGTCCAGGTAAGAATTTGGCTATGAAATGCTTCCAAATATTTAATCTACTTCTTCTCCACTTCACAGACCTTCACTCCACTAGTGGATAAATTGGGTTTGGGGTCTGTGGTTCCAGTGGAATTTCTTCTGGATCGAGATCTCCGATTCTTGTCAGATGCTACTGGATTACGCCTGTTCCAGGTACTTGAACTCTGCTCTAGATACTAGTAACTATTCCTGTTATCATTTCCTTGACTAATATATACGTATTCAATAGATCAGTTAACAGTTCCACAAGCATTTACTAAGTATCTGTTATAAGCATTGAGAAGGTATTGTGGAGAAAACTGAAGAAAAAAATACAATCCTTGCCCTGATAGAACTTACATTAAGAATGTATGGGAATTTTTCTAGTTGCCTTTGGCTTTAAACTTTGCACCGTCTTGAACTATTCTTCTGTATCATAGAGTACCTTGACCAGCTGCCATGCTCCTCTGTAAAGTAAGCTTTGATGATCATACCTTTCCCCTTTGTGTATTCTCTTGTTTGGAAAGCTTAAAACTTCCAAAAGTGAACAGAAGGCATTGTGGCTAGAGAACTTGATCAACAAGAGATAGTATTAGAAATTTGTCTAATGGAAAAGAGGGTAAGAAAAAAAAAAGATGGTGGAAAGAATAAGAGGTAGTAAGTGACTAATAATTAACTTAATTGTGCTTGAGAATCTAAACAGCAATTGAAAGAGTCTGTTTGCATTTTGGGCTTAGGGAAGAATTGGCAAATTGCCTATCCAAAGCTGCTGAACAAAGTAGCAGTGTGCCCCCTAAGTCTGCTGTAACTAAGTGAAGTCTCGTTTAGGAGCCCCCAGTGCAGCAATGTGGAACAGACCTGGCAACCTGGCACTTTGCTACAATATTTCCCCAAGAAATTAACCAATAAGAAGAAGGGCAGCAAGTTCAAGGACAAGGGAAATTTTTGCCATGGCATGCAGAGGGTACATTGTGTTCATGGTTTTGGTAGGTAGAAACGAAGGTAGGCAGCTTCCCCTTTTAGAAGAGAAAGTGACAGGTTGGGAGGAGTGCTTCCCTATGCTCCAGCCTGACAGGGAGACCAGTGTATTTCTGAGAACCGTGAATGAAGTACACTGAAGAAGGAAAATTGTAAAGAAGCAGAGGCGTTTCATTATCAGGAGGCTACTGCTGTTTGCCCTTCATTCTCCAAGAGGACCATGACATCAAGAAGCTTATGACTTGCACATGAATTTAAGTGAGAGAGGGCTGTACAAAGTCACCAGCCTCAGTCTCTCCTCCAGAACCATCAGGGTCTAGTGGCAAGATGGAGATCAGGACCACTGGAGATGGCCCCCATCTCAGGAGCTGGGAGAGTAACAGGAATGTGTTTTGAAAGAAGGATGGGCAAACATACCACTGAACTTTCAAAATAAAGCCTGGCAGGGCAAGCAGGCAGGGAGCTTGATCACGTCACAAGGAAAAAAAGTAGATTTGGAGTTAGAAGATCTGCTCTGCTAGTTACCACCTTTCTGACTTTTTAAGTACCTACTGTGTGCTAGATGCTGTGCTAAGCACTGAGGACATAAAAAAAAATGGCAAAAGACAGTCCCTGCCCTCAAGGATCTCATGATCGAATGTTGTATAGAAGATAGGATTTAATTGGAACTTAGAGGAGGCCAGGGAAGACAGTAGGCAGAGAAGAGGAGGGGAAGAACCTCCCAGGCAGGGAGGACAGCCAGGAAACCAGTGTCAGTGGATTGAAGAGTATGTGACAGGGACTAATGTGTAAGAAAAAGACTAGGGAAATAGAAGGGAGACTAAGTTTTGCAGGCCTTTGCACACTAAATGAGATTTTATATTTGATTCTGGAGGCAATAGGTAGCCATTGAGTAGAGGGGTGATGTGATCAAACCTGAATTTTAGGAAATTCACTTTAGTGTTTGAATGTAGGATGAAATAGAGTAGGGAGAGACTTGAGGCAGGCAGACCTGCCAGCAAGGTGTTGCAATAATCAAGGCATATGGTGGAGAGAGCCTGCACTAGGGTGGTAGCAGTGTCAGAGGAGAGGAGGAGGCATATTTGAGAGATGTTGCAAAGGTAGGTAATCAGCAGACCTTGGCAGCAGATTAAAAGGGGATAGGAGATAGTGGGGAGCTGAGAATAACTGCTAGGCTATGAGCTTGAGGAACTGGGAGGATGATATTGCACTCTATAGTAAGAGGGCAGGTAGGAAATGGGGGACAATTATTTTGGACATAGTGAATTTAAGATATTGAGTCTTAAGTTTCTTTATCTGTAAAATGAGGGGAATTGGAGTAGATCAGAGCTTCTTAAACTTTTTCCACTCAAGACCCTTCAGCACTTCTTTTTGGGATCTTTTTCAAGAGGTGATTGGTGAATTCTTTCAAGTTCTATTTTGCCCTCTGGTTCTAAAATATCAGGGCAGTTTTCCTTGAGAATTTCTTGAAGGATGATTTCTGTGTTTTTTTTTTTGATCATGGCTTTCAGGTAGTCCAATAATTTTTAAATTGTCTCTCCTG
>CM053585.1:303036573-303102394 GCA_028646515.1 Pseudochirops corinnae | reverse complement strand
TTTGGATCTGTTTAATAGTATCTTGATTTCTCATAAAGTCATTAGCTTCCATTTACTCCAATCTAATTCTGAAGGAATTATTCTCTTCAGTGAGCTTTTGAAATTCTTTTTCCATCTGGCAAATTCAGCTTTTTAAGGCATTATTTTCTTCATTGGCTTTTTGGGCCTCTTTTGCCATTTGAGTTAATCTATTTTTTAAGGTGTTATTTTCTTCAGTCAGGTTGTTGACTCTCTTTTCATGATTTTTTTTGCATCATTCTCATTTTTCTTTCCAGTTTTTCCTCCACTTCTCTTATTTGTTTTTCAAAATCCTTCTTGAATTCCTCCATGGCCTGTAACCAGTTTATATTTTTCTTGGAAGCTTTTGGTACAGGAGTTCTGACTTCCTTGTCCTCCTCCAGTTCCATTCTTTGATCCTTTCTGTCCCCAAAAAAGGAATCTAAAGTTGGATGGCTGTGCTTGCTTTGCTTCCTCTGTTTGTTCATCTTGCCAGCCAATGGCAAGACTTTTGAGCTCTTTGCCACAGTAGAATTCTGCTTCTAGAGGGTAGAGCTGTGTCCCAAATCGCTGGGTTTTTCACAGCTGCCGGAGCTATCAGGTGGGCAGTCTCTATAGCCCCCACCAGCTTTGACTCACTGGTCACACACCTCAGGACCACCACCCAAGACGGAGATCCAGATCCAGGCAGGTCAGGGCAAGAGCACTTAGCCTCTGAATTAGCTTGGCCCTCCTACAGTCTGCAGGCTGGGAGCTCTGAAGCAGCCACATGGAGGCGGCTGTAGGGCTGCCACTTCCACCACTTCTTGCTCTGGGAGCAGAGGCCAGACTGCACTCTGTCCCCCCTCCAAATTTAGCAGGGTTCCACTGACCTTTTACTTTGTCTTTGTCATTTATGGATTGATAATTCTGGAAACCACCACAGCTGCTGGTGATCCACTCTTCCAAATGCTCCAGTCAAGGCTGGTTGGGGCCGCCCTGGGGCTAAAACCATGGGCTCATGTGGGGCTGGGCTCTGCTTCCAACATGCTGCGATGCACCCTTCCTATCCACCTGCCAGGCTGCTTTCAGCAGGAGATTTGTTTCTCTCTGTCACTTTGTGGGTTCTGGAGCTCTAAAATTTGTTTAGAGTCATATTTTATAGGTGTTTGAGGTGGTTATGGGGGGAGCCACGGATTTTTCCTGCTTCTGTGCCGTCATCTTGATTCCACTCTCCTTCAGCACTTCAGACTCACAGTCTAAGAAGCACTGCACAAGATGACTTCTAAAGTTCCTTCCAATTCTAAATTTATCATCCCCTAGTTTTAATGCTTTCTTCTCCAAATTACTTTTTTATCTATTTATCTGCATACGTGTTATTTACCCCTTAATAATAAAAGCTCTGTGAGGGCAGGGACAACTTAATTTTTGTCTTTGTATCCCCAGCACCTCCAAAGTCCTACTCAGATGCCTTACCATGGTTTCAAAGTGACTCTGAATTTTCAAAATCTTTACCAACAGAGTGTAAGCACTGGCAAGTTCTAACATGCTGAAAAGGCTTCAAGTCTGGCCATTGAAACAGTTTTGAGAACTAAACTAGCTAAATATGAAGCAGCACATCACCAATAGACTAGCCAGTGAGTGATAGATTTTTTTTTTTACCATGACAGCCCATGAAATGAAGAAAAATACAAAATGACCCTTCCCCTTCTGAAGCAATTGTTGCATAACACCATTTTGAGACCAAAACAAAACTTTAATTTTACTACTGCTATTCTAAGTGTGAGATACTTGTCTAATAACTATCACGTGATCCTGTGCATGAGGTACTAGATCATATCAATCTTGACATTGTCAACACAAATGAAACCAGAAGAAAGACAACTGCAGCTAAAAGGAAGGCTGGCTCACAGGTACTTCTTCTACTCTTCTTTGAAGAAACAAAGATAGTAATTGGTGGGGGTAGGTTTTATTGTACACCTAAAGGTAACAGGAAGCAGTTTTTTCATGAGATATTTTGGTCATCATAAATTAAAGTATCGATGATAAATATTTGTGTAAATATCTCCATTAAAAAAATTGGAACTCATTCACTGACATCGGTTGCTGAGGGTGAAGAGATAGCTAAATACTAGGAAGAACTTTGTAAAAGTAAGACGTGTCAAATTAAATCAGTCTATGCTTCCAATATCAGAGGGAAAAGGTAGGAAATATGTGGGAAAGCATGATGGTTCAAGAAGAAGGAATGAAAGAAGCCAAAGATTTGAATATCACACAAAAACTTCATAGCTTCATATCATGAACATTTTTATTGGAAGAAAAAAATGATAAATTCTAAACATGTTGAGTACCAAAAGAAAAAGAAACAGATTATATTTTAATAAACAAGAAAACACATGTTACCAATGTGGGAGTTATCCCTGAATTAATTCTCTGGAGACTTTTGACTCAGACCATCACTAAGATAAGAGTTTAAAAGAGAGAGAGAAACAAGATTGAGAGGAGAAACTGTGCAGTAGAAATAACTTAATACTAATCTCTATAAACAAATAATTGATCATTAAAATTTGAAATCAACAGCATATATTATGTCAATATTATGTATTATAATAGTTTTGTGCAGAAGTTTTAACAAACGCAAGTTAATTGCCATAGAAAAGCGCAGAAGGCACCTTAGTCACATCTGGCTTTCCTTCTAGCTAGATAGAGATGGCTGCCAAAGGTAATACCAGGTTAGAATATAAACTCATTTGTAAAATTTTATGAATAAGGCTGATGGATAATTACAAGCATATCATCTAATAATGTTCAAAGGAATGCAGTGGAAGACAAAACTAGCCTGAAGAAGGCTTGGCAAGACATCCAATAAGCAGAATCATGCTAGAGGCATTTAAGGGTAAAAATGGGAGGAATACAAAACAAGTGGAACAGATTTGTAAAAATCATAACAAACACTACCACATTTGAACCCTAACATTATAGTTCCATCTATGCTAATAGGGGAGGTATAAATGGCACTTGGAGAACAGTCAGGCAAAGCAACCTTACTGGATTAAGTATAAATAGAAAATATCTGTGCTGGAGGTGACATAATTGTGAGGGTGTTGGCAGATCAGTGGACTAGTGTCTAAAGGGGAAGAAGATGTTAAAGGCATGGGAAAAACCTCAAGACCTGCATTGGTACTATCAGCCTGTGTGCCTTCTCTCTTATCTCTGCAGAATCTTTATGAGAGCCACACACATTGTGGACATTACTGAAGAGGATAGTGAAGAAGAGGCAGACTTTCACAAGCAATATTCAGTAACGGACCACATCTTTACTATTTCATAATTGACTGAAAGTTATAGAACATGAGATCTCACTTTGCTTATTTGTTGATTATTAAAAAGCATTTGATTGAGTAGCCTAAAAATAGGCTCTTTTTCAACAGTATGTCTCCAGTTCATATGTCAAAATCATTCAAGATTACTTTGAAAGAAATAACAGCAGAAATGATATCCTGTTCAGTGACTCTCTTATCATAAACATCAGAGAAGGCATGAAAGAGGGAAATGTGTGTGGTGGAGGAGATTCCACACAGAGTCCAAACTGAAGGATTTCTTGTAGATGGTGAAGTCATCCAGATTATCCTGCTTGCAGATGACATTGTACTTACTGCATCAAGCCCCAAAACATTTCGGAATGTCCTAGAAAATATCAGTAATCCCTTACAAGAGTTTGACCTGACCACACAGGGGAAACCAAGTGGATTTAAAATGTCTATCACACATTTAGCACATGTATTTACATAGACAGATTGAGTCCAGAGTTGAACAAGAGGAGGAAAGTGGTCTGGATTACCTTTCTGAAAATTGCAAAGCTTTTTAATGACCCTAAGCTTCCACAACAGCAAAGGTCTTTCCTTTTAATACCAATATTGAAGATAAAGAGTTTGGGCAATAGAGAGGTACATGGTGGGTGTTCAGAGGTTGTGGCATAACCAATGAGGAACTTCGAAAGAACAAGAGTGAAAGGTGTCATCAGGAAATTTTATGGTAGGAAGAAAGTCTGGTCTCATGTTGAAGGAAAAGGATGATAGGTAGACAGCCAAGGTGCTCTATTGGTACCCTGGAGATCTCAGGAAAAAGCAAGGAGAACCTCCAAGATTCCTTGTGGCTAACACATGGAAAGCTATGGAGAAGAATTGTATAGGATGGTCAGACATGTATAGATTGTGATTTCTGTCATTAGAAGAAATATGCAAATCACTCAGATCACAGGTCTGCCAGCGCCTGGCAGGTACATAATTGATACTAAAATGAATATTGATTTGTATCCTGTGATCCTACAAGCCTCTTGTTTTCCATGAAACGATGGAGATCTACAGATGCCAACAGGAGAGATAAGATTTGGGAATGATCAGAGAAAAATAAGACAAATAAAAGTGATTGTGGGTCCCCTGCTTAGGGATATGGAGGCAGCCATTGTGAACCCTGCTGTCTTCTGAGGGGCATATATTGGAGACCTGACAGACAGCTTCAAAGAGACTTGTCAGACCTGGAGCCTCCTGCCCACTACTGGTGAATTTTGTAGACACAAACGAGAGCAACATAATGAAGTGTGAGAGAACTGGAGTTGGAGGAGGAGGAGCTGTCCACCTGTCTTCAGAACCCCTCTCCTACATAGTGCCTCTGTTGACCTTGTGGGGATCCACTTCTGATGAGAGATGAGAGGTTTGGACTTTATGATCTAGAATGCCTCTTCTTGTTCTTAAATCCTCTGATACTACCAGAAGAAATCTTAAAAAATAATGCTAGGGATTATGAAGTCTTACACAGGAAATTCAAAACCTTAGGGGACACAATTAATGTTTCATCCCTGCTACCAATTGAAGACAGGGGCTTCAGAAGAAAAAGACAGATTTGGGAAATGAACAGCTAAGTATCATAAAATGTAATTTGGATTTTGAACCACAGCTTAAAATAGAGCAGTAATGGGCTTTTGGCTAGGGATGCAGGATGCTTAACCAAGACCAGTAAAAATATATTTGTCTGGAAACTTTCAGACCTTATGAAGAAGGCTTTAAACTGAGAACAGAGGAAAAAGAAAAAGGAAACTGTTTACATATCTTGAAGAGTAGCAGTTACATCTTAGGAAAGAGGACTATTGGCATATATTCCTTATTAGTAAAATCAGAAATTAATGAGTCTTATTGGCATTAGAGGCAGGAAAATGTTCTAATATTCAAAAAGGGAAAAGGTGGAGTCCTTGATTTCAATTCCTGGCAAAGTTTTAAGACGCTGTCTTTTTTCTAAAAAGTATAGTTTGTGAGCATTTGGAATCAGACCATGATTAATAAAAGTCAATATTGTTTTGTTAAGAATAGGTAATGTAAGTAATATCATTTCCTCTTTAAGTCAGGACCATTAGTGTGTAGTAATGTGGCAGACGATAGATTTCAACAAGGTGTTTGACACAGTCTCATATCCTTGTAGACAATTCTACTGGTTCATTGCCTTTATGATCAAATGTAAACTCCTCTTTGTCTTTGTATCCCCAGTTCTTAGTATATAATTGGCACTTTATAATGGTTGGTTGACTAGATTGGTATAGTTAGGTACATTCTAAATAGGTTAAATGAGTAGACCTTCGGAGTAATAAGGGATCAGGAGGGTCAACTTGCAGAGAAATTTCTGGTGGAGTGTTTGACTGTGTGCTTATCAACATCTTTATCAATGACTTAGATAAAGGTACATTTGAGATCCTTATCAGATGCGAAATTTCTCCAAGCTAGGCTGATTAGCTTATGGAAAAAGTAACCTGATTCAAAAAAAGGCTAGGATGATGGGCCAAATGTTAGAAGATGAAATTTAGGTGATAAATGAGTTTGAAGAATTAGTTGAAAAAGTATAAAATGAAGGAGATGTGGGTATGTAACAGTTCTTATGAAAAAGATTCTGGAATTAAATATACTGCAAAGCTGATAACAACCAAAAAAGGTTAACAGCATCTTTGGCTACATTGAGAGAGTCTGGTACGAGGAAAGTCATGGGCCTGCTCTGCTCTGCCGTGTTCAGTTTGGGAGATCACGCTTTAGTCAGGGTATTTTCAAGCTAAAAAGATAATGTGAGGAAGGGAATCCCTACAATATACAAACCATTTGAATGAGCTGGACTTTTTTTAACTTGGAAAAAAGAAGACATAATGGGCAGACACACCAGCCATCAAGTATTTAAAGAGCTGTCATAAGGAGAAAGATATTGGACTTGCTTCCACATGGTCCCAGAGGGCAAAACTCTCTCTGGACATTGCAGAATTAGACTTGATGTTAACAGAGACAACTCTTGTCCAGAAGTGAAATGGGATACCTGAGAAAATAGTGGCTTCCCCCTCCCTGGAAGTCTTTATGATTTTTTTCGTTTTCGATAATGCAGAAGAGATTTCAATATTCAGGTACACATTGGACCAGATGACCTTGGAGGTCCTTTCCAGCTGTTGAAATTCTGTAATTTGTGATTCTGTGACTTTGAGTCACAACTACTCTGGTGATGTCAATGGTGAGGCCCTAAAGTGGCTGCTATGCCTGGGGATAACTAACTGATTTATGCCATACCTCCTTCTTACTAGAGTTTCAGGGGACTCAGGCCTGCTGCAGTGGCAGGACTATCCAGAAGTGAGGAGAAGGTTCAGATAGGAGTTTGATTGGAGAAAAGAACTAAAAAGAATAAATGATTAGGGTTATAGTCTGGCTAATTACTGTTAAGTATTTAGTTTAGCTTTTTTAGATAAAGCTCTCAGAAAGTTAGAGATGGGGTCTTCTCTATAGAAATTCTCTACTTACTCTAAAACTTTTTTTTGCCTTTTTGGAGGGGCAGTTGGGGTTCAGTGACTTGCCCAAGGTCACACAGCTAAGTAAGTGTTAAAGTGTTTGAGGTCATATTTGAACTCAGGTCCTCCTGACTCTAGGGCTGGTGTTATATTCACTGTGCCACCTAACTGCCCCTACTCCAAAACTTTAAGAGTTATTGTGGAACTGGATCTAGTGTGAAAAGGACCTGGGTTTAAATTCCAACAGTGTTGTTTACTGCCAGCTGGACAAATCACTTAACTTCCCTGGGATGCAAAATGAAGATATTGGACTAGATCAGGGTTCTTAGCTGAGGCCCACTTACCCACTGTGGACAGATTTCAGAAGGTCCATGAACTTGGAAGGGGAAAAAAATTCCATCTTTATTTCAATATAATTGGTTTCTTCTGTAGTCCTAATCCTATGTATTTTTTAAAATATTCTCCTGAGAAGGGGACTGTGGGCTTCACCAGACTGCCAAAGGGCTCTAGGATACAAAGAAAGTTAAGAAGGTGAGGGCCAGGTGGTCCTGAGGGCCCTCTCAGCACTAGCACTATGAGTCTGAATCTAGAAACGTGGCTGCTCAGGAGGCTAAATCTTTTTTGTTCTCACTAACCAGATGCTGTTGCTTTTAACTCTAATATTTGGTGTCTTTTTCATTTATTTTTGGCAGATGGGAACAGAGAGCCAGAACCAGATTCTTCTAGAACATGCTGCATTGAGAGATACAGTTAATGCTTTGATCAGTGACCAAAAGCTCCAGGAGATATTCAGTCGAGGTAAGAACAAGTAGTTTCCTGTGCCTGAGCTACTTGGAGCAAGCCTGTGGCCAGTGTTGAGGATGGTGAAATTGTGCACCATGTTCTTTTCCTGACTCAAATAACTAGAATAGTACAGTTTAGTAGTCACTGCTCAACAGTAAAGATGTGTGACTGTGGAGTTATATAAAATTTCTCTTACATATGTTATCTCACAAGAAATTAAAAAGCCCAGTTCTGTAGACTGCAGTATAGTCAGGTTTCCCCTAGTGATCCAGGTCGGGGCTGACTGTTGCTTTGCTTATTTTTCCTCTTTTGCCACTTTTTTTTCCCCACTGAGCCTTGTAAACATTTAGATTCAGTGGCATAGAACACCCAAATAGGGTTGTGACTCTGTCCCCAGAGGAAGTCTAAGCAGGTTCAAGCAGGAAAATTGACCTGCTGGTGGGATGAAGGGAGGGGGAGAAACAGGGGAAAGAAAAGAGTTAAGGGGACAGGCTGTGTGACATGTGACTGAGTATAAAGGGACTAGAGTATGAGGATGGTTTTTGACTTAGTTAATGCTCAGATGTGCCAAAGTCAGGGTGGGAGGGGAGGAGGACGGACGTGAACTAGCCAGCTGGGTTCAGCAGTATAGTTTTTGTGTATCAGAGACAATTGTAACATGGGAGGGACATTGCCTATCAAGAGGACCAGCTGCATAAGGAGAGCTGCTGTTACGTGTTAACAAAATAGCACATGAAAGTGCTACACTCTCCTAGGGAAGAAGGATGTTAAAATGGGATTAAACAATATTAGTGTAGAAGCTGTAGGTCTTTTACCTACATTGAACTTTCCACCTACTGTTCTTGAAAGAGAAGGTGATATATCATTCCTAAGCACAATGGTTTATTCACTTTATTAACTTTACCTTTTTTTAGACCTTATGTATAGGTCAGGCATCTCACCAAGTATCAGGCTAACTTAATTTTTTAAATAATTTTCCTTGTCCAATACCAGGGAAAGTAAACCCAAGGGTTTAGAAGGGTCTGAAGTCTTCCCAAATAAATGACAGAATTATGGGAGATTTGGGGAAGGAGCAATGTAAAGAAACTGGACAAAACCATCAGCTTTTTCTTTTGAAATAGTCTTTTACCTTTGGTACTTCCCTGTCTTTTAGATGACTGAATAGGGTGGATCTGTCTTTCCTAATTTATTCACTTCCACATGGAAACTAACAATACAAATATTAGTGCTATACACTATCCTCCTCCTTTGATTGCCCTGGTGAAATGGAACTAATGTTGAGCCTTTTATATGCTAACTGATTTCACCTCTAGGTCCCTATAGTGTCCAAGGCCAGAGGGTCAAAGTATACCAGCCAGAAGGTGAAGAAGGTTGGGTTTGTGGTGTTGTAAGCCGTCAAGACTCCATCACTCGTCTTATGGAGGTGTCATTATCGGAGGTAAGAACCTTGGGGCCTTTAGTTTGCATTTTCTTATGTAAGATACTATCAAGTCTCAAATTCACAGCTGTCGTTTAAGAATAGTAAGAAACTGCATTTTTAAAAAAAAAAATTCTCAAAAGAGTTTGTTTTGCTTTTGAAATGGGAATAGAAAAGAGAGAAAATAAAATGCTTGTTAACGTAAAAAAGGGGGAAGGGTGGAGAGTAGTAAGATTTGTGATAGATTTCTGAGGTTCTTGAAATGTATTCTGCCTATAGAACTCAGGAAATAGTTTCTGTCAAAATAGATGGACTGAGAAACTTAGTTGAGACTCAGTTATAAAATGGTTTATGATCAAAAAGTGAATGATGATATTTCTTAGAAAACATGCATATGCAGTAACGTCTCTGAATTGGTTTCATACCTTTATTTTTGCAGATACATTTAATGCAAGTAGCAGGGGTTGTCTGTGATTGGTTTCAGAAGTGTTTCCACTCTTTTGGTCTCAATAATATATAAAATGAAGGAAGAGTTTAATAGTATAAAAGTAGAAAATGTCATTTCTAAGAAAGAAACAAGGATATAGAATTAATTGGTATGTGTCATGTTAAGTTTAAATATCTTTCTTTCATTCTTGTGTTCTTTGATATCCTGCTCCATCCTCTCATCAACTCTGAAAATTATCAGAGTGGGGAGATCAAATCAGTGGATCCCAGACTGATACATGTGATGTTGATGGACAACTCTGCTTCACAGAATGAGGTACAGTAATGCACTAAGTCTGTGGGAGTAAGGCAGGTAAGGTCTTGGCTTTATAATTTAAAACATACTTATTCTGCATACCAAAGGAAATGTTGGGTATTAATTATGTGTACCTCCCCCCCATACACACACACACACACACACACACACACACACACACACACACTCTCACTCTCTCTCTCTCTCTCTCTTTCTCTCTCTCTCTCTCTCTCTCTCTCTTTCTCTCTCTCTCTCTCTCTCTCTCTCACTGTCTCTCTCTCTCTCTCTCTGTCTCTCTCTCTCTCTCTCTCTCTCTCTTCCCATAGCACCCTTAACAGTAGTTCCACTTTCTGGGTCTTTTAAGGTAAAGGGAAATAAGAGAGAGTGTCATTATTTTATGTATTCCATAGTGAGCATTTCTAATGACAGTCCACCAGTCACTCTCAGATTCAAAACCAAAAGGCCAAATTCTTGCCTTCTAAGATGTTATATCTAGAGTCATATGTTTGAAAGATTTGCTGGCCCAAATTATTGTGTTAAACTTTAGTAGGCAGTGTAACATAGAATCATAAATAAATTAAGAGAAATTGCATCTTATTCATTGTTTCGTTGATGGGATCCAAAGGATGTGTGAAATCCTAGGATAACATTTTGTTAATGCCTCCTACAGTGTACAGCACTCACTGAGTTACTCAGAATTGTTGCCGGTAATACAGTTTGTGTATCAGGGCTTGTATCAGTTAAACTGAATGTGAAACTCCTTCAAGTTAAAGCCACTTGTCAGTAGCCTCTCAGTATCACTTCTAGAGCTCTTGATTGATGTTGCTCCAGTTCTTTCTGCTATGAAAGACAGTTCTTCACGAGGCTCTCTAGGCATCATCTTTGTCTTGATTGACTGCTATCAGGGCTGGGTCAAAAGAACAAGGAGCATTCACAACTGGAATATTTGTTATCCTTTAGTATGAAACCTCTGATAATAATATTTTTCAGTGCACTGGTATGATGAGAATAATAGAGATGATAAAGTGCAGAATGTATGGAACTGGCCGTAAGGCCCAAAACAGTGAAGGAAAACAGAGATTACCAGTGTTTTATCAGTTAAATAACATAGGAATAAAAATAAGGATACAGATCCAAGACCAGTATTTAAATAAATTGAAGTAAAATGAGATGCCTTGAGACTCAGAAAAGACATGGGGCTAATTATTACCATTGTTAACTAATATGGCCAACATTCACAATTAAGGAAATGCTTATGGCTAGTAGGTTGCAATACTTCATCTAGCAGCACACCTCACTGTGCTCCGCAAATAGTCCTGAGAAGAATGACTGGTTCAGATTGGGATACCCAGGCCAAGAAAATTGCAAGTTGTAGACAGTCAACAAAGCCTGTCCAAGACTGTCTAGTGGCTGACATGAATCACAGAAAACCAGCTGGATCTCTGGACACCCGTTAAAGAAAATATCCTTCAGAGTTGTTGCTGGTCCCTTCTAGCCCACTGCTGCAGTGAACCTCTTACATCCAGCCTCACCAGTGATACCTAACTTTAATTTCATGGGCTCTGACATTGTTACTACTAAAGTGTAGTAATAGATCTGCCTGTGAAAACTATAATCATTTACACTTCTTTCCTTCCTTCAAGCCTATTCTCTTATAAAATAGAAAATTGGGAGTTTGTTAGTAAAGCTCCCTAGCTCATATTTAGCCAACTAGTCTAAATAATAAGAAATACATACACTTGATTTGCAAAATATTCCTTTTTTTTTTTTGGTGAGGGATGAATGATATAGTTAACTTTATGATACGTGGGTTTTCTTATTTTATTGTTGTTTGTACTTATTACACATGTTGGTGACTTGTTGCTAAAACAAATGGTAGTATTTCTCTGAGATATTTGTTTATATGTCAGAGACAGATACATAATGAAATTTTTTCTCTTTAGAGGGCCCATAAATCCCTTATCCTGGGAAGACTGGGTACTGTTATTTTATGCAGGAACATTCTAGTATGTGAGAGCCTGTATATTTTGAAACCTTGGGAGTCTCCCACATGGCCTGGGCCATACAGATATTCTTTTGGAATGGCAATAATAAGCCAGTGGTAGGTCTGTTCCAGAGGATCTGGAATAGATATCTATACAGAGGATAGTTGAAGACCCTCTGAGATGACAGGGGCCTTTATAAAGGGGAAGGATATGCTAGAAGTAGAATAGAAGATCATAATAGGTTATAATAGTTGACTAAAAAGGAACATGTGTTAACAGCTGAAATCAGAACATCTTTGCTTCCTTATTTATTGCTTTGATGATTTCTTTCTGGAAGCATAAAAGCAGAATGGTTTATGATATTAACAAGATAAAAGTTCTTTTTTAATAAAAGTTTTCTGGATTTTGCATTTATAGGGAGGCACATTAAAAGCGGTAAAGCCCTCCAAAGGAAAGAAGAAAAGAGAGAGCATAGAGGGGAAAGATGGACGAAGGAGGAAAAGTGCTTCGGACTCTGGGTGTGACCCTGCAACAAAGAAATTAAAAGGAGAGAGGAGTGAAGTAGACAGTAATGGGAGCGATGGGAGTGAGGCAAGTCGAGGACCCTGGAAAGGGAGTGCCAGTGGAGAGCCAGGGCTGGATCAAAGGGCCAAGCAACTGCCTCCATTTGTTCCCCAGATCAATCGAAACATTCGATTTGCCACATACACCAAAGAGAATGGCAGAACTCTGGTGGTTCAGGATGAGCCTCTAGGTGGGGACATGCCTGTACCTTTCACTCCATATTCTTCAGCCCCGGGTCAGTCACCTTTGGTCACAGAGGTAGGTGGAGCAGGAAACAAGGAGGCTGGAAAATCACTGGATCAAGGTGCTCAGAGTCTGGCAGTTTCAGCAGCCATGGTCACAACCACCAGCTCAACACCAACCACCGTGAGGATCTCTGACACTGGCCTTTCAGCAATGTCCCTGCAGGAAAAACAGAAAGTCAGCTGGTCTCAGACTCAGGGAGAGGTGAGTGACTGAAAACGTGAGGCAAGCATTTTACAAACACTATTCCTTTTTTTGTTACTGTCTGTGGTTCACACATTAGAAGCCTTCTCAATTGCCATAGGAAAGTATCATTTCTAAGATACTGTTAAATTATACTCTGTAGACAGGGTGTTTAGTGCTTCATGAGATGTCATTTCCCGCTTTTGGCAGGAGCATCTATTTTAATAACTTTATCAGTTCTTGATAGGTGTCTCAACAATTGAGCTAATCAAAAAGTGATTATGCAGTCCAGTTTAACGAGATGCTAAAGTGTTTCCAGTGGAGAATCTTTGGTTCATTTGGTTCATGTAGCAGTTACATCCTTCACTAGGCCTGTAAAAGGCAAGGTTAATGAATTACAGTGTTTGTAGAAGTGAATACTATAATTAAAGCTTTGTATAGGCTACCATTGTCATCCTCTATTTTCAGTGCATAATTTTCTAATAAATTTTTCCTAAAGGCTGAGATTTTTCCATGATTGGGTTCAGCAAAAATTCTTTCTCTAAGTTTTTTACATTTCAGGTGATTTCTTTAGAAAAATTAACAGGATTAGTTATGATAATTACCTCACATATTCTCAATCTACTTTTGATATGTTACTAAAATGTAAATTCTCAAGTACACTTAGAACATTGGTGCATTTTTATGTTTACTACTGTAAGGTATGCTATTGTCATTTTTTTTAAACTGGCTACTAGCTCACAACTTAAAAGAAAAAAATGCAAAAATTGAAGGTTTCCACTATGTGCTAAGCACTGTACCTAAAAGGTAGAGTTGTGACCCATACTTTCAAGGATCTAGCATCCTTAAAGATATAAAGATTATAAGATACAAGTAAAAACATAATAGGCATCTTAGCTAATATTTGTCAGGTTTGTGATAAAAAAGAGAAACTTTTAAAAATAATAAATACATTTCACCTGCCTGTTCATCAGGATGAAGGCTTACTTCTTCCATGGTAATCTCTTGGATTAGGGAAAAGTAAGATTGGATGTGTCTAGTAGAAGAGGAAAAGGGGACTTCAAATGAAGATTTTACACAGATCATTGTTCTTTCTGAAGGGGAGACGTAACAAGTGTAGTGATACCTCTCTGTTCTCAGCCGTGAGCCAGCTGAGGTTCTCTAAGGAACCCCAAGTGAGGATTTTATGTTGTCACTCCCATCATTTTTCAATCATTTTGTTGTTTTGACTCATTTAAAATAGACTCTACCTAAAGTGATTTGGCTCTAAGTAGGCCTTGAAGGAAAAAATGGGCTAAGCTTTACATATTTAGGGAAAAGAACCACAAAATGCTGCATATCTACGAAATTCTTTAGAAGCTGAATAGGTAAAAATGTATATTAGAAAACATTTTCTAGTCAGGCTGTTGAAATTTCTGGGCCTGTTTCTATTTTGCTGATATTTCAGCCTGGGTCTCCTCTGGGAATATAATTTAAAATACAGGAAATGATGCCTCCTTTATAATGCTAGATTCCAAAATGGGGACATCTGGCCACTGGGAAACTTCATGCCCTAAATACCAAGTCCAAATGTAATTTTTCATCACTTATCCTGTGAGCAGATTTGGAGTTGAATTACTTGAAGGAAAGTAGAAAATTATAAATTATATTCCTTTTTTTTTTTCCATTTTGATTAAAAGGCATAACTTTAATCAATTTATGCTTCTCGTACTTTTTTCTTTTAGTAATTAATGTGGGTATCAAAGAGTATGACCAAACCTTACCAGTAAACTAATAAAGAGTTTTCAGTACACAAGATAGAGTTAATTTCTCCTCTGTCACACTGTTAGTATAGGGCAGTGGTTCTCAACCTTCCTAATGCCACAACCCTTTAATACTCATATGTGGGCGTATCTGCATGTGGGTGGACCCGCCTGGAGAGGGATAGAGGAGCAGTGTCTCCGTTCCTAAGGTGATCCCTGTGACCCCTGTGAAAGGGTCATTCAACCCCCAAAGGGGTCGCGACCCACAGGTTGAGAATTGCTGGTCTAGGGAATTCAAGTCAGCAATTACAGGCAAACAGGAAGAGAGTAAAGAAAAAAAAAGTTAAATGACAGCATTGGGGAGTGATTATTCTGTTTTAACTTTAAAATAGCCAGCATGGTCCCCATAGAATGTACACATTACCCACAAACTATATACAAATATCTGATGAGTCCTCTGATTTATAACATAAATGGTCCTCAAAAAAATCCTAATGTCCTTGTCCTGGATTGTTCCCTGTTCGGAGACATTAAACAGGAGAAACCGTGATTGACCTCAAAGAATAACGCTAATATTAATCACTAATTAATTAATCAACAAGTGATGATTAAGCCTTATATTAAAAGAAAGAGAGGGATGGCATGGGGTAGAAAGTCTTGGATTTGGGGTCACAAGAACTTGCATAGAGTCCTACATCCTTTGTGATCAGGGGCAAGTAACTTAATATCTCTAGGCTCAGTTTCCACATCTGTAAAATGAGGGGGTTGGAATAGATGACCTGTGGCCCCTTCCAGTTTTAAATCATATCATATGACCAACTGTCAAATTGGTCAAAAGAGATAATATTTTTAAAAGCACTTAGCTCAGTCCCTGGCACATGGTGTGCACCGTATTCATTTCTTTGTCAGGAATGGTGTAAAGGAGATTTCTCTTCAGGTTTGGGTTAGAATAAATGGACTTTTAGAGTCCTTTCAGCTCTGAGACTCTGTTTTCCTGTATTTTAAAAAAGAATCCTTTCTCTGTGTCATCTGATTTCCTAAATTGTCCTTTTGTTTGTTTTTAGCTAGTTTCACCTGTAAGGCATAGTTTCAGATACATATTGTGATTTATATTTTCCCATCTTTTACATATCGTGATTAAAATCTTTCATACCACAGGGTTGTTTTGTTCATATGCAAAATACCAGTGGTCTGGTTTTTTTTTAATTAAGTATGTGTTAGTCATACATCTATAAACAATTTTTTTTCCAAAATAAATCAGAGACAGTTCAAGCAGTTTCTAATGTAATTTAAAGTGTTTCTGGACTCAAGGTCCAAATATGTACCATAGGGGTGGGCTTAGAATTAAAGAGCATTCACTGAATTCTAAAAAGACTATCTCTGAGAATTTCCAATCACTAAAATATAATACTTTTCCATAGCATAGAGGTTTTTTTAATATGCAGAACTAAGCTCACCTCCCAACAAGACGGTTTAGCAGTTTACAGTAAACTTTCTCCTCTTAAAATAATTTCATTGGATTAATATTGCATGGACTGCTAGATATGCTTCAAATTAATAGTTGATAATCATATGGGAGTAGTAAGGAAGAAGCCTCTTTCCAAAGGGACTCCATAGCAGAATTACTCACTTTCGAATGCTGTACAGGGGATCACAAAAGTCTTAGTTCAGTCTTAAGCTTTACGTTTTTCACTCTGTGGTGGCCAGCTGGATTAGCTATGGAGGGAAGGCTATAGAACGAATTGTGTTCTTCTGGTTAACTGCTTTAAATAAACCATTCATATGCTTTTTTTAAAATAAAGTTTCATTTTGTTATCTATATTTCCCAGTTGCCATATCTCCCCAAAAAGAGGGGAAAGAGTAGTTTGGGAAAAATGATCAGCACATCAAAAATCTGGTGTTATATGCAGTGTTCTATGCCCATGGACCCTAACCTCTGCAAAGGAGCTGGGAGGGGTGGGGTAGAGAGGAGATGCCCTCTCACATTTCTTATGCTTCATCTTTAGGGACAAGCTTAAGTCATTATAATTTCATGCCTTTGATTTTAGATTGTCTTATTCTTTCCATTTGGTGTGTGTATAGTGTTTTCCTATCACTGCTTTGCTTTGTATTAGGTCATCTCAGTCTTCCTATACTTCTCTGTATTCAACATTGTCAGTCAATAACCAGGCACTAGCTAAGTACCGTGGACATAAAAGAAAGGCAGAAACAGCCCCTACCCTCAAGGAGTTTACATTTTGATGGAGAAGAAAAGATGTATGTAAATAAGTACATACATGATACATTTTTTAAAGCATGGCAGCATTCCATTATATTTATGTACCACAACTTGTTTAGCCATGCCCTGGTTGTTGGGCCTCTACTTTGTTTCCAGTTTTTTATGGTAAGAAATGTTGCTATAAATATTTTTGGTGTATATGGCTTCTTTCTGTCATTGAACTTCTGCAGATGTATGCCTAGTAGTGGAACCTCTGGATAAAACGTTATATACATTTTAGTCACTTTCTTTGAATACTTCCAAATTGTTTTCCAGAATGGTTGGACCACTTCACAGCTATACCAACAAAGCATTAGTATGCCTGTTTTTCTGTATCTCCTCTAGCATTGATTATTCCCATCTTGTCTCATCTTTGGCGATTGGCTAACCTCCATACAACTTTAATTGGTGTCTCATGTGACCAAGACACTGTGGCTGTACTTCTGTGGGGTTGTGGTAGTGGAGAGTAATAGAGTATTTGAGTCATGGGATTCACTGATGAGAAATATGAATGTACTATCTCCCAGGCCTGAGAAAGATACTGTAAGATTTGGGTGAGTTATAATAAACAACTCTTTAAAAAGTCACTAAATAACGGTTCCTTCCTGTTTCAGAGTTCCAGAAACTCCCTCTTGGCTTCTTCTGGATTTGGAGCATCTCTCTCAAGTTCATCCCAGTCTTTGGCTTTTGGAAGTGTTAGAACCCAGTCTAATGGGGTCTTGGCTACAGAGAGCAAGCCTTTGGGGTTTTCTTTTGCCTCCAATTCTGCTGCAGAAACCCAGAAAGATTCTGATCTCTCAAAGAACTTGTTTTTTCAGTGCATGTCACAGACTTTGCCCTCAAGTAACTACTTCACAGCTATTTCAGAGAGTCTGTCGGATGAGTCCTCTGGTCGGGACTCATTCAAACAGAGCTTAGAGAGCCTGAGCTCTGGGCTTTGTAAAGGCAAACCCACTCTGGCAGCAGATACGAAGACTGGCAGTGCCCTGGACCGGAAGATGCCTGCAGAATCCATGCCTACCCTCACTCCAGCCTTCCCAAGGAGCCTCTTGAATACCCGAGCCCCAGAGAATCATGAAAATCTATTTTTGCAGCCCCCTAAGTTGTCCCGTGAAGAGCCATCCAATCCTTTCCTGGCATTTGCAGAGAAAGCTGATCTCAGTCCTTTCAGCAGTTTTACATCTCAGACAGTAGGTGGCTCCACTTCTGCTACCACTGGAGCACTCAAGGCAGCTTCTGGCTGGCCAGAGTCTCATGCCTCTGCAGATTCAGCATCCTTAGCAAAGAAGAAGTCTCTCTTCATCACAACTGATTCTTCTAAGCTAGCCTCCAGTGCACCCAGCTCAGCTGTGCCTCCTAGTGTCCCAAGCCTCTCTGCAATGGGAAATGGCCGCTCTAATTCACCCACCAGCAGTCTTTCACAACCTATTGAGATGCCCACCCTCTCCTCCAGCCCAACGGAGGAAAAGCCATCAGTTGGGCCTGGGCAACAGGACAATCCCCTTCTGAAAACCTTTACTAGTGTCTTTGGCAGGCACCCAACTGGCTTTCTCTCCTCAACAGAGTTTTTACAGGAGAACAAAGCTCCTTTTGAAGCTGTAAAAAGGTTCTCACTGGATGAGCGGAGCATGACATCTAAACAGGACTCAGATTCCAGCACCAATAGTGACCTGTCAGACCTGAGTGACTCTGAGGAGCAGCTGCAAGCCAAGGCTGGGTTGAAGGGAATCCCAGAGCACCTAATGGGAAAGCTGGGCCCCAATGGAGAGAGAAATGCTGAACTATTACTGGGAAAAGGAAGAGGGAAGCAGGCCCCTAAAGGCCGACCGAGAACAGCCCCTCTGAAAGGTGATGGTGCTGAGCCAAGCTGAGCTACCAGGGTGTACACAGGATTGATTTTCTGTGCCCTGGCACATTCCTTTGGTTATAAGGATCCTTAATTCAGAGCTTTATGCCGTGGTAGCACAGAGAATCTGAAGGGGATGGTGTGTAATCTAGGTCATTCCTTCATCTCTGGGCAACATTTCACCCAAGTCATAACAGTTAAATGATTTGTCTCTCCTATTCTTAACATCCAGAAAAGTAAATCCTACAGTCTTTCCTGGCAGTAGTCCCTGTAAATGCCGTTCAACTGATTTTTTTTTAATCTGAAGTGTTTCTTTATCTTCCATCACTCTTGCTTCAGTTTGAGCCCATCTTCCCTTGTTTAGCAAAGGTGGAGACTAGTCCATTACCATTCTCCATGTAGAGAGATATTGGCTGTACATGCACTTTTTGTGTTATGCTGGGGCCTTTAATTATAGTGGTTTGGAGCTAATCACAGTGATGTGCACAAGGTTATCAACTCAGTGTCCAAGTACTTTCACATCATTGCGATTTGGGTAAAAAGCAAGGTCCAATAGTGGGTAGAGAGCCAGCTTTCAAGTCAGTCCTTTGTAAATAGATATGAAGATAATTAAACCATCCCTCATCTTTGCTTCCTTGGTCAAAATATTAGGACCCTTGGTGTGGAAAGAAAACATTCTTGTGATATGTAGTTCTGTTCAAGAATGGTATGAAGTTTTTTTGTTTGTTTGTTTGCTTTTTGGAGGGCAGTTGTGGTTAAGCAACTTGCCCAAGGTCACATGGCTAGTGTTAAGTGTCTGAGGCTGGATTTGAACTCAGGTCCTCCTGACTCCAGGGCCGGTGCTCTATTCACTGTGCCACCTACCTGCCCTAGTTTTTTTTTTTTAATGATACAAAGTAAAGAGTTATGGTTCACCTGAGAAGAATACATGTCATTAATGGGGAGGGGGCTATTCTTTTGAAGCTCAATGGGGTTTAAAACTTTGATAGCATGGATTGATGGGGGTCAGTTAGGGCAACCAGTCTACTAGAGTCCCTGGTCTCTTGCATTCGTTCCACATCTTTGGGGTGGAACAGCTGATATGGTACAGGACCAGCCAGGATGACTCCTTTCCCAATCTCTCTGCTGTCCTCAGTTTCTAGCTGTTGTGTCCTTTCTTTCTCCTCTGCTTCTGAGTGAGCAAATTGGAGAGGAAATAGGTAAGTTATACTTTTTTAGTAAGACTAAGTAAGTAGCAAAAAGTCAGCAGCAAGCCAGGTGACAGACTCCGGAGCCAGTAGGTGTCTTGGCAAAGAGAAAATTGAGTAACGTCCTTTGAGAATAGTTGCCAATCAAATCCTGGCTTTTGTGTCAGGCTGTTTTGACCTTTTTTGTATGTGTTTATTTTCCCTCTCTCTCTTTCCCACCACAGTTGGCCAGTCTGTGCTGAAAGATATGAGCAAGGTGAGAAAGCTCAAACAGTCAGGAGAGCCTTTCCTCCAAGATGGGTCCTGCATTAATGTAGCCCCTCACCTGCATAAGTGTCGCGAGTGCCGCCTGGAGCGATACCGAAAGTTTAAGGAGCAAGAACAAGATGATTCCACTGTGGCCTGCCGATTCTTTCACTTCCGGAGGTGTGCTAGTCAGCAGTTTTGTCTGCATGCCTCCCCCCCAGCCCACCCCCATGCCCTTCTCCCTCCCTCTCTCCCTGTCTCTCTCTTTCTCTGTCTTTCTCCACCTCCTCCCACCCCAACAAGACTCTGCCTATTCTTCTCAGGTCCTGAGATTTGTAAACACAAATAACCTGTCCTGCTTCTACCACACATGTACTTTAAAGTTTACAGAGTAGTCTTTCATTTGATCTTGTAAATGGTGCTGTGAGATAGAGATTGCAAGCAGTACTATTTTACAGATAAGGAAATTAAGGCTTAAAAAGATAGTATTTGGCCAAGCACATACTTTTAGTACGTGCCAGTAAGAACCAAAATCTGATGCCAAGTTTGTTCCCCATTCTTTCCATCACATCATATTGCCCAAAGAAGAAATTAGCTGCCCCTGGTATTTAGTATAGCAACTGAATCTTGGGTCTCAGTTTAAAAATCTCTGAAATGTTATTATTTAAATCTGTAAACTGGAAGTTCCGGTAAAATGGATCAGCCAAGTTTCTGTGATAGAACGATGGATGGAGGATAGAAGAATCCTTGTCTCGACTTGGGTGTGCCCCTTCAGAGCTATGCCTTTTTTGGGTTGTGGGCTCCTTTGACAGTCTGGAGCTCGTGGCCTCCTCTACAGAAATGATAGGGAGTTTTTATTCATAATTAGAAGAAATGCTAAATTTCAACTAGTTAGAGGTTAGTGAAAATGTTTGATTTATTTTTCCCATCCAAGTTTACAGGGGTTTGTGGACAACAAGTTAAGAACCCCTGCTTTAAGATGGTAAACTCCAAAGCAAGTGCCAGGCTGTGCTGGTACAGGGGGGTACTTCACCTAGCACTTTGTTGTGCCAGTGAAATCGTGGGTCCAACCCCATCCCGTTAGGTTTAGGTGCCTTTGGTTCTTTCTCTGTGGTAGTGACAGTTCTAAGAGTTCAAAAAATAGTTTCTCTTAAACTCTGGAGTGTTTTAAGTTTTTAACACAGGCCCATTGAGATGGGATAGAGAATATCTTTGGCATTTCCATTCTGGGATGGTACTGCCTCATACAGGCATTACTCAGTTGTTGCATTGTTACAAGATTACCTTTGGAGGATTAAAGCTCTAAGGTTTATGAGCTTTAACCATCATCCTTCCATCTTGGTTTAGTTTCCCTATTTGAATTAAGTTATGAGTCTACCCCATATACCTGGTCTGCTGCTGTGTGTTCTTCCTTTGTTCAATCTCCAGAGTAACTTGACTTGTGGTTGAGAAAGGAAAGCTGTAGGTACATTCAGGCATGTGTAAATATGTCACTGAACCACAGAGAATTGACACTAGGCCTTGGGAAGATCCCATGCCTTTACCGAATAATAGCCATTTTTCTTAGATAATGTAAGCACCACCACCACTAAGGAAACAAGTAGAGAAGCTGCTTATTTCCTCCATTTCCCCATTATACTATTTCCTTCATTACAGAGAAAACAGGAGCTGAACATTTCCCTCTGAGAGGGAACATTTGTTTTAAATAAAGGAGCTTATTGGAGTTTTTGCAGTCATTTATAAAAAGCTTAAGACCCCTAAAAATTGTTCCCAGCCTTTCTCATTTTTAGAGGCAATGCATGCCAGAGTAGGGAGCATCAGCATCCTGAAGGATAGGACTAATGCTTTAGATCAAATTTTCAGATTCAGTGAGAATTTTTACTTGCCCTCAGCCTTATTTCTTGAAGCCTGAACTAATTTCAGATCCTAGAATTGCATGCATGAGCTGATTTTTGTGGCTGCCATGCTTTTGACCAGCTTTTGTTCCTTCTTCACAGGCTTATCTTCACTCGGAAAGGCATCCTCCGTGTAGAAGGGTTTTTAAGTCCACAGCAAAGTGACCCAGAAGCCATGAACCTGTGGATTCCCTCTTCCTCTCTTGCAGAAGGAATAGATCTGGAGACCTCAAAATATATACTGGCCAATGTTGGGGACCAGTTTTGCCAGCTTGTTATGTCAGAAAAGGAGGCCATGATGATGGTAGAGCCACACCGTAAGTCTTGCCTTTCTGTAGTTCATACTGCCCAGTTGAAGAAACTCTTGTTTCTTTTACTTAAATGGAGTTGTGTTTCATTTCCTTCCCTACTTTGGACTGAAATAATCACTTTTAGAATGTAGGGAATTTTCCCCCCCTATTGAGAAAACTTCTACTTATAGCGGTCTTCTAACTGAGGAATCTAAACTAAATTCAGAAATTTTGTTTTAGGACCTCTGGAGACTAATAGGCCCATTGCATTCTTTTCCTCCCACTTGGATGCTAATGAATCAATTTTATTCTCCACATTTCATTTTATTTGAACAAGAAGATTGTGCTCTATTGTTTTTACTTATTTAAAGTACTCTTTGGTACCAAGGCATGTCGATTGATTTGTGATCCTTTCAGTCTTGAGTGGAAATTGGAAATTCGTTACGTGGTCACTTACACAAAATGCCACATCTTATTTTCAAAACAAGGTAAAGTTTGCTTCGGAAGACCATTGTAACCCCTCCTTGTTTCATTGAAGGAAGGCTTCTTGATTTTCCATCCTCAAAAGTTGTAGGGACATTTCTCAAAAGCTGAAGTGCCTTTATATCCCTTTATTCCATTATCTTGGCATGGTCATGAGCATTTGAAATATATTCTGTTGCAGATTTTTTTTTTACAGTCTGTTTAGAAGCATTTTTTAAAACTTAGTCTGCCTTTTGTGTCTCCTGGGATACTAATTTTATGGATTGGTAGGGTTTTTACCCTGGAAACACTAGATAGACATGTCTGAAGAGTTGCTGCTTTTTATTGGGTTAGCAACTATAAATTACCTTCCTCTTGATCTTCTCCAGAAAAAGTAGCATGGAAACGAGCAGTACGTGGTGTCAGAGAAATGTGCGATGTATGTGAAACAACCCTCTTCAACATCCATTGGGTTTGTCGCAAATGTGGATTTGGAGTCTGTCTGGACTGTTACCGACTTAGGAAGAGTCGTCCACGCAGTGGTAAGTGATTTTTTTCCCCTGTCTTGTTCAAAAGAGAACACAGGGAAATTCTACTGGAATCTATTCAAGGGATGAAATGAGTTGAGGTTCCAGGGCTAAGGTTTTAGGAGATAATAAGACTGTCTTGCACCTCAATCATTGGCTAAACTCACCAGCGTATTCATCTCACAGGATCATAGAATCAGATTTCAAAGGAACCTTAAGAATCATCCCTGCTAACCCTTTCGTTTTATAGATGAGGAAACCATAGCAGAGAGTGAAGGGGACACATGTATGAGGTCATAGTGGTCATATGTGGATGACCTGAGAGTAGAACTTGTACCCACTCACTCCACAGCCAGCATTCTTTCCAAAATAAATTTTTTTGCCAATTTTTAGCTCTTGGGAAAACCTTTACCAAATCGAGAAAATGTGTCCTTCTGTGCTTTTCATTGTTGGTTGCTGCAGCACATGCCAAGAATGTCTTCACACCTGCTTCCCTCGTTTCTTCAGTATTGCCTGGTTGCACAGACATTTGGATACATTCTTTTTAGAGAAACTCTGAAAATCTGAAGGGGGTAACTAATGACTTAGGAAGAGGAGTTAGGGATATCATAGGTCCATGGTAGGAAACACACCCAGAAAAGAAATAAATAAAGACTCTTCCCATTTCAGAGGCAGAGGAGATTGGTGATGAAGAGGTTTTCTCTTGGTTGAAGTGTGCAAAGGGCCAGTCGCACGAACCAGAGAATCTCATGCCCACACAAATCATCCCTGGCACAGGTAAGTCCTAGACTGCTTTCTACTTGGTGAGAGGGATGGCTCAGGTCTTTTGGGTAAATACTTCAGATTAGTAAAATTTGCAGTAACAGGTCTTAAAAAATTAGGGTTTATGGGGCAGCTAGGTGGCGAAGTGAATAGAGCACCGTCCCTAGAGTCAGGAGGACCTGAGTTCAAATCCAGCCTCAGACACTTAACACTTATTAGCCCTATGACCTTGGGCAAGTCATTTAACCCCAATTGCCCTGCCTTTTTCCCTCCAAAAAGGAAAAAAAAAGTTAGGGTTAAAAAAAAAAACAAGTCATAGAACCTTAATAATGACACTGGCCTTAAGCCTTCCATACTCATTATTTATTTTTTGTACTTAATATTATTTTTTTTCCAATTACACATAAAGGTAGTTTTCAACATTCATGTTTGTAAGATTTTGAGTTCCAAATTTTTCTCCTTTTCTCCCTTCCCTTCCCCCTCCCCAAGACAACAAGCAGTCTAATATAGGTTATACATTGTACTGATTTTTTGAAACTTGAAAATCCATTCTTGTTTGTTTAGGAAAATGTAACTGAAAACTTAATACTTTCATTTTGTTATATGAAGGGGACAGCTAGATAGTATTAGTAGATACTTGTGGTTGGTTCATGATATAAGTTTAATTTTGGGTTTCCTCTATCAGATCTGTATGTCTAAACTTATATTTTGAAATATATGCTATAAATAAAAGTAAATCCAGAAAACTATCACCTGCTTTTCCTTTTACTTAAGAATTGTTTGCCATTTAGGTGACAATCTCAGTGTATTCATAAATACTTATAGAGAAAGAATGCTTGTCAAATTTAGGGATAGTAATTCTCTCTCTTCCTGAGTTGGTAATTAATTTTCTGAAGTTTTCGGGTTGATGTCTGTCCTTTGTCTAAAGATCTCTAGCACATGGATTCCATAAAGTTCCCCTCCCTGGCTTATCTTTCACACATGTTTTCCAGGCAAATCATGTTTCACTTTCTTTTCAGCTCTTTACAATATTGGAGATATGGTACATGCAGCCCGGGGCAAGTGGGGAATTAAAGCCAACTGCCCTTGCATTAGTCGTCAGAATAAATCTGTGTTGAGACCTGCTGTCACTAACGGGATTTCACAGGTAAGCAAATCAGGAAGCTGCTTATACATTAACTATAAGCTATGTCAGCTGAAGTAGTCGCTTAGAGCTTGGTCAGGTATCAGAGACACCAAGGTCATCCACTGCATCCGGGACCAGTCATCTTGACTTTTGTCCTGCCACTAGATTTTGATGACTATGGAAGAGAGAGTGAGGCTGATGACTTTGTGCAACTCTACCTCACTTAAATACAATTTATGAGCAAGTCAGATTATCACCCATGATGTCACTGGTCCTCTTTAAAAAAAATAAAGGACAAAGAAAAGTTACATATATTCTAAAGCAACTATGGAAGTTAAGCTCCTTATGTCTGAGATAACCTAACTTGATCCTTCTTGTCCACAGACCTCCCTTTGAGGTTATAAGACTCCTCTAGAAACAGACCCAAAAGTTGTTCCAGCTCATCTCCTAGGAACCAGTGAACACTTTAGAAATTTCCCAGTGACTTCTTGGTTTCCTGTCCTTCATTAGTCTGTGCTCAGTTTTGACACAGGTGGAGTATTAAAATGCCTTTGACTTAAGAGTCAAGATTGCTCTGTCTGAATCCAAGTCTTTGTATGTTCACAGTGTGGAAAACACTTATGTAAACTCCATTGGTCTGTTCAGTCACACTGCACAAGCAAAACACAATCACTGTCTGTGGCATCATTATCTTCAAGCCTGGTGATAGAGACTGATTCATTTGTTTGAAGCTGTCCTTCTGCGGACTCTATTCCCAGCAATCCTGGTGTAATCAGAGTTTAAAAAAGGACCCTAAAGTTGATTAATTTTATCCCAAAATCCTTTTAGGATGAAGAATACAGCCAGTAATGAAAGCATAGGAATTGAAAATGCAGGGGGAAGAGTAGGTAGGTAGAAAGAAAGGCACGAAGGTGTCCACAGAAAGGTTTTTATTTTTACCAGGGTTGAAGTGTTAGGCCAGACAATATGAAAAATGCAGTGCATTTAAAAATTAGTCTTAAAACATTTACAGTACACTGTATCCTTCTGTGTTACTATGTGCGATTCACCTATTTTTCTTTGCCAAGTACTTTGTTTTAAGTACAGTTAATGACTATGTATGTTTCAGCTTCCCAGTATAAATCCCAGTGCTTCCTCTTCTGGAAGTGAAACTCCCTTCTCCAGTGGAGGAGGTACAACAGGGGTGACGACACCAGAGTCTGACCTCATACCCAAACCTGACACTGTGGACAGCAGGGGTGAGGAGGCACTGAAAACAGAGACATCAAGTAGCAGTAGTGAGACAAAGACCAGCAGGCCACTCTGCCCTGAAGCAACACCGCCATCCTCTGCTCTGCACTGGCTGGCAGACTTAGCAACACAGAAAGCAAAGGAAGAAACAAAAGGTAGGTGGATCAGATTCAGTTAGCAGGTAAGAAGCAGAGGTCATGGAGGTGGTCACTGTGACTTGGCATGTTTACCCCCAAGCGCTGGATGAGTGCTGGAGTTGAATTGCATGCACCTGGTCATACAGAGCAATGCGGTCTTTTCTGACTTCTCTCCAGGAAGATGTCATGGCACAGGGGATCATCTGGAGGAGGGTGGAGACCTAGGGAAAAATGCAAAATGAGAGATACTAAGAGTTAACCCAGCAGTGAACACAGAGATTTGGATGAAAAGAGATCGAGAAAAAAAGGAAATGGCAAAAACAGGGAGTGAGATGGAAGAGGGCAGAGTGACAAAGCACATTGCCCGTGTTCACTGTTGGTTGTCCCTTCAATGTACAGTATAATCTTTCCCTCCCTGACAAAGGTAGTAGACTGAAAAGCCCTTATTCTTTTCTACTTTTCCCATTGTTTTTATGGTCATCACTCTGTGTTACAGCATTTCAGAAATTCGCTTTCTCTGTTTCCTTCATTACATTGTCTTTACTTACCTCCTCCTTATGATTCCTTTCTTATAGAAGCTGGATCCCTGAGATCAGTACTTAATAAGGAATCTCATTCTCCCTTTGGGCTGGATTCATTCAATTCTACAGCAAAGGTTTCTCCATTAACTCCAAAGCTCTTTAATAGCCTCCTACTGGGTCCTGCTGCCTCAAACAACAAAACAGAAGGCTCCAGCCTTCGAGACCTCCTACATTCTGGACCTGGCAAGCTTCCCCAGGCCTCCTTGGACACCAGCATACCTTTCCCTCCAGTCTTCTCAGCGTCTTCAACAGTGGGTATCCTCTCCATAATTTTAGCCGTTGAATCTGTTTTTTATTTTTGTTTGTTTTCATATTTAACATTGCAACATTCACCACTTCTTGAACAGAAAAGAAGGCAGCAAGCTCTAATATCAGGCATCTGGAATCAACTTGGCTATTGCATTTAACTTAATTCTGTTGTCTTTTAGTGCTGTTTTCATTGACATTATATTCTTCAGACATACTGGTTTTTTGGATCTGCTTTAATTCTCATGCAGTTCATACAAGTCCTGCCATATTTCTTTGAATCCTTCATATCTTTCATTTCCTACAGTTCAGTCATATTCCCTTGCATTCAGATACCACAGTAACCCTTGGATCCCATGAAAGGGTCTTTGATGAAAGGTTTAATGGCTTCATTTTTGTGTAGGGTCTCCAGCTTGAAAGCCATACTGAAATGTTCCTTCTGTGCTGTCAAAGCTTTGTGAAAATGCCAGATTCTGTTGAATAATCTCTGAAATGCAGTGAGGCATCATCTCATTGGTTTTGCTAGGGAGGAATAGAGCAGAAATTGGACCATTCCCTTCTCAGTAGTAAAATTACATAGCCCTGGCAAAAAAGGGTGAAAGCAGGGGTAGGTGCGTCTCATTTGGGTTATCTAATAGTCTTTTCACTGGTTTCTAAAGGAGAATTAGGCTCAAGATATGTGTTTTGATGACTTTTTTAATGTCTACAATGCACACACAGGTTTATTACCATTATATCCTCTTAACTATCAAAATAATTTATCAAGTCTTTTATAGACTTACTATGCCCCTAGGTGAAAGGTGGGATGAGTAGGAAAATTACAATGCTTCTTAATACTCCCCCCATTTGATAGGAGATGTTCCAAGAACCTACATAGAATAAGGCTAGCTAGGTCAGTGACTGTTTTTCTGTGTTAGTATGAGTTGTTTGACCATCCTTTTTGCTGATGATCGTGAAACTAAATATAGCTGTTGGGCTTCTGTCTCTCAGGGGGTGAAGAACAAGGCCAGTCTTCCCAACTTCCTCGACCACATCATTGCCTCAGTGGTAGAAAATAAAAAAACTTCTGATGCTGCAAAACGGGCCAGTAACCTCACCGACACCCAGAAGGAGGTGAAGGAGATGGTGATGGGACTGAATGTGCTGGACCCACACACCTCACACTCATGGCTCTGTGATGGGAGGCTCCTGTGTCTCCATGACCCCAGCAACAAAAACAACTGGAAGATCTTTCGGGAGTGTTGGAAGCAAGGCCAGGTCAGTGTGAGCCTTGGACCCACAGAAAACATGTGGCCAGTTGATTGTGGTTTCGGCCTGGCTGCTATTCCAAGGAGTATCCAGTCTGTTGACCATATCTCAGAGAAATACTTAGTGGGATTGATAAAAGGTGATGAAGGGAGAACTAGTGACAGAACAACCAGATTCTTGTAGGGAGTATTACTTTTAGAGAACCTTTGATTACAAGCTCTCTGACACTCTGAGTTCCGGAAAAGACCATGGAAATTCTAATGAAATTAGTGATCTGACTTGAATGTTGTCTTTGGAAAATAAAGCAGTATTAGGTGGAGAGAGAGAGAGAGAGACAGAGAGTGGGGGGGAAGGGGGGGTGGAATATAACACTTTACCAGGGAAATATTTCTTGGCTATTCCAAGTGTGTGTTAATGCAGTCATTTATTTATACATATTTCAGATGCATAAGGAAGGGAACGGGTGAGGGATTTCTGAAGTTATCCTTTACAAATATGAAATGTTGCCAGAAGTTCATTTTGTCAGTGTTTGGCCTCCCACCTTTCTTTGTATAGCAGTAGGTATCCAGAGCAACAGAAGTGATGTATTTGATTGGACCTGGAAGATGGAGGAAAAGGTGATAATGATAGAGTGGAGGCAGTGCCTATAAGCCTCAGCTGATATTAAAATCAGAGATCGCATAATAGAGATGTCAAGCTAAAGAACTCAAAGAGGAGGAGGAGGAAGGAACGTTACTAAGGGATCCTTATTCCTGTTCCTCCTCAGCCCCAGAGGCTCTTAGTGTTTTTCATGACGCTGCTGATCAAGGTATTTTTTCCATAGCCTGTCCTTGTTTCTGGGGTGCATAAGAAGCTCAAATCTGAACTTTGGAAGCCAGAAGCATTTAGCCAAGAATTCGGAGACCAGGATGTGGACCTAGTGAATTGTAGGAACTGTGCTATCATTTCTGATGTGAAAGTGCGTGACTTCTGGGACGGTTTCGAAATCATATGCAGTAAGTGGCTTTGAGGTCATATCCACTAAGTGCAACCTGGGAAGAAAGCCAGCTCTCTGTCTTCCCAGTATTGCTCTTCAGCACAGCATGCCTCTGTAGAAACAGCCACAGAGGTCACTGTAACATGGTGGGAAAATCTTGTCCTTAAACTGGCCACAACAGAAGCCCATCTAATGGAATAAATTCCTAGCCCTCAGTTTGTGGTACAGCAAGGTTTGTTGTCCCTGGCAGACAACGGAGCTCCTTTTAGCCAGGAGTATATTGATCTCTGAAGCTGTGGGCAGGGGAAAAGTGGTACATCTAGTCCACTTTGGGGACAGAACTGAAAATAGAAAACGCTAGTCTTCTGTGAGGTTGAGCATCAGGAGATTTTGCATCATTCAGTTCATTGAGCCAGGACTAGTAAATGACTACTTTATCTCTCACAGAACGGCTAAGGTCAGAAGATGGGCAGCCAATGGTACTGAAGCTCAAAGATTGGCCTCCAGGGGAGGATTTCCGAGACATGATGCCTACAAGGTTAGCAAACTAAATCAGTCTACAGCATCTTTAGGGGTCTGTCACAAGAGAAGCAGAGTTATAAAGGATGAACTTTTGAACATCACCAGAACACCGGCTACTAGGATCTGAATTGTTTCAACCACAGCAACTCAAAACCTATCTCCTAAGACGAGCAGGGAAAGCTTATCATCAGTTTTGCCTGAGCAAATGTCCCCATTCATGAAATCATAGCTCCCTGAAGTCAGGGAGACTTTAACTTACTAGGCTTTTTTTCTGTAGCATAGTATGTCCTCTTCTCTCTTGCCCTTCTTTAGGTTTGAGGATCTGATGGAGAACCTCCCTCTACCAGAGTACACCAAGCGAGATGGAAGGCTGAATTTGGCTTCTAGACTACCCAGCTATTTTGTACGACCTGATTTAGGTCCCAAGATGTACAATGCCTATGGTATGAGGGGATGGACCCAGGGATGCCCTCTCTGACGCCTCTAGTTTTAACAGCTAAAGAATGATTTGTGGGCAGTAAGGAACCAGGAACCATTTCTGGCTAGGAGCCAGTATAGCAAGTGATCCTGTATTTATGGCACTAATGTGAATATTATGGACAGTTTTATTTTTTTCATACTGATTTAGGTACTTCTATTTGTTCCCCCGGTGAAAAGTACCCTTTTATCTGTAAAATTTAAATAGTCGTACAGCACCTATTTGGTTTTTAAATTGGAAAGCACCATATAAATGTGAATTGTTATTGTTAAAGAAATATGACTCAATTTTATGAAGAAGTTTGGGTGTCAAGATACCCAGCATGTCAGGGAGTCCTAGTGATGGACGTTATAGGGAGAGGGAGGGGGGTCTTTCATAGATGTCACTGAGCCCAACTGTAAGCTTTAGATGGGAAAAGTGAGGTAGTATTTTTTTCCTGGTATAAGATTTGTTTTGTTTTGGTGGAAGCTGGTAGTTTAGGCAAAGATTTGATTTGAAGCATTTACTGTGTTAGTGCTATCTGTCCACTGTGTTGACTTGGTTAGGAGTAATTGCTGAAATGAACTGGAAGAGTTTTCAAGACAATAATTTCTTTGGAAACAATCTTAAAACAGAACTTCATTACCCATATAAAGCCATTCTAACCCATGTTCTTGGCCAAGAGTTTGTCTGGATTATTTAGAACATTGGCTTTCCAAACTAATTTTTCTGTTACCTTTAGGTCTGATCACTGCAGAAGATAGAAGAGTTGGCACCACAAACTTGCACTTGGACGTGTCTGATGCCGTTAATGTGATGGTGTATGTTGGGATCCCCATTGGGGAGGGAGCTCATGACGAAGGTAACATCCCCAAGACGTGCACTGACACATTGTCCCATATTGCTTCAAGTTGGTAGCAAGCAGGCGCTGGGTGGTGACCCAGGAGATAAAGCGCTAGGACTGGAGTCCAGGAGGTCTGAGTTCCAGGCCAGCTTCAGACACCCGGGCGAGTCACTAACCTGCTCCCTGCCCCAGCTTCCTCACTTGTAAAATGGGGATAATAATAGCACTTAACTCCCAGGATTTTTGGAAGGACCAAATAAGATAATAATTATAAAGCGCCTTGCACAGTTCCTGGCACATAGTAAACCCTATATATATATATGTTAATTATTATTATCATTATCATAATTAGCTATTATTATCACATTCTTGGTAGGAAATATTTGATATCCTTTTCCTTAAATCCTTTAGCAATGTATAGGCCTCTTATCGAATGCCCCACCATGTCAGATTATGGACTTCAGACTAGATATAAGAAATGACTACAGTTTGGCAGACATCAAAATACTTTGCCAATTGTGGGGGCACCTCAGGAGTGTTGAGGTTGCCTTCCTCAAGAAAAGAGAAAGGGTCTACCAATGGAAAGTCGTTCTCCTTGAAAGCTTGGTGATGCACTATGTATCATTTTGATCTTCTGATTTATCTTCTAAAGTTCTCCAGAAAGAAACTGAACTTGCAATTTTGCAATTAATGGGCTTCACTTTTTTTTTTCAGTCTGTGGCAAACAACTGACTGGGACCAGCTGGTAGAGATCTGTTTACAATTTCTATTTGCCCTTTCAGAGGTGCTAAAGACTATTGATGAGGGTGATGCTGATGAGGTGACAAAACAGCGGATTCATGAAGGGAATGAGAAGCCTGGAGCATTATGGCATATCTATGCAGCTAAGGATGCTGAGAAGATCCGGGAACTTCTCCGGAAGGTGGGGAGGTGTCTGCCAAACCCTTTTCACATTCACAGAAATAATTCTGGATGCCACAGAAAAGACTGAACTGAGCCTTTGTGACATGACCTGCATTAGCCTTGCCCCTCACCTAGGATTTCTTAGAATCTTAATCTTCTTTGTGAACCTAATTATCTTGACATTTTTTATTGTTGGTTCTGCCCCCTGACTGCTGAAACATGTGCTTTAAAATGCTTATGTTCTAGGCGTGCTTCTTTGTGCCTTGTATTAAATGTCCATTTGCTCTAAATTCCTGGCCATAAGATGTGGCAGAGTCCTTTTTTAGCTCAGAATTGTCTCAAACCCTGCTTCAGGATGTCAGGTAGCTCTGTAGAATGTGATTTCTGCCACTTTGTGGCTCATCCACATTTTTCTTTGGTGCCTGGCATTAGGTTGGAGAGGAGCAAGGTCAAGAAAATCCTCCAGATCATGACCCAATCCATGACCAAAGCTGGTACCTGGACCAGACCCTTCGTAAACGTCTCTATGAAGAGTATGGCGTGCAAGGCTGGGCAATTGTGCAGTTCCTGGGAGATGCTGTCTTCATACCTGCAGGGGCCCCTCACCAAGTAGGTATAATGTTTTCTAGGCAAGAAAACATGAAATTTGAGGTGGTGGAAACCAAACTTTGACCATTGGAAATCTAAGAGGTTGAACTGCATAGTATCTCTAACTCAGCTGGCACTCAGTAGCAGCCGTATTTTCTCTAGAACCCAGTTTCACATGCTGCTGCTTGTACTCTTCTAGTATATAGGAGTCGCCCCTGTATTTCTCACATGGTAAGGCAAGAGGTAAAGTGGCTAATATTAGAGCATTCAGTTTTTTGCTATGTCTTCCAGTGCCTATTACTTTCCCCATGTTTTTTTCAGGTTCATAATCTGTACAGTTGCATAAAAGTGGCAGAAGATTTTGTGTCTCCCGAACACGTAAAGCACTGTTTCCGGCTGACACAGGAGTTCAGACACCTGTCCAACACCCACACAAATCATGAGGACAAACTGCAGGTGATTATGAGCCCCCACAGACACACCTCCCACACTCTGGGAGAAACTGTAGAGGAGGGTTCCAGGGGAGACTCTGGCCTTTCCAGAAGTGTCCTGGATCCATCTGAACCACATTGCCCCAAGATTGTGTCTCTAAAGATTACACTTATTTTTCAGCCTAACATCTTTTTGGGCGTCGTTAGCTTTTATTCTTCTTTAGGAAACATAATTTATGCTCGTAACTGAAATCTAGCTGCACCGGTTACCAAATAGAGTATTTACCAATAAATATCTGCCAAATGGAGTAGAAGGGATCTTGTTTTGTGGGAAATGGTCCTCCTTGAAAACAGATTGTTTTTGTAGGTAAAAAATCCTCCAAGCCCTGACTATGAAAATGATGTGGTTAATGATCTCAGTGTCACCAGTCAGGTGACTCTTGAAGTATGGCCATCCAAGAGATCCATCAGAACATGGACTCTTAGGCACAGAGAGTTCCTGATTCTCCCTTTAGAGCTCCAGTTCCTTGCCCAGCATTGGGTTAGATACCGATTTGGTTTGCTATGCCATATTTCTCTTATAGAGGCAGCTAGGCAGCACAGTGGGAGCACTGGGTCTGGGGTCAGGAGGACCTGAGTTAAAGTCCAGCCTGACAGTAGCTGTGTGACCCTGGGCAAGTCACTTAACCCTGTTTGCCTCAGTTTCCTCATTTGTAAAATGAGCTAGAGAAAGAAATGGCAAAACACCCTAGTATCTTTGCCAAGAAAACTCCAAATGTTGTCATGAAGAGTCACTCGTGACTGGGAAACTACTGAACTGAATTTCTTTTATCTTTCATGCCCTCCTTAAACTCTGAAATTTAAAGATCAGGACCATGGCACCTACCAGTGCATCTAGCTTTTTAACATACAAATAATGAAGAATAAGGAAGTCAAATAGCTCTGGACTAGAAGCACTTTCCTTGCCTGTGGCTCGGTCACCACCTAAGTGTACTGTTTTCAGGTGGAGGTATCTTGTTTGTTTGGAAATTAAGTCACCTTCAGTTCCATGTTTTAAAACAGTTCATTTTGATGCTGGGATCTCAGTTCTTGAATGTAGCTCTAGATATTCTGGATAATATTTAAGTTGGGAGGCCTCAGGAAGGCTGGACTTTGGAAAGTATCTCTGTGGTATGTGGAACAAGATGATACAGCACTCACTTGTCTTCGCAGGGATAGGCAGGGACTGACTCTGTCCTTTTGATCTCCCAGGTGAAGAATATCATTTACCATGCAGTGAAGGATGCTGTTGGCACACTGAAGGCTCATGAATCCAAACTGGCGAGGTCTTAGTTGTGGCTAGTTTCCAAACCCTTGTGAAGCAGGCCTTTCACTCACAGTACTTACAGGGAACGGGCGAGGGTCTCTGCTGGAGCAGGGACCCCCTCACTGGGAGCCAGTGCGGTCAGTATTACAAACTCTCCAGCCACTGTTTTCTACGCTGCCTCAAACACTGATGGTTGAAACAGGAAAGTCGCACTGTTACACACACAATTCCAGACTTCAGGCCGAGGATGCCACATCCCCCATCCTGCAGCCTTTTGGGAATCCAGATCACCTAAACACCACTGGGTTTTCCTGCATATTCTTGTGATTAGAGAGTCAAAACCAAGAATGTGGGCACTTTTTTTCTCTTTTTTTTTCCTTTTATTTCCTCATGCCTAGTTAGTTGGGAATATGTTTGGAGGTGGGGGGATCCGATAGCAGGTACAGTAGGTGGCATTTGCCGAAGCGTGACCCATAGAAACCTGACAGCATATCTCTGCATATGACCTTTTGTGTGACCCAACCTGAGGAAGAGGGGGGAAACTGTCCCCCTACTCCCTCCCTTGTACACCGTAGACTTGCAGAACCCAGGGAGAACCCACTGCTTTTCCCAGGAGGCTCCAGGAATAGGAGAATTGTGTATTTAGTGAAAAACTAGGTTTGTAGTGAAACAGTTACTATTTCATGAAAGTAGATATTTTTAGAATTTTTGAAATACCACAACTGTTTTCCTGGATTATGAGGAAAGGCACATTACATTTAGTCTTCCTTTCAATAAAATCTTTGAAGAGAAATGGTTTTTAGGAATTCAGTGTCCATAATAGCACAAAATTAGCCAAAGCAGAGCTCAAAAGAATTGGCTTTTTAGGGTTTCTTTCCTTTCTCCCCCTCCCATCCCAGCAGTCTCTACAGAGAGGGAACAGTAAAACCGAGAATGAACTTTTGTCATGTCTGTGAGCTGTGGTGTGTATGTCCCTACACTGGTGACTCCAGGAATCATTCCACCTGTTACCAGCGGTCCCTTGGGACTCAGAATACTTTCCAAACATGAAAGAAAATTTAATTTCCAATATCAGGTTTTTTGTCCAGAAATATTTTCAGCAAAACTTTACAGCTCAATGGAGTTTTATTCAGATTTCAATGTCAGCATTTGAAAATGATGGATTTCATCATCCCATAATAAGTACGTTGGGAAGTGTATCTACCTTCTTTTCAGCTGTACTGTAGTGCCCCCTGCAGGCTTGTTTATATGTTCACAGTTACTTCATTTTTTAAAAAATAAAAATCATTTACTGTAGAATACTTTTAATTTCATTTTCTGTATTTTCATTTTGTGAAGGGCTGATTGGGGTTTCCATGTTCTTATTAAAATATACCAAATCTCTGTGGAGTGGACTAACTTCTTATCTCCTAAATCCAGGCCAGACTTTGGCTGCCATTACAAATAAGTCCCCTTTGGTTCTCTGTGTCAAGTACAGACCAGAAAACTCACTGTGGCTTTGACATTTTTAGCTAGTGCCTTTGCCAGAGTGGGCCCAGATCCTCTTTTTCTAGTTTCTTTGTCATTTTATTAAAATGTAGTGAGAATTTCTAAAGGTAGAAAATGAGGGAAGGGTTTTTGTGTAGTTTATCTTTGCATGAATATGAACTCTTCCCCTCTCAGCTAGGGCAGAGGTCCCAGACCCTAGTCTGAGTTTTTAAACAACAATTTTCTTCTTTGCTCCTAACAAATGCTGCCCTGTGAACTCCCTGATTACTCTAAAATGGGCTATAGAGCTCTTAAGTCTCCACATGTTCTCTAAAAAAGGAGAGTCAAGTCATACTTTTCCTAGTTAATCTTAAAGTTAGTTTTCCTACATGTTTGAAAATGGTTCATTTGGCAAAATGAAAAAAAAAAACAAAAACTGAAGTCCTTAACAAAATTTTCTTTGTGACTGTGAAGAAGGCCACCAAGCCAGCCTTGGGGAAGAAGGGACCAGAGTGAGCCTTGACATTTTGTAACTAGATAGTAGAGTGGTTTACAGGTTTTGGTGAGAAAGGGCTAGGTAGAAAAAAGTTTTTAGAAGAGGGAGCTTTACTGCAGGGAGAGAAGGGTCCTCAAGGACTATTTCTCTGGAAGCCTCTGAGATACTGATTCTGGAGCATCTTAGACTCAAAATGAATTGCCTCAATGTAACTTAGATTTCGGAGTTGATGGAAATTGAACAGCACTTAAACTAGATACTTTGAAATACACAGATGGTAAGCTTGGGTGATATGAAGGGCACCAAAAAGTGTATGTACTCTTGAGATGTACCACCCTTCTATAAAGACAATAGGACTGTGAAGAAGAAGGGAAAAAAGCTCTGAAAATGTTACACCAACGGGATCAGAAAACAGTGGTACCAACATTGTGTGGATGTGAAATAGAATGGAAATTGGAATTTTGCTGACTCAGCTAAAGTTAGCATGAGAGATAGCCTACATTTTGGCTATAAATGTCTCAGTAATTAGGGCAGCTGCTGGAGCAGGTCCTGCCCTGTGGGAGCAGGTCCTGCCCTGTGGGAGCAGTGCCTGAGCTTCCTGCCCAGTTCCTCCACTGGCCTTCCCACTGCCTCTGACCTCTTGCTTCCCGGTTGATTTTCCTTGTCGTCCAACGTCTACCTCCAAACCATGACCTGTTTCCTCTGTCCCAGAATATGCTTTTTCAGTCCACTGGTGCCCAATTCCTGGCATTGTCAACATTATATCTCCACACTCCACCCCCACCAAAAAAAAACAACAGCAGGGATACTGAGGGTAGCTTTTTCTGCAAAGATTTTTCTTCCCTGAGAACATGGCACCTGGATTCTCAATTCCCTTATGCATGAAGGAGGTCACAAACTCGATAGACCCTTAAATTCTTTTCTTAGGAGGTCATTCAGTTGTAGATGTAAGAAATTGAGTGACTTGCCCAAAGTCACACAGGCAATAAATACCAGAGTAACATTTGAACTCGGACCCCTGAACTCCAGCTCCAATGGCCTTTTCACTGACAAGGCTCGGTGTTACACAGAATTTCAGGCATTTGGTGGGAGAATGGTCCTCGACACAATGCCCGACACATACTAGGTGTAGACTTTCCCGGGGAGGTGGGATGACGTGCGCTGGGACCCTCTTAAGGTTTCCGGGTGATTGCGGCCCCACTACGGGGGAGGGGGCAGGGATTTAGGCTAGAGCTGTCCAGACTGAGAGAGGAGCGGGCGAGGATGGAGAAAAGATGATTCTGAAGTCCGCAGAAGGCCCAGGAGGGGAAAGGAAGGGAGCCTGGGGCGAGTAGGCCAGAAAATAAAAGAGGAGTTCCAGGCAGGGTCGAGGTGGGGAGTTAGAATCCGGTAAAGGGATGATCCTAATGCAAGAAGGCATCGGAGAGGGCGGCTCGGCCCGCACTGGGCTGGACCGGGCGGAGCAGGTGCAGGGGAGGGGGAGGGGGAGGGGCGGGCGCGGGGCGGCCGATAGCAGCAGCCTCCCCTTTAAGAGCCGCCGCCGCCCGCAGGCCCCGCGGTTGCTGCAGGAACCTCCCCTTTAACGGCCGCTGCTGCCCCACTCGCCCTCTCGGGCTCCTCCATCCTCCGGCCCGGGCCCCCGGCCCGCGCACCCAGGCGCTCTTGGGGCGCACACCTGGCCCGGCCCGGCCCCGCCATGGTGTCCTGGATCATCTCCCGCCTGGTGGTGTGAGTAGGGGCGGGGCGGGGGCGGAGAAGGGATGCGGGGTCGCGGGTGGGGGGTGAGAACACGGGGTAATTGGGGCAGGTGCGAAAGGACATCCAGGGATGGGGGCATTTCGAGGGTCATGGAGCGGGGTAGGGGGAGGGCGGACATTCCCCAAGGATTGAGAGGAGCCGAGGAGGGGTCACTTACGGAAATGACCAAGCCTCTTCTTTTCCCGGGGTCCTCATCCCCCCCATCCCCGAGGACTGGGGGTCTCCCCTTGGCTAAGGAGGCCTGGCAGGGCTGGAGCGTTGGCGCCCCTCTCCCACGCAGGCCCCCTCCCCCACAGCTCATCCCTACCCGGGATGGGGCATCCCAGGGGGCTGCACTTGAGTGGTCCCCCCCTCCCAGAGCCATCTCCTGGCCCTTCCGAGACAGATGGACTCCTGTGGACCCCCTCCTCCCTCCCGAGCATCCCCTCCGCGAGCCAGACTATCAGCCTTTCTCTCCCTGCCTCTCCCGGCTGTGGATTTTGTCGAGTGCCATTAGATGGGTGGAAATCGCTCCTGAGCACCACCCCCAGGCCCTGGGAGCTGGAAGCAGCAGGAACAGCTGTGGGTTCCCTGGGGTGTGAGGAGGCACAGAGGGCAAGGGGGAGCTGCTCGGTGAGGTTTGGCAGCGTGGGCTGGGAAACACAATCAGGTGAGGGAGGGGAGCTGGGCTGGGGTGGGAGATGTCCTCAGAAATCAGGCTGGAGAGGCAGCTGGGGCAAAATTTCACAGAACGGTAGGACCGAAGAGACCTTAGAGATTATAGATCTCCAAGAGACATCAGTCCAAGCCCTTCATCTTACAGATGAAGAAATTGAGGCCTGAGGAGATCAAATTATTCTCCCACAATCAGGCAGCTGCCCAGATTCCAAATCTTGACATTGTACCGTTCTACCACTGCCCTCTATAGAACTAAATGGTGCCTGAGCGCCTAGCTTTTTCATGCATTTGGTGGGGGGGGGTCTAGAACGTAAATTTAGTGAGAATGGTGGGCAGAACATTATTTCTGGTTAGATTCCACAAACATGTAGTACTTATTTTGACGGATCTGGGTCTTCTCAAGGTTCCTAAGATAGCTAGTTGGTTCCTCAGAGCGACTAGGCCTGACCAAGTTCTCCTAAGACTTCACCCCAATCCTCTAGGGGAGTTCTATCCTGAATTCCATGTTATTGAGCAGTTTGGGGAACAGGACTCTGGATACAAGGTAGAGGAAAAGGTAAACTTTCTCATTTTACCTAGCCGAGCCATCTTTCTCCCCAAGTCGCCAACCCCCAGGGAAGATGGGTTACCTTAGATCTGGGGAAAAGGAAGGCTCATGCCTTCTGAAAGCCAGGGTATGATAGGGGTCTGGAATTTGGGAGAGGTTTGCTTCTTTGATATACCAAAGCAGAGAAGAGATGCATAATTCCCAGACTGCCTTAATTCTAACCCCCATCACCATCCCCCATGCCATTCCTCCTCAGCTCTAGGCAGAAACTCTGCCCTCCCTCCCCTTTCCCTAGGGAATTTCTGTTATTGACCAGGTCCAAGGAATGTCCCCTGGCAAGAAATCCTGATTCCCTCAGCTGTCCATTAGTCAGGAATAGGAAGGAGCTGGGAGAATGAAAGCCCTTAGTTCAGCTAGGACCTATCCTCTCAGCTACCCAGTCGTCCCCAGGGCTAGCAAGAAGTAGAAAAGAGAAATTGTGTTTCTCTATTCCCAGCACTGTGTCCCCAACTCACAGCCTAGAGGAAAAGGGAGCAGCAGAACCCTACAGTGCTCTACAACAGTTACTGGCATCCACCTCCCCCTTGGCTGGGGGCTTCTCCCTCCCCCCCACACACTGTGTTATTGCTTAACTGTCGATCCCTTATTTTGGGGTTTTCTTGGCAAAGATACTGGAGTTGTTTGCCATTCCTTCTGTAGCTCATTTTACAGATGAGGAAACTGAGGCCAACAGGGTGAAGTGACTTGCTCAGAATCACACAACTAGAAAATGTCTGAGGCCAGATTGGAACTTAGGGAGATATCTTCCTGACTCCAGGCCCAGTGCTCTCTCTCCTGTACCACCCAGCTGCTCCTCTCCCCCATTAATGTGTGTGTGTGTGTATGTATTTACACATATAGACATATGTGCGCGCGCACACACACATATATGCATGTGTGTGTATAACATCTCTGCACAAACTCTTTCTCCCAATACAACATAAACTCCTTGAGAACATGGATTTTTTTTTCTTTTTTTATCTTTGTTTCTGCATAGTGCCAAGCGCACACTAGGCTAGGGGGCGAGAGCTAGGGATTGGCTGTATGATTTCAAGGGCATAAGCAGCTCCTGCTTAAGGAACCTCCCTTTACCTGGTGTAGAATGGCGCCATCCCTGCAATTTAGAGTTGCCTGAAGCATAATGACCTGTTATGTGTCAGAGGTGGTATTTGAACCCAGGTCTTCGTGGCACACAGTAGGCACTTAATAAATGTTTGATGAATAAATGAGGACTTAGATAAGTGTCCAGGGTAGTCTTGAATGCCTTCTCTCCCTAGCCCAGCTTTGTTGCTTGGGGAAGATGGGTTACTTTGGATCTGGGAAGAACAGTTCAGGGGCTTCCCCTGCAGACCCTCGGAACAAGATCACAGTTGAGCTGTGTGACTGAGACACCCTGCTTCATCACCCTCTGTTACCTCCTCCCTGTGGTTCCCAGTGTCTCAGGGTCTTTACACACATCCCTAGTATACTCTGCCTTTCCTCACTCCCTCTCACCCCTCTGACCGTTCTCTTCTCTCCCAGCTGCCTTGGTCCCAGGTCCTCATGAGGATAGAATAGCAGTGCCCTCCTGGCGCTCTGGTCCCATGCATATCACCAGGGATATGCCATTGTGGTCACCATTCATTAAGCTCCTATTTTGTTCCAGATACTGGGAATCACAGACAAAATGAAAGAGCTTTCCTTCAAGGAATTTCATGATGCTGAAGGGAAATAACGTGCAGAAATAGGTAGGAGACAGGGACTAGACCTGAGATTTCAGTGGTATGCAGGAACTCTCAGGGCAGGAAATTCTCTCCACCAGTGCAGGTTGGCACCTTTGCTACAGCTTATATTCTTAAAGAATGGCCTAGGAATTGAAAGGTTAAGTTATTTGCCCAGAGTCACCCAGCCATTATTATATTACGTCGAACCTAGGCTCTCCTTGGCTTCAAGGCCATTTCTCTATCTGCTGTGTCACATTGCCTCTCAGTACATAGAGAATTGAATATAACATACACACAAATTAAAGGCAAAGCAGTGGGGAGGGGAAGGACTAACAACTGGGGGGAGGCAGGAACTGCAGTAATTGGTGTACACTCATGAAACAGGCAGGCCCCAATACTAGATCATTCTCCTCCTTATGAGGCCTCCTACCTTCCAGTTATAGCCCGTGATCCCAGAGTCCCTGGGATCCTCTCAGGCCCTTTGACTGCAGGAAGGCATTGATTTCCAGTTCTCTTGAAGAGCTAAGTCAGCTGACTTCTTAAGACTTCCCTGCCCTTCCCAGAAGGTTCTCTGGGAAGGGCAGGGGTATGCTGATAAATGTTTTAACACCTAGTTCAAAATTATACAAAACCAAAAACCCTTAAAAATGTTCGTAAGACAACATTTCAAGTTTAATCTTCATTATTAATGTTTTCTTCATCCCTTTATTAAGTCTAAACAATCAATGAGGCAATAAATCAAGCCCTGATTTGTGGTGTTTGCTAATTTCTGGGGTATAAATACTCCCTGAAAATTCAACAATCAGCTCTGTGGATCAGTTCAAGCTGGCTTCAAGCACATCCCCAGGGGATTGGAGGTGGATGTGCTGGACTTATGGAACAGAAAAGGGCCCTTTGTGCCCTTTGGCCACAGTGAGCTGTTTGGGCTGGGAGCTGGGCTGAGGGGCAGTCATCTACTGAATGGGGTCTGTCTAGCAGGCAGGCCTAAACAGATTCCCTGGCTCCTAGAGAGGGAGCTGTGGACAACAAAGGTGGGCACTGGCTCTAGCCCTGTTCTGAAGGCCCTCAAGCTGACTCTGGGCTACCTCCTAGCATCCTAGCTCCTTCCACCTACCCAGGCCCAAACAAATGTTGGTGCCTTTCCCCTGAAGCAGGGCCTCTTAACCTTGCTTATGTCCTGTCCTGCTTTGGCAGTTTGGTGAGGCCCATGGAACCCTTCTCAGAATACTGTTTTTAAATGCAGAGAATAGAATTGCGAAGAAAATAGAAAATAATAGAATTGCAAAGGAAACTGATTATGTTGAAATAGAGTTATCAAAATTTAAAAAAAAAACATACCACAATCTCCTGGATCCTAGATTAAGAATCCCACCCTGCCCTAGAAGATCCCTCAAATAAAATCTCTGAAGCTCTTTCTGCTTCTGTAGACTGGTAAGCCAGAAGCAGTGGGGAAGGGCGGATTGTAGTGATGAGGAAGGGCTTCATGGTGACTGTCTCTGCCTCTCCCCTAGGCTGATCTTTGGCACACTGTACCCGGCCTACTCATCCTATAAGGCTGTCAAGACAAAAAATGTGAAGGAATATGTGAGTGTGTTGGGTTCCCTGCCTTCTGAGGTGGGGGGATGGGTGTGAGGTGACCCCCCCCCCCCAGGGTTAAATGGGGAGCTGGGGAAGAGGCATGTGTGGCCTACATGACTCCTTACACATATACACACACATGCGCACACACACACACACACACACACACACACACACACACACCCTCTCCTGCTGTGCCCACAGGTGAAGTGGATGATGTATTGGATCGTTTTTGCCTTCTTCACCACTGCTGAGACCCTCACCGACATTGTGCTGTCCTGGTAAGCACTGTCCCCAGCCCACGTGTTCCCAAACCCCCTTCCTCCTATTCTTCAGGGTGCCTGACGTCAATAGTCCCACCCACCTCCCCAGACTCTCTTGAGTTGGACAGATGATGGAGACTCCAGAGTCTAGTCAGAACATTTTTCTGAAGCTCTTGTACCCTGCGCCCAGTACAGGCGCTCATCTCCTTCCTCTTCCTATTATAGCAATAATAATGCCTCTTGTGTTTGCATTAGCATTTTATGTTTCTCAAAACCCTTTTAGATCCTTCATTAGGATCATTATAACTGTCCTGAGAGATTAGGCAGGGCAAGATTTATTACCCCCATTAGACAGGTAAAGATACTAAAATTCAGAAGGGATAAATGACTCAGAGGCTGCGTGTTACAATGGGAAAGAAGGGAAGAAGTGAGCATGTGCCGGGCGCTGTGCTAAGTGCTTAACAAATATCTCATTTAATCTTCATAACAGGGACAGGTGCTATTGATATTCTCATTTTACAGATGAGGAAACTGAGGTAGAGGCTAAATGACGTGCCCAAGGATCACACAGTAGGTTCCTAAGGATGGGTTTGAACTCAGATCCTCTTGACGCCAGGCCACAAGACTCTATCCCCTGAGCCACTTAGCTGTCTCTTATTCACTGGGCTATCTAGCAGCCTTTAGAAAAGAGCATTGAACCTGGAGTCAGATGACCTGGAGTCAAAGCCTTCCTCTGACAATTTACTACTTGTGCAGATCCCTACTTTGGCAAATCACTTAACATCCCTGGGCCTCAGTTTTCCCATCTGTAAAACAAGGAAATTGGACTGAATGGTCTCTGGGGTCCTCTCTAGGTCTAAACATGTGGTATAAAGCACAGAATCTCAGAATTGGAAAGGACCTCAGAACTAATCGATTCCAAGCCATAACTGCCCCAGAATCTCCTCTACGATCTCCTTTATGATAGCTGTGTGGCCACCGTGAGAAACCTCAAATGATGGGAAATTCACTATCCCCCCCAGGCATTAAATAACCCCCTACTATATTTTAGGCACCGTGCTGGCCACTAGGGTACAAAGCTACGGAGAGAGGCAAATACTGTCCCTGCTCCCAAGGAGGTCACAGTCTGGTGGGAGAGACACACAACTGTTCAGACGAGATAGATTGGATAAATTGAAGGTGGTCACAGGGGGAAGCATTAGGTTAAGAAGGACTGGGAAAGGCCTCTTACAGGAAGTAGGACTTTAGAAAGTGAGACTTGAAGAAACCCAGGGGAAGCCAGGAGTTGAAATGATGAGGGAGAGGATTTCAGGTGTGGGGGCAGTCAGTAAAAATTCAAAGAATTAGCAGATGAAGTATCTGCAAGAACAGTCACTGGATTGCAGAGTACATGGAGGAGAGTATGTTTTTAAGAAAACTGCAAAAGTAGGAAGGGACAAGGATATGAAGACCTTTAAAAACCAGAGGATTTTATATTGATCCTGGAAGATAATGTAGAACCAGCAGTTTGTTGAATTGGGAAGTGAGGGTGTAGTGGCATAGTCCAAGTTTTACAGAACAAATCCTTTTAAAGGGGATTTGTTCTGTGAAGTTTAGTCAGAGGGCCGCACTGGAGGACCTAAAGTGGCCACATGTGGCCTCAAGGCTACAGGTTCCCCACCCCTGGTTTAGGAGGAAAGATAATGAGATCGGTCTTGAACTTGCTAAATTTAAGAGGTCTGAAAAGCAGCTGGAGATGTGAGAGTGGAGGCCAGCAGAGGGCTTAGGGCAGGATAGGTAGATTTGAGAATCTTTAATGTAGAGATGGTAATTAAATCCATGGGTTCTGATGAGATCACCAAGTGAAGCAGCACAGAGAGAAAAGAGAAGAGGGCCCAGGACAGAAGTCTTTGGGCTACCTGCAACGGAGGGTGAAGATGTTGTTCAGTCATTTCAGTCATGTCTGATTCTTAATGACCACATTTGGAGTTTTCTTGGCAAAGATACTGGAGTGGTTTGTAATTTCCCTCTACAGCTTATTTTACATATGAGGAAACTGAGGCAAACATGTGACTTTCCTGGGGTCATACAGCTAATAAATGTCTGAGGCAAGATTTGAACTCAGGTCCTCCCCATTCCAGAGCCAGCACCACCCCTGCCAATGGGTCTTAACAAGGGAGTGTTGGCAGGCAAGTGTATCACACACTGTTGGGAAGTCCAGCATGCATCAACAGGAATATGTGCATATAGGGACTTGTTTACAATACAATACTATACATATACATGACATAATACCAGATCATCAAACTTTCAATGCAGGAAAGACCCACAAATTTACAATCAATTATTAAATTAAATGTGTCATTTAAAAAAGTTATATTTTTTGAAATAATGCAAATTTAAAAAAACATTAAAGGGTTAAAGAAAGTAGATTTTCAGAGGGGCACTGAGTAGTTTTTTGTAAAAGGGGGCAGTAGGCTAAATAATTTTGGGAACCTCCAAGGTAGAGGGATTAGCCTTGGTAAGGAGTAAGACCCCTTCATAGTGTGAGGCAGGAATGAAAGACAAGATAAGGGGTGGTAGAAGGCATCATGAGATGAGGAAGAGGAGAGAGAGAGGGCACGTCTCAAATAGCCTCAATTTTTTTCTGTAAAATATAAGATAAATTTCTCAGTTGGGAGTATGGGGAAGGGAGAGCCATAGGAGGTTTGAGGAGGGATAAAAAATTTGGAAGTGCCACTGTGGAGAGTGGAATAGTGAGTTGATGAGGAAGGTGCTGTAAGATTGCCTGGTGGTAGTAAAGGCCAATTGAGGTTATGTAACATAAATTTGTAACAAACCTAATCAAAACAGTTACATGATTTTCTCCGCCTCAGTTCAGCAGCACGTGTATAGAAGCAAAGGTGGCGGGTGGTGAGAATGATCCAAGGCTGAGGCTTGACAGGGCAGTTTTTCAAAATGATAAGGACGCTTGGAAAATGAAGGAAGAGGACAATGTAGAGCTGAATTTGTTCACTAAGGGACCAGAGAGTGGCTAGTCCTGGGGAGATGACTTAGGAGAGAATTGAGGAAGGGGTGAAGGGATTGGAGGTTAGAGTGTGAACGGAGAATAAGGTTTTGTAAGGGAGGGCAGAGGGAAAGGTAGAAAGCCAATAGGTTATAGATGTTGGTAAGATTGAGGGTATGACCATCTTTGTTTATGGCTGAGGTGGGTTGGAGGCACTGAGGAGTTATGGTGTTTGGGGGAGAGTCAGTGTGTATGTTGGAGTCTTCTAGTATGAGGGCAGGAGTTGGTGAGAAGAGAAAGATTGTGAACCATGTACAGAATTCATTGAGAAAGTAAGGGGAGTAACCTAGAGACAGTAGTTACTAGGATTTTGGTTGGGTGATAGAGATAGTTCATGATAGCATGAACTTCAAAGGAAGAGAAGTTACTGAATGATAGGGGTAGGGAGAAAACCTGAAAGTGGCAATGGGGAGCAAGGAGTAGTCTGCCTTCCCTGCCATGGACAGTGAGCTGAGGAGAATGAATGAAATCTCAACTAGTACTGAGAAGGCTGGGTCATGAGGAGGAAGCCAGATTCCAGGAACAGCTAAAAGATGGAAGGATTGGGAAAGGCAAAGATTTAGGATGAAGGAAAGTTTGTTGCCAATGGAATAGGCATTCCAAAGAGCATAGTGGAAGGGGAGGGTAGTATTTGGTTGGAACTTTTCGGTAGAAGGGTTGAGGGGGATGGGAATAAGGAATCGACTGGTGGGGAATGGGGTTTGAATGATGACCTACAGGGGTTCAGAATCACTGAAGAAATCTGAGTTGAATGATGAGGTTAGAAGCCAGAATGAAGAGAGTTAAGAAAAGAATGAGAGGAAAGGAAATGGAGGCATCAATTGCAGACCACTTTCTCAAGAAGTTTAGCCATGAAAGACAGGAGAGTTTTAAGATGGCAGCTAGTGAGAAAGGTGAGATCAAGTGAAGGTTAGTGAGAAAGAGGGGCTAGCACAGATAGCAGTCTGCTGGAGAAGACATGGAGGGACGGATGTGAGATGGGGATGAAGGAGGAGATAATGGCAGAAGGCCACTGTGTTAGATGAAGAAATGGGGAGAAGAGGGAACTGTTGTCCAGTGGCCTTCATATTTTTTCAAAAATATGATGTTCTCAGGAGAAGAGGGTAGGGGAAGGGAGCCATGGAAGGTTTGAGAAGTGGGGCCAGTTGAGTTTATATAACACAGATTTGTAGTGGATCCTGTCAGCAAGCTTTCGAGATTTCCTCTAGCTTAATTCAGCAGCAGATGAAGGCAGCGGATGGTGGGGGTAATTCAAGGCGAAGGCTTGGTAGGACAAAATCCTCAAGAGGATAAAGTGGAAAGGGCCTAGAGAAATGAGGACAGAATGAAGTTGAACTGGTTTACCAAGGAATCAAGACAGGGAAGGTAGGAAAGTGTAGGGGTGATCTCCTAGGAAAGGCCTGAGAGGTGGAAGGATAAGAATTAGCATTTATAAAAGGTTTTAAGATTTACAAAACACTTTACATATACAATTTTGAGTCACACAAAACCCTGAGGGAAGTGTTAATTTTCATCCCCATTTTACAAATGAAGAAACTAGAACTGAGAAAGGTTGCCTAGGCTCTCACACCTAGTAAGCATCTTGAACTCAAGTCTTCCTGAGTCCAACCTTCCATTCACCATGCCTCCTCGATCCTAGGTCAAGCCCCAACCTTCCTGTTTGCAACTCTCCCCACTGCTCCCTGTTCTGCCTTCTGAGGCCCAACAAAACTAGTCCAATGTCTTCTTCTTCATGAGAATTCTTGAGATGCTTGAAGAGCACTTGCCCAAGGTCACCTAGCTATTAGTGATGGAACTAAGGCAGGAGCTCAGGCCACCCGACCCCTTATCCAAGTCTCCCTCCCCAGCATCTTAATGCACTCTTTGGCCCTTTCCCAGGTTCCCTTTCTACTTTGAGCTGAAAATTGCCTTTGTGATCTGGTTGCTGTCTCCCTATACCAAGGGCTCCAGTGTGCTTTATCGGAAATTTGTACATCCTACGCTCTCCAACAAGGAAAAGGTTTGGCCCCTGCTGAGCCTCCCTTCTCCTTTCAACCTTATGGAACTTTTCTCCCAAATCATTATCCAAGATGGGGGTGGGGGAAGGGGCTCAGTATCAGTCTGAAGCTTTTTGTCTCTGGGTGCCTTTGCCCTGGACCAGCAGCCTCAGGGGACTGAGGCACCCAGGTGGGCAGGCAGGCGGTGCCCAGGCTCTCCTCCAGGGCTCCCAGACATTACCACTGGGTGGGGCTTGGAGGAAAGGCTCCATAACTTGGGATGGGACCTTTCATCAGAGGGGGCTCCACTCCTCACTCCATCCTCTTCCCCTGCCACAGGAAATTGATGAATACATCACACAAGCCCGGGACAAGAGCTATGAGACCATGATGAGGGTGGGCAAAAGGGGCTTGAACCTCGCAGCCAATGCTGCAGTCACTGCAGCTACCAAGGTAACAGAGGGACCAGGGTTAGGATGTGGGCTCACGGGGATTCCACCACCCTCCCTCTCCAGATGTGACGTCAGAAGGACATTTCCCCACATCGCCCCCTTCCTCCACAATGTCTCCTCTCCCTCTTGACTCAGGAAAGTCTGTGCCCCTTCTCTGGGAGCCTGTCTTTTCTGTCGTCCACACTGGTTAGGGGGAGGTTTTCCCTCTTTGAGCATATGTGTATCACCTGTCCAGGGTCAGGGAGTGTTGTCAGAAAAGCTGAGAAGCTTCAGCATGCAAGACCTGACCCTGATCCGAGATGATGAAGCCTTGCCCCTGCATGGTCCTGATGGCCGCCTCCGACCCTCAGCCAGTGGCCTTCTGGACCCAATTGAAGATTTAGGTACCTGGCAGGGCCAGAAGGAGATGGGGGGGTGGAATTAAGGGGAGCAGCACCCAGGACATAGAGGGACCCCCAAGACAGAGGAAAGGAAGAGAGGGCTGGGGCTAGAAGGGCTGGAGATGAGTATCATGGTGGTAGGGGCACCCAAAACAGTGCCTTCGTCTTCCTTAGCTCCCCAGGGTCTGTCTCCACATCTTCCCCCTTGCTTCTAGTCTTACTCTGCCTCTCCCCAGTAGATGACGCTGGCCTGAACCTTCGGTCCTCAAGTGGGAGCCAGTCAGACACGCGAACAGAGGCCTCTGAGGATGACATGGGGGACAAGACGGCTAAGCGAGTCAAATCAATCAAGAAAGTGCCAAAAGCTGAGGTGAGGCCCAAAGGCCTTTGCCCCCCAGCTCCTTCTCCTATAACCCCACCCCACGGGGCTTTCTGACCTCAATTGAGATCCCTGCATGGAACAAGGGGAAAGGGAAAAGGTGATGAAGGATCTTAAAGGGGATTCTCCTAAGCGCTAAACCCCATCCCCTTCCCTACAGCCAATCCCCAAGACACTGAAGACCCGCCCTAAAAAGAAGCCCACAAGTGGGGGAGAGTCAGCCTGATGTGAGCCTTCCCCCCCACCTCTGCGCAGAGACCCTGACGGGGGAGCCGTGTACAGAACTGCTGCTGCTTCCTAGATTGAGGGGTCCCCAGGGCGAGGGCCACTCTCAGGGATCCCTATCCTCAGGCATACCCTCCGTGGGAGCAGCCCCTGCCCCCACCCCTTTCTCTCACTGATCGAGTCTGAGGACCAAGATGGGAGATGCTGCCTCTGGGCTCTCCCAGTGAGGCGTCTGGCCAGGGTTGGGTGGGCAGGTATGAGGGATCACAGGTCTGGGAGCTGTTTAGAGTAAGCTGACTGGAGCCGGGCATTTTCTTGCTGTGGACCAGTGGTTTGGGAACACAAGGGCCAAGGTTGGGGATGGGGGATGGAAGAGGTTATGTTCATGGAAGAACTGCCCCCTTGGAATAGCAGTATTTGGGGCCTTTTTGGTTGGATGCTTGGGGTGTGTGTGTGTGTGTGTGTGTGTGTGTGTGTGTGTGAGCGAGTGTGATGTTTCAGGTGGGGAGCTTTCCTTGGAAAGCCAGACATGAGGCAGGACAAAGTGTGGGTTCTTGCCAGGACACACACATGTCCCAGCTATGCAGTCTCATCTCCAGGCTAGGAAGAAGAGGAAGGCACTTGTTTACAAGCATTCATGTGTTGCTTCTTGGTTCTGTGTCTTTGCCTCTGGGTCTCTTGGTCTTGACCAGTGTCTTTGTATCTCTGTGCTTGTGTCCCCATGTTCCTTACTCCCTTCCATCCCTCCTTCTGGGGGGGGGGGGGGGCGCAACCATACAGTTCGTGCGCCTGAGGCTCTAAGAATTCTTTTTCTAGTTGCCATTAGGCCTGCTCTGTTTCCACACTCCATCCTGCAGCTGCCCCAGGCTCTAGCTCCTGTTTGCCTTAGGAGAATTGTGAGGTCCAGATGGGATGGTGGGAGGCACTCCCCAAGCTCTGGTCCTGACTTCCCTCCCATCTCCCTGCAAGTACATTCCTGTCTGGGCCTTACCAGGAAGGAGAGAGCAGAGAGAAGGCATTCCCAGGGGGCCCTCCTCCACAGAAGTAGCTGCTGGTGGGAACAGGACTTGGATTGGGGTGCCCTTCCCTTTGCTCCTTCTCTGCCCTAGCCTTACCTTTAGCTACTGTCTTTCCTACTTCCCCAGCAGTGATTATAGTGAACTGACCCCAGACCAGGAGGATTTAAAAAATTCTGTCCTAGGTCTTCCAAAAGTGGAGTAGGTTGTGGAGCATGTGTACGTGTGTATGTCTGTATGTGTGTGCGTGTGTGTGTGTGCCGTGCATTGGGGGAAGTGAGGAAAGGGAAAGCTTGGACCCTTGGCCAAGGGATGATCCAATAAACTAAAATTCAGCACCCTTTTGCTTCTTTGTTCCCCGGTCCAAAGGAAGTAAGGTGGGGGTCAGGCTTGGGAAGAAAAGCAGAGATTTTCACTGCCTCCTCAGGCATGCAGCCCAGAGGAAAGAAGAGGGGAACCAGCTCTATTTCCCGCCAAACACTGTAAGTTTGGAAAGTCAGCAGAAGAATTAGGGTGAGGTAGGACTGGAGTCAGCTCTTCCCCAAGAAGATACAGACGTTCATCTATGAGACCATGTTGGATTGGTGGAACTGAGCCCCCTGGTCCATGTCACTGACCAAGCAGAACCCAAGGAGAAGGGCAGCGGGGAGTACGTGTCTTTGAAGGGGGTAGGGTCACGTAAGAGGTGATCCGTTCCTTCTCCCCATCTCCTGAGGCTGAGAGATGCAACAGGAGGGATTCGAGTTAGACATGGGGAGAGCTATTCGAGAACGAAGAGAAGTGAGACCCTGAAACGTTGTCTAGGCTGAGGGTCGCAGCGGTCTCCCCCTGGACTGGACAGTTGGGCATAGATAAGAGGACCTCTCGACTCTCCCTGAGCCCCACTGGGGACAGGACCAAACTGGCGCCAGAGCAGTTCTTTGGCTTAGGCCTCCCTGTGCCCGTGCCCCTGCCCCTCCCCCGGTGGGGAGACAATGTGGAGGGAGGGCAGGAGGGCGAGCCTGGCAGGGGCAATGCTGAGGCAGCACAGCTCTCAAAGGGCTGCAGCTGGAATTCTGAGAACAAAGATCAGAACCCCTGGGAGGCCTCACTGGGGGAGGGGATTCAAAATCAGGCCACAGGGCATCGATGTCCAGGGTGAGTCCATTCTGGGACATGGACAGAGGAAAGAGAGAGAGGGAGACTAAGGGGAGATAAGCCCAGGGACCCCTAAAGAGCTAGAGACAGATGGAGAATGAGGTCCAGAGAGAAGAGACAGAAGCAAAGAGGGAGAAAATGGTGAGAAAGGAAAAGTCGAGAGACTCGGGTTATTGAGAAGGTGTAGATTCCCGTTCCCCTGGCCCCAGCTGATAGGGAGGGAGCTGGGGAACTGTAGGTGATGCCAGAGAGGTCGTGGGAGCACTGCAGGAGAAATCTGAAGAGAACGGCCTCTGGCCTAGAGCATGGAGTCAGACAAAGACATCCAGAGAGAAGCAGATGGAGAGACATGAAGGAGTCCAGGGGAGGGAAAATGCTTGAGAAGGAACAGGGCGCTAGTAGAATCAGAATTGAACCCACCTGGCTTTAGGGGAAAGCAGTGAGCAAGATGGAGGCCATGGGGGGTCCAGGGAAAAAAGGTCAGAAGAGAAAAGGGAGATGACTGGGCCACGGGGCCTAGAGAGAAGGGGCAGCGACAGCCTGGGACTGGGGCCAGGGACAAGGCAGGGCAGGAACAGGCCCAGACAAAGTCTAGTTCAACTGTGCTATAGAGAAATCCCAAAAGAGAGAGGAGGAAGGAACCTGAGCAGCAGGAAGGGTACCAAGCAAGGGGGAGGGATTTGGGTCCTGAGGGCAGGTGCCCAGATGGAAGGGGGAATTGTCCTGGGAACTGGATTTTAGCATACGTCTGAAGGAACACAGAAGCTCATTGAAGTGGGAGGAGAGGGAGAGAGTTAACGTAGGAATAGGGGAGCATTCAAAACAGGTCTTGGGACTTTGGTCTAAAGGAGATAAAGAATGAGGGTGGACAGTGTCTGAGAAAAGAGATTAGAGTGGGGTAGTGACTGAGAAGGGGCTGTTGGGTGGTGCAGTGGTAGAGCACCAAGCCTGGAGTCAGGAAGACTCATCTTCCTAAATTCAAATCTGGCCTCAGTCACTTCCTAGCTGTGTTACCCTGGGCAAGTCACTTAACCCTGTTTGCCTGTTTCCTCATCTGTAAAATGAACTGGAGAAGGAAATGGCAAACATGTCCAGTATCTTTGTCAAGAAAACCCCAGTTATGAAGAGCCAGACACGACTGAAACAATTGAACAACAGCGACAGAGAAACATGGGAAATGAGAAAACCAGGGCCACCTTCCCAAATAGCTTGGCACGCTCTGCCCATGTGAGGCACAGGGCCCTCTTCACTGTAATCATACAGATTTATAGTAAGAGGCACAACCACAGCAGGCCCAGGCAGAGGGCACTGGAGGACAGGAGAAACAGAACTCAAAAAATCCTCCACCAGGCCCCCTGAATCACCCCCTGCCCAACCTGCGCTCCCAGATGTCACAGGCATGTTAATGGCAGAGAAGCAGCAGAGACTGTCCCAGTCCCCTCAGTGATTTAGAATGGGCAGAGGGCGGTCTCTCACATAAGTTATGCCCAAAGGAATTGAGGAAACCCTGTGGGGTGAGTTGATAGAGGAGACAGGAGAAACTTGCTGGGAGGACTCCCTTTGGAATCTCCATATTAAACCAGGTTCATGAAGGTCATTCCCTTCACCCTCTGCTCCCCTCTCATTTTAGATAGCATTCCCCTTCTGAAAGGTCCCCAAAGAGTGAGAGGCCTCGACCTTTGTTATGGTTACCAAAATAAGATTCCCAGGGGCAGCCAGATGTCTCAGTGAATACAGCACTGGCCCTGGAGTCAGGAGGACCTGAGTTCAAATTCAACCTCAGATACTTGACACAAAACTAGCTGTGTGACCTTGGGCAAGTCACTTAATCCCAAGTGCCTTGCTTTCCCCCCTTCAAAAAAATAAAATAACAAAGTGTCTAACCTAACTCTCTCTTCAGGGTCTGCACCAGGCCACACATGTCCATGTGATAGTTGATGAGAAATGAAGTCATCTTTACTTTCCAGGTGTTTGTGTACCAGGGTTTTCGCCAGAATGAGCAGGCACATCTGTCCGTTTCCATGGAAACACCCAGGGCTTCTAGAACTACAGCCTTGTTTCTATGCTATTAGTGCAGTGAGGGAAAAGATAAATGGGGGTTGTTTGGAAGACATTAGGAAGAAGCCTCTGGCTCTAGCCCAAATCTTCCCTCTCTCCTCCCTTGCTCCTCCACCCAGGACTGCGTGACAGCCCAGCCGATCTCCTCCATCCTGTTTCACTCCTCTGGGCAGATAGCAGCCAGGAAGTGAGAGATGAGCAGAGGTGAGTGGAATGAGCTAGCTGTGGAAGGGCAGCCAGTAGGAATCCAGTCCCATCCCCAGCTCAGGAATACCCTGAGATCATCCTCAGCGGTCCAAGGAAGATGAGGTGGGAGCTGTGTTCCATCTGCGCTACTTCCCCCAGCTTGAGACCCCATCCTGCACCATGGATACCTCTAGGCCAGTATCAGTGCCCACCAATACCCAGCTCTGGGCTCCCTTTTTCCTTGCCTGTAAAAGTCCAACCCTTGAGCAAACATTGTTCCATTGGGATTTCCAGCGTGTGATGTGAGAGGAAAGACGGCAAGATCTCAGAACCTAGGTTTTATTCTAACGTTGCTGCCCAGAACTAGGGTCCTTGCATTGCATACAGTCGAAAGGTGTTGGGAAACAAGCAATGAGGAGGTGGAGGAAAGAGACTGTATCTAGGCTAAGAGAAGGAGCTCAATTGCCCTGCTCCCAGGCAGAAAGATCCCCTTCCCCATTGGTCAGATGTACCCCTCCTCTTCTTAAAGGCACAGAGAAACATGATGTCACATCTGACTTCCCTAACCAGGTCTCTAACCCCGATTCATCTCTTGCTGATTGAAGTTCAAGTCCCTCCCCTTGGGTTTGTCCTCTGTGGAAACAAAACAGACATATCTGACCTCTATGACACTTCAGAGAAGGGGACGACAGCTCCTCCCCCACCCTCCCCACGCCCACTCCAGCCTTTCCTCGTCTGAGATAGGTCAACCGTGGCCAGGTACTATTGCCTGCTGGGTGACCACCCCTGGCCCTTCCTCTCCCCTCTCTCCAGGTTTGCATTCCCATTCTCCCCTGGAATCAAAGCCTGCCTGTAACTAACGGGAAAGTCCACGAGGTGGCACTGCTTCCCCCTCTATGCTTTTCCCCAATGCCGCCCAAACCATAGGTATCCAGATTCCTGATCCCAAGCTGAAAGAATAATCTTGTCTTTCAGTGCAAACCTTTGGAAGGGTTTCTTGTCTTATGCCCCAACTTACCCAGGACTCATAAAAAGACAAGGCAGTAAAGATGGCTTTTCTGAAAAGCAGCCTTCCCTGTCAGGCAGCTAGGGACTACAGGGGTGGGGAACCTGCAGTCTCAAGGTCCTCGAGTGCAGCCCTTTGACGGAACTAAGGATTGCACTAGAGGGCCTAGGACCACACATGGCCTCGAGGCTGCAGTTTCCCCACCAGTGGACTAAGAGATTCTCTCTTAGAATAGCTCTCACCTTGTCCCCAGCTCCCCAACCCCAACCCAGCAGAGCTCCTCCAATACCTATTTTCCCTGCTTGATCACTCCCCCTGTCAAAGGTTTTTGAGAGGAGGATGTTGATCAGACCTGTAGCTTCTTTCTAAGGAGTTCTGAGTGAGGGATTCCCCTCTACACATGTAGACTGTCACCTTTTCGGTAACTTTACAGCTAGTATGTGCCAAAGGCAGAATCTGAGCTCAGGTCTTTCTGACTCAGGTCCCTCTCCACTATAACTTGTAAAGGGGAAGCAAGGTTGCTGGTCACTATGTCTCCCCTTGCACTATGACCCATACTGGCTATGAGACCCTAGGAATGTCACAAACCCTCAATCCCCCTCTAAGACTACAATTTGCAAAGATGGGGATCTGCACTAGTAGGGCAAGTTCCTCACCAGGTGCCCTGTACACTGATAAAATCATAGGACCATAGGTCCAATTAAAAAAAATTACATATACACACACATATGTATATATCTGCTCAAAAAACAGGGGTATGGCCAAGATGCTCTTAGAAATTCTCTGTCAGAGCAAGGAATAGTTTACCTGTCAGATCTATGGAGAAATGAAGAATTTATGGCCAAACGAGCTGGAGAACATGATGAAATATAAAATGGATGATTTTGATTACATTTAAATTAAAAGGATTTTCATAAACAAAACCAATGCAACCAATATTGGAAGGAAAGTAGAAAGCTGGGAAACAAGTTTTCCAGCCAATGTTTTCGATAAAAGCCTCATTTCTGAAATACATAGAGAACTGAGTCAAATTTATAAGAATTCAAATCATTCCCCAACTGATAAATGGTCAAAGGATATGAACAGGCAATGTTGAGAGGAAGAAATTAAAGCTATTTATAGTCATGTACAATGACCTAAATCACTATTGACTAGAAAAATGCACATCAAAACAACTCTGAAGTATCACATCACACCTATCAGATTGGCTAACATCACAAAACAGGAAAATGATAAATGTTGGAGAAGATGTAGGAGCATTGAAACACTAACGCTTTGTTAGTGGAGTTGTGAACTGATCCAACCATTCTGGAAAGCAATTTGGAACTATGTCCAAAGAGCTCTAAAACTGCACATACTCTTTGACCCAGCAGTGCCACTTCTAGGTCTGTATCACAAAGAGATCATAAAAATGGGGAAAGGACCCACATGTACAAAAATATTTATAGCAATTCTTTTTGTAGTGGCCAAAAAAATGGACATTGAAAGGATGCCCATTAATTAGAGAATGGCTGAACAAATTGTGGTATATGAATGTAATGAGATACTATTGTTCCATAAGAAATGATGAGCAAGCAGACTTCAGAAAAACCTGGAAAGACTTACATGAACTGATGGTGAGTGAAGTGAGCAGAACCAGGAGAACCTTGTACACAGTAACAGCAACGTTGTGCCATGATCAACTGTGATAGACTTAGCTCTGCTCAGCAATAGAGTGGTCTAAGACAATTCCAAAAGATTTGTGATGGAAAATGCTAACCACATCCAGAGAAAGAACTATGGAGTCTGAATGCAAATTGAAGTATATACTATTTTCACTTTTTTTTCTTTCTTGTGTTCTTCCCCCTTTTTGTTCTGATTCTTCTTTTACAACATGACAAATGTAGAAATATGTTTAACATGATTGTATGTGTATAACCTATATCAGATTGCTTGCTGTCTTGGGGAGGGGGGAAAGGAGGGAAGGAGAGAGGAAAATTTAGAACTCGAAATGAATGTCGGGGGCAGCTAAGTGGCACAGTAAATAGAGCACTGACCCTGGAATCAGGAGGATCTGAGTTCAAACACTTACTAGCCTTGTGACCTTGGGCAAGTCACTTAACCCCAATTGCTCTGCCTTCTGCCCTCCAAAAAAAAAAAAGAATGTTGAAAGATATCTTTACATGTAATTGGAAAAAAAAATTAAAAGGCTGGAAGACATAGGGCCCCTAAACCTTATATAAGCGTCCCTTTGGGTCACATATTGACAGTTTTAAAATACATTATTAGCTCTATTTCATAGTATTTTTAGTTATTACGTTAAATATTTCCCAATTACCTTTTAATCTGATTTGGGCTGCATTTGGGAGTGTTGTAGGCCATATGTTCGACACATCTGATTTAGATACTAAGGGCTTCCGACACATCCCCATGATCACATAGCTAGTACATATCAAAGGCAGAACTGGTATCCAGGTCATTTTGGCTGGCTCTCTTATTCATTACACCACGAAAACCTTAAAGTAGTATGTAAACATTAGCCTTATTGTTACCATTAAAAAAAAAAGAAAGAAATAGGGGCAGCTAGGTGGTACAGTGAATAGAGCACCAGCCCTAGAGTCAGGAGGACCTGAGTTCAAATGTAGCCTCAGACACTTGACACACTTACTATACACTTACTAGCTGTGTGACCTTGGACAAGTCACTTAACCCTAATTGCCTTGCCTTCCCCCTCCAGAAAAGAAAAGAAAAGGAAAGAAAAGGAAAGAAAAGAAAAGAAAAGAAAAGAAAAGAAAAGAAATTCTCTGTTACCCCCAAGGTGATAGATTCTCAAATTATGGAGGTGGCTAGCCACTGTCAACAGGGTGAAAGCTGTCTTTGGTGGAGAGTGAAACAGACACCCCAGTACACAAGTGCCACCCTCCAATCCCATGTCAGGCCTTCAGAAATGGTGGTAAAATTACACTATGCACCAAGTTTCAGAACCTGTATGTAAAGTGCCAGGTGAGCACTGAAGTTTGCTTAATTAAGCCTTAGTGGCACCCCTCCTCAGGACTCATTCCAGAGGAGATAAGCATGATGGAGGCAGGTTAAGCCCAGGAAACCTCCAGACTCAGAGCTGCAGGTCCTCTAATCCAAGTACCAGGGCTGTAGACTCAAAATCATTCCCAAATTCTGTATCTTCTTAGCATATTATTCCTAGATTGTCAAAATGCCCGTAACCCAAGGGGCTTTGTACCTTTTCTCCCTGCCTGTCTCCTTTCTAGAGATTCTATAGCCCCTGCTCTTCTTCCTCCCGTGTCTCCCATCATAGTCCTCTTTCTTACCAGAGCTTCACCTAAGAACCAATCCTTGGTCAAATTTGGCTTGTGAAGACTGCTCCCTATTCTCATCTATTTGCTGACATTGACACAGCACTTCACAAGTACAAAGTGCTTTACATCTCATTTGTTGTCCTCCCAGCAACCTGTGAGGTAAGTGCTACAGGTATTATTATCCCCATTTTGCAGATGAAGAAATTGGGGCTTATACCAGCAAGTATGAGTGGTGGGATTCAGACTTAGACCTAACCCAATTCAGAGAACAACTCTACTCTGCACTGCCTCTTTCCTCATTTTTAGATCCCAGCCAGGGCCCTTTGGAAGCACTGGAAATGATTCAAGGAAGCTGTCAATTCACCCCACTTCTGCCCTACCAGTACCGTAGCGGGGGTTCCTTCTTAAACTGTTCCCAACCTTGGCTGTCCCACTTATCACACCACATGGGGGGGGGGGGGAGCAGTCAACAAAATGATGCTATGCATCTGAGTCACACCTGAATATGCATGGCTGATTTCTCACTGGCCTCCTTTAGACACCACTGTCATTCAGGGCCCCGGAGAGGTGTTGAGAAAAGAAGTGCCATCCAATGGGTGACACATCACTCCCCACCCAGCCATGTCCTAATCCTCTACCTTTCCCGCATTGATTCTCCTCTGACTTCTCTCTTCAGTTACGTGAGCTAAGATTATGCCACAACCTTCTTTTCTCCCCCTAGAACTAGGGAAGAGGTCATCTGGTCTAATCCTGTAACTCTAAGTGTCCTCAACAGATGGGGGGTAGGGGTGGGGAGGAGGGAAGAGCTATATGCAAAAAGACTGTCCATATTTCTCCTTGGAATCCTGTCACACAAGCAAGATATTCTTCTTAATAGCTAACCCTTGTCCCTGTTACTACAATCTGAGCCCATTTTCCCCAGTCCATCCCCTTATAGCCCGAGCTTTCCAAATAGAGTAGGAATGGACTTAAAGCTACCTAGAGAGCTAGATTCCCTTCCTCCCCAAATGCTGAAGATGGATGGCCTCACTGAGGCTACTTCCTCCTTTGAGCTCTGCCTGATCTGTAGTGGAGAGAGGGCCAGCCTTGGAGTCAAAAAGACTAGGGTAGGAGCATCTAGGTGGCACACTGGATAGAGTACCCTGGGGTCAGGAGGATCTGAGTTCAGATTGGGCCTCAGACACTAAACACTTACTAGCTGTGCGACCTTGGGCGAGTCACTGAACTCTAATTGCCTTGCCTTCCCCCCTCCAAAAAAAAAAAAAGAATGAGGGTTCAGGTCTTACCTCTGACACAAACTATGGACATAGACCTAGTATCTCAGGCAACTCTCTAAAACTTGATAAGTTACAAATAGTCTAAGCGCATCCATCAGTAGAGGGGGGTTTCCACATGACAAGCTCCCCACACTGATGAAACCACAAGGTGTCTATGTGTATGGATATATAACACGTCATATATGTGGTGCAGGCACACAGACATGCACATATACTTATGTATGTATGCATATGATACATGCATGGTGGGTGTGGCTATGTATTTCACATGCATGTATGCACATGTATAAGCGGCAGGAGTCTACAGGTATATCTGTTTATATACGGGCATGTATATAGTTACATGTATTTATTGGCATAATATCTTCTCAGTTGAGTCTGACATGATTTACACATTCTTAATAAATAAACTTTAATGTCCCATTAAAAAAAGCACTACTTATGTATCTTGTAACTAGGGAAACCGATGTCTGGGAAAGGTGAACATCGATTCTTTATTTTATTTATTTTATGTCATACATAAATATACACACATATACATACATATGTATATGCGAATGCATACATTCAAAAAAACTACTAGGGTTGTCAAACTTTGATAATATATGTAAAACACTGAAAGTTTAGAAACTTTCAAGTACCATGTTTTAGGGTTTTTGTTGTTGTTGGTTTTTTTTGCTTTTTGGAGGGGGGAAGGGCAGGGCAATTGGAGTTAAATGATTCGCCCAAGGTCACACAGCTAGTAAGTGTTATGTGTCAGAAGCGGGATTTGAACTCAGGCCCTCCTGACTCCAGGGCTGGTGCTCTACTCACTGAGCCACCTAGCCACCCCTAAAGTACCATGTTAATGTCAATTAGTATTACTCAAATCTATTTCTTTCACTAAGGAATTCTTGGTCCCCAGCTCCTTGGAGGAAAGGAGGAGAAACTGTGGTCCAGGTCCATAGCCATGGAACCAGCCTGGCCTCTCTACTCTACCTCATCTTGTCAGTTCCTCCCCATGATCTCTCTATTGAGCACCATCATCCTAATTCAACCCTCCCCTTTCCCCTGAATTACTGCAGAGTCTTCTAGTTGGACTCCCTGCCTCCAGGCTCTCCCTGGTCCTGTCTATCTTCCACTCACTGCCAAATGCATAGATTCCTAAAGCTCAGGCTGGCCTGTGTCTCTCCTCTGCTGAAGAAACAGTAATGGCTTGCTGTTGCCTCTAGGATAAAATATATCCTCCTCTGCCAGTCATTACTCTTCCCATTCTGACTCCAGATTGATTTACTGTTCTGGCCAGACTGGCCGACCTTCGGTTCCTTGTAGACGACATTCTTTCCCTCCTGTCCCTCTCCCTAGGCCTGGAATACTCTTCCTCCTTACTTCCACCTCTGGGCATCCCTGGCTCCCATCAAGGCTCAGCCCAAGGATTACTTCTTAGTAGAGACCCTTCTGGATTTCTCCAGTTAGATTGAATACTTTTCCTCCTCGGATATTACATTGTATTTACTTGGCAAATATAGCATAGTATACATAGTGGCTAGAAAGCAGGCCTCAGATTCAGGAAGTCTCACCTTTTAACACAATCTGGTGGTAACTTCTGGGCAAGTTAAGTAGCCTATCAGCACCACAGGCATCATCTCTAACACTATAAATTGCAAGATAGTTGCCCGTCTGAGTCCAGAGAAGGAGCTTCCTCTCCAAGGATTCCCTGGGTCTATGAAATCACAGGTCCTGACTAAAACTAAAATGTTTCACTTACTCGGGATCATAGATCATGAGTTGGAAGGGACATCAGCAGCAATCCTCAGAGTTCAATCCTCACAGAACTTGGCATCAGGAAAACCAGTTTCTAAAAATGTGCTACCCTGAGCAAGTCACTTTTTCCGGCCTTGTTGCAAACTAAGTGATATGTAAGTGCCTATTATTATTATTCTTTGCTATTATTATTAACAGTTCAAGGGACTTGCCCAAGGTCATACTAGCAGTCATTGGCGTATGTGGGATTTGAGCCCAAAGCCTCTAATTCCGGTCAGCTCTCTTCCTTCTTATCTGTACACATATTGTTTCTTCACAGTAGAATGTAAGCTCTGTGAGGGCAGGGACTGGTTCATTTGCATCTATATCCCCAGAGCCTAGCTCAGTACCAGGCATTACATGCCTAATAAGCATTTGCTGAATTGAGGACAGAGAGCATTTATAGTCATTTACTCCCGTACTAGCATACATACATACATACATACACACACACACCATTATTCCTTCTCTTATTTTTTTTAAGTGAATGACAGGCCCAGCTTTGTAGACCTAGAACTGCAAGAAAACCTAGAAATTGTCTACTCCAGCACCCTCACTTTAAAGATGACACTGAAGGTCAGTCAGGTTAAATGATTTGCCCAAGGTCACACAGGTACTAAGTGGGAGCCCGGGGATTCACACTCAGCTTCTGAGACTCCAAAGTTCAGTGTGCTTTGTGCTTATCAAACTGCCTTTTAAACTGCCCTTCATTGGGGAAGGAGGGGGGAGGGAGAAAGCCAACCCTAAGATTAAGGAGCTACTTTCCAATGTGAGTGCAGAGAGCCCTTGTGAATGGGGAAAATGCCCCTGTTGTTTTCCCCCTGCCTCGGGCTAGAAACAGAAAATGGTGAGTGGATTCTCTCTTCCCATCCTCAGCATACAAAGTAATAGAAGGCTGTCTTCCAGTCACTTCCAATTCTCACTTTAATACAAAAGCTAAATTGGGAAGAAAAGCTTCTTCACACTCCCAATTTAGCCTGGGAGAGAAATCAAGAAAGTCCTGATTGTTACCAGGGGAAGACAGAGGGTTGGGGCTGGAGCCAGAGCAGGAGGGCTGAAGTAGAGAAGGATCTACCTGGAATAAAAGGCGGGTTGGGTGGCTGAGTGGGGGGAACCCTCCATGGCTGCAAAATGAAGCCCACCCTCAAGGAGCTGTGCTATCAGGGCTGGCTAAGAGCGGGGGCCCAGAAGCCTCTTATCCCTGGTCATTTCATTCATTCCTTCCTCAGCTCACTGGGCGGCGTAGCCTCATCTTCAGATGTAAGTAGTATTGCCGAGACTGGGGTCCCCAACCACTGTTAACAGAGGCGAGGCCAGGCCCTCCCTCAGCCTCAACATCCTGCCAACTCTGCTCACAGCTCAGGGCACCGGCTTGTATCATCTTGCTTCTACTGATTGCAGCTGATCGCCTTGCTTTTTCTCAATTTTGTAACTCTTTCCTTGAGGCTGTTCCTCTTCACTGGAGTTGACTTCCTCCCTTATTAACTTTATATCTATCTATTTGATTATCTGGGCTAAAGTTCTTCCTGCTTCCTGGTGTATATGTATCACCCTGTACGTCTCCTCTCCTAACCTATCGTCTGTCTTCAGCATAATCTCCAGTCACTACTCACCCTCCCTGCCTCCCCTTGCTCTGGCCTCACTTTCTTGCCTTCAAAATCTTGTCCCTTCATCCGTTCAATTTTATACTGTCCTTGATCCCTCATCCAACCCTCCCACCCCTACCTATTGCCCCTCCTCACTTTGCAAACTCCAATTTCGGATTACTCCCACCACCCATCTTTTCAGCTCCTATTCTCCTGCTGAGCACTGCTATAGGTAGTTTCAAAGCTATGCTAGCTGGTCCAATGCAAATTTATCTTACCTAATATTAGCTGAGGGCAGTTTAGTGGCTCCACAGTGCACAGAGCACCAGCCCGGAGTCAGAAAGATTCATTTTCCTGAGTTCAAATTTGGCCTCAGACACTTAGTAGCTGTGTGACCTTAACTCCTTAACTCTTTTTGCCTCAGTTTCCTCTATAAAAAGAGCTGGAGAAGAAAATGACAAACCACTTCAGCATCTCTGCTATCTCTCAAAGGGGGTCACAGAGAGTCGGACACCACTGAAAAATGACTGAACAACACCATCAACTGAGGATTTACTGCTGCATGCCAGTTGTTGTGCTCTTCCCTGTTGGATTCTCTACTGATCTCACCAAATCAGCTGTTCCAAATGTCCTTTTATCTCCCCCCTCCCACTTAGCAGAGGAATTTTATAATTCATTCAAAAAAAAAAAGAAAAAAATGGAGGTGTTCAGTCATGAATCCCTTCCTTTCCTCAGCTTTATATCACAAATGCTCTCAATATCAACCCCTATTTTCTTTTCCTTTTGCACTTATCTTGGAGGAATTAGTGATCTTTCACCTTAGTAAAGCCAAACCCTCTGATTATGTTCTTTATCCCTTCCTCTCAATTATCACCCCCCACATTAATTTTCTACCTCTCCTTATCCATAGACTCCTACCATGCTGTTTGTAAACATGGAGGTCTTAAAAAACCTTTTCTTGACTCCCCCCTCTCTCAAACTATCATCTCTCTCCCTCTCCCTCTTCCCCTCCCCCTCCTCTCTGTCTGTCTCTCTCTCTCTCTCTCTCTCCCCTCTCTCCCTCCCTTCCTCCCTCCCTCTCTTTCTCCCTCTCTCTCCCACTCCCTCTCCCCCTCCCTCCCTCCCTCTCTCTTTCCCCCTCTCCCTTTCCCTCTCTGTCTCCTTCTCCCTCTCTCACTCCCTCTCCCCCTCCCCTTTCCTCTTTCCTTCTCCCTCTCTCCCTCTCCCTCCTTTCCCTTCTCTGTCTCCCTCTCTCTCCTTCCCTCCCTCTTCCTCTCTCTCCCTTTCTTTCTCTCTCTCTCCTTTCTCTGTCTCTTTCTCCCCTCTCCTCCTCTTTCTGTCTGTCTCTCTCTCCTTCCTTTCACAGTCAAACTTTTTTTGGGGGAAACTGCTCACATTCCTTGCTTCTATTTCCTCACATCCACTCAGTTCTCAACTCTTTCTAATCTGGTTTCTGACCCCCACCCCATCCAATGAAGCTGCTCTCTCCCAGATCACCCACAGTCTCTTAGCTGCTAAATACGGTGACCTTATTTTGTCCTCATCTATTTTGATCCTCCTTTGACATTGCGAACCACCTTTCCCTCCTGAATATTCACTTCCCCTGGTTTTGGTGACAATACTATCTCCCTGTTCTCCCCCTGTATAATCATTCCTTCTCAGTCTCTTTTGTAGAATCAACCCTATCCCCCTCTAATCTCCTCTCAAGTTGACTTTTCTCTTCCTGGGGTTTCTCTTCTCTCTCCAGGTGATGATCTAATGAGCCTCTATGTGCTCACTCTCATCTCTGAAGATGTCCCCCAAATCCATTTATCCAGCCTGTGTCTTCCAAACTCCACTCCTACCTACATGTCCCATAGGTATCCCAAACTCAAACCATCCAGAATAGAACTCTCCCTTTCCCCCTGCTCTTACCCCTTTTAAATTCTCTGTTTCTGTTGAGGGCACCCCAAGCCTTTGAAGTCACACAGGCTTGGGACCTCTGTGTCATCCTCACCCAAACATATTCACTCAGTTGCCAAGATTTGCTGACTCTAACTCTACAACATCTTCAAATCAATCCTTTCTTCTCCCTAACCCGAAAAGATTAGGCTTTCATTGTTTTTGCCGAGTCATTTCATTCATGTCCAGCTCTTCACAACGACATTTGGGGTTTTCTTGGCAGAGACACCTGCGTGGTTTGCCATTTCCTTCTCCAGCTCATTTACAGGTTAAGTGACTTGCCCAGGGTCACACAGCTAGTGTCTGAAGCCAGACTAGGCTAATGATTATAGCCTTATTATTATAGTCTTCCTGATTCTTGTGATTATAGTCTCATATTATAGTCTTCTTGATTCCAAGCTCAGTGCTCTATTCACTTCACCACCTTTGCCCAAGACCCTCATCACCACTCCACTAAACCATTTCAATAACCTATTAGTTGGGTTCTCCCCATCCTGTCTCTCCCCTTTCTAATTCATCCTCCCCACAAGTTTAAATCAATCCTTCTCAAGCACAAATATGACTGTCACGTCCCTGCTCAAAAAGGTCAAGTGGCTCCCAACTGCTAAGAGAGAATGCCAGCTTTTCTGGTGTCTATAGTCCTTCATAATATGGCTCCAAAACTGATTTTTCACATTTTTTTCCTCTAACACATTTTATAAGATGCCTTTCCTAATTCCCCTAGTTCTTAGTGTTTCACACACATGCACCCCCACCACTCCAAATGCCCTGATGTTTCCCAGCTCACAGTGAGGAAATTCTTTCAAAGATCTTGTCAAAAAACTAAATCCTTGAGACTGCAGCTTAAATCTGATCCTGTTCCCTCTTTGTTCCCTCTCCATTTTCTTTCCAAGAAAAAATTAGCTTGTTCCCTTGTTCTTTCATCAGTGGCAACCTACCATCATCACCTGGCACACAGTAGGCACTTAATAATTGCTTGTTGGCTGACAATAAGCTTTAAACATGGGTTGAAGGGTAGAGAATAGAACAAGGCAGGGAGGGATAGAAAGGAGGGACATATAAT